>JACBWW010000009.1:10337849-10411844 GCA_020086605.1 Lanius collurio
CGTGGGGTGCGCGCTCCTCCGCCGGCGCGCAGCGCGGGCCCCGCCCGGCGCGCTCCCGGCCGCGCGCGTGTCCTTCGGGATCGGCGGCTGCACGGACCGTCCCGGGAGCGGCCGGGCGCCCCCAGGGATTGCGTTGTTTGCTTTGCCCTGGGCTTCCTCCTTCCCGGCGGGGATGGGGCCGCGGGGTGCTGGCGGTGTGAGGCGCCCGGCGCAGCGCGAACCCCTCTTCCCAGTCCCCGCGCAGCTTCTCCCGTCCTTTCCGCGGGCTCCCGCGGCAACCCTGGTTGTTCGCCGCGTCCAGGTGTGCAACAGCGTAAAGAAATAATTAAATTCTGGAGATTTTTTTTAGGAACTTCCAGTTATTGTTTGAGGTTTTTTTCTCCCCCCTCCCCCTTTTTAAATTTTTTTAAATTTTCTTTTTTTAAATTTTTTCTTCCTGAAATACATTTTTTTTTCTACTCCCAAATGCAGAGCTAAGCAGCTAGACCCATCCTATTCCTTCCAGCAGTTTCTCCCATGGTAAAATGATTTGAAGCAAAAAGAAACTAAGTTGGGGAGAGGGTTAATACCTCTGCAGCTTTTGACGAAACATTTATCTTCTTTGTATTGATTTCTTCTCAATTTCAACCCTCGGAATGATGCCTTCCTCTCTGGTTCTGATATATATTGCATAGTTATTACATCTAGAAGGCAGAATGCTGCAGGAAAACAAGCCCTGATGTTGGTTTAATATGACAGTATTGTATGACTTGCTGATTTAGATCAGCGATGTTTGAACCAGATAATATTTGCATTATTATGGTTTTAATATGAAGGTGGATGTAAGCAGAGGGTAGTAGGACGCTTGCAGAGTGTTGGTAAACTCTTTAACGCCAGAAGCCATGAAACAGCTGTGTAATACTTGGGACTGTTTAAGGGCTGTTCATCGCTAAAGGTTTGCCTGGAAAACAAACTATTTTCCAGAAAGGCTTTTATGGCTTTAGTTTTTGTACAGACCTGCCATGTTAGACATTGGTGCCTTGCTTGCCCCCGTGTGCTTTCCTCTGAAGAGCAGCAGTACCTGATGTGTGTGCAGACAAAGGGTGGTGAGTGAAACATCCTGATACACGGGGATGCCTCTGACTCTGATCCCGTACATCAGAGATGCCCGAGGCAGGAAAGCTGCAGGGAGGATCTCTGTGGACTATAATAGGACATTGGTGCTGACAACATCCAATGGCAAATCATCAGAATTTGTGCTGGTAGGGAATCCCGGCCAGATATTAACCATTTAATACTACTACAAATGCTTCTGTACCTTTTCATAGGATTTTCTAGAGCAGATTAAAGAAGTAAGGTATTTGTCAGCTTGATTTTAATTTGTAAGCATCTTTCTTCCCTCTTCTTCATATCTAGCTCCCTTTAAATGGAAGAGAGGTCACTACTTGTTTTCTGCCCTGCAAATCACTTTACTTTGTGAGGAAACATAAAGGCTGTTCTTTTGTTTGTTCAGTAACAATAAATGAACCATGTAGAAAATAAGTCTTTGCAGTATTTCTTTGTAAGGAGTGTTGTAATAGGGTTTCACTGTTTAAGTAGGTATTTTTGTTGCCGTTCCTTTGGTTGCAGTAAGAGAAAGGAGTCACTGGCAAAAAAATGTGTGGGTGAGGTTTTCCTCTTTCTGAACGGTTTAGTGCATTTCTCTGTGGGCTTGTCACTAGTAATTGCATTGATTAATAAATCAAGCAAAGACAAGGTAAGAGAGGTTGTTTCCATGGGATCTGTTTGCTCATTAATATAAATTCACTACCAAAAAAACGAGTAAGACATAAATATTAGTATTACAGTGATATCCTTACTGTCTGATTTCTCAGTGCTTTGCTGAGAGATTAAATATTTTTTTGTAAAGGAAAAAGTACACATTAGTGCAGTTCTTAGCTGTTACTTTGATAATCCTGTCATCTAAGGAATGACAATTGCTAGCATTTTCTTAGGCTGGATGCATAAATGAAAGTAATTTTCTTGAGTCTAGATTAGCTCTTTGGTAATGAATCAAATTGTTGCTAACCTGGTAACTGCCTAAATGAGTTTTGGAATTTGAGTCTTTGTAGATCCAAGCTGAGAGTTAATTTTGTATATAACTGACTTCTGCTTGGAGGAAAAATTATACTGGGATCTATGCCTTATGAACTTATCAAATACTACCTCAGGTATTTTTAAAGGTGCAGAGAAGACTGGCTTTGTCTAGTAAAGATTTTACAGGGGAAGGTGCATTGTGCACGTAGAGAAATACAGAATGTACAGGAGAGGGCCCTCCAAGACTTTATTTAGTCCTGTGGCTTTTATGAAGATGACACTTCCTACATTTTAATTATCCCTTATTTTCAGTGCTGTTTTAAAATATGTTCTATGTTACAGGAAGTTGCTAATGGAGTCCTTGCAGATAAAGACAGTCAAGTGAGCCTTCCCAGGCTGCAAGAGCTGAGCTTGTGATCTGCTTCTTGTGGGGGAGACTCCGGGGAGAGCTTTGCTATCCCTTAGCTGGTTTGTGGTTAACAGGGCCTGGACCTGGCTTTTTTAGAAGTCTTTAAGTCACAGGAGCTGTCTGTGCTAGCCACCAGAGAAAGAGGCTTCCTAAGGTTAGGAGGGAAGAAAAAGCATCACATTGGAAGGGAATTCAAAAAAAAGGAAGGAAAACAATTTGAGGGTAACTGGAATTCCCTCAGCTATATTGCAATATCTACAAAGCCTGTGTATCCAGGCTGGGGATGTTGCTGTGCTTGGAAGAACAAGGAGGATTTTTTTTGCCTATGTGTATGAGTTAGGATTTTTTTTATTGTAAGGATTTCTCATCCTGTTCAGAAAAAGGATGTCTTAGAGTAGTGATGAGCTTCTGTGAGTCAAGCACAGAGATGTTATGTCCTTCACCCATCCCACCTGCATCCACACTGGAAGTCTTTGTGGAACAAATAGATCCTGCTTGGTACCATGAAAATTACTGAAAAATCACCTATTGATTTCAGTAGGGTGATGGTTTAACTCCCAGTTCTGGGTCTTTGCAGGGACAAGTGTTGGCTGTACTGTTACCAAGTTCTGTAAGTTTAATAGTTGGAATTTGTTTCCAATTACAGAAAAGACAGCTAACAATGAGGGCTCTATCCATCTTATAATCAGTGCTCAAGGATTAACATACTTACAGTTTTCTAAAATAAATGTTATTAAAGTTGAGTCTAATTTAAATGTTCAAGTTTCATGGTTAAATTAAGGAAATGACTTCAAACTATTAATCTTGACTGTCCTTGGAAAAAAGTGCTAATCATTTGGTGGCTGCTTTTCAGCAGCCAAATGAACATGTGGCATGATGTGCTCTAAAGCCTGAGGGTCTAGTAATAACACTGTATTTTAACTAATATATAACTTTAATTGGAGAAATTATGAAAAAGTGAGCCTAATTTCTGTTTGCCCAAGTTATTGTGCTTCCATTTTTAAAGATCATAGTTGTTCCTGTGTGTTGATGAAATTGTAGTTATTTATTTCTATATGCCATGCTACTTTAATTCTAAACAACAATTCTTAAGTATTTTAGGAAGTGGAATCTCATCAGACAAATGCTCTTAAAAGTACATAGTCATCTGAGGATTTAGATTTGCACCACATGGGTTAATTTATAGTTTATATATTCCTTCTGGGGACTGCTTGCTTCTTTAGGTGTCTAAATATCTTTATCAAGTTTTCCGTTCTTCATGAGGTAAACTCATGTCAGTGTTTCCTCCAAGTCAAAATTGTGGATCTGCATCTTCTTGCACAGGTTGATAGAAATGTAACTTCACAGATTGCCAGAGACAGCCCAGTTCGAGGGAGTATCAGTTTTGTGAGCACATGCATGAGTTGGAGGCAAAGCAGAGAAAGATGTACATAAATGCACCCTTTCATCCTAAGCAGAAGAACCTGGCGTGTGGCCGACTGGAGGTGCCCAACTAGAGAATAACTTTTGGTGAAAGCAACTAGTTTTCATATTTGTGTGACAATAAACCTTTGGAGGAAAAAAAACAAAGCACAGAAAAATGATCCTTGAGTGCTGTTAATTTTTCCATTACTCAGTATCTTGTGGTGATGATCCTATTATCTGTGTTACAGGGTACAGATTACTTGACCCAGGGCCAGTCAAACTGCTTCTTTCTTTCAGTGATGCCAACAGGTCCTCCTACACTCCAAAGTGATCTGGGCCCACTTCAGTGAGGACAAGTATCCTCTTGAATGAATCTGGGCTGTACTGGTTGTGTCTGCAAATGCTTGCCTTTCAATGTATACTCATCTTCTTGAGGTGCACCTGCCTGGACACAGCAGATTCCAGCTTTATGCCTTGAGCTGGTGCATATTTGTGACCTAAGCAGAATCTCTTCCCACCCTGAAAGTGAACAGATGAATTAAGGTTCAGATTGCAAGCACAGCAATGATGCTGCTGTGATATTCCACAGATATTGCCATTCTTGTCTCATTTTTCCTTTTCCCTGGTATTACCAGTGAGAGGCTGGAGAAACAGTGGTGGGAATAAACTCCCCACTTGTTAAGAGGAGGAGTGAATGCACAGGGCACTAAGGAAGCTCAGAAGTTTGTGCAACCACTGTAAGATGTGTTTTGCTTCACTAAACAGCTCACTTTACAGCAATTTGAATTAGTATTCAAGTGAACTGTGGTTAAAGTAAAGTCAGTTAGTGTATGGCCCTTTTTTTTTTGAATGTGGTTTTATTATGCATCTCTAAGTTTGCTTGGGAGTTGAAGTACTAGTGTTCTTAATTATTAAGTAATTTGAATAATGATGAACCATTTTCTGGAACTTAAAACGTGACCGCATCATGCACCTGCCAGCAGCACTGGCACGTAAAATCTCAATTGATGTGGGTGTTGCAGTTTCTCTATGCATAAATGCTGCAGTGATGCCTGACAGATGCTTATCCTGTCCAGTGGCTGCTTTGAGGGACTTTGCATTAATAATATGAGGGCCTTTCTAAAGAAAATTTAGGTGTTTTGAGACTTGGATGCTTAGCATAGGAAAGCTCCTTTGAAAAACACTTTTCTCTCCTTGCAGCAATGTAATGAATGAAACCTTGAGCCCCGAAGATTTGCAGTAGTATTGAGAAGCAAAATGCAGGATGTTATTTGGTCTTGTGACAGCTGCTTTGTTCTCTTTTTTTGAATTAAAATGTGCCTGTCTCCCTGACAGAGTGCTGTTAAAGTTCTGTTGGGAGCCAGTTTATCCTGCTGACAGCAAAGGAGGGCTATCTGATAACTTCTCGAAGGCAAAGTAGAGTTCTTCAGTTTTCCCATGCCTCACTCTTTCCATCTTCTGCTCTTGCAGGAGGCTTATAAGAGACATAGAAAATGCTATAGTACTTGCTTTAACCAAAGCAGTGTCTTGCCCTTTTCTTACTCCTATGAAAGTATCTGCTATTTGCATTATTGTTTTTTAATAATCTGAGTTTCTAATAGTCTGGAGTTCCTTGGAGAGTTTGTCAGGCTGGTTAATGACTGGTGTTAGTTGTCCCAGAGTGGAAGAGGTCCTCAGTGTAAGACGAGGTGAACACTGAAGAAGCAGGATATGATGGCAACATTGTGCCAATACACTGCATAAGTCATTTTTCTACTGCAGAGGTAAAAAAACCAGTTCTGTCCTGACCCTTGTTGATGGTCCTCAACTGAAAGCAAATGCTTTCTTTTGGTCTCCATACATTTCTTTTAAACAAGAATGTCCCTGCAGTAACTCCCACTGCTGAGGACCACTCTCTGCCTTTGTGTCAGTTTGGTGTGCTTAGAAATGCTTCCCTGTATAATCTTTCTGCCCCCTTCCCTCTCTGGACTTTACTAGAATTTGGTTTATATATATTGGAGGTAGTTAGTTTATATATTTCTCAAAATAAATAAGTTTTTACAAAGCTTTTTAGAGCAGGTTTAGTGATTTTTTTTTTTTTTTGGTAGACATTTGTTTATCTAAACCTCAGTTTAGTGGCCTCAGCAGGAGGCTTGTGTTCATCCATCCTTCCCCAACCCCCTGGAAACAATAAAGAGATACCTAGTTGCTTTCAAATAATTAAGTACAGCTCTACGTTGCTATCAAAAGTGAGCTTAAGGATTCAGTTTTTGATAGATTTTCATTAGCATTTAAATTACTAAGGTGCTTTTAGACTTCTGGAGATTATGGTATAGATTTACTGCAGTCAAAGTGAAAATGAGGGACTGTGCAGTATGTCTGTCTCTTAAACATGGCATCCCTTCACTAGATAGACAGAGAGAACCACTTGAATGTCTCTTCTTGTTGGCCTTCATGCTACTTGTAGGTAGTTGATTTATTATTTTTACAGTGCAGTAGCCTGTGTATTTTGTATTTAAATCCATGTTTAAAACACAACTAAAATTTGCCTGTTGACAGCAGTTGCATCATATTTTAATTGGTGCGAATTGCTAATGGAGTGTTCAGGTTCTAAAATTAGTTGTTTATTTTTCCTTCTTTGCCCAAGGGTTTTGCATCAGATTAGATGGTTTCTGTATAACTGTTTGTGTTCCAAAGTGACACCTTTGTACAGTTTTCCTATTTAAGTAAGTGTTAAAAGTTTGTGCTCAGTGACAGCAGTTTCAGAAACTGTGACTTTTAAAATTGTTTCTTACTACATTGTTTATGCATTGAAAATCACTCCCCTTCTGTTTACTGTGAATTAATTCATTGTTTTATTTGCAAACTGAGGGTGTAAAATGTGCAAGTTCTATCATTTCTTTTCTTGGTGCAATGGCAGGTCCTCAGCTGCTGCACACTGTCATGGCACAACTGATGCTGCTGTTGCTGTGACAGCTTTCACCAGGTGAAGATTTGTCCCATAACCCTCATCATGACATTATTCAGAAACACAGCCATGCTCATTATTGTCAATATTCCCATAAAGTGGCTTTGTGTCACATACTGTCTTTAACTGTTAGCTGTTTTAATACTGTCTTTATACTTCTTGGAAAGTTTTTCTTTGAACGTGGTGAAATGCAAAACCACCTTAGTATGAGTCTGCCTTTGGTGAAGCAGAGGTGTGCAGTCTGTTCATTAAAATTCTAGCTTTCTGGAGGATGCTTTATCATATGTATCAGTCCTTGGAATTGTTGTCAGTTGTCTCTTTTAAATCAATTATTTGTTTGATGCCAGTTTTCTATGAATGAAGTAGTTACAAAATAAACAAGCCACCAAAAAAAAGGATGCTTGAATTACTGAAGAGCAAACTACAAATACACAACTAATTTAACAGCTGTCTTTTATGTTTCACTTTTCTCTACTAGTTTAAAGAGCCCTCTGATATTTTGTTACAATGACAGTATTTGCACATTACGATAAAACCATGTTACAATGTCCTGAGTAACCCCGTGACCTGAACCCCGCAAGCCCTTTGCCATGAGATTTTATCTAGTCCTTGAATAATTTTTGTTGGAATTTTTTTTGGCCTTTCTCCAGGTTTCTTTTTCAGTTTTTCTATAGAAAGGTGCACACCAGAATTGAACACTGGTCTTGTTCATATCATGTATGTGCAATGCTATTGCCCTTTCTGTTTGTCCAGGGATTTTCAGTGGCCTATTTTTCTGCCACAGCAAGGAAGCTCATGTTGATTGTTTGCCTAGTATGACTTCTAGATCATTATTGGAGTCAGTGCTGAACAAAATACTCTGCTGCTCAGTGGATGTGGCCTGGATCACTGATTCTTAGGATTTCTAATTTTATTAAAATCTTTGGATTGAATTGAATTCATCTTCTTTTTTTTTTTTTTTTCTTTCTTTAAATGTGGCTTGAATGCTGCTATATTGGCAATTTCAGAAATAGAAAGAAATGTTTAAGTCCTCTGCAGTCTTAGTGTCTCAGATAATTTCTTCTGGTTTCATTTGTTTCCTTTTTAAACTCAGGAGTTTTTAAGGGAGCAGCAATCAGTGCATCCTCTGACAGTCCAGATGATGTGGAGTTATCTAAAGAGGGTAACTCAGGCTTTGACTTCTGTCAGACATTGTACACAGGTTTCACACAGCTCCAGAACCTGCCTCTGATCTTCTGGCCATATTTATTGCCCTTGTGTGAGGACAGAGATGTGGATAAGAGATGAGTTTCATCAGAAACTTGGAGTAGGTCTTACAATTTGGATGTAATCCCAAGGAGGCAGTAGATTTCTTAGGAATGTGGAGGGTGGTTTGCTATCCATACCCTCACTCTGTTACTGTTAGTCATGCTGCTAGTTTTTGTAGAAAGTGTTTCTTTTTCTCCTCTGCTGGAAGTTAGTGGGGGGACTGGATATTGAACTGTTTGCAAGAACTTAGATTTGTTCTGTCACTGTGACCCTATTTCCGTTAGGGTGGCATCCCTTGGATGCTTTTAGCTTTTTACCTTGTTTGTGTCTGATTAGAATCTTGTATCAAATGAGGGAAAAACAGTTCCTTCTCCCCCCGTGAATGTTATCTGGGAAGAGGCTGGGATCTGCAAAGGTAGGTGAGAAAGAGGAGAGATCTTTATGGCTAAAGGAGAGAGGGAGACCTGCCTTCCAAATACAGGAGCCTTCACAAAAAAACATTCAGAAGACCTGATCTGTACCTACCAGGTAATGTTGGCTCAAGTTCTGGTGTGCTGAAAGGATCATAAATCATGCTTGATCAACCCTGATATTCTGGTGTGCTTTGGGCAGACCCTGGCAGTGCGTGCTGTCTGGAGAACAGAGAGGAGTGACCAGGCAGTCTGCCAGGAAGGTTTTAATTAGCCTTTAACATGATGGGCTGGATGGCCATAACCAAAAGTCCCTTCTAGTGGTATTCTGTGCTGCCCACACTCTTCCTGTGCACCCTGAGCCCCTGCTCTGTGTCTGTGCTGGCTCTGGAGACTGGAGTCAAGTGGATCAGAGCTGCTGCATCCTGGGAGAGTGGAGGTGCAGGCTCCTGTGCTGTACAGGCATGGGCAGCGTGGTGCTGATTCTGGGACTTGCTAGAGCATGAAGCCTGCAAGTGATGTTAATAGGAACGTATTTCAATTTGTAACCCATTCTTCTGTATCAAGATTGGACTACTTCTATTCTGTTCCATATGTGCATCACTTGGGGAAACATGCTGATAGTACTTAACATTTAATTGCTTCTCTTGATTTTATTTGTAAATTAGAATCTAGAGAATCCGTAAGAAAAAAACCAGTAAGGCTTAATTGGACAACTTTTTGGAGTCGCTAAAGAAAAGAGAACATGGCTTTCTGGCTTTTGGAGCTGAGACAAATGCAAGCTTTCTTACTGATCCATGCATATGATATCATATTTTAACTACTGTCTAAACTGGAGATCATCTCTATACTAGATTGCTTAAGAATCTGTCTATCTTATCACATCTTGTACTCATTTATAGTTGTTTCCATTTCTGGCTTTGTTGGAGAGACAGCTAGTGTTTCAACCTAAATTAAAATCAATAAGAAGCAATTTCGTTTGTTTTTTAACTACTAGAGCAGACTTCTTTTTAGTGAGTCTCTCTATGTTCAACTAAGTCACCTGTTTCTTTCCATCAAGATAATTGCCAGGCCTCGTTAATTCCTAATTTTTGCATATGTAGGAATTGTTTTACTTTCTAGTGTACCTAACAAAATGTCAAATATGATTTAAAATAAGCACTTACTTTAAGTCATCACTGAGAAATAAATGCATTAAAAAATACTTGGCAGTTAGAAGTAGTTTAAAAATATATTGGGGGCTGCAGTGAATGCTGAGACCCTGGAGTCCTGCACTGGCACAGTAGCTTAGGCTTTCTCTGGCACGTTTGGGCAGTGTTCTGCAGGGATGACTTCCAGTGGAAAAAAACAGAGTCTGGGTCTCTTTGCTTTCAGTCTTTGGCTTGGATATTTCTGCATTACACCAATTCATGAAAGAAGCTGTTGTGTTGTCAGCTGGCTTTTACCCCACAGCCAGCAGATTGCCAGCAATAGCAATTAACCTGAGTAAAATTCAACATGGAATTCACACTGCAGCAGTGCTGGGCCTTCCCAGGTAAGGCAGTGGTGAGCCATAACATAATATGAGAGAAAATATCTGAAGGCAGTGCTCTGATGAAATGTCCAAAAGAGGAAGTGTTGCTGCTCTTGTGAGTTGATTGCAGGGTGCAGGAGGTCATCCTTGGTGGTTTGCTGGAAAAGTAAATGCCTGTATTTTTATCAGGTGGTTTGTTGGGTTGCTGTTATCTTGCTTGATGCTTTTTTTAATTCAAGAAATGTTGAAGAATTCCGAGAATTTGTAATTCTGAGTACAAGAACCTTTTGCTTAGTCTAAATCTCCTTTCCTGTTTAAACTTCTTTTGAAGTGCCTGAGTGTTATGAGATACCTGTTACTCTAATTTCTTGGGTTCATTTTTCTCTCACCTTTTCTTTTCCTTCCGCTTGCTTTGATTCAGCTATGTTTATGAATTAAGGAAGAGGGCAAACCAAGGGCAAAAAAAGGCAGACCTGGCTACCCTGGTAATCAAAGCAAGAGACTGTTCTCTTAACAGCTAAAATAGTGTTTTGTAGGAACACAACATAATTAGTAACTAGATGACTTGATGAAGAGCACATTTCCTTCACCCTTGGAGGCAGCATAGGAGTTGTGTGTGAATTTCTTGAATTTGGTAACAAAACAGCAAGCCATTTCTTTTTAGCTAATCACTTAAAACCACACAGCAATTCGTGTTTATGTGCCAAGAAACCAGCTGTGTTTAAAAATATATGAGCAAACCTGGTATACAGTGATGCAGGGATGTAAGGTAAAAGTGACTTGTCCACACACTAGTGACACCTATCACAAACGAATCCCAAGCCATGGTTCAGTGTAAGGAGTAATACATCACAGCACAAACAGATGCTCTGTCAAAAGAGTAATTAATACTTCATGTCAAACACTATCTGCATGTACTGTTTTCCCTATTTCATGCTATGAAGCAGTGTGACCTTTTCTCTTTCAACAATTAGTTTCCAAGGTGAAAACCAGCTATGGAAGAAAATTAACTTTTTTCATTGCCTCTGAGGAGTCTTACAGTTTCATAGTAGTCTTGATTATGCCTGTACAGTTTTGAGTTCTATCTTGATCAATGCCTTTTCATTCCTGTAGTTTGCAACTGCATTCCCCTGTTCACTCCTGTATTTGGGAGACATGATCAGGCATTGTGGGTGCAGAGACAGATGAGGTTTGTAAGATGAACACTGTCAATGAGTAACAACCCCAACTTGTCTCATTTGCACCCTATTAGTAACAAGTTCACTTGCTACAAAGCTGAAGATCAGATCAGAATTATTAATGTGCCTGACAGTTATGCTTTCAGTTGAACTGAAGCTATGAGCATTTCATTTATTTAATGAAGCAGTGCTCTCTTTCTTTGCAAAACCAGGTGTTTCTAAACTATGTACGCTGAGTATGAGACATAGGCCTTACAGTTTGATTTTTACTGTCTCTTTGCTTCTGATTTGCCTTTTTGCTTCTATTTGTGAAGTAAAGGCCATCCTGGAGTTTGCTACTTTCAGTTGTATTCATTGGAAGTTGTGTTGAAACATGTGGGCCTTACTGTAAGTGTTCTTTCTTGGTAAAGTGGACATGAAATACATTTCTACTGGCTGGCTGGGGCATGCAATACTGAGTGAAATAAAGGATCAAAGCCAAGGGTAGTGTGCTGTCTGCTCTGAAAATCTGATCTAGTGCTTCCCTTGGTGCCTTTCACTGACTTTTGCTGTGATTGATACAAGCAGCATCAGCAAAAGTTGGACCTTTCTGCCTGCCCTTGTTGTCTTCAGACATGTGCTCTGTGAGACGCCTGCTCACCTGTTTGTGTTTTATAATATGACTGCTGTCCTGCCTTCCAGAATGACACTGCAGTGGTACAGAGGTGGCTGTGAAGGACCTAATGCTGTGGATTTGGATATGTAATAAAAAGGAGCTCCAGAGACCTGTTGGCTGGACTGTAAGGATAATACAGTGTTAGTGTCTTAAATATTTGCAGCATCTCCTGGAAATCCCTTAGACTGAAGAACTGTATATTATTCAGAGCTATCAATAACTTTAGAGAGGTGCTTTGCTATTCTTTTGTCCTTTCATTGTTGTCTGTCTTCCACGAATGACTTGTTCTGATGGTCACTGGTCTGTGGTTCTTATGATTGTCATGTGGATTCCTGTGTCATTCTCCTTGGCTGCAAAACCAAAATTCAGCACGAGTTGCAGTGTTGCCTTCCTGAGCACTGTGCTGTCCTTGCTGTAGGCATTTGCCTCTCATCTGCAGGAATCCTCCCATTGGGCCTGGGGACTCCTTTCTTTGCCCTGTCCCTCTCTGGTGGCAGTGTTTGCTGTGCAGGCCTTAGGTGGGCTGCAAGGACAGGTTTGGTTCCTGGATGCACAGCTGTGGGTAGCTGTGTCATCCACTCAAGCTCATCAGCTGATCAAATTTCCAGGGATCTGATTTCCCAGATATTTTTTGTCTCTGGTAAGGAGGATGCTCTGGTGCTCTTGGATCACTGTTTGGTCTGTTGAGTACTCCTAAGGTCCTAAGTTGCCATGTATTGCTGTATATATATTTATTTATGAATACAACTGCTTTTAAATACTGGCAAAATAAGCTTAGGAATTATATACCTGAATAGGTTTCTTCCATTAGTAAAGCAGTTAGTAGGTGGAATAGAACAAGTGTTCAGCAGATATTGTGGTAGTAGAGTAGAACTGACTTTTCACTGGGCATTCATATTGTATGTCTGAATCCATGATTAGAGACACCATTGCAAAATCAGTTTGGCTTTTTTTTTTTTTTAAGAATAGTCCTGTCCAGCCAGGTAATGAGGCTGCTTTATAGGGCAGAAACCTCTTTGATGGGTGATACTGAAGGGAGATGGCCTTGTGATTCCTTTGGCTGAAGTGACTTTTGCTATTGCTTTTCCATTGACTTTGAAGCCAGAATTGTAAGTGTCCGAAGAAAAACTGGTACCACCTGTTAATTTTGCACCAGGGTTGAAGTGGTGGAGAAGGATTACTTTGCAGATGGTTGGTTACACAGGACTATTGGTTTTGGTCTTGAAAAAAGTCCCCCTTCAGTCAGTGGAGATTTCTACCTTGAGTGTAATGGTGCAGCATTAGATGAAATCTGACTGGTGAATGATTTATTGCTATGTTGACAAGAAAAAACTTATCTACCACAGGCTATGTTGATAGAGGACAATGATATTTCATTGCAGTTAGTTCCCTGAAAAGCTACAGTGGCATTGATGTTTTATAGTTTACATGTTGCTTCATCAGTTTGGGCAGCTCGTGTCATGGGGAGGAAATGTGTGGAGATTGCTTGTTTTTAAACACTAATGCCTATGGACACATTTCTTGCAATGAGGAAGAGCAGTGAAGAACCAAGCTATTTGAACAATCATGTTCACAGCTGGATTTCTCCCTTTTCCTGTCTAGGCTCTATTTTGCCAACAATGTATTTTCTTTAGTGTTCAAAGAAAAGCAGTAGAAACAGTGGTAACAGAGTCTGTGTAAAATACACATTGGTGTTCTAAAAATCAGTTTAATATGTATTTTAATCTGAACTTCAGCAATATTTTTCTTTACCACTCCTTCCCCAGTTCCTCTCTGTTTAGTGCCATCCCAGGAGGCACTAACATGTTCCACTCACTGTGGAACATGGGAGAATTCTGCAAGTGATGATTATAAGGAAATTGCATGGCATAATATACCAGATCATAGGTAGCATAGTAGAGTTGAAAGGATCTGATGATCATTTTAGGAAAAAGTCTGAATGCTACCATGATTCTGAGAGACTTTGTATTGTAGGATCTTAAACAGGGTAGTTTCTGGTGTCCTGGTTTGAACCTTAGTGTAAAGAAATGCAGGCTTTGAAGAGTGATGGTCTGTGTTGCCCTTGAAGACCTCAGTGTCTCCTGATGTTTGAATATCCCTGAGAAGGGCACCAATGAACTGGGTTGTAGCTATTTTTTGAGATGATGAAGCTGAACAAACCTGCTAAAAATACTTTCTTAAGTTGGCTTGTGTGTAACCAGGAATTCTCAGATGACAGTCTGTATTTTCATCAGTTCCAGGATGTTTAACCTGGTTGAATTGCTCTAGCTTTAGTTTCTGGGGTTGGATATGACAGCTACAGAAGAGCTGTGTGTGATACTCCATCCTTGCAATGAAGGCCAGTGTAAACACATCACACCTGTGACTGGCAAACTAGACTCCTCTGCTCTCCTTTGACCAAAGTCACTCCTGATTTAGAAGCATTTAAATTTAATTAGACTTGAACTATTTGGACCATGTTTGTCACAGTGTAATCATAAAACACAGTCTTTATGTTCCTTTATGTCTTTGTGTCTTGTGTGATGCTAAACATGGCAGTAAGGAGACACTAAGGAAGGCATCCAGTTGTTTCCTTGAATTCAGTGACATGGATTGTTTTGGTCAAAGGAACATTGTGAAATTATTTCTTCATTGCATTCTCCCAGCTGAGTGAGGGTGGCTTGAGGGTTTGGTTAATGTGAGTGCTGAAGATGTATGTTTGGATGAGAAGCTCTGAGGAAGTGGCTGTTCTTTCTCCCTCCCAGACTCTGGCTCAGCAGGGTGCTGGCCAAGTATTTGGTGGTGCTTTCAAGACTTGCTGCACAAGGATGAGCAGTTGTGAACCCAGGTAAATCAGCCCAGACTGATTGACACAGGAGGGCTTCTCACTCATGTGGCAAAAGAGGAGGTCAACTTCTGTGCTGCAGCTTGTTGTGCTTAAATATCAAATGGCCAGACTTCCTCCTGCTTTAATTTGTGTAAAGACAGAGAGAGCAGCCAGGCCTTCTTGACCTGAGAGTTGTTTATGCAGGTGTCAGCCTACCTGATTTCTCTGCTTGGGAAGCAAGACAAGGAGAACTTTGTGTTGCACAGCAACAGTTTGAACTGAGTGGATCCAAGGTGTTTGGGAGGACTCTGGTATCTTTCTGGGCAATGTTTATCATGCCAGCAGATGTACTTAGGGGTCTCAATGCCTTGCAGTGCTGAGTTATGAGTACATTGACAATGAAGAAGAGAAGGTGCATATTCTCCAGGGAATCTTTTTTTTCCTTTAATGGCTTAAATTCCTTTAGGATGCACCTGTCTTATCAGGCCATGCTACACTTCAGAATAAAGGAGCCTTTCCTCAGTGTTACCTGAGGTTCTCTGACCCAGGCAATGCTACAGCTACACCTTCACTCTTTCAGCTTCTCTAAGGTTGGCTGAAGGATAAATCTAGTTTGGAGTTTCATAATCATGAAATCAGCATTGATACTGAGCTGGTGGAATTTTTCACAGGACAAATAGCAGTAGTCTTTCATTTCTCTTTAATCAGATAACCTCTTCTGAGAGAGGCTGTGAGCTGGTAAACTTGATATGCAGTGGCTGAGACAGATCAAAAATGATACAGCTGCTAATTACTGATTAGTTTCTGAAAAAGCAGTTCTCTTTGGTGTGTAAAATAAATTGTCTGTGTGATGGTATTGGGATGCTGTTCATCATGACATAACCATGCTCACAAAGCCTGAGTTTTCATTTTAAAAGGCATTGTTGTCTGTTAAATATTTGGGCATTTGTACTCCCCTTGGGTTGGTCAACTGTTTGAAATGCATTATCTCACAGTACTGTCACAATTAAAGAATGGCATGCTCAGGTGAAAGGAAGGGTTTGTCTGTTCTGTAGATTGGAGAGATATGCTTAGTGAAAATGAACATCCTCCCAAGGTTAAATTAGCTGTTTAAAGCTCTTCCAGTTAAAGTCTTGGATAGCAGGATTTTTTTTTTTTTTCATGGATAAGAGTTAGCAGAGAACAAATGACATAATTGGAGGGGGAAGCAGAGACCTCATATGTGCTTTCTTCTGAAAGAGTGAGAGGGAGAAGGCAATGCCAGGGAATTGCCTCTAGATCATAGTCCTTTCTGGTTGCTTTTATCTCAAGCAGTCTTTGCAGATTGAGAAAGAAAAAAGAATAAGTATTTGTGTAAAAATGTCCTGTGACTTCTCCCAGGTGTGCTGTGTGGGGCTTGATGCTATCTGGCCTTTTTTGTAAAAAAGTGACTCTCATATTGGGGTATATAAATAGTCTACTTTTGCTCACATATAGCACAGGAGAATGTATTAGCTGGTGAGGTGAACTGACATATTCCTTTGTGCACAAGTTATAACAACTTAAATGAAAATTACACTCAGAGCAAGAGAATGCACTCTGTTTAAATTAGATAAGGAGATTATGACAGAAAAACATCATTGGATAAAGGGGGTTTTAAACTAGCCACTGAAATAAATGCACGGCTTCAAACTTTGTCCTGCCAGAATTTATTAATAAAACACAATGAGGCTTTTGGAATACAATGAAGACCTCTTCCTTTGAAGGTTACAATGTAATTTGTGTAATTGTGTTTGTATAATTTGACTTCAAGATCTGTCCTTGTAATTTGGTAAACTGCAGATCTTGCTGCAATCTGCTGCATTTTTCTTGTGCCACACACTGACGCATCTAATTGCCTCCTAAGTATATACTCTGTTTAAAGCCATTGCACTGCCCTCTGGACCTTGAAGAATTCATCTTCTGGTCTGTAATGATAATCTGTGTGTGGATCTTATCTGTGCAGCATCTGGCCACCTTTGCTTGCTCCGTTACTAAGCATGCACAGCTAATTGCCGTTCTGAATAACCTCGGTTTGCGACCACACAGCTGAAGGGAACTTACTGTGTGATGCCTTAATTTCTCCCAGCTGCAGTATGCCCTCTCTTGGCAGGGAAGCCAGAACACAGAGTCACAGGCATCCTCTTGGAGCTGGCTGATCCTTGCTGAGAAATCCCCCTTCATTGTATGTATGTGGCACAGTTTCAGCTGATCTTGTGCTCAGTGTTTTTCCTGCTGGAGAGGGGTGTAAGAGTAGCTTTGGGCAAGGTAGTGATTGGTGTTGGTAGGATGTGTGTGTAATTCTGAATATATTATTCTAATGATGCTCTTATTAAATGGGTTTTAAACTCTTGGGTTTTCTCAATACAAAGTGGATGCTGGAACTTTGGAAAAAGTTACCCTTTTGGTACTACTTCGTTGCTGAATTCTTTTGAAATCAACAGACACTGTAGGCAAACAATTCATATTCTAAGGCATGAATGCTTTGTGTTTGGTTTGTTCACTTGGAGAATCTGAGTCTGCTCCTGGCTGATGAAGCAGGGAGAAATTTTAAATCTGGGATAAAAGTTGAAAACACTGCTGAGGGAGATAAAACCAAATTGGATAAGAGAAGCCTGGGGGAGAGTTGAGGGCAGGGAGATATGTTGAGGAGTTGAGTCACTGAACTCTGGGTGCAAGCAAAGCTAATTTAAAGATGGGGTTATGTTGTATTACAGCAATTTCTCCAATGGCTTTACACAGCAGGGCCTGAAGAAATGGCTGTTGTCAAAACCATTGGAAACTTAACGTGTCTTTGAATCTTAAAATTACAGGGGTTTTTTTTCTAATTATTTAGGAAAGACACCTCTTCACATATGTATTGATTCTTAAATGAATGGTATGGGACTTGAAAAGAAATAGTGTAATTTACAACTTATTTCTGCGTCCTTGGATTGAAATATGTGTAGAGTTCAGAACAGAAGATGTTGAGTGAAGTTGTACAAGCTTAATAAAAATAAACCTATACATGACTTTGCATAAATGGGGTAAAGAATCAAAGGACTAACAAATTTGCATAGATAATATTTGAATTGTTAATTCATATTGCAATTCATTGCAAGGATGTAATTTTTAATTAAGAATAAAATGTGGTAGATATTTTAAATGAGAAATGATTATAATTGCAGATGGAAATTGAGGTAATGAGAGCAGGTTTAATTAATTGTTAACATTTTTCTATTTTGTTTTTTTTTTTTTTGTTAAAGCCTTGTAGTCTGTGGACATGACATTTGTTTTGTAGATGTGTGTATTTAAACATAGAATGATTAAGGCATGAAATGCTGGCAGCAAACACAGTTTTAGTCTTAAGTTGTATGTGTTGCTTGAAAGGTTTTGTATGGATGGACTTTGGGGAATATTGTTAGACTGATTTTGATGTTTTTAGGTTTGGTGTGAAACTGAGGTAGACAAGCTATTTCCAAAATGTCCTCTTTAAGCCATAATTATCTTTTACTGTGGGTTTCACATATGATACAGATACTTCACTGGAGAAATTGAGGTTGTGGTTGTCCCCAGTAACATTTGCCCTTAAAGTTCCCCATTGATGAACATGACAGCATTGACCTGAATTGAACTCCCCAGAATTTTGCTCTGTTGTGCTCAGTCTGTGGTTACCTGACATGGCCCTTCAGGAAGCTGTGGGCAGCTCTTGGTGCAGCTGAGCAGATCCCTGCCTGCCAGGAAGGGAAGGAGAACCTGAGCAAGAAGCTTCTGGCATCAAAAACTCTACATGTGTCGGGGAGGGTTCCTATAACCCTGGAGACCTGTGTGCACAGCCAGGGAAAGAAAGAAGATGATGCTGCTGGAGGCAAAGAAACTCCAGGTGTGTGCAGAAGCAGCCCTGCAGTTTTGCTGTGTCCCAAGGGTGTTTCAGACACAGCCTGTTATGGGCAGCACTGGATGCTCCCACTGTTGGAGAAGGTCTCTTGGCTCTGTGTGCAGCACCTGAGTATGGCACTTTATAATTTCTTCTTGTCAAGGTCTCTGGAGATTTACAATCTTCTGTTTAGGGAAATGTAGCGTGAAAACATACAGAACAACCATTTCTGATTCAGACAGCTGTGATACTGAGGTAGAGAAAAATACTTGAGTGGATTTCTTAGAAAAGAGGTACTTTTGCCATTTGAAAACTTGGTAAACTTATTTATCAAGCTTAGAGCTCTGCATTCAGAAAGGATTTTGAAGTGAACAAAATTAGTGTTGCCACTTATGTTAAGAAGCACGTATGAAGTCTCTGTCATCTTTGGTTGCAGAGGGACTTGGAGAAAACTACAATTAGCACTAATTGGCGTTGTGTCTGAATCTTGTGTCTGTTAGTGTGAGAATGGACCCTTGAAATGATTGGCAGGAACTACCTGCGTGCTCTAATTCCCTCAAGAGCTGTTCTGTTGCATTGCAGCACATCACAAATGAAATGAGTGTTTACCAGAAGCAGCCAGCTAATGCTTGTCTGAATAATCCATGCAGCACACATGCTAAAATTCAGTGCAAGTTACTTAGTGTGCTGGTTACTGGTAGCTGTAATAATGTTGGGGAATTTTTTTTTTCCTGAGAAGTCTAGAGTTTTGACTCTTGCAGATTACCACATCCCATTCTGTGATTATCCACAGAATGGGTGGAAGAGGTTTGGTACACCAAGCAGTTGTCTAATCTTTTCAATATGTAGGGGTGTTTTTTTCTCATTTTGGATTTTTTGCCTTGTCATTTGGAAAGCAGCATTGCACCTGAATCTAACTTGTTATCCATGTTGGCATAACATGGATGTTTTTTGCCAAATTAGATAAAAACTCTATATGTAGAGAGACACAACCCTGCTTGGATTTGGGTAAATATAATAGAAACCTAAAGAGTAGATTAATATTCAGTAAAATGATAAGAGAATTTTCTTGAATGGCAATGTAGTGGGGTTTTTTTCACCTCTGAAGTGTGCAACCAGAGACATGAAGTGTGGTGATGCCACTAGGGTAATATACAGCTGACAGCAGTGCAGTCATTTGCATTTCTTCCCCTTACCTTGTGCTTCTTTTTTTTTTCCCTGAAGCATGTGTTGGGAATTGAAAATGCAGTTTGCCTATTGTACACTCGCAGTAATCTTTCAGTTTTTTTAAAGTAAAAAATGAGTCCACAAACATGAGCAGCCACTGATGTATGGGGCTATTGATGGAAATTGAATTTGCAAAGGGAAAATGGGATTTGGTTGTAGTCTGAAATGATAATGATGTAGCCCAAATGGATTTGTAATGGTCATTCATTCATTTTTTTCTGCAATTTTGTGGATTGACAAAACATATTTATGCCAGTGACTATGAAAGTAGTCCGGGATCACTCTGTGTGGGAGTTACTAGCTAATGGCAAATAAAAGTATGCAAAATCTGAGTTTAAGCCTGTTCCCACAGACTTCTATAGGAGAAGGATGGGATGCTGTGATTTATTTTCTTAAGAGGGGAGAAAGTGGTTGGGGTAGTGCTTCTTTGAGAGTTAAGAAATAATGAAAGCAAAATGTACCTTGACATAATTCTTCAAAATGTATGCATTTGTAGTATCAATCTAGTGAATGCTTTATGTAGCACAACAAATGTATGAGAGACTTTGCACCTTGTCTGGATAAGTACAGATCTGGCCCTGAGGAATTTCCAGTCCAGCTATGATTAAACTACTGTGCATTACACTGAGCTGCTGGGTTAGCTGCTGTTTTCCTGTAAGCTGTACCTTAAAATCCCCAGCAGCCTATAGTCTGAATTTGGGGCTGCCAGTGGACTGCAGATTTTTTTTTTTTTTAAATCCTGGGTGCAGTTTTATGTGCCTTATGATAGTATCTTTGCTCTGTCTTCCCTCCTGTGAAAGCAAAAGAATGACATGCCAGTGTTCATTTGGTCAGAATAAACTGGTGGTGACAGGAAAATGATAATTTAATGGTGTAGATGGATTTTTGGCTTTGTTTTCATCTTGTTTCTATTTTTTCCTTCTTTTTTTGGACCAGTGAACGTCACACTTTTAAACTGCCTTCCATTTTAACCAGAGTATAGTCCTTGTTAAATATTGTATAATTTAAAAGTATGAATAGAAGTAATTATGGAGTATGGGAAAAAGTGCTTTTGGCTTTATAAATATATCCCTTTTTATAATTTTTTTCCATTTAAAATCATTGCAGCCATTGGTTGAAATGCAAAGGCCTATATATACATGCCCATGTAATGGAATCTGATGATATGTGTGGGTCCTTTCCAATGCAGAACATTTTGTGAATCTGCTCTCAAGCTGCAGAAGATGAAAAGAGAGCATGTGCAGAGAACAGGGCACTGATTTACCTGGAGTTAATATTGCCCCTGTTTCCATCATGCACTGATTAAAGCCTGAGCTTTCTGAACAAGAGCTTGGCTTTAATGGTCTGGAGTCCTGGTGGGGCTGTCCTGGGGGAGAGCAGGCAGCGGGGCCGGCTGGAGCTGCAGGAAACCCAGGAAACCGCCAATTGTGAGCAGGATCCCTCAAGTATTTCCTGCAGTGTAACTTCAGCTGTTTTGGCTACAGGCCTTACTGCCTTTGTACTTCTCTCTTTTTTTTTTTTTTTTTTTTTTGTAAGCACTCCATGAATGGTTCCGATGCAGAAAAGGCTGTAAGCATCATAAATCTGTTTATTTTAGTTGGCTTTGCTGTCCTGAGAAGCTCAAAAGAGCCAGGCAGCTCAGAGGGCTGTGGGTGGGGTTTGGTTTGCTTAAATATCAGTATTTGGAAGCTGCTGGTTTGTTTTAGAACCAAGTGGTCTGTGTCGGTTAAACACCCCATTTGGGTGAACAGTTTGGGGCAGAAACTTCTCCCCATTAGCATCTGCAGACCTCTCCAGAGCCTGGAGTACTGCAGCACTATAAATAGCATTAAGGAACAGCCCTTCTCCCTATCTCCTTCCTTTGTGAATGTAGGAAGGGGTTTTTTTGTTGTTGTTTTTCATAATTTAGGATTGGCTTCTAAACAGGCTGATTTATTCCCATGGTATAGTAATTCATGTTTCTGAAGCAGAGGTCTGAAACTACCTGAACTGTAATATCACAAAATGGGTGAGGTTGAAAGATTTGCACTGATTTGCACCTTTAACAAAATTAATCTCAGAGGGAGGTGACCCCCTTAAGTCATTTTGCAGTTTCACCCTGGTGCAGTCAGTGCTGTGAAAGGCCAGGTGCCAGCAGCTATGAAGTGTAGTTGACACAGGGTTTGTGGGGGCCCTTCAGGAGCAGCAGAGTTGTAGGCATTGATGGATGCCATGAGAACTTGCAGGTAAAACCAGCCTGCAGGCAGCCCATGTGACATTTTGGCTTTTTTCTCAAGGCACAGACAAATAAGTGTGGATAGAACCATTGTGTTGTTGACTTTGGAGCAGGAGCACTTAGTTAATGTAGGAGAGACTCCTACTTCATAGTGTTAAGTTTCATACTCTGTAGCCAGCTGGGTGTGTGAGGATACAGCCATCAGTGCCTTTGGTTTAATGCTATGTTCTTTTTACATTGACTCAGCCCATTTTTAGTTCTTGGCCTTAACTCAGGAACATGCTTAAACATGAACTTAACTCTTGAATTCTTTAAATGTGTTATTGAATTGGAGCCAAAATGGTGAAAGTGAGAAGTTTCTCACTAAACAAGTAAATTACCGTTGTTTTTTTTTCTTTCCAAAAACTGTAAGTAAGCTCTTTCTGAAGCCAAGTAGGTGATTTATTGCTTGGTGTTCCCCTTTTGATTTGCAAAATATTTCTGTTTCTCTTACAATTTGCTTCAGGTACAGTTGAAATGTCCTTTCAGATACTGCAAAGGCAAGGAGATTGATGCATCGGTGCATCCAAATTTCCTTGGATCCAGGTCCTGTGAAGTCTCTGGTTTGTTCTGAGTGAGGTTGGTTTCTCTCCCGTCTCCTGCAATTCTGTAGAGGCTCACAGTCCTGCAGCTCTATTATGAAGTGATACCGTATTAATAAGATGGAATTGTCCAGTGTAGCTGTCTTGGGGTGATTTTATGATGATTCTCTATTCCCTAATCGTCTGCTTTATGCCCAGAAATGGCTGCTGTAGCTTTCAGATGAACCAGGAGTGGGCCAGAGCCCAGGAGCCCCGGGCGGGCACAGGCTCTGTTCAAACTCCCTTGGCAGGGTGTGCTCGGCATGTGTGGAACAGGACGTTAGATTGTTCTTTTTGTTGGATTCGTTTTTGCTTGCTTAGGCAAGAAGCTGCTTTTTTTGTCTCCCCACCTTTTTCCTTGGACTCCAGCAGAGATCCTTCGGTTGTTTTTTTGTTTGCTTTTGTTTATTTTTTCTTTTTTGTTTGTTTGGTTTTTGGTTTTTATTTAGTTGGTTTTAGGGTTTTTTTGGTTTTTGTTGTTGTGGTTTTTTGGTTTTTTTGATTGGTTGGTTTTTGTTTTGGCTTTTTTTTGTTTTGTTTTTTTTTTGTGGGGTTTGCTTTGTTTTGTTTTTTTTTCCCTTGAACTGTTTTGGCTTGTTTATTTTTTCCTTCTGCTCTTGGGAGCCCATGGGGGCTGTGCCGGGTGGTCCAGGTCCCAGGAAAGACTGAGCCAGCAAAAGAAAGGACACCAAAGCCCACCAGCTGCACCTGCTGTGAGGGGTGACCAACACCAGAAAGGTTCCCAGCTGTTCTGCCCGAGTGTGGGCTCCTGTTCCTCCCCTGAGACAAAGGGGGCAGCCACCATCTTCGCCCCTCAGCCTGTGTGGGGTGGAAGTTAAGGTTTTGAAATTTCAATATCTAGCATTTATGCTATCCTTTTCTGTGGGGACCCTTTTTTTTTTTTTTTTTTTTTTTTTTGTACTAAACAGGGTTTTTTTTACTTTTACCCTCTAATATTCATTTCTCTCATTGGCAAACAGAAGCCCTTTTCTTTAGAGGAAATGCTCATTCCAGGGCATTTTCTCCTAAAATTTCTCTCTAAACTTAGACAGTAGCCCAGTAATATTTTGGTTGATCAATGGGAGTATTTTTTATAGTGTATCCATGTATGTGCAGATGTTTGATTTGTATACTTTTATTCAATGGTCCAAGGTTTCAGTTGCTTTACTGAAAATAGCAAGTACTTTTTGTCTTTTCCTTACTTAGCACCCATATAAAACATTGTAATGAAACATTTGTGGTAACAATCCATTAAGGGGAAGACAAAGGTTTTCCTCTAAAGACAATCCTCCAAATGTTTAGCTGAAATGAACCCTGTTCTCCACCTGTTTTGTATGCATTATGCTGCTTTGTACAGGTTTAAAAGGTCCCTGTGATGTAATGCAATGATACCTTCGTGTGTAAAGCTGCTTGGAAACAATCTGAGTCAACAGGAAAGCAGTATCTTCTTAAAGCTTTTGACTTATATTAGTTTTGTGATCTCAGGTATGAAGGAGATAAAAAGGGCAAGGGTTTACTGTCGATTCTCTTGAAGGCATGTAGAGTTCTTGAAGTAGTAATAAATGGCAGATTGAAATTGATGTCAGTGAGGCTTCCAGTGTTAAGCAGTGTTACAGAAGTAAATTACTTCAGTTTTTTGGCTGCTTCATCAAATGGATTATGTTGTATCATAGTGTCAAGAAATAGCTTTACCTGAAAATGTCAGCTATTTCTGGGCCTTTCTGGAGTGCCTCTAGAACAGTCAGCTAAATACTGTTATGAATGATTGAATGACTATTTGTGCTTAGAGCAGATAATGTTCTTGAAGACAAGATTAAGAATTCAGGGGTCCATTAAAAGCAGAAATATTTTTTTTCCTCAGTGAAGGGGAGATTATTAAAATGTTCAAATAATTATTAATACTGCTAGGAAGGAGAAGAAAAACTGTCTGGTTCAGCTGGTACAGATGAGCAGCTTTAAAATGATGATAGGCTGTGAAACACTTCCTAAAAGTGCCAGAATTGCTTGCTGTGTTGCTACTGGTGATGATCCTGTTGGCTTGGATAGTTTTCAAGGGAACAGAGGGACAAATGTATTTGTGTATGTTCTTCTAGAGTGGAGGGCAGCTGACTTTGTGGCTGCTAGATGGACATGGCGATAGGCTGAGATAAGCAGCTCTTTGAATTCAGAGCCTGCACACAGAGCCTTGATCAAATTTACCATCAGCCAAAACAGGCACAGTTCTGCTGAATTCAGTGGAGTTGTGCCTGGTTTCACTACTTCAGTCACTGGCAGGTGGTTTGCTTTGGGTGTGCAGATATTAGCTGTACTGAGTGGGGACATTCTTGGTGTTTGTTCTCTGATGCTGATGATGACTTTTGCTGGTCTTAAATCAAGAGTTAAACACAGAAGGGGAAAAAAGGATATTACCTTGGTATTTATTTTGAGGATCCTTAGGTGCACACATCCAGGTTGAATGCACTGAAATGCACACCACAGTGCACAGCCTCAAAAGATCTGGTATAACATTATAGGTCTTCCTAATTAGTATATCTATCAAAAATTCCCCAATGAGAGGCTGGAGTGAGACCCCCTCCCCAAGGAACCTTCCCTTGGGTGTTTCTATCTCAGTGTACAGAATGTGTTCTGAAGAGGACCTTGGGGTCTGGGGCACATTAACCTCCACCTATGAAGCTTCTAAAATGTTTAGTCTCCTAGTCTGACAAACAAGTCCAAGAATATAGGCAAAAGCACCAGGAACAGAAGCTGTAAAAAAGGATAAAAAGGGGTATAAAAGAAAAAGCAAAAAATCTTCATGGCATCACTGAAATACCACTGAATTGCAATGTGGGTTTCTGTGAACCCATATACCCTGAAATAGTTACATGGGAAGAGAAATTTGTAAGAAATAAATATGGTGGATTTTTATAAACATTTTCAGTTTTTATAAATCTTTTCAGTATGTTTTGTTTTTAATTTCTTAGGGATGTATGGTCCACAGAAGTCATGCCCAGCACTGTTTTTACCTCAAAATCTCTTTTCCTGCACTTCTGTCCTTCCCAGGAAGGCTCAAAGGTTTAATCTACTTGTCCTAGCAATTGCTCAGAAAGCTCTAATTGAAGGGGTTTTTTTTAAAGTATGATGTACTAACTACATTACGTGTTTTGCTAGGCTCTATAGTTTCCAGAGGGAAGAATTTCTATTTTGTGTGTTCCCAAGTGCTTGAAATGTCCAAAATCTGATGGAGAAGTACTTGATTTTCTAGGGAAGGATAGAACTTAGTGTATTATCTTCCATGGATGAATAAAGCTATTCTATTTTTGTTCTGCCTCACTGGTGTTAAACTCATGAAATGCAAATCTGAATTGTACGTACTGTGCATATTTGTCTTAACCCTGGAAAAGAATAGCAGTTTATTACTAAGCACAGAACAATTTTTCAAGGTGTCAGTTTACATTCCTTTTGCTTACTAATGAACTATGGAAATTGGTTACTAATGAGCTATAGAAATGGAGATTCTGCCTTCTCCCAAGAATGAAAGTCTTCTCCACACAGTAGGTAAAATGACTTGTTACAGGTTGTGGAGAATGCAGACTGTTCAATGTATTGTTTTTATGTTCTAGAGGGTCAAAACTTCACCAGCTCCCAACTTTGCTGTCACTACCTGTAGTTTTCTTCTAGTAGTTCTGAAAACTTTCTTTGTCATCAGTACATAAATCCTCAGCACTTTAGTAAGCACATTCTTGCAAATAGAAATAATAAGCCAAGAGATACTGAATGAAAATGGAACCTGGGCAGTTAGGTCGGCTTGGAAATGCTGCATTTCTAAACACTTGACTGCTGTACATCAATCCCTGTGTGCTGTGTGATATTTGAGAACACAGGTACTCCAATGTCTGGTTTCTTTGTTTTAGTGCTTGAGCACAAAAAGAAGGGAGACAAAATCTATTAAATGTGTTAGGAGGAGGTAGAAGGCAGATTTTTCCATCCACTTGCAAATCTGCTGAAGATGAGACTCTGAACTTTGAAAAGAGATTTGGCAAGACCACCTCCATTTTGTGTATATGAATTCAAGTCTCATGAGCCTGAAGCCAGTAAGTTTATGTACAAATAAAATGTTAACCCACCTTAGAGATGTTGAGAGTGTGTTTGTATACACACATGCATATAGTAATACACAAAGGCTTTGGAAGGATTGTTATTTCTTCACTCAAAGAGCGATGAAGTATTTAGTGACTGGGAAGAAACTAAATGCTAACAGAAATGGATGGAAACCATTTGAAATGCCTTGTTGTACACCCTTGAAAACCAAGCATTTTTTCAAGAGGAACATGAATGTGTGTTTTTCAAAAGAAAATCCTTGGTTAGAGGCACTAGGAAGCATAAATAAAAAGGAAACTTACAGGAAAAAAAAATCCAAACAAGGCAGCAGCAGTAAAGCTATTTGTAAGGGAAGGTAATTGTCAGTTAAGAAGTACTGGACAACTGCTTTATGCTTAATGAGAAGAAGTATGCTGAATTCATTGAGACAAACCAAATATGAAATGTTATGAGCAAGAATGGTAAATTTGCTGATATTCATTCATCTATATGGTTCTAAATGAATGTCTGTTTTGTAGTAAGAGGGAAACCAGCTGCTGTGTTTCCCTATTGCAAGAATAATGACATAACTTTTCTCCAGTAAGTAAAGACAATATTAAACAACTGCTGTTGGAGAGAAACATTTTCAGATAACAGTTTGCACCCATAAAATACTAAAGACTCCCAGTACATTTTAAGTCATTGAGAAATGGGAGGTGATTATAGAACAAGCCTTGCTTTCAGGTGGCTGAAATATAGATGATAGTGATAGCCTGAGATCCATTCCAGGCAAAATAAAGAAAGGTGAGTGTAGTAAGCAATAATTAATGTAAATAAGAGGCAGCAATGTAGTTCCTGCAGGCATTGCTGTTCTGTGTGACCCAGTCAGGCTCTCTGCTATGGAGCTGCATGTTTGACTGAAACATAGTGATATGATACACTCTGATTTCTGTAAGACGATTGATTTATTGCCATGTGACAACTTGGAAAAGAAGGCGGGGTATGAGGGGAGAAATAGCTAAAATGGGGCAGATTCAGTTTGAAATAAAGCAAGAACCCTTAGTCCATATATATCCCTCTCTGGGTTGTAACATTTGGATGCTGGCCCAGCAGTCCTCTTGTGATGTTCCTAGGGCTGCAGGATCAGATTCTTTCCCTAGAAATGGGAATTAACAGGTGCCTTTTCCCCTGTCCATGAGTAGAAAGAGTCAGTGCAAGAGGATGCCAGGGCCAGTGCGAGTACCATGGGTTTGTTTGTTTTGCCAGTGTAATGCTGTCAAAGCCTTATTGAATGAGCTGACTTCAAGCTGTTGATATAGTTCAGACCTTGGCAGCTCTCTAATCTCCTTGAAGCTTTGGTGTTTGATTGCATTCATTTGCCCTGCAAATAGTCAACTGTGTAAGTTATCTCAAAGTGAGACTGTATTTTGAGCAGGTATTTATAATGGACAAGGATTGCAGGAGTGCAGAGACCTTGTAAAGCACATGAGTTTGTTTTTGAATATGCAGTGAAATATTGAGTCCTGCTTCCTGAAACCTGTCAAGCCGTGTGGTTACAGAAATCCTTTGGACACTTAGCTTTAATTATTTAATGGTTTGTGAAATTACTGTCTGCCTCTTGTTGGCAGGTCACTGCTTTGTTTGATATTGAGATTACATGGTGGTACTCTACCTGCTTTATGTAAAACGTTTTTTGTCACTGTTGCAGGAGAGAGAGATGAGGTACAGGAAGTGTGTGGGGGGTTTAATGTATTTTTTAAAATTAACTGGTTGAATTTTCTTGCAGTTTTCATCATTTGTCATCTGTATCCGACAAGCATTCCTTCACAGGCAGGGTAATGAGTTCAAGGAAACAAATGCAAGTAGTTTGTTCCTCATTGATAAAATATTTGCTTTCAACTGCATGATAGCTGAGGTACAATGTGACTTCACCAGTTGAGGTTCTGTAAATAGTTTCATTTTAAATGTTCCCTCCTAGGGCATTATATCTTCTTTTGGGTACCAATTTGACAAATTTGTGCTTAGTGTAGAATAGCATTTCTGAGAATCTGAGTAAAAATATATTTGCTGCTTTTTGAGACTATTATAAAAAGTGTCTATTTTAAGAAATACAACTTTTTTTCCCCAGATGTTTCTGTTCCAGTCTGGTGTGGGGCAAAATTGTTCAAACTGCTGTGGTAAAACAATGAAGGGGATTAGCTACTGGAAAGGTCTGGGAGGATGTCCACTTCCAGAAGTCTAAATGTAGCATACAGTTAAATTTCTGTGGTTGTTTCTCACTCTACTGTAACAGGTCATAAAAGCTGTTCATCAATAATACAAGCAGGTAATTAGCAGTTTGAGCTCTGTACCCTTCCTTTAATTTGGTTGGTGCAGTGTGTTGAAAGTAGAAGGGTGCAGGACAAGAGTAGTGGCAGAGTGAATGAGGGAAGGAGAAAGCAAGATTTGGAGTATTTTTGTGAACCAAAGTAAAACCAAAGGCATGTAAATTGTCACATTGGAACTTGTTGCATTTTTTATAGCCAAAACAAAATCTTTTGGTTACTGAGGACCACTGGATTTGCCAAGATCACTCGATGTGCCATTAAAAAAAAAACTCACTGAGGAAAGCATTCATTGCGCCAGATTGTATAAAGGATTAATTTTCCTATTTATCAAACACCAAGGATTTAAGTTCCTGCTTCATGCCTCCTGATAGTGCCTTTAGAAACTTCTTCTTTTCAAGTGGTATGTACATATGTCAAAATTAAACTGAAAAGGTCATAAAAATTAATTGAAAAGAAGCAGTAGTGTAAGGTCTGTCAAGAATGAGCTTTCTAAGTTGCAGCACAACTTGAAACAGCATTGGATTGCCCTGCTAGAATATTTTTGTACAGAGGTAAAACTCTTAGGTGGTTTAGGTTGTGGTAGTGCATTTTTTCAGTGCTCCTGTTTCAATTGTGCACTAATTTTGGCATGAATCTTTTAAATATATATAGAATTCATCTAAAGACTGTGGTGCCATGCAGATACAGCAGGCTAAAAAGTCCCTTTTGTCCAGATTGCTTTAATGTTGCCTCTTGAACGTTTCACTCTGCAGTCTTAAAATAGCTTTCAAATATAGCTTTCTGAATGGAATACATAAATACATCCACTCTTCCTTTCCCAGAGAGTCAGGAAGGGTGTGTGTGAGTTTAACTATTTCATAATTCTTTCTCAGTTGAGTTACTGACACAAAACAGTACTTCCCCCCTGCCCTATACAGGAGTTGATAGAAACACTTCTTGGTGGAACATGTGGTTGTATCCTGAAGTGATTAAAGACTAAGTTCAAAACTCTTTTTTCTTCCCCCCAAGGAAGTAGAAGTTCAAATTAATACTGGAAGCTTGAAATGGCAAGTATAGAAATGCAGAAAGCCCTCAGGAAAATTCTTTTATATACATACATATATATATAAATATAAAAAAAAAAAAAATTAACCTGTTTCAGAATTGCAGTCCTGTCCTTACCTCTGAGACCATTCCTTCAGCAGCCTGGGAGGCAAATGTGCCAACCTTCCTGCTGGGTGACTTTTCTCATTGCATTTTCAATACTTAAACCCCTGCAAGTTAAATGGTTTTCAGTGCATGTGAATTTCTGCTGCTTAAAAATAAACTAAACAAACATAAAAGGTTTATTTCAGTTTTGCAACCCCGATTTATCTGGTAACTTTCTCCTTTCTCTCTTTCTTAATGTTGCAGGTTTATTATTACAGACAATTTAAATTCCTTTCCCTCCTAATAATCTCTGGCTTGCACATACAAGATAACAGCCATATATATATGGTTTTGCTGGATTACTAAATTGACAAAGCACCAGAATAAACAGCAGTGTGTTGCGAGAAGAATTAGCTGATGTCTAACCTTCTTTTTAATTTATTCAGGTCCTTTTGCTCTGCCTGGCTCTAGTGAAAGCAGCCCAGTTGCTTTAGATTCTTTGGTGGCATGCAAACCGATTACACCAACCCAGCAGAGATGAATGCTGGGTGTAACCGAGAAAGCCTAGAGCCAGAACATTTGCAGGATTTTTTCGGCAGCCATCCAGGAGGAACCTGTTCAGTAATCTGAAAATGTGTAATCCTTTTAATGCATCAACTTTGTTAGAACACATTAGTGTCAAATGTTAAGCGTAATATCTTAGTCTGTGAAACATATTGCTGAAACAAAATTAAACTGAAAATATAATGTGATGAAGGAGGAAAAATATAATGTGGTGGGAGGAAAAAACTCTTTGAAATCATTTGGAGATGAGTCTGGATTAGCTTTGTTAGCTGTTCTCCATCAGCCTCCAAATGCAAGTGGCAATACATTTCCATGGGAGTATTTGACCTTTAACCTGTTGATGGCTGCAGGAGACCTGGTCTGGTGTGAATTAACTTTGTATTGCCATCCAGGTTACTGTATTAGGTTTTCTTGTTCATCTGTTAATATTTACAGTGTATTCTGATACATTACCAATAGAAATTTGACTGCTTTATGGAGGTGCTTCATTATTAAAGGCTTCAGTTAAAGGAATGTCCTTTTCCAGTGGGGTGCAAGAAAGCTTGAACAGCTCAAGCTGTTACAACTCTTTTGAACTGTGTGCTTTCAGCTTTGTGTGGTTTTTGGAAGTGAAAAAAAAATGTTCTTCTCGGTCTGCAGACCTTTCCTTCCTCTGTAATTTTAAACCCATTTCCTCCCCTTTCCTCCACGAACAATCCAAAGTGCAGAACTTTTTATTTTGTCTTTTTTTTTTTCCCCCCTTGGCTACAGGGTGGGTCTGGGAAAGCCTGTTGATAAGCGTCAGCACAGGAGGTGCAGCCAAGGGCCAGAGCCACCTGCGTCACCAGTGTCCTGTACTGCTGCTGGACTTGGGTCTTTCTGCCCCTTCCCTGATTTCTGTGATAGAAGCCAACCAGTATCTGGGTTGAGTTACTGACATGTTTTATGTAGGTTGAGGATTACTGTCCCTACCATGGCATCCTCCCAGCTGGTTGTGTCTCCCCGGTGAAGTGGCCAGGTTGTGAACTGAGGGGGTGTTAGATGGACACAGAATCTTTGTAATCAGAAGGAATTAATATAAATCAAAGCTTGCTTGGAGTTAGGTAGCATGTTGGATTGAGCCTCTTTAGTGCTGCATCCCTTAGCTCTGGGCAGACACTGTAAATCTCCAGCTTGCTTCAACTGCTTTATGCAGCACCTGAAACATCACAACCTTTTCTCTTAAATTTATCAGTGCTTTGACATTAAATATTTCAAGTGGGTTTTGTTGAACAGAGTGTAGCTTTTTTTGTGTGTTCTTCTTAAAGGTTACTTCTTGTTGGAATGAATTCGAAGGTTGGGAGTTCTTGGCAGATGTTATGATTAAATCTGACTGGTTGTAGGCTTCTTCCTCCCCCGGCTCCCAAATGTAACGTTTGGGATGATGAACAGCAGAATTTATAAGTGATTTTGGTAGCTCTAATTGTTCAGGTTTTGTGTGTGTGTGCGCATGAATTAACTTGTTTCCTGTGAGCAAAAGCTGCAAAACTGATGGTTTTCTCTGGCTTGTAACTGTATTTAACATGTCCATAAGTCCCCTCATGCGGGAGCATCCTGGTAATTGTGAATGAATAGTTTAATACATGACTTAAGTAGGCTCAGCTGGAGAGAAATCACATAAAGGACTTGATGTGTGTTAAGTCTTGTCTTTTCTATATATCTGGTGGATGAGTTTTATGTGCTTACCCATTTCAGCTAAATTTTGTTATTTTTAAATGCAGAAACTAGATATTACTAGATCTTGCCTTTGAAACAGTCCTCCTTATTTCTGTTTATTCACACAGTGAAATGGCCTGCTATCAGGCTAATGTTGACCTAGTTGTCTAATATGTGCCTGTTTTGCCTCTGGCTCTTCAATCTGTACAAGCATTGTTAAATTGAGCTCTATGGAAAGCCCGAGTAGTCCACCCACTGCTAATACATTTGATCATCTTTCATGGATTTATATACATCTAAAGTTTGAGGGATGTTGTGGAGAAATATATTTTTCTTCTCTGGCCTTTAATTTAATTTTAGGTTTTAGTAGCAGTACTGTGTAATGAAAACTAAATCAATGCCCCTATGTCTGAGCCCTAGAAATAAACCTTCTTAAAATACTTAAAGATGAGACTTCATGGAAGTTGTGCATGTGTGCATAAGGCTTATACATTCAGATCAGGTGAAAATTGGGTCCCTCTTCCAAGGAAAGTCCTGGACTTTCAAATTCTCAAAATTGAATCAAGATTCTGTGCATTAATAACATTTAAGCCTCCATAGACTTAAAGGCCTCAAATACATTGTGCTTTTTTTTTTTTTTTTTGGTTCTTAGGCTTTTAAGACATATTTTCAATGATAGTTCCACTTCTTTCACGATACAATATCCTAGCAGTGTCACCCATGTAAGTGTAGGGTTTTGAGTGGTAGAAGGTGATCACAGAAGATAGCAATAATGTTTTTTCCTTCATGAAGTCCCTGACCTCCTCCTCCTGCCACATGTGCAGGGGAGGTGAGCAGGGTACCTCATCACATTTTTCATTGGATTGGTTTCATGTAGAACCAGCAAAGCTGTTTGCAGCCACTGCAGGGAGTTCCTAATGCCAGCAGAGATTTCTTGGGTGAGCTCTGTGGAGAAGAAATCTTTAGCTATGTTATATTAACAATACTATACTCTTACAGTAAAAGGAATTATTTGGGGCAGAAGTCTGTTATTTCTGGACCAGTTTAATTTAAGGTTACTTGTTCACCTTTGAACTGCTGTTCATTGCCTGGTGGCTTTACAAAGGAGCAGCTAAGGCTTACTGCAACTTAAAAATCAATTAAAAAAAAAATCCTGCAATTCCATTTGTGACCTCAAAGTGAAGAAGGCAGGCAAATGCCAGATTGATTAAATTTTCTTCTTGGATAAATATTGATACTGAAATATGTTTTGCAAAGATCTGCTGAAATTCCTAGAAATTATGTCACCTATAACAGATTGTTAGTGCCCTGACCTAGCAGAAGATAAAGTATTATTAACATATTATTTACATAGAAAATAGCTGGTACAGCAGGTTCCAACGTTGTCTCTTTGCCTGGAGCACTGCAAAGGCTGCTGATGTGACTTAAATACTGCTGCTGCCACAGTTCTGGGCTTGACAGTCCAAACTCACCAGGATGTTTGAAGTTGTCATTATGACAGTAGACTCAACATTGCTTTGTCTTTTTTTATACAGCAGCAGTCTATATTTAGTGATCTTGAATCCTAGTTAGTAAGCAATACTGTTTAAAAGAAAAGGTAAAAAAAAAAAAAGGACAGAAAAAGCTCTGTTTAATAACTAGGATAGGCCCTGGCCTCTTAGTGCTTTTCTGAGCTCTAGAGTGAGGCAGGTACAGCTCTCCAGGGTCAGGGCTGGTAATCGTTGTTTCAGTATTTGAAATACCAGACAAAAGTCCGTGAGTGGTGAAGCAGGATTCCAAGCTGGGGTTGATCACTTTTCCTTCTCATTCAAGTATTTGCTTAGTTTCTAATTTCAATGGTTCTAGGAAAGTAGTATATTGGTTTTTGTCATTAAGTGTGAGGTGGTACTCTAACATAAAGAGGAGTTTTTGTTACTGCCTTCAATGAAAGCAGAATTTGCTTTGTTTCTTTGTGCTTTGTTAAAATCTGTAGAGAAGAGCATAGTCTCTACTGAGAGACACAACTCTGCCCTGTGTTGCTGCACATGAAGCCTTTAGGGGAGCTGCCATTTTAGTGAGCCAGACCCATCTGATTCTTGGTAGAAGTATGGCCAGAACCTTCCTATGTTAATGCTTCAGTGAGTGCTGCTTGAAATAGTTCTGTTCTTCAGGATGAAAAGGATGTGCTTCTGGGAACATCTGGCTCACTGTTTAGAAGATGCCAGTGATCCAGGAGCTTGAATGAGATGTCCTTTTGGGTAAATCTGTGCTCATTATTACTTTAATATTAATAGAATGAGACAATGCATGAAATCCTGGCTCCAGCATCCTGGATGGCGGAATGCCCACTGATTTCTGTATGCCTGAGCTTTTTTCCTTCCATGTCTTGGTTGCTATGACTTCTTTTTATTCTATCGATGTTGCAGTGAGCTGTTCAAGGAGAGGAGAAAGCAAGCAAGCTCCACATAATTTAGGCTGTCACCCAGGAGCTGGGGGATTGTGACACTCGGGTGTTCACATACCTTGACGGTGAACCAGGGCCCAGAGACCTCTCCAAATGTTCCTCCCCAGAGTTCTGTCATTCTCACTTCCCTCCTGCTTCTGCCACTGTAAATTAGAAATTACTCTGCTGAAGTTAAAGTAACTAAATCAGTGTTAAGTTAGAAGTTATTTAAAATTGTGCCACTTGTTTTTTAACTAATAAAAATAAATTTTAAAAATTGTTCTTTGTTTTTTTTAGCTCAGTTCTTTGAAAAATAACAGTTCTGGCATTTGCAATAGAGAGTAGGTGTTTTCCTGTTAAACCTAACAACATGCTTAGCTTCACCTCCCTCAGATATCAAGCATTGTCAAAACTGAAGGTGAAAGATCAGTGACATGTACAATAGAGAGTACATAGAGGTGTCTTAATGACAAAATATGCTCCATCCTTTTTTGTTGTTGTGGCCACATGTGAGAAATATTTAGCCACACATGAGAATTGCTGCAGTGCAAAGCTAGATAGTTTGAAGTCTTTGCTTTCATGTGTTGTGCTGTTAACACACTTTTGGCTGGGCTTGCTGGGCTTTCTACTTGTGTAGAAAAATTGTGTGATTTTTTGAAAGTACTCATTGCTGCAAGTAAATGTAATCTGTCTCAAAACAAAACTATATAACCTTTTATTAACTTAGCACCATTGAAAATAATGCAAGGTGCCAATGTAATTCGACCTCTGACTTCCCTGGGAGTGTAAATTTTGGAACCTCTACTGCTTGCTGCTTTGTTCTTTATTATTTGTTCTTTGCTTTTTTATTTGTGTGGCAAGTTTGCACATCTAAGCTTCTACTCTTTGCTGTAAACTATAGTGAAATACCAGAACCAGCATTTTAAAAGTTCAGGGATTCAGCGCTCAAAAGTTTTTTTTGTGTGTGGAGCATGGTGGCAGTCACTTAATGGTAACATTTACTCTAATGATACAAACAAATTGTGCTTGCTCTTCTCCATGTATATACATTTATATTTCTTCTCTGCTGTGCACAATTTTAGTGCCCGATTTATCAGTGTCAATTACAGTGGTAGAGCTTGATATCCTTTCCTACATCACTTCTGTATGGAGCCAGATGGGTGCATTGGCTGCCATGTTTTTTAAAAACCAAAAACACTCAGCAGCCCATCTGGAATCTCAGTTGGCATTGGCTAAAGCCAGCACTGAGCAGAGATTCCAGATAAGTGCCAGCAGCAACCCATTTCTCACTTAAAAAAAAAAAAAGGCGTCATTTTCTTTCAGTTCTTGAGCTGCTGCTTAAGCTGGAATAAAAAGGTGTCTTAGGTCAAAAAATACAAAAGCATTGCAATGTTAATAGAGATGCTTCTTGAAAATTCAGGGACTGCTCTGCAAATGTGCTGCAAATCCTGCAGCTCCTTAAAGAGGCTGCGGTTTTGCTGCACTGAAATTTGAGTTGGAGAATGTGCAGGAATTTGCACTGAGCTCTGTTGTAGTGAGTGCTTGTACCACTGAGAATGAACTTAGGTAGTGTGGGATTCCATGTGGAATATATTGGCACAGCTGGGAGTCTGCTTACAGCTTTGGATGGCTTCCCCAAAGTAAAAATGATTAAAAGTGAGGGGTAGTATGCTTGAAAAATATGACCATTTAGCTATAGAAGCAGCTGTGTTCAGTATGGAGCTAGAAATTTCTTTCTGCTTCCCAAGTTAGTGACAGCATATGCACAGATTTTTAAGGTGATATAATAAGCAGTGTCTACATAGGAAGCAAGAATGTAAGGGAAAACCAAACAAAAAATGCCCACCCGATATCTTTCTTGAAGAGTAGAGATCATGTTTATCTTGGACTCTCCCTGTGATAAGAAGAAAATAAAGCATGCTGTGACTTTTAAATTATTATTTTAAAATAAATACTGTTTGGTTATAGTTAACTGCTCCAAAAAGGCATGTAGCAAGAGTGGGAAACACTCCAGGACCTAGTTTGGAATTTCTTTCTGCATGTTTTGCTCTTATTTTTAATGTGAAGTAAAATGGGAAGCTTTTTTTTATAGATCAGTGGAGAAAAATCGATCCACCTGAGAAGGAACTCTGCCTGGTAAAAGAGGGAAAGCAAGGAAATTCAGTCCCATCCAAAGTGTAATTACTGTAGTTGTGCTTTTGGATCTCAGCAGACTACTTCAACATGATTTTGGAGGGAGAGATGATAGAGAAATTTAGATCAGTAAATAGTTGTATTAAGAATTCAGATTTCTGTGTGTAGTTCTATCTTTAAACAAACAAAAAAGCTCAACCCAAAAGCCCAATAAGAATGAGGATTTTGTTTCCTTCTTAAAACTTAAGCCTTAATTCTAAGTTGTTCCAGCTTTGTATCCAGTTTTTCCACAAGGAGTGTAAATCTCTGAATATGTATTCTCTGGGTACATTGCAAAGCCTTATTATCATGTGCATAGGATTTTTAAGTTGTTTCCATTTTCATCCATGATGAGGTATTCAGAGATTGGGTGCTCACACAAGAACCGTAATAAAGTTAGATTTATTTACATGCAAGTGCTGGGGTATAAGATTCAAGTTAATTCATACTGTTTTGCTGCATTAACTTCTTTCTATCCTCTTTACAAAGCAAGAGTATTTTTGTTTCTTTAGACTGGAAATTTACTTCGGTCTTTCTGTTGTAGAGAATAGATGGAACTAGAGACAAGCACTGCTTCATCTGTGAAAATGGAGCACTGCAGAAACAGTGCTATACACCTCTCTGGTTATGTTAATGATTTTCATTTCTGGAGCAATGCCTTCTGGTATATCCACTCTGAATTTTCCCTTGGCTGTCCTTTTACACAATTTCACTGGAAATGCTTACATCTAAGTGATATACAATGGTAAATATTTAACAAATACTGTGTAACCTGGTTCTGTATATTACACTGCTGTATTTAGTGGAGTGGCTCATGGAGATGAGCTGGGGAAGCCCTGCTCTGCCATGGGGCTCATTGGCCTCGTTCTGGTCAGCAGTGGGTGTCTGTTGCAGGTCAAGGAATAGGCTTTCCCGAGTGCTTTCTTGCCTTTCCCTTTTTCCTCTTCGGTCGCCATGTGAAGAGGCCACAAGACTGATCTGAGGGATGCCTTTCATTTAAGGGAAGAACTAGTTAAAGGTGGAGTGCTTGATTTTTTTGTGTGGAAAGGAGGCTTTGATGCATGCAAAGTTTTTTTATTTGATGGTATGGACAAACCTGGGTCTTGCTGTCCTCAGTTGCTGCTTTAGGAAGTGCTGTACTTCAGCAGGCTGATAGGAGATATGATAACTGAAAAGTTCTAGTGTCCTGTGATCTGTGAAATAGGCTGGGCTTGTGGGTCAATTTGTAGTACAAGTGGTTGCTGCCTAGTTATTGCAAACAAAGTTAAGCTTGGAGGATTATGGGCTGAACTTTTGAAACCTGTCTGGTTTGCTACCAGAGGGTGCCACTGACATTAGATGATTCCTTAGCCACAAAACACTGTATTGTTACTGTCAATGCTTCAGTTTAAAACAACGCTACAAAATGCTGTTATATTTATTTGTAACAGTTCAGTATTTATTTACAGTTTAGGTACTCTTTCATTTAATGTTCTTTACAGTCTGGCCATTTAGAGTGGTATTTGTAGAATACCATACATTGTACATGTATACATTGCATGTATAAATATATACAATGTATTTATATAAACTTTTTTTTGGTCTATTATGGCAGTAGCCTGATTAAACTCTAGTTGGGCTTTGGCCCTTTTAATTTTATCCCTGCATAACCTCCTGTTATCCTTGCATACATCCTGAGTTGCCTGCCCCAGCTTCCAAAGGTCATAAGCTTTCCTTTTCACCCTGGGTTCCAGCCAGAGCTCTCTGTTCAGCCAGGTTGATGGTCTTCCCTGCTGACTTGTCTTTTGGAACTTGAGAACTGGCTGGGGCTGCAGGAGCACAAATAGGGCCAGAATCTTCCAACTTATGTTTTGAATTTTCCAGATTGTATTTCTTTAAAACTCGAATTAATGTGAGCAGTGAGAAAATTCAAAAGCTTTAGCATAATGATGTGTGGGTGTGGTGCCAGGAACTGTTATTTCCCTTGAGAATATTTGTCATTCTTTGAATAGGATCAGAAATAGATTTAAGTGCTTACTACTATGAGTTTTTCTTCTTGGTATTTATCTCATTCTTTTGTTAGGTGCTGTTCACCTTAATGTTTCCTCCTCCTCCCAGTGCCTCTTACCCTTTCTGCATGTTTAGTCTCCAGTTTGTCCTGTCTTCCTTGTGGGTTATGACTTGTGTTGGCCAGGAACCAGTGATTTCCTGGAAGGGAAGTGGTGTCTCTTGCTGTTCCTCCTGCACCTTGCAGGGCCCTGAGCTTGGGAGTGCACTCAAAGGCATTGCTCTGATGCAATGGTGAAGATTCTTGACAGCTATTCTCATGTGTTTCTCATCTTCTCAAGGTGATTCTAACTTAAAAACAAAACCAAGCAAAAAATCCCCCAGAAGTAGCTCCATACACTGAAAATAGGATATAGCCCAGGCCCCCCCCCACGTCCTTGCTGAACACTGGTTGAGCTGGCTCAGTTGAAACACTTCCTGAAGAATGATGCCATATTTATCTCTGCCTTCAGCATCCAAAGAACCGTGGAGAGGACAGACTCAGCTGGGAGTCTTTGTTGTAACCTCTGAAATGTTCTCATCACCTGTGTTTCCTTAGGTGCTGTTACCAGAAGGGGAATTTGACTCCCAACTTATTTTGATTAGAAGGAAAAAGGAAAGTGGCTGCTCTCGAATTTATTTATTTATTTATTTGAATCTGCTCTAGAAATTAACCCACGTGTACATGGTTTAATCAGTATTCTGGGCAGAATTCTGCTGCATAAGAACAGATATGCACGTGGTGCATATCTTGGATTCTTGTAGGGTATGTGAGACAACCCTTCAGGGTCAGCAAACCTGACACAGGACCTGTGAGTTACCTAGGTCCTTCTGCAGCAGCCCCTAAAGCCCTGGTGGGTTACCTTGGAGCATTTCAGTGGTGTGCACAGGAAAAACTACGTGCTTCCATGTGTTTTTTGCCCACATTGGACATGTAGTTTCTGGATTGTGTGCTGATGGAGACAGGAAGTATCTTAATCTGTACATTCAAATGAACCTGGCACAGCTTGGGTACCACATAAGCAAAATTGAATCTCATCATCCATAGCTCATTTTTATTAACTTTGGTACTGATAGCAGCATTTCATAAATGAGAATAGCATCTCATATCAAGCCAGCTTTCTTTTCTGCTGCTCAGTTGATGGGATCTGGGTGGCAGCAGGCCACTAACTCAAGGCATAATTTTCCCTAATTCAGGAAGTACTGTCAATATACACTTTTTACTGGCCTTTTCTGTTTACATGGGCCCTTTTTTCTTGCCTGTGGCAGGCTGCTCTAAGAATTTTCTTCAGCATCTGTACTTTCAGTGTTTCTTTCAACTTTTTCGTTTGCTTGATTTTTTTATTATGAGGAAGGAATATTCTCCGTACCTTATTTCTGGAAGGATTGTTAAAATGTGAGCTTAATTTTTTTGCTGGTAGGGAGTTTGTTGTTCTCTGCCATGCTAGAATCCCTTGTTCTTGTATATATCTCATTGGTTTTATTTCAGTGTCCCAAAGGAATTTAGAATATGCAGCAGTTAATCATGTCCTATTTTTCTATGCAATTATAATTTTGCAGCTTGTCACTTTTTTTTGTGCCTGTAGATTCCCAATACACTTTTTTGTTGGTATTTTGAGAGAGGGAGTGTGTGTTGTATGTGTTTCCATTTGGCAGTAGGAATTTACAAGACCTCTAAGAGGCTGGTTTGCATATCTGGAGTTGGAATGATTCCTTGCATTAGTACAATTTGTTATCTGTAGAAAACCTGGAGTGGTGGTGATAACTGCCATCCTGTGTGGACAGGATAATGTGCTTTTGTTCAGCATTGTTCTCAGTCTCTGCCCAGTAATTAGTAGATGGAAGAACACTTCTACACCATGTTTATTTAAATGTAAAGGCTTGCAACGATAGATAGACTTCAGCACAGAGGTCAGATCTGCAGTACCCAGCAGATGTAGCTATCTCCCAAGTAGCATGAGGATACCAGTAAACAAGTACAAATCCCTGAGAAAATGATGCTGTGTTTGAGGGGATGTGTGTTATCTCCTTATATCAACCTCTGAGCTGCTGTTGTTGTGCTCTCTACATGGGATTAGTAATAGTGGGATTAGTAATAACATACTATAACTGGGCAAAGGGAGGGGAGATGCCACATTCTAAAGCTGCAGAGTGCCTCCAGGAGGTGTTCTGTTTGGGAAGAGCTCAGCTGTGTAGGCTATGTTTGGTGTGGGGTTTTTTTTGAGGACAGAAAGGACAGCTGTTGCCATTGACAGTTGTAATAAAAATCATAATAGGCTCATTTTAAATGGCCAAGTGTTTGGTCCTTCACACTTCTCTTCTGTGAGATGCTGTATTTTCAATTTCTGCTTTCCCCAATGATTTGGGGAGGGAAGAGGTTGTTTCTTAAGGCTTTGTTCTTGTCCCCTTTGCTCTTAACCTTGACCTTCAGGCAATTTCTTCAGTTCACAGCTGAATCAATGGTAGCTGAGGCTATCACCTCTGTGCAGATAATTTGTAAAAGTGTCTCTTCACTGCTAAACTTCTGCTTTTCGATCTTGCATATTGGCTTGTCTCTGTAAAATGCCTTACAAATGTCTTCTCAGAGCAAGTAGAGTGTTACAGAAACCTCAGCATCTCATTTGGCTCAGGACCACACCAGACAGGTTATTCTGAATTTTCTCCATTTCTCCAGGGTGTTTTCTTGTTCAGGCATTTCTCTGCTAACCTGTTCTGATTAATATATATTAAGTAAATCTGTCTTCTCAGTCCTAGTCATTACTCCTGTTGGTCCAGCCAAAACACTTGTACTAACCCACTTGTCCATGAAATTCCTTTCTAGAAATTCCCTGTACACTTCACATCCCGTTATTGTATCTGATGGATACTCTTTGTAAGTCTTGAAGGTGATACACAGCTGTGACCCTCTCCACTTAGCGTTACTTGCTGGCCTTGCTGAGGTCCTTTGTCACTTCTGCTGTGCTCCTTGCTTGTTGTTATTTTGTGATGCATCTTTGTGCCACCTTCTCTGTGACTCCCTGTATGTTAATTTGTGACCTCCCTGCTGTCATCTGTACTGGTCTCTATCCTGTGTGTGCCATGCTGCTCAGTGAACTGAGCTGACAGAAAAATTGCTGACTGTTCCCTGAATCAAGGTTCAGTGTTTGGAAAATGCTTGGCATCTATATTTGCTGGCAGCACCCACAAAGCAGTGATACTTGAAGTGGAAATCAGTCTGACTTCTTGGTACAACATCTCCACTTGTAACTCCTGGCATGGATGGCTGAATCATCTTCGTCTAAATAGTACTGTGAACAGATGGTAAATAATTTATGAAAAGTGAAGCTATGACCAGGCCTAAGATTGAACTTTGTGTCATATCTTTCTTACTGTCATACATGTAGACTTGCAGCTCTGAATCACAGCAGACTGTAATCCATTTACAAGATGAATTTTAAATCATTCAAGAGTAAATGAGACAAAGCTGAATTTCTTGATGAAGGCTAATAACAGGCAATGATCCCCCAGAACAAAGGACTGGGAAGGGACTGAAAAGCATTGCCAGAAATTCATCTTCTGCCTCTACCCATGAGCCCTGCTGTAAAGTTATGCCAAAGCCACTTGTCATTTTCACTTCAGCTGTTCCACTGACATGTTCAAACCCAGCACTAGATGCTGTGTCACAAAGTTTCTTCATGTTTGAAAAAAACAGCATTAACTGGGAATTTGGGAAGATACTGCAGGAGGAATAAATTCAGAATTTTAGAAGTAAGGGGCCATGTTGGTAACTGTGTGTTACCTCTGTAAATGTGAGGTGACTTTGATAATAGCCCCCACTGTCCAGGATCACAGCATCTGCTTCAAGAGACAAGTGCAGGGGTCTGCAGTCTCTGAAAATTACAAACCTCTTCCTGGTTGTAATAATGGACTGAAGGTACTAAATGATGTTATTCCTGAGTTTGTGAACTTGGTAACAAGGTAAATTTGTAGTCATGTTATTTTGGTTGGTGTATGTACTTCCCCCCCACCCCACCTGTTTATACAACACTCATTCTCTCTAAACTGTTTTAGGAGAAACACAGAGTATTAGGACTCATTTGATATCATACATTAGTATGTAGAGCACAAATTATGTTTCAGTCCTCATGTGATTGTTTTGAAAGCAGAACCAAGATAAAAATGCAGGGCTGCCCTGGCAGTTAGCAGTGCATGTTTGTGGATACCCCATTGAGGTTTCATTGTCTCAGTGCCATATTGCCAATGTGCAGAACTGGTACCATCTCTTGCAGGGAGAAAGTGATCTGAGCCAGGTCTTGAAGAAAAATAAAGGAAAACAAAGAGGTACAGTGTGTTTTCGCCTGTCTTTCTGATCAGTCAAGTCTGTCCAGATGTTTTGTGTCTCCCACAGCAGTTAAAGTACTGGCTGGGAATAGCTGCCCAGTTGCTCCCTGCAGCAGCTGTGTGTCAGTGGGTGCATTGGCTGAGGATGCCTGATCTCCTCTATGTAAAAATGAGTGTATTGTTGCTGAAGTCAGCAAAGTGAATATTGACCATTATGGCTTGACATAGTCACTGTTCTCTTGAATAATTCCCTGTTCTAGAAGAGACCATGTCTGACTTTTGGAGGATTCTACCACTGCTCTTTGCCTTATGTAGAGGTTTTTTCCAACAAAGAGCTGTTTTTTGGCAATGCCCATGGATTTGTTGAGAAGGCTTAGTGGAACCATTGCTTAATCAGTGGCTTGTAGCACAGCCTGCCAAGTCTAGCCATGCTTTGTAGCAATACCTGCAGCTGCCCTGAGTGATTGCAGTTTTGCTGACTTTGGGGTATATGTAAAACAGGGGGTGTGTAACCCCTTAAACAAGTGCTTTCTCATTTACAGAGCCACAGGACTCCAGAGAAAAAATAGCTGGTAATGTTTGCTAGGAGCAAACATAGTCCAAGTGGTATCTGTATTCAGTGTTTACCTCTGAGATGTCATCACAGAAGGGAGTTTTATGGTGAATGGTATGTGAGAAGTCTGAGATTCAGTTGTGGATTATACAGTCTTTTTTTATATTGTTTCATAAATATTCTTTGAACTTGAACTTTTTAATTAAAAAAGGTAGTGGTGAGGCTGTTCCACGCTAGTAACAGGAATTCACTAGTTATGAAGACAGATTTCAGTCAAACTAATGAGCAGAAATTTTGTTTGGAAGTGATAATTTTGTTAAAGTAGTGATAATGTAGAAGTTTTATCACAGGAATGGGTAATTTTATTTTTTTTTTTTCTCTTTGGTACAACTTGGATGCTTGTTCCTGCACAAAGAGAAAAAGTGTGTAGTTGTGCCAAATAAGTAGTTACATGACTCATTACAAGGATCCTTAATTTTCCTTATTGATTTTTTAGGAGTTATTTGTGAACTCTATTAGGTGTGGTGGCCCTGATGAAAACAGTGTGATCTGAAAATCACAAAAATTCTCAGAATTATTTTTTAGATGAGTCGTATCCTGTGCTAAGAATACTGCAATAATTTTGTAGCTGGATTCATTCCATCACACAAGCTCTTTATCTGAAATTGCTATAAGCCATAACATAAAGCTTTTTACTTGCTCACATCTAATTGAGGGAATATTTATTTGGTGCATATTGAATTCAAACTGGCCTACTTCTGAAGGAATATTTATTACTTTAAATCTCAGTGCTTTGAAGAGAGAAGTTTTAGAACAACTCTTATTCATATGACAAAGTTAATTAGAAGCTTGTACTTTAGTTTCTGTAATATTTGAAAGGGAGTAGGGTAGTGCTTGACAGGTAGGTACAATAAATCATGGTTTGTTGACAAAATTAAACTGTAAATGAAAACTTTTATTGTGCACATTTTAAAACAGTTTACAGGATACGTATGGAACTCCACAGACAAATCTGGTGTGTTATAGCTCAGAGCTTATAATGCAGCAGCATCTATTCTGGCTTTTACAGCTTTTCATGCATTATGGGTACATTTAAAGATGGGGACATGCTCCCTGCTATTGGCTTGGGGAAGCAGTGTGGCTAGAAATCCCAGTGTCTTTTTATAAACTCTTTGGTTTTATGCATATGGAGCAATGCCAAGAACCAAAGCGGTGTCTCAAATATTTATTAAATACAAGCCAATACCTGTTAGTTTTCTCTATGGCCATGAAGTTATGCTTGTGATCCTTGAGCAGATCCTGTAGCACGTGGCCTGGCTTCTTTCATCAGGGATTTCCCAGCTCTGCCATCACAGCCACTTGTCTCCTCCTCTGCAGCAGCAGTACTGAGGCTGTATTTCAAGAGAAAGACATCTTCCAGTCAACTCTGCTCTCTTGCTGATGATAAGGATCAAACTTCTGTGCTAGGAATCAGCAGTAATGAGTAGCAATTATTGGGCAGAGTCAGTCAAAAAATAGGTAAGAGAAGTTGTTCGTTGGTAGTCACATAATGGCACAAAACTTCGATACTGCACTTCTTACACAGTCATGTTGTACTGAGCTACTTGTGCCCTGGACAGCTCTGTGCTTAGGACTCCAAGCTCTTTGCTCCATGATTGCAGCTCCCAAGGAGGAGCTTTCAGTGCTCCTACACCAGTGTATTCAGGATGCTCTTCATTCATGGTAGAATGGGCTTGGATGGAGGTTTGGTGAAGCTTATGTGAGGAGTTGTGTTTGAGATGGACCACTTGTTAATATTTTCCCTACTTCTTTTATTTGCTTGTGGTGTTCTTAAAATGGCTGAAGTCTAAAATAGGTTCTTTGCTACTGTTTAAATTCTGAAAAAGGAATTTTTTTCAGAACTCAAGCTTCAGTGTGAAAACTCAAAGGGTTCTATTTTATCTAGGCAAGTCATATGTGTGCATCTCTATGTGTTTTTTCATGAAGATTTGTACTTCTCATTTCTGGGATATGCACATTATGTCTGAGGTGTTGAGAGGTCCAAGCAAGTTACAGATATGTGGTACCAGCTACCAGCTTGGAATAGGATGTTGTGTCTTTGAACCTGGGTATTGCTGAGAAATAAGCAATACTCTCATCTCCTTTTGTTCAAAATTAAATGAAAGCTATTTCAGGGTATTTAAAAGTACAAAAACCAAAGACAGCTCTTGACCCATTTAGGAACTAACACAGGCCAAATAAAAGATGTTGAGATAGTACCTGCTAAGACCATGCAAAGTCTTGGCTTTCTATCAAAGAGCTTTGGAGTATCTGGTAGAGGCTCACCTTATGCTCTGAATGCCTCCTAAATTATTTAGAGGTCATTAATATGTGTTGGACTGATTTGAGACTGATTTTAAATATAAATGTGACAATTCAAAATGTAATGGGAAGCAGGATATGAAACCCAAGTGAAGGTTACAATACATGAAAGGCAGTTTGGGGTAGAAGGGGTGCAACAAAAACACCAGGAAAACTGGACACATGAGAGTCTGTAGCAGTTTTTATGCCAGCCTGCTTAAACGTTTCTTTCCTGGGATTTTTTGTATATTTTTCTTCCTCTGGTTTGGTGTTCTTGAATTTCACACTGCAGTGGTTCAGTTACAGGCTACTAAAGCAGAGATTCGCATCTTGCAATGATCCATCAAGAAGAGTTTTCTAAAATGCTGAGAACCATATGCTTACAGAAGTAGCCTATCACAAGTAACTTGGAAGGTGAAAGCCATACAATATGTTCTGCATCTTTAACTATGCAATCACAGCAGAAGTGGGTCTGCTGGTAAAACAGATATCCCAGTGACAAATTCAAGGAGCTGCTGTTTCTTTGCTATTTATATTAAAGTCATAGTTGAATTCAGGCTCAGAATATTATGGACCCTGAGCAGTAATACAGCTCAGTGATCTCTGCAGGTGGGGAGAATAATTGCAAGTAGCCAGATAAAGGCTAGTGACCCAGCCCAAGCTGTTGAATAAGTCAAGGAAGAATCACACTCTGAATGTTGCTAATGTCAGTATCAGATTTTTGGTACAGGTTTTTATCTAGTTTATCAGAACAGGGGATGGATATCTCTTCACTGAGTAAGCATTGGCCATAACTAAATGGGAAGCAAACATGGGAAGAGCAGACCTACTGGGGAAGTCTAGAAATAATTTTTGCTTGACAGGCTTAAGTGAAAAAACCCACTGTTATTCGTGAGAAAGGTACAGACTTCAGATGCTGAATGCATGGAGTTCACTGACCTTGTGCTTTAACTACTGACTATCTTTAGCCCTACCAGTGGTTACAGCCACCTGCCCTCCAGGTGGTTTTCTTTCAAGTAGGAAGTTGTTCTCAGCTCTTGTTACATCCTACTTGTTAAGGAATCTTGTTTTCACTTTGTTGGAGCATATGAAGCTCGTTGTACTTCTGGGTCCTTAGAGTTAACTGTGAAGTCAAAAGTTTCATAAATAAAAATAAAAAAACCCCTTATGTTGGTTCCAAATAAACATCAGTCACTGCTAGAGACAGTATGGGACTTAAAAATGTGGATGTGTTCCTGGAGCAGTGTGAAGCAGAATGTGATTGGGGATTGAAGTCATGCGAGTGGAAGCTTTCAAATATTCTGCCAACAGTAGCTTGGTTTTTTTAACATCATGTCACTTGCACAGAAGTTGCTTCTCCAAGTTACAGAAGGTATTTGAGGTGAAGGGAATGAGGGAGCATTAGACTGGATGTTATACCAGGGCTATAGTACATTGATTTTAACTTTTTAAAAAAGAAATTACTCACTGGAAGATTGTTCAGGGCATGGTTGAGACATTCCTTTGAAAAAATTGTGAGATTAGAAGGACCCTCAGTACAATGGCTTCCTTCTCATGGAACAGCACTGTATTTCAAAATTGCTTTATTTAGGAACTGGGGATGTGTTTGCAGAAAAATGTGAATTCAGGCTCTGCTTCCAGCAGCTGTGGCTGTCCCCTGAGCTCTTAGAGGTAGCTGTGGCCACAGCGGATTATTGGCTAAAGTGAGGAAATCCAGTTTGGCTGCACAGGCTCTGGTCCAGGCAAGCTTGGATCTGCCTGCAAAGACTGAACAACCTGTGGGAAAGAGCAGACTTCCCTGCTGCTTCCTCATCTCCTTTTCTGACAACTGCTGCCTGTGCTGAGCACTGCGTGACAAAACTCAGCAACAACACAGCAAGTCCTGCCAGGACAGCACATGTGGTTGTACAAAGAGAAAAAGCTCAGAAAGCTGCATCCTGGCACCTCTTAAGATTCAGAGTCAGTCTGCACTAGGAACAGGCAGGTTGTGAGATCTTGACCCTCCTAGGAGTATATGAAACTCCAGAAATCTTGCTGTCTTCAGTGGGATTATTTGTGATGTGAAGTAGTGTGTTACACAAGTAAGGAACATCACAATCTGTCTCCTTAAATTAGCAATCTGTTCCAAAGACGAAATTAAAATCAAATTTCCCTTCTTCCATGCATGTATTTGGCTGATATGCAAGTCACCAAGAGTTCTGTGTGCGACTCAAGATACAATTTGGCCCTAAATTAATTTCATTAGTAAAGCTGAAACTCAAACATGGTGTGAATGAGACATCTGTTAGTCTGCTGATTCATGTCTAAAGAGAAATGTCATAAAGGATTTTTAGAATGCAGTGCTTCATATGCGGCAGCTGCACTGATGCTGCAGATCAGTCTGTTTCAAATGGAGTCTTAAACAATAAACCCTTCTGTGAACCTTTTTGTTGTGAATGTATGTCTTCAAAAATGCAGAAAAATTAATGTGTAACAGTGAAAATGAGGAATGTAATGAAAAAAGCATGGAAGCTTCCTGCTAATGTTGAGCCATTGAGTAAATTGTCACTATCCCTGTAACCTAACTCCTCTTAAATCCTTTTGGTGTTTTCTACTTTTACCTCCTTGAAGAGGAGGACTTTAGTTAGTGAAGAGGAAGACTTTGGTTAGGCATGGCAGCACACAGTTGTAAAAAATGGTGCACTTGGGAAATATTAGCTTAAAATTGCAGTTTCTTTTTGTTTGAGCTGACTCAATCACAGAATGATTTGGGGTTGGAGAGGACTTCTGAAGGTGATCTAGCCCAAATCCTCTGCTGAAGCAGGTCCACCTAGAGCAGGTTGCAGAGGATCTCATCCAGGATTTTGCACAACTTCTCTGGGCAGCCTGTTCCAGTGCTCTGATCTGCCTCTTCCATTCAGTTTTGTCATATCTATTTTGCGTTGGTACTTTTTTCTTGTTGGAATTGTATTTGCTCCTATTGAATACTCACATAATCACAAACTTTCACTAATGGTGACAAAATATTATTTATTTCTGTTTATCGGTTTTTATTGGCTTTTATAGCATCTGTTTCCCTTGGCATGTGAGCTTCCCTGCTACTAAAACAGGGATTTCGAGAACGTGAGCTGAAACTGCAGTGAGGTTTCATTTAAAACTCCCTTCAATTTTTAATTTTTTTTTTTATTATTATTTTATGGGAGTCTAGGTGTGCAGGGATGGCAGGGTAGGTAACATGCCTCTTCCACTGAGAATAAACAGTAGGAACACAAGAATGGCAGAGCAATAACAATCCTGTTTTCATGCAAATTTCCCAGGAGTAAGAGAGGCATATTGTAGATGACACATTAACAGGCTTGTCTTTAAATAGAATTTTTTTCCAAAGTCTTCCTTGGGGCACTAGTGACTATTCAATGCTACATTAATGGATACATTCTCCTGATAGAATAACAAGGATTTGAAGACTGAAAGAGACACTAAACTTGACTTCTGCCAGATTTTGTACTTCTGTTTTTCCTCTGAATATGTACCTGGATTGAGGACTTGGTGTCTCATAGCAAGGGAAAATCCAGCTTCATGTCTGCAGTGCCAGTGTCCTCTTCCAGCAGGACTTCTGCTGTGTACCTTTGGGAGATTGGGAGTAACTGGAGCAGGAAGAGCAGCTGCTCCCACTCATTTGAGTCAGGAGATGTACATTCCAGCAGCAGGGGATAGGAAGTGTGTCCTGAACATGGCTCTGCTGATGGAAAGATGGTAAAGAGCCTGTACATTAATGCAGTTCTAGAAACCACAAGCCCTGGATCAGTTCTGCTTCATCATGCAGCAGCCTCATAGCTTCTAGGAGTTCATGCAGTGATGGAAGTGAAAAGAGAATGCAACTTTGGCCTTATTTTGAAGAGTGATGTATATTTCCTCTCCTCCTTCCCCAAGGAAGTTCCCCACTTGCCACATATGATTAGTCAAATAATTTAGCTCCTTTTTTCAGAATATTTCACCATTTGTCCAGTCATCTTTCTTGTTCTCTTTGTTCTTGCTCTCTTTTCATACCTGTCAAAATTAGGAAATTTGAAGGGTGTCTCCTCACTTACTGAATAGGGCACTGCAAATCAGGGCACTAAAACTTACCCTTTCACTTAGCTCTTATTTGCTCTGTGCTGTCATTTAGCACCCCGTTAAGACCTGTGCTCTCTCATCCAACTGTGGGAAGACTGTTTGGAATAGCATTTTAGCATCAGCAGGGTTTCACTGGCTGTGACAATTTGGCACAATTTCCATCTGTGTTATGCATGATTTCCAGGTCTCTTTATGTCAGAGGGACAAGATTTGTTTTGTATTTTGACAGCTGTCTGTTGTTTGTGTTTTAATTTACTTATTGGGATGAAGTCGTCAGCTTGTCTGGATGAAGGTGGCAATTGTCAGCATATCCACAGATTGCTGCAGTAGTGTTCCAGGGACATGAAATATTTCAAGCCAATCAAATATGTTTTCTGCCCTTCCAGGTTAGGTCTTTTGTTAGTTACTTTCCACTGAAGATCTTCTATTCTGCTTAGTTTAAATATTCATTTTAACAGAATCTGGAAATTGAGTTCTTTTCCCATTTTTCTGCCCATGGCAAATTCTCCAAGCACTAGACAATTTAGCCTCTTTCTGATCCAATGAATATTTAAATATTTTATGCAAATATTTGGTATATATTATTTGAGAACAAGTGAGCAAACAAGAATATCTCCATATGCTGATGCCTAGTATAGTTTACTGGTAGTGGGGGAACAGGAGTTCCAGCACATGCTTTTTGCAAGTAGTTGTTAGGCAGAATGAGTAGCTTTGATGTGGGGCTGCCCTTAAAATATCCTGTAGCTCTGGAGTGTAAGGACATTTGGTGAGTAGGAGATCCAGATCTGCCAGAAAGGAAGTTTCAACCTGCTCATCTGCAGGTGAGTGTTGTAATTGCTTACCTAAATTTTGTTCACGCACAATTTTTGTTGCTTAAAACCATACTTTGGGTTTTTTTTCAATTCTTGGAGGGAGGAGGAGGAGTAGTGAGGTTTTTTTGTACTGAAAAACACCATTTTGGATCTCAGCTAATGCTACAAGAGTCACCTCTAACTCTGAGGCTGTCCTTACCTCTACACAAGCCTAGAAGAGCAGGGAAGTGCTAACACAGAACCTTGTAAGACTGAAATGCTCCAATACACTCCAAGTACTCCTTTTTAAGAAGACAAAAAAATTAGAATGGACCATACATGATAATTTAAATTATATTTCTTATTTCGTGACTTGGCATTTCTGAAATGCTAGAGCAACCTGTATGGAGTCATATGCCATTTCAGCCATTGATTTCTTTGCCTTAACCCCCTTCTTTCTGAAGTGGCAAGAGGAAATAAAAGCAACTAAATGAAAAAGGAGCGACTAATTATTTTTCCATTGTTTTATATTCACAGTTGATGTGAAAGTAATAATTAATGTTACTGCTCTATGTTCCAGTAGGTAGGTTGTAGCGGGTTCAGTTCATAACTGGGCAGAAACACCAATTTAGTGTAGTGGTTTAGTTCAAAATATCCATTACTTATTTTCTTTCTCTAAGATAAGAATTAGGAGAAAGCAAAGCAGGCACAAAACTTAAAAGAATATAAGAAGTTTGTTAAAAGACCTAAAAGGATGAAAAAGAAAAGTCAGACTAAACCCCTAGAACACTTCTCCTCCCTCCACCTTTCTCCCTTCTCTCACTGACAATGTAAAAAGACAAGCTTTGAGATTTTCAATCAGTTTACCACCTCTGTAATAATCTTTTTTCAGTTCACTTAGGAAGCTGGAGTCTCTCTTACTCATGCTATGGAGACATCTCCACAAGAAGCAGTTCTCTCATAGCTTCCATGTCACAGCGAGACAGACGCCAGGGTTGGTCCTCTGCTCGCATATGAAAGTCCTTTCCCTGGACTTACAGCTTTCCCCACAACTGTTTTCGAGGGTTCCATTGTGAGCTAATGGGGTACTTGTTTTAAGGATGAGCTGTTCAAAAGCAAAGGTTCTCTTCACTTATCTCTGGGAGCATCTTCATCTCTAGGAACAGAGGTCTTCACTTTCATCCCTATCTGTTCCTTTCTAGTGGGGTCTGGGTCAGTCCATAGCGGATGATGGGACTGTGCCTCACCCCTGGGGCAATATCAGCAGTGTCATACCGCTTCTCTGGTTCAGACTTAAGCTTGTCCAACACAGCAGCGCTCAAGCTTCTCATTAAATCACAGCTACTTCAACACTTGCTTATCTCAGAATTGCAGTTTGAATGCTCCCCCTGTGCTTCCATGAAATTACAGTGGGTGCTCTGATGTATCATAGTCCATCACCATAGCTTTACAATAGAATTTCAGCTTCTAAGCTTGAAGCATCTCCTCTTTCTCCTCTCTCAGGGTTTCAGCTCCTCCTTCCTCACTGACTGGGGTGTCTTTACTTCACATGCCTTCACTTTTCCCTTTCCTCTGACCTGGGAGAGGATTGATGTCTGCTGGCTTCATCTTTTCTGGAAAATCTTACAGCACTAAAAGAGTTAATCTCCCCTGGGCCCACAGCTGGAATTCACGAGGGCCGAGGGCCGCCTTCCTGAAGCAGGGGAAGGGGGCCGTGGGTGGAACAGGGCCGTGCAGCTCCAGCGTGGCTGTCGCCCGGCCCGCACTGAGGGGCTGTCCAGCCAGCAGAAGTGGCTGTCCAGCCAGCAGAAGCGGCTGACACCTTGGCTACTGCGGCCATGGGTGGAACAGGGCCGTGCAGCTCCAGCGTGGCTGTCGCCAGGCCCGCACTGAGGGGCTGTCCAGCCAGCAGAAGTGGCTGACACTTTGGCTGCTGCTCTGCGGCCGGCACGGCCAGCCTGCACCAAGCAGGGCCTGGCCCAGCCCTGTTGGCCCCCAGTTACCTGTCGGAAAGCGAGAAGCCAAGAGAACTTTTCCCAGGGTTGTCTGTTCTTAAATGTGGATCACAGGGGCGTATTAAATTTCTTAAGTGGTTTAAAGAATTGCCAATATTCAAGCTAGCCAGCTGATTGGTTCTGTCAGGTTGAGAGGAAGCTGTAAGCACTTCTTTGCAAAGAATCACTTCCATGGCTAAGCCATGACATAGATGTGTTTAATGTCAGTCTCTTGTCAAGCATCCACCTCTGGCAATTACTGATCTGTTAGCTTAGAGTGAACAAAAAGGCTTCTGAGGAAAAAGTAACAGAGCAAAGTTCTTGTGTGTGTGGGATTTTGTTTTACCTTGTTCCTTCATAGAATTCTGAGAAACCTGATGAGAGAGAGTGCATGGCAGAGCACACTGAGGGCTTCATGTCTTGGAAAACATCTTGGTAATGTAAGACGATTGCTTGTCTGTGTTGTCAATCGCAATTATTCTTCATTGAATGCTAGAGTAGAGCCTTCTAATATTTTTCACTCTAGTCTTGGACTTTCAGGATTGAAACCCGTTATTTTACTGTCTCCTAAATCTTACTGTTAATGGTAAGCACTATAGACTATTTTCAGCAATTAAGCACAGATCTCCATGAACACACAAGTCTGGCAGTCACCTTGCTAGCAGTGCTGCAGGAAACAATAAAGCATACTGGTAGGACTATTACTCTTATTGTATATCATGGAATTGAAATCAGTGGCTCAGACTCATCACTTCCTGAAGAAATACAGTATGTATATCTCCTGTTAAATAAAAAAGACCTGACGAAAACTTCTTCTCCTGAAGACCACTTGTTTATCTTGGCTGAGTCTAATAGCAATTCTGAATTGTTCTGCCAAGATAGGGGTGGGAAAAAAAGGACACAACAAAAACTCTTCCCAAAACAAGTATCTAATTTAGTAGATTTGTCAAAGCTGAAAGAGACATCAGAGCTGGCAAGTTTTGAAACACTGTCTTTTCCAGCTTAACAAAGCATTTTCTTTTAAAGCTAATTATTCCCCAATTCCAAGTTAAACCTCACCTTCAGTCAAAACCGGAATTCCAATAACACTTGTATGGAGCTGGAGCAGCTGTCATGGTCAAGGAGTGGCGATTTTGTCCTATATTTTCTCTTCTGACCATCCTCCAGAAGGGTAACCCAGAACATTCAAACCCCTTAAGAAGCAAGACTCTCCAATAAGTAATCAATTATGTCTTGGTAAACCACAGTAGTTCTTCAGAGGATAATCAAGAGGGCTTCCTTATGGAAGTGGGAAGCTTTGGATTTCTGTTTTCAGCTCTTTTTCTGGATCTCTAGTACAGTTGCTTGACCTTAATGAGTTAATTAATAGGGGAACTTTTAATAACCTGACAAAAGTCAAGAACTTGTGAGCATCTCTAAAGGTGGAGAATCAGGTGGTAGAGCTGCTTCACTTGAATCAAAAAGAAATTTTTTTTTGATTAACGAACGTCTGAAGAATTTTTAGGTCAGTGCTTTTAGAGAAACTTGTTTTGCCCAGTTTTACTTGTAATTTTTAAGAACAGTTCACTGAGATCACTTTAGAATGCCTTTAGCACTCTTTTACAACAGATGACAGTATTACAGAAACCGTTTTGAGATATATTAAAATTCAGCAGTATATGATATAATCTCATGAATTAATTGATAAAATGGCTCTGCAAATATGAAAGCTTAACTTTCTCATCTCTGGTAAAAGCTTCAAAGCTGTTGTTGCCTCAAATCCATGTCAGTGTAGGAATTGGGCTATGAACAGTCTAGTGATACAGAGCAAGAACGGGGTATTTCACACACCAGCTTGGTTTAGTCCTAGCTTTGTATCACCATTTGATAGTGTGGTGTGTCAGAAACACCTTTCTAGAGTAGCTGTGAGTTCTGAAGCTCCGAGGTTTGCTGCTTTGCCTTTTTAAATTTGTGCCTTACTATTCTGAGAGACCTCTATCCGACGGCAGAAAGCACCTGGGTTTGTGCTTTGTCTCAGTGCTTTGGAGGTCGCTGTGCTCTAAGGAGGGGGAAAGCTGCTTGCTGAGCAGCCTGAGGCACCTTTGAGGTGAAGATTCAGCTTGTGCACCAGGCAAGATCCTGAGCTAAACATGGCACTTCAGACAAAAGCCTTTGCACAGTCTGTGGCATAGCCACCTCCGAGGGCAAGGCTGCTTCCAGTTTCTAAATTCTCCCTGAGCCAGCAGCTTTAGGAGGTTTGTGCCACTGATTGTGAGTGCTCTGTGCTCCTGGTTAAATTAGCCCAGGAAACCATAGCACTGTGGGGAGTTTTTGAGGGGAATTTAAACATAAATTTAACATTAAACATAAATTTATGTTTGAGCCAGCGAAGCATTTGCTGGAGTGATTACATAGGATGCACTCAGCAGACAGTCTTTATGCAGCTCGTGGCTGATCCTCTCCCCAACCTGAGGGATGAAGCATAGTTCATTACCCAGTAGGTGCAACTTCAAAAGATCTGAGGGAGAGATGGCAGATGTGTGGAGAACTTATGTCCAAGTAAGGTCAGTTCTCTTTAGATGCCCTGGTATATTTGTGTTTTGAAATGTCTTTCTGAGAAGTAGCAGTCTTAAAAGGAAGAGCAAAACCTTTCCAAATAACGTTCTTTTTGATTTTACATCAAACCTTTAAGATGGGATAATATTCGGGGAGAAAGAACAGGTAAATGAACATGTAGAAACTTAGAAGATACTGAAGTTTGGAGTAATCAATGTGCAGTGTCCAGTGATGTCTACTAAAATGTGCTAAAACAGCTCTGTGAATTTAGTCAGTGGAAGTTAACCTACACTGTAATTACAGGGTTTTGCACAGGCAATTGCCTCTGACAGGTTTGTATCAAAGTTTGTTGAGCCTGTGTTTTGTTTTTTTTTTTTCAGTGATCCATGACTCTGCCCTTTCTAAGTCATCAGTCAACCCCCAGCCAATTTTGCCAAACATTTTCAGAAAGTCTCTCAAGTCTTTACCTTCTCTGCTGCTTTGATGGCCTAAACTGAGCACTTGCATAGCTGTATGATGTGGTCTTCTGTGCTTTCTCCCTCTGGCATTTTCACCTATTACCTTTGCTTCTAAAGTAGGGTAGCAGCTCCTTGAGAGGGCACCAGAGTGTCTCTGTGGCTGTGCAAGACTGAGCCTGGTGGATTTCTGGTCATGGTCAGGGCCTGTGAGCTGTGATTTATTTTTTTAAGAACGTGCTTTATTCACTAATGAAATAATTAATAGGAGAAAAACTCCTGACGAAATGAAAACAAGTGGCAAAGAACTAGAAAAATACTACTAGGAGAGCAACAGATGATCCTTCTGTGTTCTTCCTTGCCAATTTAATATTTCATAGTAGACAGTTTAGGGGTTTTCCCCCATAATGTGAAATTCTTGGCAGCCATATAATAGAGTGTTAATTTTTAATGGTGGGGTTTTCTTGTTTTATTTTTTTTTATATTTTATTATAGGGTTAGCCTGTTTGGCTGTTTGTTGTGTTGGTGGGTTTTTTCCTAATTCTTATGCAACCTAACTTATGCTATGACGGACTCTCAAATTTAAAGAACCTTCCCCTCATCACTGGTACATCGATTTTTTTTCTGCCTTAGGTCTCTGTCTTAGTAAAAGCCAGTTAGTTTTGCTTCTCTCCTGTTGTCCATCTGATCAGTGCTCCTCCCTGCCAGTCTGAGGGAAGGCCTGGTGTGCCAGCAGCCAGCTGTGAGCAGCACTGAGCAAAGCTTTCCGTCTGCTCTAGTATTAGCTACCAGTAGGGATCCGACATACTTCTATTCTCCCTGCACTCCCTGTGTCCAACTAATTTTCTGCTGGGTCTGTTCAGTTTTATTTACCACACGGTGCTGCTGCTGCTGCTTCTTTCTATTCATGGAGACAAGTTCGGGCCACCCTTGGTGCCAGAATTGTTGCCTGACCTCCTGGGAAGCCCCTGGTGTGGTGTTTATGATTCCACACCACGCTTTTCCTGTGTGTTAGAGCAGTGCAATTCATAGGAGATGAACAGGACAGAGGGAAGTGTAAGAAGGAGGCTGTTTCAGGGCTTAATTACCTACTGTGGTTTGACTCCTTTGTACTGGTTATTCCAATTTTTGTGATATTTAATCAGAAACCTATGGTACTGCTTCCCTGAAACCCCTGGCTCCTGGAGACATAGGATTGTATGAGAAGCCTGTCTGGGTTTTTTTGTATTCATGTATGAGTTGTTTGCCTGTTTGTGGAGACAGAATCCTTGGTCCTTAGAGAAAAACTTTAAAAATGTCAGCCAATAAGGTTCTTAACCCAAAGGGAAGATTAAAAAACTAATGTAGTATTTCTATATAAAACATGGAAAAAAAAAATCCCTCTGCAGCTCTTTTAAGCTGTTTGTGAACAGTCTGGGCTATGGTGCACTCTGGGAGGTGAGTATGGAGAAGACCCCGAAGATTTGTATCTTGTGTTGCTTTACTCCTTTTCTGAAAAGAAACAGAATGAGGGAGAAATAACAAAGAAGTCTTCGAGGGGGGNAAACAGAATGAGGGAGAAATAACAAAGAAGTCTTCGAGGGGGGAGTGTTCTTGAGGAGGGTATTGTGAATATCTTAAAAAGAACAATCCTCTGCAAACAGCTGCTGCTCCTCTTTTTATTTTTAAGTAGCTTTAAAATCAGGAGCTTGATAGCGGGGAGGGTGGAATCTTTGACTACTTCTAGCTCAGAAATGAATATTTAGTCATGTAGAAAGGGTTTATGAAAACAGATTCCCTTTACAAAGATGATTGTCACAGTAGCTTAAATTGTCTGCCAAGCATTGTAATGGAGTTTTACTACTGTAGGAAAACAAAAGGAGAAGATAAGCTTAACTCAGTGAAACAAAAGAGAACAAAGGAGGGAGAACAGTAAAGAGCGTCACTGATGACACTTGCACAGTGATTTTCCTGCAAGTAACAACTAAAAAGGGGCTCCTAAAATTAGGTTAATACACTGAACAGTCTCAGAGGCTGTAACAAGGCTAAGATAGTGCAGTAACAAGTGTGGGCAAACAGGTATGTGGGCTCCAGAGCAAAGCCACCCTCCAGTTCTCCGGGGGGGGCTCTGAAGGAGCATCTTCTAAGGCCACATGCCTGTCCAAAGTTTTGTTGGGCAGAGCAGGAAAGAAATTCCCAAGTGAGAGGAATCATGAAATGACACGGACATGGCCCAAAACAATACCTGACAATTTCTTGCTATCCTTGTTCCTCTGGTGAAACACTTGGCTAATCTTGCCCTTCCCCTCTTTTCAGTTGTACTAAAGGCATGGTGTAGGCCAAAAGATGATTTGAGAGATGGTGCCTGGGTGAGGCAGTGGGAAATATTTTCCTTTGAGTTAAGCAGTTATGAGGCACTGTCACTGTCAGGAAGCCAGAGATCAATACCAGTCTTAAAATGTCATGTATTGCCTAGCCCTTGCAGGCTTCCTGTTTTGCTTACATTCCTGAACTTGTTTATAAATATTCATTTTTGAATGTGAAATAAAGGAGTGAATATCAACCAGGTGAATAATTCTAGGACTGTAAGACATACTGTCTATTGGGATGTGGCAAGCAATCTCAGTTCCCAGTAATTCAGCTCTGATTTAGACATTTAGGCTTCCTGTAATCAGTATTTGTGTGTCTAGACTTAAACATAGGACATGAATCTGCGTGTTGCACTATTATGCTGAAATATGGAAAGACTTGCCAGGACTGTACTGCTGTTCTTCATGAAACACCCTGAGAGCTTCACTTTCCCTGTGAAATGGAAAAGAATATATGGTAGAAAGCCATAAAAGCCTAAAAACAGCTTGACCGTGCTACTTCTCTTCTTTAAATGTTGTGGGTTTGGTGGGAGTTTTTTGTTGCTCTATTTTTACATTTGCAAACTATGTATTGAAAGTAACTACTAGCAGAATGGCAAGTGTGTGACAGATACTCACCTCAAGCTCTCCTGCCCCATGGTGATGCTGCAGGTTAGGGGATTGGACCTTGCGTTTAGACTAGTATAATTAATTTATCTCTTTCCTTGAAAATGAATCCCTAACATGCACTCCAGAGCAGTCATGATAACCCTGCTGATTCTGCCCTTTGCCATTGCCTGCGTGAAGGACAGAGATAAAAGGGTTGATCAGGTAGTACCTCGATGCAGAGAGGCAGCAGGAAAAACTGCAGGACCTGTGCATCTCCCAGGCTACTTGTGGGAGCAACTTTACTTCAGCCGTTTGTCATTCATGTCCATTTTCAGTGTAACTTCATAACCAGCTGATATCCATACTGCAGTTACCGTGTCTTGATAGTAATTTGACAGGTATACATCAGATTTTCTCAGAGAGGCAATTTTTATAGATCTTGACATCAGTGTCTTGCTTGGGTGTTGGATGCAAACCTGGCTAGATAATGGTCATGAGAGTGATGAGAGCTTACTTATCCATGGGGTTTTTTTTTTCAGAAATGTATGGGATAATGTACTGAGCATGGCTTGGAAAAGGTCTGTCCTGGCACCAGTTCAGTTCAATATTTCTCTTTTCATAATGACTCGGATGATACAGAAGGGAGTGTCCTTATTAAGCCTGCAGATGATGTGAAGCTAGGCTGGGCTGTAAATACATCACATAAATAATCTTGTAAGAAAATGGATGTGGTTCATTGAAGACAAATGTAGAACAGTCACTTGGATTTGTGCAGAAGGCTTGCAGAAAACGATCTGGAGCTGTGGTGTGTCACAAGCTGAACATGAGTCAGCAATGCCATTGCTGTGAGAGCACTTTCCACAGAAATCAAAACTCCTTGTTGTGAGAAACAGCCATCATATCACGTTTGCTGTGCTGCCTGCAGGTTATCTGGTGTCATCCTTCTACTTCGTGCTGTTCCTGAAACCCATGGGAATTCTCTGAGCTTTAAAAAAAGGTGGAGTGACTGAGTGGACTTGACTTGAGGCTGGTTACCCTGAAGAAAGTTGCCAGGAGGTGCAGTAATGGGCTTCCAGAGAGAAATCTGTTCTCTCTATTCCTAATGGAAGAAACTTAATCAAGTGAAAAAGCTAAACAGTAAGGCTGGGAGGATTTGGGAAGATAGTTTGAGAGGCCATGGGGTCTGTTTGACAGCCTTTAGCAAGAGGCAGGTGATGTCCGTTAGGTTTATGGAGAGCTTTGGTGCCTTGTTTCCTATGGATTACAGTGGCTGTTCCTGCCGTGTTGATGCCGGCCTTTCTGTGAAGGAGAGGCACCAACAGCAGCTCTGGCTGTGTTGTGAACCCCAGAAAAGTGCCCACTTAGCCTGGGGAGATCAAGGAGGATGCTGCAATTGTGGAACAAACTGAGATGAGGGGTATGTGCTCTATTTATCTCTATCCATACCTCTGTACAGTCCCAATACAAACAGTTGTGTTGAAAGGCTTTATAAAATCCCCATCTCTGTTTGCTCCTGCTGTTGCTCATATCCAGGGATGTCATGGTGAGTCTGTACCTACATGCTGGGGGTTATATTTACATCTGTGGTTTCTGTGAGGGTCACCTTTTGTCTTGAGAACTTGTCATGGCTGGGGTTGGTGCTACGAAGCTGTAGGAGGTTCTTCTCCATGCAGTAAATGCCAAGAGGAAATGCAGACTGGAGTCAATCACATACCTGCTCAGAGCATGGTTTGCAGCCTTTCTGATATGGGAGCAGTGCATGTTCCTCTTCCCTTGTGTTGATACTACTTCAGGCACTACATGATGTTTATGGGCCCCATAGTGACCCCAGTCAATGAAATGAGCTAAACTAAGAAACATAACCATTAAAGAAAACTGTTATTTTGCTAAAGACTTTTTTTGGCTTAAGTGTGGTTCCCCACTTGAACCTACTGACATATGCACCAGCCCAAGTGGGTTTTTTGAGCAGAGAAAGGAATGAATGGAATAGGAGAGCTTGGAGAATGCCTGAACCTTTACTTGTGCCAGGAAAGCATGCCTTGCTACAGCCCAAAGGCTCCCACACTCAGAGCAAATGGCTCAAATCCAACTGCTTTGGAATCTGTGGACTTCAGGTGTGCCCCAGAGGCTGTGTGTACCATGCAGGTGTAGCATCTGTCAAGTAGTGAGCATGTAATTTGTATTCTGTTNGTGTACCATGCAGGTGTAGCATCTGTCAAGTAGTGAGCATGTAATTTGTATTCTGTTGCCTATGTAAGCATTAAATTACATGCTGTTATAGTTTTGAAGGAAGGTATTTAAAGCCATCTAAACTTTAATAGAAACAAGATTTCAATTATTCTTGTAATGATAAGGATGAAAGTTTTCAAGTTTATCTATAAAAAGCCCTGTTCTTTAATGAACCTCGGTAATTAGAAATGCACTAATCTATTACTGAATTTCTAATGAATAATCTATAGATTTAGCAGCTTCTGTCTTTTTTCCCCCTGTCATTTATAAAAAGTTCCCAGTAAGCTACATATTTCCCACTGAGCACTCATAGAGCATGCTACTGTCTTGCCATATGGTTGCTTTCCTCTAGCAATTAATAGGACTGCAAAGGCCTCTGAGTCTTTGGGGACTGTATATTTGCTTGTGGTCTTGTCAGAACATGCAGCATTTCGAAAGGCAATTTCTCACATTTATGTCCACTGAATAACAAGATGCCAAAATCACAGTGTAGTAGAATTTAAACAGAAAAATTTGGTTTATACAATTAAAAACATCAACCAAAAAAAACCCAAAAAAACCCCCAAAAAACAAACCAGATGTATCGTTTCAAGTTTCTTAGGTCATGTTCAAGAACTAGTTTTTATGGCTGGATGCATGTAACCAGTTTCTTGGCAAATGTATTTACAAGGACATTGTTTACAGTCATTTTTTCCCTATATTATTTAAAAATTATTATGACCCCAAACAAGTAAACTTGAAGAAATCAACTAACATTTGTAGAGATGTAGTAAGGGATGGAGGAGAAAGATTATGGAAACAATTGTCAAAGGTCCCTATTTAAAAAAGGGAAAATGGAATTGCATAGCATTTTATAGATGCTGCTGTTGATATGGCACCTTTTACCCAGCTACATGAGCACTGAAGCATTTGAAGAATTTTTAGATTCTTTCCACACAAGTTTTTCTTCAGAGATGAAAACTATAGGCACCTTTTAAGAAGAATCTTTGTCCGAATTATCTCTTCCTTGTGCTTCTGTAGCCTACTTACCTGACATTTGAAAGTGTCTATGCCTGATTTCCCCTTGCTCATCGCTCTCATTGTGCATCATGGAAGGGACAGTTCTGCTCCGAGAGCCCCACAGCATTCAGGGATTGGAGCTGCTCTGTGGTGGAGCATCCCCAATGCTGCAATACCTGGTTCACTGGGATTTTGTTTTGTAGGGATATCCAGGAAGCGACTGACAGGTGAATCTGACCAAGGCTCCATGAGAAAAGTTTTGTGTTTTTGTGCAGTGTGGGCTGCTCTTGAGGAAGAAGGTGTCTCAAGGGTGAAAATATGGCTCAATTGTTTTAATGGAAATCTAAGAACCTGGGCTTGTTCGTGGCTTTTGGGCAACTCAGAATAAGCCTCTTCCTTTAGAACTATTTAGACTATAAACCTGTGGAAGGTGGAACATGTCCCCTTCTGCATATATTACAGTGCCTAGTGAAAAGGGACTCTTTTCTGCATGTCTCTAAGATAATATTAAAGATATTTTTTTGGGTGGAGTTTAGTCCTGCTGGGATGTGGGAAAGATGTATTGCATCTTCTGCACTGTGGATTAACAAAGCTGACACTCCAAGGAAGTCAGGAGTGTTTTAGTGCACCAATATTACAATGATTTTTGAGGGGTTGTTTACTTGCCCACCCTTCAGGAGGTGGTTTAAAACCTCTTTTTTTTTTTCAATATATCAGGAATGGGAGGCAGAGAGGGGATGATGACAACTAATCCTCTAGTGGTGCTGCAGATGATGACATTATTAAATCTGTTAGGTTTCAGTGGGTCTGCCTGGGAACTGGCTTAGGGCAAGGGATTACAGAGTTTGAACCAACTATCAGATGCAGAGTTGCAGTGCACTGCCAGTGGGTCTCACCTCAACTCCTGCTTACAGTCAAGGCAGTGTCTGCTTTTTGTTCAAACCTTGATTCTAGGATACCTCCTAAGCACCTTGGGGAAAATCTTTCCCCACACCTCCAGCTTATCTCTGAAAGGTCAGCATCTGTGTATTTTCCCTTCTTCCTCTGCCACCCTGCACCCTGGAATGGAAACAGGAGTATGTCACATTCAGCTGTGCCCTGTGAACTTCAGGCAGTTTTGAGCAGATGCAAAGGATGCCAGGTAAATTTCTCTCTGCAAACCTGTTGAATCTACAACAGAAAATTTGGCCAGGGGTTTTACTACAGCAAATGTAACTGTTTCTCTGTTGTTAAAGATGTGTATATGATTTGACAATGTTAATGAGTGGGTAACATCAGCTAAGTCTAAAAAGCTATTGCACAAATAGAATCCTTTAAATTTCATGGTTATCGACACATTTTGCCTTTTTAGCTACCCTAATGGGGAAAGAAAGTGGTTTATTGTGGAGTAACCCAAATGAATTTGGAGCAGTTGATCAGCTGATCCTTTCCCATTGAATGTCTTCAGGTAATATCTGGTCTGGAAGAAACTGGAGTGCTGGGATGCTTCAAGAAAAGTTGATGTGTTTATAATTATATCTGGTGCAAGAATGTCAAACAGCAAATGAGTGAATAGGAGCTGTACTTTTATTTTGGGCCTTTTGGCATGTGAGTGGTGGGGAGGTGTCAGCCCCCTTCTATAGTGGCTAATTACATTTCCCACATGACATTTATCTCTCTATGACATATCCCATCATTCACATCAGTGATGACTGTCACCAGCCCCCCTGGCATCTCCTGTGCTTGCTTGAAATATGAAGCCATTTGTTTAGGGAAAAAAAATCCCAGTGTTTTTTTATCTCTGCCCTAATTTTTTTGCCAGCTTAGTTGAGATATTCCATGAGGGTTTTATTCTCATAAACAAGCTTATTCTCCAGATAGGCTTTTTACAGCTGTCCCAGCCCAGTTAGGTACCTTGGTTTCCATGTGTTTGTTACCTGCAAGAGGAGTGTGTTTGACGTGGTATTTTTGTAAATAGAAAAACATATTTATATTCCATACTTAATAGAGTACAGCTGTTCTGTGTATTGAGTCTGAGCTGGTGAAGCTTTTTTAAAGTAGGCATTCTCTGCATGTCTGAGTGCCCAAACAGAAATTATTCTGTGTACATAATGCATTAAAAAATGACACCAGCTTCTTGTCTTCTGGAGGACAAGAAGGTTTTTATCATTTTAAAGGCCATTCAAGGAAATGAAACTCTACAGTTGCAGTGATTTATTTATCTGTTGTACCAGTATCCCATTTAAATGGTTTTATTCCAGAACAATCCACATTGGAGGTAACAGCAATTGGAATAGCTATTCCAGGAGCTGTTGTAACATAAATGAAGCAGGCAGCTTCTTGGGAAGGCGCTGAGCTATTGGTCTGTAGAGGGTAGCCCTTCTACCTAGTCTTCAAGTAAAATCTCATAGGAATGGGATCAAAGCTGTGACTTGGAGGAGCGTGCTGCCTCCTTTCTGTGACTTGAGCATGAACATTGCTAAAAGCTGCTCAGAAGCTCTGACTTTGTTTTTATTAATGAAAATAATTTCCCTGTGATGTTGCCAAACTATGTTGAAAATTTGTTTCCCCTTTACTTAGGCTCTGCTGTGCCAGCACATGTCCAGTTTCTGCTTCTCTAATTGCCTTTTAAACTCTTCCCATTAACTGACTCCCACCTTCTTAAATACTCCAGGATATGTGAATCTTCATGTTTTTTTAATCTCAGAAGTCAGGACTGAAACCTGACCAAGCAATGAAACATTAGATTTAGATCTGGGAAAGGGTTTCCTGTGCTCCTTACAAAAATGCATTTAATGTTTATATGTGAGCTGAAAAAGGGAACAGGAAACATTGCAGAATTATTTAGGTTGAAATTGAGGAGCAGTAGAAGTGGGATCAGAGATACCTGGGAGGGAGGGCAGAAGGGTGGTGGGTGCAGTACAGGGCACTCAGCACAGGAGGAATTACACCCAAGGCTGAACCTTGCTGACTCCTGAATTAGCAGGAGTCTCATGGGGACACAAGACTCGGACATTAAAGTGAGCTGCTCAGCCCAACGTGGCAGTGAATTCTTGATGACAATTATTGATTCAGGTCTCAGAAACTGGTATATATATTGGATTTTAGAGGTGATGTGTTGGGCTATCAGAGAGGAACAGTTTTGGCTCTCTCCCTGACAAATGGATTCAGTCATAGGACCAGCAATTGCAAGACATTAAGCTTGAATGGATCTAACTGGCTGGGGCAATTAGGGTGGTACTCTTCTGGAGGGTTTGTTTGTCTAAATAGGGAAAAACTCTTTGGAGGTTAGGAAAAAAAAAATAGCAGAACTTAAAACCATTCAAGTCTTTGTCCTTTGCCAAAGGCACTGCTGAAAAATACAGTAAAGGAAGATATATGAGGGAATGTCTCATATATGTGTTTATGCATGTATATATGTATAAAATACATATAAATATTCTTATTTAGTGGACAGCAGAGGGAATTGGAAAGGTTGCTACTTGTGGAAGCACGTAATACATCTCATGTCTTGAATTGGTAAACTGATACCGTGTGAGCTCCCCTATATCTCTGAAGCTCTAGTTCCTGAAAAAGTCTGTCAACCTTCTGATCTTGTCCTGAAGTGTAAGATATGTGACTTGCTGCATAGCCATCTTAATCTTTTTTTATTCTTAGTTAGATATGTTCCAAATGTGCTCTTATTCTGTCTGATCTTGGGCTCAGGTTCCCAAAGGATCTGTGCAGCTAATCAAACTATGCTGGGCCTACGTGGTGGTAAGTGCTTGATACAGTGTCAGGGCACACTGATACTGACACTTCGAACACATTCTAAAAGGGAGTTACAGTTAACCTGGAACGTTGCAAGCAGGTACCAGGATGGCAGTGTCACCCTGACTGTGATAAATTGGTGGCCTCAGGGACTCAAGATTACTTAATGAAAAACTCAGTTGTTGCCTTCTGCTGTTTCCTCAACTGGCATTGAATGCAAAATCCTTCAAGATTTTTGAAGAGGAGCCTGGGAAATCGGGTAGGTGGAAAGATAAAAGCGCTGGAGGCATGGAAGGAACCCCAGCTGCACTTGCAGTCTGTGACATTTTACATATTAAGAAGGCACAGCACTGAAATACCATTCAACTGTAATGCAGTAAACTTTAACTGAGTTATAAGAGTGGTTTTGGGAAATCTGCTCTTATTGGTCTAAATCTGTAGATTCATTTGGGGTTATTCTGTTTCAAAATTGTGCAGTTTAGTAAAAAACTATGGTCTGGTCCTCCGTTTCTTTAGAGCTTTGCTTATCAGAGCACTTCGGATAAATCACGTCCTTGTTGAAGTCAATGGCAAAGCTCATGCTTCTTTTGATTGGTGTCTGGTTTTATCCATCACAAATTGCTGAGCATTATAGAATTCGGTCAGATGTAATCAAAATATAAATGCAAATTGGTATCATCTCATAATGTAGCAAATACGGGGGGAGTATCTTTCTCGTGGTGGTGTGAAAGACACATCTGTGCATATTTTTAATGCACCTATGCTGTGATGAACAAATTTAGATACTATGTCGTTATGATCACAGGGGAGAGATATTTGCACTGTCATTGACTGATTGCTTCTGCTCAGTTCTCATTCTTCATCATAAGGAGACTAGGGGTTATGATGGACAAGGCAGAAAAAATTATGTAGCTGTTTGCTGTGGTTTCAGATGCTGGTGACCTTCTCTCTACTACTGGGATGTCAGATGCACAGTGAATGGTGAGAGGCATGGGGTTTCATTCCTTGAGAGAAGGGAGAAAAAGTACCTATGCATTATCTGGGAGTTAACTCTGATGATAAAATTACTGAGTGCTCATTTCAGAGTCCTGTGTGGATCTCCTGAAATCACTGTTATACTGGATAGGGTTTTGAGATAGTTTCTCAAAATATTTGAGGTAATTTCTTAAAATATACTTTTCAGGAGCTTAATCTGATTTTTCCCAATGCTTTCCAGAGAAAAACTTCTCAGAACACGATATGCTGATGGTGGGATTTAGGTTCTTTACTTGGTGCTATAAGTCAGTTCACTTATTAAACTCTTCTTGAACCTTTAAGAAAATCGTATGTTAAACAGAACTGCTATTTTAAAACTCAGCCTTTAAAAGCATTGAGGGGGAAGACTACCTCTTCCAAGTTATCTGAGTCAGTGTGGGAACCTTTGTTATTCAACATGATTCATTTTAGGGAATGCAGCTTGTGAATCAGAAATGGGGCTAGGGTGTTGAAGGGTGGGGGGATGAGGGAAGTATCCTGTTTTATCTTCCAAGCAAGAATTTTAACTTGAAAGCTAGCTATTTTCTCTGCTTCCCTGCTAATATAATGGGACATAGCAGTGGAGGAGAAGTATGAAAAAGCTAGTTGGCAGAGTTGTAGGCAAGTTGGACAGTGATGAGATAGTTTTGGAAATGGCTGTGTGAAGTTGCATTGTATTGTAAGAAAATGGGATCAGCCTGTTCCTCCAACATGAACCAGTGTGCCTTGATGGGTTATGAAGAGGAGCGCAGGTGGGGTGTGCAGGCACTTTTGGATAAAATGAGCTATATATTTGTGGTCTGTTATTTAGGAAGCTTTGATTAACAGCTCTCCGTGAGGTTTCACAGTCTGCTCAGCATTTCTGTCACCAAGTGTTGTGGGAATGAGAATATTCCTGCTGTTAAGGCAATCATAAAAGAATGTGCAAAGTAAGTATTTCTGGTAGCATGGTGAGTCTCCTCACCTAGGGTTTTGAATTAAAATTTCTCCATAAATGTGTATGGTGGTCAAAGGAGAGAAATTTGTAAGACTTTTGAGAGGAAGCTAATACATCGTGTTGACACCTGTTACAGTGTGACATGAGATTCCTTTTATGCTGTATTACCATGACTAGAGGTGTTCCCTTCCTTTGTAGTGGCATTTGAAAGCTAACCAGGAGATAGGAGCTTATGTCTCATTTCTGTAATGTAAATTCCAAGTGCTGCTGGGGGGCTTTTAATAATTAACTGCTTCCATGTCAGCTTATTAAGCTGCAGGGTGTCTCTTAGGTAAATGCAAATTATCCTAATAATAAATTTTAAAAATATTCCATAGGAATGTACCTATACCAGCAGGATGGAGAGTGGGGAAGAAGAGGAAAATGAAGGCAGTGGGTTTTTGGCTGGGCTTCTAATGAAACTTGTACAATTGAGTATGTACTAAATAAGAGCAGTCTCTAATGAGAGTAGATGAGCAGAATGACAATTGAGGCAATGTACTTCAAGCTTAAAACCAGCAATAAGGGCAGTAAACATACCTAGTATGAGGTAGCCAGATAACAGAAAGTTTAAGACTTAATAAAAATGAGCAATGTCCTTTATTCATGGACACAAAAAAGAATCCTGTAGCATTCTATCATGTCCTTTCTTTGTCCTTAATCAGCTGCAACAGATGCTTGGGGGTTCAATATGTATTGACTTAAAGCATACGCTGAACTCTGAACTGCTTGAGTTTCAAAACTTCGATTGTTGGGAGCAGCATACTAATCTGGGTTAAGCTATCTGTTCTTTTAAAGTTAATTCTGCAGTGTAGTCACACTTTTAATTCTAACATCTTAAACTTTGAACTGTTTAAAAATCCATGCATCCCTTCCACTGAGCAGCTTTTGGAAGAGTAAGCATATAACTTGTTAGAGAGCTCTGATTGCCTTGAGAGCAGCATCGCATGTGTCCATTAATCTCAGTAACGTTATATACACATAATACATTGATAAAATGTTAATGACCTAGCTTAATGCCAATAAAAGCTGGAAATGAGGGTGTAGGAGTTCAAAGTGTAGCACTCCTTAGCCTTCAGCCATTCTGGTTGGTTTATTTGTTTGCTTACTGATTAGGTTTTTAAAATCTCTCCCTTCCCTCCAGCATTGCCACCAAACTGTCCACAAAAACACACGTTGTGCCCAGATTCTGAACCAGCTATTCACACATCAGAGGATGAGAAATGTCCTCAGACTGGCCACCGCACAAATGTTTTGATAGTCTGCTCTCCTTTGCCAATTTTTGCAGTTCTTTAGGCACCTTCTGTGCACGGTGCTCATTGCACTAGTGCCTCAGCCAAGAGCTGGTGCCTGCCCAGTCCCGGCTGGCACCCAAGACTGAGCTGTCTCCTGACATGCCAATCACTTAGTCCTGAGTTAAAAGGCAGCTGGTAGAGTAACAGGTCTCCCACTGTGGGGAGGAGCACACCAAGTGGAATGGTCTGATTTGGAGCCTCTCAGAATATCTGTGCTGATGATCAGTAAAACCAGCAGCAAACATTTCTCAGTTGCTGCTAAGCCAAGCTTTGCTGCTGGTGCCTCCACAGCACAGGGAAACCTGATGGATTTCTGTAGGTGGAACACCAACAAAAATGCAGCCTGGGTAAGGTATTAAGGCTTCAAGTAAGTATTTCAATTAAAGTTAAATCTGAACTCTGCAATGCATTGAATGGACAGAGAAGAAACAGAGCAACAAAAATCAATAAAAAAAATAGTTCATGCTAATGCCATTTAACTGCTCTGCCCTGCAGTATGTGCTCATCTGGAGAGGAGGCTAGTGTGTTGGCTATTGAAATCTTACATAATGTGTGCTGGAAGGCATTAATATAAATCTTGTAATATATTTTAAATTTTCTGCCTCCTAATTAAACCAAGTGAAGCTTATGGTGGTCCTCATAAGATATTTCTTGAGAAGAGGGAAAAATGAACTGAGTCTAGATTCTGTATATTGAAGGTTAATTCAAATAAATCAGAAAGCAAAGATCTTGTAATAGGAAAGTATTTTCTGCACTCACCCAATTAAATGCTAGAAGCTGAATAATGGAATAATTGTAGTTAGTCAATTGCTATAAAGTCATAATAGCTTCAGTACAACTAAGACTCCAAGGCAGTAAAATGCCAGTAGTAAAATAATAAAATCATTATTTCAATAATAATCTCAAGTTAATTAGAATAAGGCAGTGCAACGTATTTTTAATACTAGACAAAAACAATTAGCATAGTACTTAGTAACAACAATATCGTTATTATCTGAAAGACAAAATAGGATTAATACAGCAGTAAAGCATTGAAACCATATGTTAACAAAAGAACTTAGAGGAAAAATGACTTTGTAAATAGCCCAAGCCCCAGCACATGTAATGGAAACTTCCACATCCAAGGAAAGGAAAATTTGGTTGTAGCAGATGTATGGATGAGTTTCTTAATACGAGTATGGTCTTTTCCCTGTGCCAAATGTTTATCTGTGTGGCTTCTTCACAAGATGTCTTGAGTATTTTCTGATTATTCCTCCCTCTTTTTTTTTTTTTTCCTGACAAGATTGAGACATGATATATTCCCACATGCCTGCCTGAGTGCAAAATAACTAAAAGTTAAGGCTGGAGGGATTGTTTAAGTTATGGTTTGACCTCCTGCAAAGCACAGGCCAGGGAATTCTGCATTATTACTCCCATGTTATCAGGCTGACATTTGAATCAGATGAGTGTTGTAGGTGCCCCAAGTTTCAGGACTGTTTTACAACTTGTGTCAGTCAGTACTGTGACCCTGTCACTTCTTAATAGGGTGAAAAACTGCAGTAGATTTTGTTGAAGTTGCCCTGGTGGAGATCTGGAAGGCTGAAAAAACATTAAGCATTCAAACCAAGCCTCATCTCACGGCTGTAGGCAGCCTTCCATGAGGACAGGTGGACACAGGCTTTCTACTTGCAGGGAACAGTCAAGAACAAAATGCTGATTTTTGTTCTTGAAATCTTTATAGTTGTTTTCAAGATGATCTGCTGAATGTTATGGCACTTTCACTTTGGTGCTTTTGGGTCATCGTTATATGTTCAGGTTTTGAGGTGGAGCAAACACTCCTGCTCAGCCCTACCTGTACTGTTACTCCTGAGGAAAACAAGGTAGTCCTTCTCCAAGAGAGAAAAACTAGTTCAAGTCCTCACTGTCTTGCTGCCTCTGGGCTGCAGAGGGGGGATCAGGGCTGAGTTGGAAATGGTGACCTAAGTGGGAAAAGCCTTGCAGAGTTGTGGTGTAGAGAAGGGATGGGGAAGGGGCTTAGGGAAAGTGAGAACATGGAGCTATTGGAGCCTCCTCACTGTGCAATAGATGAAGAGTGATGAATGTCTGTGAGCTAGCAACAGTTCTTTGGAAAATAAGTTCTTCCTTGAAAACCTTGATCTTGCTTCTTCTGGATGTGTTTCACTCAGAAATACATATGTTTGCATTCTGGCATATTGGTAGAAGAAAGGCTCTTTTTCTTTTTTGGAGAAATTTGGCTGTTCAGAGCAATACAAAGAATTCCTGCACAGCTACCAATATCTGCATTATAATATCTGCCACGTTGCAATAATATTTTGTAATTTAAGCCCAAGGACATAAATTCAAGAACTGCAGTATAGTCAATAAACTAAAAATTTGCTTGGTGTGGATAATTATGGCACTGATCTTGCATTACATTTTAACCTACCTGAGACCCTGCTGACTTGACAGTGTTAGTTACTTCCTTTTCTTGTAATGCATGTTAAGCTGCTTTGGTTTAGCATAGTGGCCGAAAAAAGGGCCATGGATCCACTGTGTCTAGTCCTATTTTGCAGTGCAACTGCTTGATAACCACTCTATTTTACAGTACAACTATTTGATAACCACTAACTAGTTTGTATTCCTGGAAAAATCTAGGAGATGTACTGTAGGAGGAAATGCTCTCAAAGCCTAACTTCAGTTTGTTAGAATTGGTGGCTAGAATTTTATTCCTTTATGTTATCAGTTAAATTTTTGCTGTGAGTTGTGTGTTTCCCTTGGGTTTCATCACTGGGAGGAGTAATGCCTGACATTTTGTTGGGGAGCACAGGGTGGTGGAGAAGGTTAGGAAACTTCCCTGTTTTCTGTTGTGATAGTTTCCAGTTTAATCTTGATAAAATAAGAATCCTAATGAGATGTGTCCTGTGATTAATTTGTAGCATTCTGTCTCCTGTTAATTATAACCTGCTATCTGGGGAATAGGTAAGAGAGGGCAGTCTTGCATAGAATCAAGGATTTTAAAGGAATCAAAATATATAAGCTAATTTCCTCAAACATATCTTAAAGAGAGAGGCATCTCCCAAAGGCCCTTTACATGATGGGAAAGCTCCTATTTTCTGCAACATCCTAATGTCTATGTGTTGTTTGAGATTTTCATGATGCTGTCAGCTGCTGCAGACATATGGCTTCAATTGACTTGTCCTGACAGTAACAGTTACCAGCACTCATTTCTCCACACTAAGAATGAGGCACATCTGTTATAAATTTGTTGACTGTCAAGGACTAGTAAAGACCTATCTGAAGAACATCCTTTTTTGTCTTGTACTTCTCCCAGCCTCCCCGCCCCATCTGAAGCATGGTTGTGGCCTGCTGTCCTAGACTGGCTATTTAAAAGTCATTTCCATAGAATGGTGTATATCATGAGCATTGATTTTTATCAAGAATATATTGCTGTGAATAAATAATTCCTAAGCACACTTGCTCATTTTATTCTGGGAATTTTCAGGTGTTCAGAAAGGGGTTTGGAGTCTGGTTTGGTTTCTACTCAGATAGTGATTCTGCCCCTTAGTCCCATTTCAGGCTATAGGTGATTATTTTAGTGTGTACTTTTGTTTTTGAATGCCTCAAAGTTTGTTTTATTTTGAGTCAAGGCTAGAAGATTCCTGCAAACTATAGTGGGACCTAAGAGTAGTGGAAAAAAAGGCATAATCTTTTGCAATATGGCAAATATAAATAGAAATGCTTCTCCAGGATAAGGTTATTGCTCTGCCACCCAAGCCCCCTTGTTTTCTTGTATGTCTTCTATGGCTCTTTTCTGTGGTTGAATGCCTGGGTGCACCTTCTGACTAGTGCAGTCTGTGAACTTCTTTTATCACCTTGGGTGTAACTTTGAAGGACAAATTGGTGCAACTCCCTGGATGGAATATTCCACTGGCACTCAGGTCTGAGCCTGCATTTTAATTCTGGTTTGACTGATGGCCATCAGATGATCCCAGGTAATGATTTGTCTTCTCTGCACCTCTGTGTTTCCAGTGCTGACTGTCTTTGCAAAATGCTGTGGTATCTCACATTGTGCAGGACTGTGTAAGAGCAGTTTTACCCCGCTGTGAGAACCCCATGATGTGGTGGGAGCAAGGGAATGGGACTTTCCACTGTAGGCTCCAATGTGTTCCTGTTGATCTCATTCCCCAGAATCAGAAAATGTAAATACCCAACAGGTATGGGAAGTTTATCTCTGCTGGCACTGCAAGCACGACATTCCTCACCTTCCTACCTTCCAAGTGGAAGGGTAAGAAGGATGGACAGGCACTGCAGATATTTTGCTTCTTCTCTAACTGACACAACTCATTTGAGGATGATTTCTGCTCCTTTGCTCTGCCCTTCACCTGCCCTAGGGATGGCTGTAATAACACAGAGCAATAGCCCCTACTTGTTACCCTTCCCTTCAGCAGGAGGAATGTGCACATTGGCTTGGGACCTTTACCCTTAGACTATGCAAAGATGAAAGTTTTGGCTTTACAGGCATATATGAAGCTTAATGAAGTTTAGTTTTTACTTTTCTTCGAGATTGCATAAAAATGATAAAGTTTCCTTTCCTGGTTCTCATTCAATAGCACAAGCTGGGATTCATAACACTGCAAGGAAAATATTAATTTAAAAGAAAAATCCTTTTCCTCCATTTTAAATTAAATTTAAAATGAAGAAAGACATCTCTATTCCTCCCATGGTAATCTTTCTTTTGTTTTTAATACAACGTATTATAACGTCATAAATAGAAATGTAATCTTATTAAAAGGCATGCAGCAAGTGCTACTTTATTAGAAACTTTT
>JACBWW010000009.1:10412225-10510532 GCA_020086605.1 Lanius collurio
TGGGGGATGGAATAGTCTTACAGTTCACAGTGAAAGCATAAAAGAAGCAGCATAAAATACAGAAATAACAAATGTGGAACACATGCCTGGGGGAGTAATTTTCTTGAGTAATTAAACTTTCTGTGGGTATTGAGGACCATTCTGGGGCTTTCTAAGTCAAGTGGGGACTAAGTACAAAGCTGTATTGTAATTAAATGGCCAAGCAATCTGCTTGAGAGGTGAGAAACCTGCAGCAGTCAACAATCTTGTTTCCTGCAGGTGGGCTGAAGTCTTCAAGAGGATTCTTATGATCCTTACGAAAACAATTATATTTGTCAGGCTGCGGGCTGTACACCAGATTTGTCCAGCCTTTCAAGGCACAGTGCTTTTGTTGTGTTTTTAGTAATTTAAGTGCTTGTAATAACTGTAGGATTAGAAGCACTGGAGATGGGAATGTAGCAGAGGAGTTGAGACTGCAGTGGGAACGGAGCAAGGACTGAGCCTTCCTGGGAAGAGGCGCTCTGGGGAAAGCCAAAGCTTGGACATGGAGTGTGCAGCTCTTGGCTGTCTTCCACCCATGCCAGAAGTGGGTTCTCTCCTGTTGGCCTGGCAGTGTGGGACCTACTGAGGCTGGTTGGGACCTGCTGAGGTTGGTTGGGACCTGCTGAGGCTGGTTGGGAATGCTGTGTGCCTCTTCCTGCTGATGCCCTGCGCTCCGCTCCCTGCTCTCAGCCAGAGCTGATCCGCAGTGACACTCAAGCAAAGTGTGTGTTGTTTCCAGCACTTGTGTGCACCGAGCTCCCCTTCTCAAACCTGCCCCTTGCTTAGATCATGGTGTTCATTTCAGCTTGCACTGGGCTTGGCAAAAGGTGAAAACATCCCTTTGTTCCTTACAGAGCTCTTCATCTCCTCCTCTTTCACTCTTGTGCTGTGAGAGCACTTCTTGCCTGAAGATCAACATTTCTGAGTGCTCTAAAATCTAGCTCTTTATGAGGCTTGTTATGAAAATTGATGTATAAAACAAGGAGCTAGAGGGTGGAGTGAGGTGTTAGAGACTGGAGAGGGTGCACACCAAGGCATGGCCAGGCAGAGCTGAGCAGCCTGGCTTGAGGCTGCCCTAGCCAGCACAGAATAGGAGGGCACAAGGTTGGTCTTAAAGGTGCTTTGATTCATGCTATGTGTCATCCTCTGTAGTCCCTCCCTCCCCTGCCCCAGGTCTTAGATTTTTTGCTAAAAATGAATTTTACTTTTTTTTTTGAGTAATAGGCCTCGAACAGCATGTGCACTGCAGTGACAGCCTTGCCAAAAACTGTCTAAAACTGAGTTATTGCTTCCAGTATCTCTGTGCATGTGCCCCAGGATAGCAATTGTCTTTTTCTGCAGTGGTATTGCAGCATGAACTTTCATCTAATTCATTATCCACCCTAATACTCAAGTCTTTCTGCATTACTGCTTTCTAAACAGCACTCTCTCACTTCATTCCTACACTGATTATTATTTCTCCCCCACTGCATAGCCATACATTTATCTTCAGTGGAATGTCTCACTTACATCAGCCCATTTTGCTGAGCTTGCCAGGCAGCTGAATATTTTTGAGGCATTCTTGCTTGCTTCTCCTCCTCTTGGTTTAGCATCATTTACATTTATGGAATGTGGGGTTAGCTTTGTCCTCTAGATGATTCAGTTGGTTGGATAGGAAAGAACAGTGACTCCGTGCCCTTTCAGCCTCTGCTGCATACCACCACTGTATCATTACAAAGTGAGCTCCTCTGCTGGTTATTTTTGTCTGTTTACTGAATCTGGTTTTTTTTGTTTGCTTGGGGTTTTTTTTCTTGTTGCCAAAGGCCTTAATGCTGTTGCTCTTTGTAGTATGAGGTTCTGTGTCAAGATCTTTATTGAATTCTCTGCAGACAAATGACCAACAAATCAAGTATCAGTTTGGGATTCTAAACAGCACCAGACCTTCCTGCTGGGAAATTTCCAGGAAAAAAGTCTTGCCTCGGTGAAAAACTTAATGGGAAACTGAAAAGCCCAGATGGAAGTTTAATTCAGTTTACAGATCAGCTCTGTAGTATTTATAGTGCCTTCTCCCTTTGAACAGTGCAACTTATTTGGAAGGAAAGGAGAGAGTTCTCATAGAGATGGGTCATGTTTTTGGGGCATATATCCCAGACTAACAACTTGTTCAATCAGCACAAAAAAAAATATCTTTATTTATGTCAGTTTCTACTTTAGATTTATATTTTGGAAAATAAATGTGGATGAAACCCTTTGCTACAAAATCTGTATGTAATGCAAGCTGTCAGCATAAGAAAAAAAAGATGAAAAAGCCTTGTTTTGTAAATCATAAGCCAAATTAAATACATTTTTACACAAATAAAAAGAAATGTTTGCTTGCTTGGTTCTACTCAGCTTTTAAGTTTGATCCCAAAATAATTTTTGTGGATCTGTCTGAAATTGCTGTCACATGCTGGAGGCACTAAATCTGGCTACCTGGGCACTACTGATCTGTTTCAGCACAGAATGGTACAAATCTGAAGTTATTTCTGCTCAGTCCAGGGGAGCATGCACATTTATGCTCTTCCATCTTTCCTCCAGGAGATTGTGCAGTTAGAGGTGGCGAGACCTGACTGCAAACTGAGAGGAAGATATCTAACAGTGGGACTAGAGCATTTCTCCTTTCTTTTCTTAAATAGTTCTTTATTGAGCTTTCCACCTTCAGCATTAATTTGAGAGCCTGAACCAAATAACCAGGAAGAGATTGATGTGGCCTCACTTTATTTCTCACAGTCAATAAATTGTTAAATGGGCCAAAGGACACAGGTTAAAAAAATCATTTTGTATAAAGAATGAGGGATTTTTATTAGATGAAGAGCCCCTGTCTGTGAAGACTTGATAATGGGACATGTTTGATCTCATATGCAGTGGGAGCAAATCTGTTGGCTTCATAAAGAGCCTCGATGTTCTCCATGAGACTGAAATCAGCACTGTGTCCTGCATTTTCTGCTGGATCAGGTTGGTTGTACTGCTCCTTCAGAGTTAGAGGAGGGTGAGTTTGGAAGGATGCCTTGGAGTGAGGCTTGGTGTGCTCTCGGAGCAGGGAATGCAGAGGGGAAGCTCTTGCACAAGATCAATTGTCCTCTGGGGACTCTGCATAAGTTTAGCAAAGACCATGGTTTGTAGATACTCATCTCTACTGATGGAATGCAAAGGGGGATTTTAATGGGATGATGGGATGAGAAATGAAATTATATTCCTGCCTGGAAAGATGGCAGAAGTGGACAGAAGTCATGCACAAAAGCAGGTCTATGTCCCACAGTCTTTGCTATGGTTCTTTGCATGAGTCTAATGTGTTTTTTTTTTTTTTAACCAAGATACTTCATGTACTTGGGGGAATCCATTTTGAAAATGTCATAAGGCTGTACTACCACAAATGCTGGCAGTGGATATAAGCAAATTAATTCTAGAGCAGAGAGGTATAACTGCTGATTTTGCATAAGTTTGTGTGATTTTGTGAGTACTACTGGATTTAGTGAAATGATAATGGTATGATAATGCCTTAAGCAAGGCATTGGAAGTACAAAATACTCCATTAAGGTCATGTTTATTTGCTATTCAGAGAGTGCTTTTTTAATACGCTGTGTGCTGCAGCAGCACCTGATCGTGTGAGAATAAGAGTGAGATGGGTGGTTCTGGCCACAACATTTTCTGTTGCAAAACTCTTGAAGTTTGGGTACTTGCAATAAGTCAAGAAGTGAAATAAAGCTCCCTCTTGCCATTTTTAATCCATTGTACAGACTCCATTCGACGTGTATGGTGTTTACATTTCCCAGATAAACCATGCCACAAATGAAGAGACCAAAGCAGCCCCTTCCCAGAGTGCCTGGGCTGATGGCTCAAGTCTCTTCTGCACCAATATACTGGGCTGCCTCGATTCCAGCTTGTTGCAAGTTTGGCTTCAAGCCTGTCCTTGGGGAAACAGTGCAGAGATGTTTGAGCTGGCTGTGATTTTGCCCCCATATCTGGGTTTTCATTGCCTAGGCTCACTCTGGCCAGGCTACCCAAAATACTGGAGAATTGAATTTATCTGTTTTCTCCCAAGTACCTGCTGTGATTCTGTCAGTACTGGCTTAGAGAGCATCAGCTTCTCTGTGGAGGTCAGCCTTGCATATGAACCTCTGCTCTGAAGTTTTATTTCTATGTTTGCATCACTCAGTGGTACGAATAAAATTCAGAGGAGATAGGACCCTTGTGAAGTGCGGTGGGGAGAGACAATGAACAAGGATGAGGATTCCTCCATTTAAGAAATGCAGATAATGATAGTTAACAGAAGTCTGAGGGACTGTGAAGGACGCACAGACCAAGAGTTTCCAAGTTTACAGAGTTTTCAGATGCACCCAGATATTTTTCTGTCTGACTACCAAAATCAGAAGTGTCTAAAAGGACTCAGTTTTTAGAATGTAATGTGCTTTAGTCTTCTGTCTCAGGGTGACTTTATGGTGTGTATCCCCTCTCACTGCTCTATGCCCAGAAAATCAGTCTTGTGCTTTTCTGTGCCTTTAAACTGAGCCTGAGAGGGGGGAGAGGAAAAAAAAAAAAAACGAGCAAACTTTTCAGAACAGTTTTTCAAGGACACTCTGCATTCTCCTGCTGTGATAGCAAGAGCAGAGGAAGCACCCTTCTTGCTTTTCAGCCAGCTTTTGGCTTCTTTTCTCTAGACAGAGATGGAGAGTTGAACTTTGTTTTCCTGGGACTTTGGTTTTTCCCTTCTTCTCTTCTGGACTGTTTAAACATCAGAACACAGCAGAAGAATTCTCCACCAAGGCCTCAGAGTTGGGCCCACACCCACCCAGATCCAAGGAGGAGGAAAGAGACCACACCTTACAGAAGGACTCTAAAATCTTCCCAGGTTTTCTCTCCAAAGCGAGAGGTTTTATTGTTCAGCATTATTATTATTTTCCTGTGTGTTTGTTAAATAAATAGGATTTTTATCTCTTTCACTTCCCTCTGAGGAAAAAGATTTTTTTTTTCTGAACCTGGTGGGGGAGGGGTGCTTGTAGCCTGCCTTCTATCAGAGGATATTTTCCTCCAAATTTGTCCTAACTAGCACATCTTCTTTAAGGTATCTCAGCTTAGATGCCTAGAATACCAGTCTGTTTGAAATCTTTGTCTTAAAAGTAAATGGAGTGTATTTCTGCATGCAGGGAAGTGTCAGAGAACAGTTTGGTGGAATAAGACACAGCTGGTTTTGATGTGTCTGCAGCTCACAGAGTTGGAGGATGAGTGTTTCTTAGTGTTTCTGGGATGCTCAGACTTCATTTCTTCAGCTGTTGCAGTGTGACATGAACAGCAGCCCCTCCTTGCTGGAGGAGCGGTGCAGTTGTTTGGGCTATTTTTTCTGCGCTTTCTTCAGAGGGAAAAATGCTAGACTGGTTTGTTTGGTTCTCTTTTCTTTACATGTAGCTCACAAATGGGTAGATGGGAGCTCATGTACCACAGTCTGAGAGCCCTTAGTCTCAGGGTATTCTGCAAGTTCTCTGGCAGAAGCTTTGCTGCAGGGCACCATCCTCTTGGAAGCAGTGATGTTGCAGTTGGTTTATTTTGTGTAGTTTTATCTTGAGGTGGAAGTTGTTGGCACTGTTTTTTATCTGGCTGACTGCTTATTCTGAGCACAAAGTGCTGCAGGTGATGCTAGTTGACATCAGTGGTCCAAATTTACCAGCTATATCACATCTTGCACAGCTGATGCCAGCAAAGTGTAAGCCATGAAAATTCAAAATCAAGCCCTTTCTTATCATCCAGCAGCATCTGTTTCTTCCTGGCCTCCCAAGCTTCTTTTTCTGAGTCCCCTTAATGGAGCATCATTAATGCAACTTGAAATTGCCTTACTGTCTTGCTAATGAGCTTTGTTCTTCTCACTTCTAAACCCAGGCAGGCTGAGAGCAGGAGCTGTGGGAGCTCGTGGCTGAAGAGACTGGTTTGCTTTTCCTTGGGAGGGCATCTACTCTTGGGGAGAATGGCTGATGGCACTGGGCATCCCAGTACAGTGTGTGCCCAAGGTCTGGTTTGGCATCAGTCTGGCTCTGATGGAGGAGACTTTCTCGTCGCCCTTAAACTCCATCTCTTGTAAGGAAAGACTGTGCCGAAAATCTCTTTTCCACTGCTTGTCCCCATCAGCTCTGCTGCTCTGGGACTCACGTTGTGTTGATACATTGGAGTATTACAGAATTGCACTGCACTTACCTCATGGCTTCAAACACAACAGGTTATCAGGGGTCACACCTAGTGACTACTGTATTCATGTTTTGGATAAGGGCTTTTAATTCTGCTAGTTAATTGAGTCCCCACAGTTTTACAGTTTTATTTTTCATCTTCAAATTGCATTGTGCTGGTTAGTTTCTGTAGAGGCCTTCTGTGCTCTGCATTTATGTTCTTGTTCTTAGGATTTGTGCTGTTACCACATCGTCTATCAGGCATGTGAAAAACAGAGAATGAAAGGTGTGAAAAGTTTCAGTGTCAGTTTTATGAATAGACCTGTGGATTCCACTCACACAATTAAGGGGCTGTCTGGGTAACTATCATCTGGAAAAGTGATATATGTCTCTTGCTAGATGTAGCAACTGGGTACCTGTTATTTCACTTAAGTTGTGAGAAAGTAATAATTTTTAACTCCCATATTTCACTAATGGAAAGCTGTGAAAATTGCCTGCGTGTTCACAGGAGATTAGATTCTGGCTTTTTTTTCTGATAATCAGAAGAAATCTCTGCAGTATTATCGAAGGATGAAGTCTCATTCAGAGTATAATTTTTTGATGCTGTCTGACCACTATATGTTTTTGTAACTTCCATCCCTCTTTGGCAAGATATAAAATAATCTGCAAAATACGGAGATCCATGTCTGAATAGCCTGTTTAAAAGTCAAAATGGATTAGCTGTGCCTGAAATATTTCTAGATTTATTTGCTGTCAAAGGGTGGTAAAATATTTAAGGCAAATAGCCTAGTTGTGTTTAGGAATTTGACCATGAAAGAGCCTAGGGAGATGAATTTAAGTATTATTTATACTAATTGTACAAAACATTTTAATTGTCCAATATTATAAATTTATTATCTATCGGTTTCCCTCTCCCTCTTTTCTTCTTTCCTTCTGGCTCATTTGGCAACATTTATTCTAAGAAATTGCCCGGAAGCCTGAACTTGTTTCAGCAGTGTGTGTTACAGTGCATAGCATTGCAATGTCTCCAGTTTACCTTCTTCTCTTTAGCACAGACCAATTAGAATGTAGTGAAAGCACCTAGATAAAGATGCTGCTTTTTTTCTGGTGAGGCTTGCATGAAGCTTTAGGCTTGCAGATGGGTATCTTGGATCTTTATACCATCTCTTTATCTCCATTTAAGAGGTGATATAAAAGCCCTTCAAGTAATGTCTCTGTGCCTTCCCTCCTTTTTAAATGCAGTCCTCTGCAGTCTTCAAGATAATACTGGTTTTATTTGTTTTGAAAAGTTGCTTTCCTGCAAGCATTGATTTGATACAGAACTAATTGCTAGAATTCCTTATGATTTAGTGCTTTTTTTGTTACACGCTGACAAGATCTTTTCTTTAGGTCCCATGCTTTAAGTGTTCTCCTAGTGTGACACTACTCCAGATTCCAGAAATCAAGGCTCTGTCTCCAAAGGCTGGCTTGTAGCTCCATGTTGGACTACTCAGTTAAGAAATTCGTACACATTAGGGACTAGAAATGAAACTGTGATTCAGTTGCTACTACAATTCACGGTGGCAAGTCAGAATGATTATGAGGTGGGCAATGTGCATACCTTTGAATTTGTCCCATTTTAATTACAGCAGCTGAAAACAGATTTGGGTGCAACCCTTGTCTTCAAAGAAAGTTTAAAAGAATGTGAGTGTGGCACACAATCTAGTTAATCTACCATTAAAACTAATGATTTCATCATTCAGACATAACATATCGATCTTAAAGGATTTTTCTTACATAGCTGATGGCTTGATACCTTTTAAACACTAATGCCAAGGGTATAATCTCTCTGAATAGTGTAATAGCTTTATATTTAAGGTAGAGTAGGGATAAAATTTTGTGTTTTCATGTGAGCTATGAATACCAGTAAGGTACTCAGGCAGGAATTACCTTATTGTACCTTTGAGGGCACTTATCAAATAATTTTTATTGGAAAGTTAATACGTTGAGACAGAGTGAATGGAAAGCTGCTCAGGATGCTGAGTGTAGCCAGAATTGCATTGCTTTTGCTGTCTGCAGATCTGCGGCCCGGGCTGATTCATTTAGCACATCATCGAAAATCATGTAGTGTTCAGTGCTGCTTAAAATTATAGGAAATTGTGTGTAAGAGATTTCTCCACGTTGGCTTTGAAGGATCCTCTCCTCCTTGCAGAAGCAGGTCTGCAGGGCCCAGCACAGCTCCACAGGCTGCAGGTGTTACACTCAGCAGACAACGATACTGCACCAGCATCAGGGGAGTTGCTCAGGATTTAATTTCACACTTGTGTATCTGAGTGTGCAGTCGCTCCCTTTCTCCTTTAAGCATGTATCTTCAAGCCTCAGACCATATATTATGGTGTTCGTTTCTCCTCTGCCATCAGCACTGGCATGATGGATCAAAGGAAACCTTGCAAGGAAAGGGCTTCTGCTGTGCCTTCTCTTCATCTCTCCCTCTGTGTGCCTCTGTTCCATCCCTCTAATTTGGCTGCTTCATGTTGAGCATTTCTGGAGCATGTTCCTGCCCCTCCTATTGTCCCAATTCCCACTTTCCCAACTTTTGCAGGGTTCCCAGAAGAGAGGAGCCTCCCCTGTTTGCCCCCTGTCAGACCAGCCTGTCTGATTGCTGGCTTTTCTCCAGCATCCAGGTCTGCAGGAGTGGAGCTGGAAACAACTTGACTGCTCCATGTTCTGGAACTGTTTACTGTCTCTCAGCTGCAAAAAGATTTTTGGAATCCTGTAGTGATGGGTGCTAATATAATGTAAATATTTTCTTGGACTTAAACTTTCATTAGTACTGTCAGGTTGTTTTGGTCAGAAGGTACATCCAAATCTGGAAAAAGTAGTGATTCTACCTGAAACATGCTTGTTTTGAAGCATGAAGCACTTCCTTTTTTGAAAGAACTTGATTTGAATGCTTTGGCTCTTCCAGGCTTTTATCTGAGGAGTCCACTGACCTCATTTAACACCAAAAAACAAAAGCACCCTGCGACCAGTCTGGTTTTTTGATGCCCTTACCAGCATGAGATATTGCCAACAATAGCTGTTTCTTCACAAGCACAACAATAGTTGTATTTTCTTGGAGTGTTTTTGTGGCCTAATGAAGAAATGCCTGATTGAGCTGTGAATGGGCTGAGGAAGGGAGCCAGGTGAGGGAGGAAGGTGGTGGGGTGTTATTTTTTCAAGAGCCAGACTATTACCTTTTCAGTTCACAGCATGGCCAGAGATCCTGACTTATCATCCTTTTCCCAGAGTTTCTGTAGCTACCCAATAAATGTATGTATTCTCTAACTTGCTGATGACTACTGAATTACTGTATGTTTGTAAGGGGATTATTGACATTAATGTTGGGCTATCTAGCAGTGATGCAGGATTTTATTTAGAACAGGATGTGCCAATTTGTTTCTTTTTCAGTTCTACAGATGCTATTTAGCAACCAGAAGTCCCTTCCCATAGTTCTCTTGCAAAGTGCTTGAGCTCCCTCCTGGTTTGTAACATCTTTTATGGTGGAAATAAATTTGTGTACAGCATATCTCTTCACCTTTTTTAAATACAGATAGTGCACAAATCTATTAAGTATCTATGCAGAAAACTAAACCAGCATATTTTTATAAGAATGTCAGGTTTATGATTGCATAAATAAGATGCTGACTGAAGCAAATACTCAATTTCACATTAAAGTTAGGCACTCATAAAGGCTTGAATTTGCATAATTTAATTTTCTGCATAGAGGACACTGAAAATCAGTGGTATGATTCATGGCCATACTATGGTTAACATGAGGCTTTTTGATGGTTCCAGCTAGAAGTACAAAGGTGTTTACAACCCGAGATGTTTCACACTGACTCGGAGCCCCTGTACTTTCAGCAAATATAGATTATTTTGATTCAGTGCCTTTCTCTGGATGTAAAGGCACATAGGAGGCCTCACTGAGCAGATACATGCAGGAGCACCTTGTTCTTTGGAGGAGGCAGTGTCCAATCTTCCTCCTGCCTGTAGGGTTCAGACTTCTTCAGCCACAAAAATCCCACAATTACTTGCCTTCTCTGTAGAGGATGCTCAGGAGAAAGCTTTCAGAAATGAAAGCAGTCTTTCATTTTTTAACAAGGATATGTTTTAGGTATATTTCTCAGCACATGTGATTTTTTAGTGAAAAAGTGGGCTATTTTTTTCTGATAGCCTTTCCAGCCATCTGCCTTGGCTATTTCATTGTTCCTTTCCTTGGGATTTTCATGGTCTCTTATCTTTATTCAGTTTTGGGTTTTTTTGCCAGGAATGTTTGGGTCTCTACATCCCACACCTGTTCTTCCCTGTTGAAATGAGTGCCTGTTGCCTCCCAACCACGTATAAAAGTAAATAAAAAAAAAAAAAAAGACTAAAGTAAGATGTTTAATTTAGTATTTTTAGAGAGGAAAACAAGGCATGTGAGGTCGTGTTGCCTACAAATCCTGGTAGCACGATGTGTTCCAGTGTTTCTAGTTTGCAGCCTGGGGTGAATTAACATTCAGAGAGTTGCCAAGGAATCTGGAAAACTCATTCAAATGGCACAATTAGTACCTTTGCTATCACAAGAGAAGATTTGGCTGGGGCAAACCTGTACTGCCTTTCCTGAAATTTCACAACTTTTCTTCCCACTTCAGGATTCCAAAACCTGCAGAAATCCCCGTTGCAGAGGGAAGGTTGTCCACAGAGCTGTGTAGCACTCATGGATAACCTTGGGCACAGCAGACTCTCTGCTACTGTGGTGTAAGGGCAGCACCTCCCAGAAGCTTTTCCAAGGAGAAAGAAAGACAAATTCTGTGTTTCTGGTCCTGTTACGGGCTTCTTTCCAGCCCGGCTGTAATTGGCCTGGGAATAGAAGGGAAGCCAGCGCTTGGTGACTGCATACGGGTAGCAGTGCTTTACATGGTTTTCTGAAGCTTTGGTTTGAATTATTCAGCTAGTTTCTTACTGATCAAATAAGTGGTTTGGGAGAAGTTGGGTTTAAATTTCCATAAAGCCATTTGGTGCATATTCATACCTCACTTGTTCCATGTCTGTGGATCTAAGGTGGTTTTTGTTTCTGTGCATTTATTATAGTGCTCTGAGAAATGTAGTTGAATTTATTACAGACTTTGTACTGACCTTTGTGAATTTACACACCTCCACTTTGGTTCAGTCAGATGCATAGAAACAATAAGCAAAATATGCACATAAAAAGCCAAAATCCTCATGGAAGCAATTAATGCCTTTTCAAAAGAAAAATAAACATTATTTGAGGTATAAAAGAAAAATCCTGGGATGTAGGATGTGGGTTTTTTTCTGGTTTGCTTGAATTTAATACCTTCTAGCTTGTGGAGTTTTGCAAGGATTGCTCCATTCCTGTCCTCTCTCTTTGATACTTTTTAAGTAATTGGTATTGCAAACTGAGTGTTTTGCTTGACATAGTTTGGTGGTCATTGGCAAAGTAAATTTATCTTCTGGGTCTAAACAGAGAAAGTTTGGTCATATGTCAAGGTTCATATTGTTTATTTGTGTATGTGAGAGTTTCCTTATGGAAATTACTGGAGTGTCACAGGCACACAGACCAGAATAATGGCAGGGAGTCCTGACTTCTCCTTTGGATGGGGGGAGGTTTCAGGAGCATGCCTGTTAAATTCTTTTAACAAATACCAAATTTGTAGTGTCTGCTCAGGAAAGATTTAAGCTTCACTGTGTAAAGGAGCCAATACCACTTTCTTAACGTTTCCTGCTTCTTTTCTCCCCAGCTCTGACCGAAGGTTACGTGGGCTCTCTGCATGAGAACAGACATGGGAGTTCTGTGCAGATCCGGAGGAGAAAGGCTTCAGGGGATCCTTACTGGGCATACTCGGGTGAGTGACTTGTCTTCTTCAGAGCACTAAAACATGAAATGGCTCCAGAATCAAATTGTTTACTTGCTTTTTATTACTAGTGTGCTCAGTTTAAATTAGTTTTACAGTGTATTTTCTTCTTCTCCCTTCCTTCCTTGCAAATTCCACCTGTACACATGTCCTCCTTTCTTTCACTTCTGCCATTTACTGCTGGATTTGTCTTATTATTCTGCTCCTTTTCTTGGTTTAGTTCCTTGACATACCCTTGGTCAGGCATACTCCCAATCTTCTCTTTGCTCTTCTAGTCCAAGCAGTGCATTTCCAAGTTCACTATTTGCTTACCATTTTGGGCTTTCTAGGAAGACTGTAAGCATCCATATATATATCCAGATTAAAAAGAAAACCAAAGCAACAACATAAACCCCCCCCCCCCCAAAAAACCACCCCAGAAGTTTTGCAGTTATTTGGTTCTGTGTATGTATTTTTGTGGTAGTGTATAATGACAATGATAAGACTTGTCAGTGCATCAAGCCAGGATGTGTGATGCTGAAAAGATTGGATACTGGAAGAGTATTTTATTGTTTGTCCCACTGCTTTCATAAAGTCTTACAGAAGAGTTCATGTACCTCCACAATTTTGAAATATCACAAATAAAAATACACTTCAGAATGATGTCTGATTTGCTGGTTGCTGTGTTCTAGAAATGGTTTTAATAGCTATGCTGACTCTGTGGAAGATATCTAATATCTAAAAAGTTTTTATGAAGATTTCAAGCATTATATTGAACTTGTATGTGCTTTTCTGGAGGATCTGAGATATGTTTCAGACATCTGTTGCTTGTCCAAGAGGGTTGTTGTGCAGGGCTAGTTTTAGCTGAAGGAAAATACTATTTTCTAAGAGGTCTGATTGCTGATACCAGATAAATAGGCAACTGTTACTTTTTGACTTCCTGTACCCCGCTTTCATCCAGACCATTTATTTTATTGGGAAGAAATGATTATAGGTAAGTGTAGATGTTTTTTTCCATCAATATACATAAGTTATCTCTATTAGATCTCAAAATAAAAGCTATCTCATTTGCAAATGGGGTCAGGCAAGTAAAATAAATGTAAACATTTTAGTAATGTAGGTCAAATGGCCACTTTTGATTTTTAGCCAGTTCAGCCTCTCTTGCCTGATGCTATTTTGTCCATATTTGGTCACTGAGGGGACCAGAGGTAATGAAAATGCTGAGCTTCTGTGTTTAGGTTGAAAGTGGGAATAAATGGTGGTGGCAGAGCCCAGATGCCAGACAGATTTTTTTTTTTTTAATAGCTGAGCACAGTGAGGAAGATGATCATGTTGTCTCTTTCTTTCTCCTTACTTCCTCATCCCCCAGAACATTTCCTAGGAACTCTGAGCAGGGCTTAGCTGAGCAGTTTATGTACTAGTGTTTGTGCTGTGGGTAAGGTTTTGGACATGACTAGGAAGTTTACATCAAATGAACCTACAGAGAGGGGAAACTTCACTCTGCAGTAAGCAATTAGCCTGTGTCAGTGGTTTCCAAGCTCTTTAACAGACATTATCTGGTAGGCTGCTTCCCTTCCCTATCCTCAGATGGTCAGGCCAGCTCTCATCCAGTTATTTGTACAACAGCTGCTGGCCCAGCCCCAGCAATTATGAGCAAGGAAGGAGGCTCTGCTGGGCTGAGGGCTGGTGAGTCTGGAGTTTCTTCTAAGGGAATTTGCCAATGGGAGTAAACAAGACCAGGATAGCTCCTGACAGCCATCAGTGGATAGTCTGTGCTGAGCCCCAGCATAGACCTTGTGTTTTAGGCTGAGCCATGGCTTTATATTGATTTCAATTGAGCAGAACTGATTTACAGCAGCACAGGCCTCTCTCTGCTTATGGCTGTGCCTGCCTGCTTGCCGAGCTTTTGTATTTTTGGGCTTAAGAGTTCTGTAATAAATCCTGAAGTGGGGATACAGATGTCCAAAAGCAGGCAGCCAGTTGTGGTTTTCCTGCGTGGGGTCAAAAAAGAGCACAACCATGTTGCAGACAGCCCTCAAATATCCATCTTCCACAGGATATATCTTTTGCATCTTGTGCTTTTAGATTAATTCCTCGTTAGCCCGTTGGAAAGCCTTCTACTGTTTGGAGCTCTTGCAGAGGGTGAATGGTTCAGGAGCTGGTTTTCACTCTGGAGATCAGGAATTTTCCTGGTTTCATGAGTGATCTATAGTATTACCCTGTGTTGCCTGGTCATATTGATCCTCTCTGGCACAAAAGCTTAGAGAGGAGAAACTTCAGTCATTGTTCAGGTGTTGAACAACCCGTGGATCTGTAACATTTGTATATGTACCCACATCTGTAAAGGTGCCTGCAACAGGAACCTGTGAACTCCAGTGCCCTGTGCTTGTACTGCGTGTTCCCTACACAAAGTTGCACCACACTTCTCCTTTCACAGGTTGGAAAGGAAAGGATATTAAAGCCTTGTAAAATAACCCTGTTATTTACAGACACAATTCTGACTATAACATTTATTCTTGTTCAGAAATAAAACTTGCAAAAATAAAGACTAGATAACTAGATGAAGAAGGCCCATTTTGAATGGGTTCTGTCAAAAAGACAGCAGGAAACACAATCAGCCCTTTAGAAGAAACTTCATTAAGTCTGTGCTAGCAGCTCTCTAAACCAAATTCAGAAGTGAGCAAACACTGAAAACAGAAGACTAGCTTGTCTTTAAATAGGAACGGCGAGACTGAACAGAGACTGAGATTTCCTAGATGTTCTTTTTAGGATTTTTAAGAAGCTCAAACAAGATTTCTAAGGGGAATTCTCTGTGCATGTGTATTCATGTATGTTTTGGCAAAGTATTTATTCCATGTTTGTGTCTTACAGTTTGCCAAAGATTTCCTAAACTGGGCCTGGCCACATTAGTTATAGTGCAAAAGAAATGTGGAATAGGCACAGCACAGTCACAAGAAGTAGGTGTGGATCCTGAATGTGTTTCACTGCAGTCTTTGCTTTTCCAAGTTATCTTTTCTGTTGGGCTAACCACTGAATGGATGGGTTTGAAACTATTTTTAGCCCATCTTTATAATTGCCTCTGAACTCCATATGTTTCTAGAACTTATCATAGTGACAGATAGTAGTTCAGGTGCTTTTTCATCAGTGTGGACATATTTTTGTAAACATGTAAACTGGTTTTTAAGCAAAAAATCAAAACAAAACTTGAAACAAAAGCCTACAGAAATATGCAATTGAAAGATCTACTAGATCCAGAGCTTTCTGACTGACCCTCCCTTGTGTAATGTATGCTTCTTCCTGGAGCCTGATATTCCAGACATTTTAAGATGCCTCTCAGTGTCAAGTGTTGCAACTGTCAGTGCTCAGAACACTTTGCTGGTGATCTGAGCAGACCCTAGTTTGCCCTGCAGTAGACCAAAAAATGAGTAGCTCAAGGGTCAGGGCCTTAGGAGGAGATTACAGTGTGAGATGCTGATGCAGATGCTTGTACCTTAAGTGATGACAGCTTTGGAGGATCTGTATCTACTCATACCTGTTCTTCTGAAAAGCTGTTGTGTAAAATTAATGTGATGATCATTGCATGATATTGCGGAAAACGAGAAGTAGCAAGGGGCTTACCTAAATCAGGAAACTGCTATTTGAGGCTTCAGGTAAAAGATATGTCTAATTATTCCCAGTGTTAATTTGTGGGATTAACAGTATGGAATGGGTCTGCACTTTTCTGGAGCAGGGTGTTGTAGATGATGGTGCTTTTGTCACTGGAGTTTCCCATTTGAGCTGGGGTGCTGAAACTGGCAGGGCTGGTGTGCCTGCCTCCCTTGATGACTGTTCTGCTGATCAGCTTCAGTGTTGTGAGCTGACTCATTCAAGAAATACTCTTTTGAGTAATCAAAACCATTTGGCTTCTCAGAGAGAACAGAAAACAGATGTTGGCCAAGGATGTAGATGTGTTCTTTTTAGATGTTTATCTAACTGTGGCTTTGTAAAGAGAATCCTGTGTAAAAAACTCATAGTTGTTTTTTTCCCTTAATCTTATGGTGCAGTCATCTCTTTCCTCTTTGTAACTATACTCTCTCATATTCTATGTGAAATTATTAGCACTGCTTATGATGCTTCTGTTCTTGTGCATGTTGTTACTGATGTTTTTTCTCTCTAAAATGTTGAATCCTTTCTCTCCAAGATTCTGTGCAACTGCCATGAACATTAGGAGAAATTAATAGAAGAAAAATAGGCTTTACAAGAGTAGAGATGACCCCATGAGTGGGGAAAAGTGTCCATTAAGAACAGGAACTTTGGCCGTGCTGTCAAGCTAGTGGACACTATCAGTGTGTGAATGCTTTGTCCTACAACACTTAGGCAGTTACTGCTGTCCTTTAAGACGCTATTATTTAAAATATAACCGGTGGTGAATGTAAGAATATAGTGTTCTTCTCCAAAGCAATTGCTGGCATTAAAACAGAAATGATGGATAATGGTTATTTCCTCAAGGAACAGCAAATGGTGATGGAATGTAACTTGGTGATATCCTTTGTAAATGTGTGAATTTCTCTCTTTGCTTAGATTGTTCTCATTAAATAAGCTGCTAATGTGAATTGGACAGGAAATAATCAGCACATAGTAAGGAAAGCATCAAGACATATTGAACTGAGAGGTAACTAATGGGCTATTTGCCTTGGTCAGTATTTCACTCTTTCAGTCTCTCAGAGTAATAAATCTTGATATTGACCCAAACTGGCACACCATATGCTCAGTTATCATTCCTGTGTAAAAGTACTCATCTCCCTTAAATGCAGGATGGTCAAAATGAGCAGATTCTGGCTCTCTTGCTTTCTCACTCTTTTGACATGACTTTCTAAGGGAGGAGCCAAGCTGAGAGAAGTAGGAAAAACGTTCCCATTAATATCTGATCTGATCAGTAAACTGAGCTTTGAATATTTTTATCTGCATTCATCAGAGATGAATGGTAGTCTTCAGTGAACCCTGCTGGAGCCAGCTGCAAGGCATTCGTTTCCATATGCATCTTATTAGACCAACAGTTGTTCCAGAAATCAATGCTACACTCTTTCATAAGGGGAACACAGGAAAACTGTAGCTTGAGAGTTTGCTGCTACTGTCTGAGCATGAACCCCAATTTTTAATGTGCACAGCTAAAGCAACTGCTGTGAGTTTTCACAAATAAAAAGAAATTACCATCTGTATACTTTGATTGTTTGTATTCTGACAGTATTGGGTCATGAGTCTTCATGTCCATGAGCAAGACAATGTACAGATGTGCACGAGACACATCTGTGTCTGCAGAATCTGCATCTAAATGTGCACATACTCGCAGGATGTCAAGGAGAATGCTTTTTATCATACCTTAGCTATTCTGCCCCTGTGAAGGAACCAGCACAAAAAAAAAAAAAATCTTTTGTTTCTGTTCTGAGTATGAAGAAACGAGTTTTCTCATTCCTGTCCTACAGAACAGGATATATCTTCCTAACCATAAGCTAGCATGAATAAGGAGTTCACAATCATGTTTGTGTTGAGTATTTACCATTATCAGTTCCCTGAGGGGAGCCAGCCTTGCCAAGAGCAGCACAAGTAGTCTGTATCATTTTTACTAAGCTGTTTTGCTGGGGAACACAGCTCTGATTGAGAGTCTTGTCATTTAGTTTGTTTGTCTATTGGCAAGTTTCTAAATAATCTGCTAAGGAAACCTCAGGTAGTAATTTAGTTTCTACTTAGACACAGACACAATTTCGTTATTGAATACCATTAATACTGTTTACTTTCTCTTCTTGCCATCTTTTCTTGTGTGCCACACTAACAGTTTATTCCAAGTACTGTCACAGTCAATCCTGATATCCAGTCTATATTGAAATGCTTGACTGGATCTTTAAAGTTGGATGCAGTTACAGTGAAATTCCCCTTTTTCTTTTTATTTGGCAAGGTTCTCACTAGAATTTGGTTGATTTTCATGCTTAAGTACATTAAAGCAAATCTCTGATTTTTGAGTGTTCAGAATTTTTTCTCTACTGTTTCTGACCAGATAGGTCATTTTCAGATAAACAGCTTTGAGAGGCTGAAATATAAGATGTGCGAGGAACCAGTCCCCTCAACTTTCGCTCTTTAATGAAATTTTTTCCCTAGCACAGCACAGAAGTATAAAATAAAAGCAGCAGATCCTAGATGAAATCTTCAGAGCTTCAGATACAGTTGTTCCAATAGTGCATCAAAGGTATTTTTACTTTGCACTGCTGAAATCACAGCTGTGGTGATCTCCCCTCACATGAGGGAGCACAAAGAGCTGCTTTAGCTGAGGAGGGAAGACCTCTCACTTCTTTAAATGTACTGTGCTTTTTGTTGCATTTTCTTTCAATGTGAACACTGGGACATTTGTGGAAAACCTCTGGAATTACAACAACCAGTGCACTGTTTCAAAAGACTGAGAATGTGCTGAAGTGCAGCAAAAAGTTGTCAATTTAGTTGATCTCTAGACATTGAAATAAGCATCAGGATAAAATATTTGAAGTTCTTTAGACATAAGAGCACATGAAATGCCTATTTTTAAGCATGCAAAAGAAAGATGGAGTATTTGGGTAGCAACTGTGATACAAGCTCAGCAAATGGACTGAAGAATACTCAGAAGGTTGGAGTCTGCTGTTTTTGAGGTTCTTGAATTATTGCAGTGATACTGAAGTTAAAATCTTGATTTCATATGTAACTGAACACATATAGGAGAATAACAGTGAGGGAAAAAGTATGTGAACAGCAAGGATACTTCAGTGAGAAACAAGTGAGGAAGGAGAGAAACTCTTGGAGGAATAGGCTTGTAGTGTGTGGATAAAAAAAAATAGCTTGGCACAAACATTATTGCAATAGTCCGAGCATGAAATAGTCAAGGAATGAATCAGAATTCTAGTTGCAGGATATAAGTGGAGACTTTGTATGAAATGGCCAGTACTGGCCAGGCCAGTACTGCAGTTGATGCAGTAGATGTGGAATTATTTCCATTATTTTTGTTATGTCAGGTGGCTTCTTTGTATCTTTCCTGCCACTGTTCAGAAGATAATCTTTTTTTCTGTATCTCTGCCCCGGGAGTTGCCCTCTCTCTCCCCTTTCCCAAAAAGTGTCTCCATCTTGCAGAATGTGGCATTGCAGATTTACAGTTTTTAATCATTATGTTCCTTGAAAAGCAGCCCCTGGCTGCACAAGTAGCAGATCTGCCACGCTGGGATCCCTTGCAGGGGGAGGAGTGAGTGGGGCACAGCTGGGCATTCCCCCAGCCTGGGCAGCTGCGGGTGGGCAGGTCTGCCATGGGATAGAGGTGCCATGTGTTTATTCTGTGTCCAATGCCTATTCATGTCTACTCATTCATATGTTTACTGGAGAAAGGAAGAATCAAAGAAAGTCTCATCTAGATCCTTTGGTACTGCAGAATGAGTGCTTGGCAGCTGAAGGAATTCTAACTCTTACAGTGTCTCTGAGGTGGGTGTATTTGCATGGTGGGCCCAAAGGACAGGGCAGCCTAAGTAACTCTTGGATACACCCCATGCCATGCACAGCAGAGTGGGAAATTCAGTCTGAGTCCCAGGGCTATGCTCTGTCTCTGAGGCAACACATCCCACCTTATCAGATGGTCACAGAAGAGACCTTGGTTGCCTTGGAGACTATCTCCTTTGAGGGGAGACCACGTTGGTAGCACAGGTGTTGTGAAGCTCCTGAGCTAACAGAACATCTTCTGGAGGTGATCAGGCTTTGGAGCTTAATTCTTCCTTCTTCAGCAAACTCAGTTTCTCCCTGTGCTGGTGCTTTGTTGAAGCTCTTAGTCTGTTTAATGCTTTCATTTTTTTTCCAGTAGGTTTGAGGAAGACGACATTCTTTTCTTATTCAATACACAGAACATTTGTCTTTAAGTTATGAAGTTTTTTTAAAGACTCCATGTGCCCAAAGAGTTGGATGAGCACACTTTTAACTTGTCAAATTAAATAAATATGAAATCCTGCAATGGAGTGCAGAGCTGTGCATATAAATTACATCTTTAAACAGCACTTGAGTGATTTTCTGGAAATGTTTTCAACTCTCCTCTAAACTTTTAAGGGTCACCTCTGTAGCCTTTCTGTATGAGGGAGGCTATTGGCACTGGAATGATTTATTGAAGAGGTATGTTGCTCTGCAGTGTAAAAATAATGTCAAGCCTTACTGAGAACCTGAGTATCAAGCTTCAGTTTTTGTAAAGCTGGGAAAGCAAGTGGGTTTAATTCAACTGAACCCTGAATGAATGTTGCCTAAGTGTGTGTTCCCACCCATTCCCATCTCTTTACACTACCTAGTTGTGAGATCAGTGGGACTGTTGGTTGATAATGTTTTCAGGATAATTAGTGAGATGAGCAGCTTCATTTGTGAAGAATTAAGAACTCCTTGTCCCTGTTGCAGAGATGTAAAGGTTGGAACTTGAGATGCCATAGTAAGGGCTGGTGGGTATTGGTGACTCATGGAGCCCTTGTGGTTTGAACCTTCAATTGAGTGAGATACTTTTGAAACAAGTAACTCCTTAAAAAAAATCTAAGACTTGACCAGCAAGCAACTTTTCCACCGAAGGAATCTTTGCAGCCATGAGTATTAGGCCTTCTATCTTCCTCCATCTCCATCCTTCTTGTTTTCTTCCAAAGAGTACTTGCCGAGTTTAACCTAAGCCAGTCTGTTCTGGCCTGTCTGAAGTAAGCCCTCTCCCCTACATTCCTGTTTGAATGCAGTCTCACTCCATGCACGTTTTCTCCACACTGCTGTAGGATTACAGCTTTGCAGGCACGTACACAGATGCACGTCTCTTCTTAGCATAGCTGTTGTGAGGTAAGCTCATGCTGTGATCACAGCTGTAAAGACCAGGAGGGCACAGGGAGGCTGGGTGACATGTTTCCCATCACCCCAGTGTGGCTGAACTGAGGTTTCTGAAGCTGGCCCATGCTGCTTTTTTTTACCTTGATGTAAATTAAAGCATTCAGTCCAACATCTAAATTGTTCCGCTGGCAGAAAGTTCAGGAGGAGCTGTTCCACATGGGGTTCTTGATTTCTAACTCCGTTGCGAGGTTTTCTCAACTGTCTTGGTGTATAAATTTCCTCAGAAATGAACAAAAGACGAACAGTCCCTGCAGTTGAATGCCTGAAGGTGATGAGTATTGGCATGTGACTGCAGCTTCTGTCGCTTTCCTTATGTGGAATAGAGAAACAAATGTTTCCTGTCTCCGTCCCAACTCCCCGTAATACACTCACAGCTAGAGCTGAGGTGACAAAGGTCCCTTAAATGTCAATCATTTGCTGTTGCACTGTGGTGGCTTGGGACCTCACAGGGCCTCTCTGCTGTATTTCACATCACCTGGTCCATGAGCACCGGGGCCCATCCTGTATGTTAAGCTCCTGTATGAACAAACCCCTAAGTGGACGCGCTCCTAATGAAGAATTGAATGTTCTGTGATTTGCTTTGTGTTTATGAACCTATTTCCTAAGTACAGAAATAAGATTTGCCCTGAGGTAGTACAGTAGTGAAGTCATGGAGGGTTTAGATCACTTCATATTCTGTTTTACATGCTGTCTTTTGCTCCTGAGGTGTGGTGGTGTGTCTCAGGCTGCTGAGTTCAGGCTGCTGCTGGAGTCTTCTGGCCCCTTGGGGTATGAAAAGCCATTTTACATGCCAGATGCTAGTCTGCTTCTAACCAGAGGTGACATGAACTTTTCAGATGGTTTCCAACTTGGAAGCTTCTGTGGCACTTCAGATTATGTTTTAATTAATTTTTCTGTTGCTGGAGATGTGAAATGGAGACACTTATCTTTGTGATACACTATTAGCATATGCTGATCTCTGAGGAAGGGGATTTGCTCTGTGAAGGTGTTTGCAGAGAATTGGATGTGACTTTTGTAAAGAAGGGCTCAGTGTATGTAATTCAGTTACTGCTTGCATTGCACAAGGGCTCCCAGATGCCTGAAGGACATAATTGCTCTCAATGAAAACATAGAAAAGTTACCTCTACCTTAAATTTGTGCAAGTCATCTGAGAGGTGACTTGGTGTTAAATGCATTGGTGGCTGAAGCAGAGTGTAATGAGGTGAAGACTGTGACCTGGAGAAGGTACTAAGAGCTTCCTTTTCTCTGCTGTTAAAACACTAGAGCTGTGCAGCTCTGTGAACAGTTAAGTGCTTCATATTCCTGTGAAAAGTCTCCAGTGCCTAAGAAGCTCTGAGCTTATTTCCTGGCCTCCAATTGTGCTCTGTGCCACTGTTCCCTGTGCTGATGCTTGTGCATCACTAAACCAGTGGCTGTGCTGTATTGTAAGGTCACCCTCTTCTCTCATATTGGGTCAGAGTTACCCAGCAAGTTTGAAAGTTGTAGTGGGAGGGAGGGCAAGTTGGTAGCCCAGATGCAGTAGAAGGCTCAAATACATAAGCCTATTTCCTTAGGAAATTAGGCTAATCCATGATGGGCCCCTATTCAAACTGGCAAGTGCTCACAAGTGGCTTTTCAGAATATGTGCCAATAAAGTTCTGCTTCTGTGAGGAAACCCCTGTGAGTTTGGCAGATGGGTTCTGAAGGCTGAAAAATGTCTGGGTGGTTCAAGTGATCAAAATATTAGTCATAATTCTATCCTGCTAAGTGAAGTATAACGGTTCAAAGGAAATGGTCCAAGTCCAGCCTTTCCATTTGATGCCATCCACACTCCTGATCGTATGTGCCAATGGAGGAGGTCTGCACAGGAGCCCTTGGAAGAGAGAGTTGTAGGCAACCATCTGTTTGGCATTAGCAGAAGACCTTAAATGAGGGAAGGTGTTGTGGTGTGGAATCTGAACACATCATTCAGCATCACATCTTATGATTTCAGTATGAACAGGAGTGCAGGGTATGGTAAACATTTTCAGCTTTTTTCCCCCAAAGTACTATTGGAAACTGCAATAAAAAGTAACTGCTGGGAAAATAGTTTTGCTGAGTTATGCTATTTCTGAAAATGCATAATGCTCCATAGGCTTTTAAGTGATTCTGGGCATATTTAACATTCTTTGATGTTAATTTCCTGGCATATGGACATCTCAACTTATTAAAATAAATAAGTACTTTCAAATTTAATGACATGATGGAGGAAATGGCCTTTTTTCACATCCACGTCCGCTTCGCTGGATAATTTAATGTTTTAAAATGTAAGTTCATATTAAAGTTTAAAATTCAAGTATTGGTTTTTGAAATTCTGTAATAAAAAGGTTTTGCTGTGGGAGAGCTGTATGAATTACTGAGCATGATAACACGATTAGCAAAGACTAGCTGGTGATTTCTTTGGTACAAAATGCGAGCTGTAAATTCTCCCACTAGGACCTACAGCACTGGTCTGCTGGTGGGAACTTCTGGTACTAGTGATTATTCCATTCCTGGGGCATTACTCTGTGGCCTGGAAGACTTGCCAGTTGCCTGTACTCCAGAGTGAAGGTACAGCTGTGGAAAAGGTCTCCTACATCATTGACCTTTCCCCCCCCATTTTACTTTCTCTTGGAGCTGACACTTTAGGCTTCTTGGGGCTGAGATAAGCATTTGTTAATATTGGCTCCCAATATATTTTCTTTTATAGTAAATGTGTATATTTGCTTCCAAGGTCTTTGCATCTAGTGGGAAGCATTTTCTTTATAGGTGTTACTGTGTTATTATTAAGTACAGGAAATGCACTTTGGTCCTCTCTTCTTTGCTGAGGGACAGCAAGAATTCCCTGGAGAATAAGTAATGTTCAGTGTAATTGACTGGATATAAATATTTGAGTCCTAAATATTTAATGGAAATTACTTTGTTTGAATGTAGTGATGTGCAGGTGATGGAAGTTTGCTCTGTGTCTTGCATGTCTTGAGAGACTGCTCACGTGCTGTGTTGAAGCCAAGGATGGCTTTATTTCATTTCAAGGCAGACTAGAAACTGAAGAACTTATTTTCAGGGAGAAAAATGGCAAGGGACCCGAATGAAAAACCTACTCAGCTGAAGCAGAGGTGACAAAGTTCACTGTGATTATATTGATTTTAAATTACTGTGTAGAGCTGGGACTAGCCTATGTCTAGTCCTGCTCATGATGAGAAGAAGAAAGGAAAAAGGCATGAATACTCTCCCCTTTGCTTGCAAATATTTTGTTACCAGTAGGAAAGTCTGAGAGCAGTCTTGTCCTCCTGACGTTCCCAACAGGCAAAATAAAAGTGTTCCAGCATCCTCAGTGGAGCTGAAAGGGGATAAGAGGCACAGTGAGATCGAAACCTGTTTTTTCTCCCTTGGCAGCCTACCCCTGTGCCCTGGCTCCTGAAGGGAGGAGCACACAGTGCCCTGTTCAGTGTGTAACAGATGCCTTCAGTCTGTGTGTGCCCTCAGCTCTGCCAGAGATGACATTAACAGGAAACAGAGCATGTCTTGAGTTTGATGCATTTTTGGTGAAAAGTACTGCAACTGCATATACCACAAATTAAAACTAAGCTGTTAATAGCAATTAACAGCATTTATATTCATCTACTAGAAGTTTTACAGAAGAGTCATTACTGTTTAACTTTATGTAGTTTGCATCTGTTTCACTGTCAGTGAGAAAATTATCCAGTCATTTAGAGTTAACCATTTATTTTAGACCAGTCATGTGTTTTAGTATCTAATGTGTCTTTGGGGAACAAGAATTTAGAACAAATAAAGCTAATTGTGGTAAAAATTGATACGTTATTATCGATGGTATATATATATTGTTGCAATGAAACTCTTAGTTGCCACACGACTGAAAAGAGCACAAGGGACTGTTTGTACCTGCAGTAAATCCAGTGAAATTTTGATGGGAGATACTGACCCTCCTTGTTTGGTGTGATGGAGAGAACGCCTGAGGCACTTGGGTAGGGAAGATGACTATTTCTGTTTCTTCCCCATGGTTTTTCAGCAGTCTGACATAGTGTGCATTCCTGGGCCCATGCCAAGCAGAGATGTGGCCTCCAAGTGAGACTTTACTACTACAGTCGTAGATGATTAATTTTGTACCAAACCATATCGGCCTGATTAACCCAGAACACAGCAATAATGCTGTTTTAAAGATCTTTAGTGCATCCATTACTTCTGTTTCCAGTCTGCTTTTTCACTAGGAAAAAACCCTCATTTCTAACCATTGAATTTTGAAGTAGAGTCTGGGCCATAAAAATCACACTGAGCTGAAAGTGGCTTGTTTTATTTAACTTTGTCTTCACTGAGGGATTCTCCAAGATGTCCTTATTTGTCCTTTGTAAGGCCAGAGGTCATTGCTCCTTCCACTAGTGCAAGGGAGAAAAGAAAGCCATTATCTGTCCTAAGCCATCCAGGAGACTCAGGGAACAGAGACTAAGGGTCCAAACCAGGGTTTGTAGATGTGCTTCATCCCTTTCAAGACACAGCCCACTCCCTGTGTGGTAGCACGACTGTCTGAGCCACGCAGGGCTGCAGGTGTGTTATTTTCTGACTGGGAAGGCTCCAGCTCTCTGGAGCAGGTTATTCTTGCAGTGCAGGAGGATGCTACCTGCCTATGAGTGTTGGGTCTGTGCAATTGGAAGAGTTGGGGTGGTTCTGCAGGCAAGGCAGGATGCTTTTGCAATCACAACTCTCTTAGCTTTTTTAATAAGATGTTTCAATATCTTTGGGGTGTGTTTGTTGGTTTTATATGTGTACTAGTTTGAAAGCAAATCAGTGAGAGATTCCAAGTCAGAACTACAAATTAATAGGAAAATTAAAATAAATGCTATAGTACAGAAACTCTGACAGAGTCAGAGTACAACCTGACACCGTGTCGGGCAGGGTGGTGGTAGCAGTCCAATTAAATGGTGTCTGCAGTTCTTGTTGGAGTGATGGATGTGGTGCTGGCAAAGTGGTGATCCTGCAGAAAGATCTGGTCCTTCTCCAGAGGTTGTTATCAAGCTTTTAGCCTCTGGGAATCCAGTGGTAGATGTTCCTGTGGTGTTCCAGGCCTCAGATTGTAGCCAGGGAGGAATGCTTGGTTCCTCCCCCTGGGCGGAGCATTTCATAATGGGATGATGTAATTTTATGAGTCATGCAGTGAGACCTTGGTGACCCATTAGCAGACACAGCTCCCGGAGGGAGTTATCAAGGATGAGCTATGGAGAGGATAAAGAACACTGCTGCACTTATCTTACATTGATGATCATAGAATACATACTTTTTGCTTACATCTTACGTTGCAACCTAAGACATTATATATGTTTTCAATTTTAAGCTCAAATATACTTTGTAGCTCCACTGTAGAAGTGCAGGTTAAATATTCTACCCCTATTTTGCAAATCATTGAACTTTATTACCTTTATCTAAAAGCATTTTTGGGCACTGCTTGGCTCTTAAAAACTTGTTGTTTGTTAAATCACTCTTTAGATTTTGTATTGTTCAGGCCTTTAAAAAATAAAAATAACAATTTTCTATTGTCCCTGGAAAAGCTTTGTACCCTTATCAACATCCTCCGGCTTGTCTGAGGAAAGCAAATACACCCTCTCATGCCAATGGCCATGTACGGACACAGCCTCATATTATTTCTGTGGGATTGTGACTTCTGTGACCTCTTACTGGTGGAGTATTTGCCTGAATAAATCCTGTGATAATGTGCTGCTGGCAGAACTTACTAGGGGAGCAGGGAGCACCCATTCAGACTCTTGCACTTGGTAAAAGAAGTATTTTTTGTCAAATGTGGAAGAAGAAAAACAGTGTTTGTCAGAATCACTTCTGTTTCCCAGTTGTAGCAGTTCTGCTTTCTGCTTCTCTTCAGCCCAGGTCAGTGCAGCTGAAGCTGGAGGTGATAGACTTTGGTTTCCTTATCTCTTCTTGTCAGTCCTCAATTTTCTTGCCTTCACACATCTTTCTTCCTTGAACATCCATAGCAGGACAGAGATCTCCAGCCAGTTGCACTGTTCAGTCTCTCCCACAAACACTTTTTAAATAATTGTGCCCTGTCTCCACAGGACTTGCTTTCACAAAAGGATCTATTGCTGACTTTTTTAGATACTAGATCATATTATCTTGATGCATACACATTGTCTCCCTAAATGAAAGGAAAATTATTCTTAGTCAATGAAAATATAAATGCCATTCCTGTATGGATTTAAACCCAAAGTGCTGGAAACAATCTGACCATGTCCTGCCAGCCAGTGCCTCCGAGAGGTGTTTCTCAAGCAAGCTGCATGCCTGGGGGCTGACAGGAAAAGCTTGCTTCTTAAAATAAACCAGTTTCAAAAAGTCAGGTTTTGGCTCCCTGGAAGTCTATATTTTTGCAGCCACCTGTCCTGACTGCTTCCTGCTGTGATTTAAACCTGTGCAATCTGCCACTGTATGCTGATAGAGTTTGTTTTACGGTAGGCTGGGCTGCAGGACTGTGTCAAGATGTGCTCTACGAGTATTTCACTGCCTCCTCTACGTGGAGGTGGGAAAAAACCCAAACCTCTGAGTTGAAACTCCACATGGTTTGTGTGAAACTGTTAAGGCTGTGGACTTAAATGGCACAGAGATTGAACTGTCAGAAACTGGGTTCATCTTCTCTTATAAAAAGGAGAGATAATGCAAAAAGCACACCCGGCAGGCAAGTTCTATAAGGGGAGTTTCATCACATGCAGACCTCCAAGACAATCAGAGAAGGATTCTGATTCATGAGATAATGGTTACTGTTAAAATAGTGAAGGATGGATTCAGGAGAAGGTTTCTGTTCGATTAATTCGTACTGATAGAATTGATACAGGTATAATGTAGCATTGCTGCAGTGGATGGAAGTCACCAGATAGAGAACCAGTGGAAACACATTGGGTTAGTTGCGTGATCACATTATCTCTTGTGGTGCAGATGACTTATGAAGAAACCTGTGTGAATGGGAAATGAAGTTTTCTGTGTTTATTGCTCTGATTAAGAACTAAATACCTGGGTTTTTTTATATATCCAGGAAATGCATTATCAATTAATTTAAATGAAGTTCTTCCTTTGATAGTCTGTTTCTGTCCTCATATTCAGTCATCCCTGTTGTTTTTTTTATTTTTTTTTTTTTGCTGAATGTGTATCTTAAAGCAAAGCCAGCTGATGGAAAAGAAGAATATATATTCCACAGCATTAAAATAGATTGAGAGTTTTGTCTCCAGTGGCTTAAGAAGGCACTTCCAAGACCTTGCAGCATAAATAAATTCTGCAGACTTAAAGTTTTTTTTGCTTGTTCAGTTCAAAATGATACCAGTATCTCCTACAGAAATTGATAATACAGAGAAAATGGACTTCATTTTCAGGGAGATGAATTAGGATGAAAAAATGCTACTGGAAGGGGGAATTTGGGAGAAATCTTAATAGAAATCTCCAATTAGTTGAATGGCTGGTTATCTGTGACAAGACATAGTATTTACTAGACACTGCAAGCTGCATGAATACTTACATAGAAAAATGTAAAATAATATTCAAGTTTGTGTACTGTGTGTTGTAAAATGTGACTCATCTTTGCAAGGCTTTATGGCTTAAATAAGTTTTTGAGAAAATATTGGGAGAAACTTATTCGTGGAGTATAAGATAATGAAAATGACTGTGTTTGGGTACCTTATTAAAATCTTTGTCAAACAGCCATTTTATTACACTTGGCTCTAATTTGATAAGCAAGGCCAGCAGAATGGGGATCTTACATTTTTGTCAGTAAAGGCAGTTCTATAAAATAAGGAGGAAGAAAATCTATCCCTTTCAGCACATAAATAAAAAGAAGAACTAACTGAAAGCTAGAGGGTAAATGGTATGAAGTGTGAACCCCTAAACTCCTTTCATCAAATACTTCAAGTTTAAAAATAAAAAAAAATTGAAATCCCACTGGAAGTAATTTTATGAAAATTAGAGATCTTAGTCCTGGAGATGGTTTCAATCTTTCATTGATTAGTCATAGATGTGAGGATCAGGTGAAGTGTCATTAGCTTGTTTTTAATTGCAGAGGGAATTTTATAATGTAAAATGTCTATATGAGACTGAAAATGTAGAAGAGAAAAACAAGATAACGCTTGAAACTGAGTGCTACAGGTGAAGTATGCTGCTTGTCCATCTCTGACAGCTTTCCAGGTAATCTGCAAATGTGTTGGTTTTCAGCAACGTTTTCTCCTGTCTATATTGTAGTGCAATATTAATTTGGGGTTTGGTGTGTTTTTACATCTTGGGTTTTGTTTTTCAGTAGAGGGGGAGCCCCATGGTGGCTTCCATTCTACTGTATTGGTGATAATATTTTCACCTGGAGAAAATGGAGGACATCCAGGCCTTTGAACTGATGTGGAGTAAAACTGGGGGACGGAAATAAACCCAAGCTGCATCTTCTTTTACTGTCTAAGGTTTATTTCTGTGCTGAATTTTGAATGTGCCTACTTCCCACAGCAGTTGGGAAGTGAGTCTCCTGGAAGGCCTCAGGTGCACACTGCCTAAATCATTGCATCAGCTGTGCAAATCCAGAGATGGAGGGGAAAGTGGTGAGAGTTATTTTTATGTTTTTTTTTTTTTTTTTCCAGTCAGAGAAGAAAATAAGAGGCCGTTGACATGGTGGCCAATGACTAATTGTCACCTGTTGCTCCTACAAGAGCTGAGCAGGGGATTAGAATTCCCTGTGTCCCTCCTGCTACTCCTGCCCTTAGTTGGAATTTTTTTCAAACCATGTTTCAGATGAAAATGCAACAGTCTGGCATGAATGAACACCAATACAGATCTGTCTAAGATCCTTTCTCACTTAAAATTCAGTGATAGTTAAGACAGGATTATAAAGAAGGAAGAAAATTCAGCTCAGAAGTCTTGAAATCAAAGCAGTTCAGTAAAATGAAGGTATTCTCGAACCTTTGTGCCAATTAACACTGGGCTGTGACAGCAGAGTCTCTTTTACCTCATAAAAATTCTAAATTGTGCTTATTTGAGTGGGTGGATTTAAGCAGGGGGAACCTATAAGGCTTACTTTTGATGCGCTTTCCCTGGGCGCTGGGTCAGATCAAGCAATGCTTGACAGCTGGATTTTTATCACTTCAAAGAAGAAAATATTTAGCATGATATAGAGATTAGATGCCCATGCTGATGCTGTTAACTGTGCTGAGGACACCTTTTTTTTCAGCCAAATATGTGTCCCAGAGGAGGTGTTTCTTGCTGCTGATCAGAAATGTTTCAATTCAGAAAAATTTCTCCAGATTTTGGTTCAAATCCTACTTACATGGAATAAATTCCAGAGGCCAATTTTTGCAGTCACTTAAACAATCATGAATTTTGGTGCATATCAGTAATTCTGTAAAACTATACCTGGTGATTATGAATTACGCTGCATATATGCTCTTAATAATGTTAGGGCACTGACATCCAACTGAGTGTGAAATAAATAAGTATAAATACTGTTGTAATCTTCTTCAAGTTTGTTTAAATATTATTGATTCATTACTAAAACAGCATATGTTTTTATAGTAGACCTTTTCCATTTTAAAATTTAATTAATCATGGCATGGTGTAATAATTATTTTATTGTATTCATTCTAGGGAGAGAAATGATTGGCTGCTTTTGCAAAATGTAGTTGCTTTAAAGAAAAAAAACAAAATCAAATTAGAACATTTTCCATATACCTAGATCCCCTGAGAGTAATGATGCAACAATATACAGAGTTCACTCCACGCACAGCTGAAATGTGGTCAGCTAATTCCACAGTGAAATGAAAGAACCATTTAACAGCTTAAAAACAGCACAGAACAGATCACTGCATGGAGTGAAGAATATTGATACTTCACTAAAAGTTTTAGGTGCATAGAATGTCATTACTAAAATTGAAATTGTCAGGCTCCTGGGATTAATACCTCTGTACTTAGAAAAATTGCTGTAATGTCAATGATCACAAGCAGTCATGACCTTGGTTCTGTTTGGAGGGCTTTAAAAGGTTTCCCATTGACCTTAAAAACCTAATTCCCAACATTTTAGGTAAGCCCATTATTGCAAAGATAGGAACACAGAAGGATTCTTACTGGAGCAATGATTAGGTGCCTGAGTTCAGTATTACTCTCCAGCTGTGGCCAGTGGTCTGTGCTTGTGAATTTTTTATGAAATAGAAGCAGTTGCTACCTGGCTGCAAATCCCCTCTGTGTGCTGCTGCTTTGTGCAGTGCCCTGGCTGCCAGTGGAGTTTGCAGAGAGAAGGAGCTGTTGCCATGGGAATTTTGAAAGCTGTCTTTGTTTCCCCTTTTGCCAGCAATTGTGGAGAAACAGGACTCACTGGAGCAAATTCTTCCTGGGGCATAACTGCTCAGCCATGCTGAGATGCCTGGCAGATAAGGAGGCTGGGACAGCTGCAGAGGTGAACAAGAAGAGGGAAGCTTCCTCTTCCCTGCCTGAACCACAAGCAGAGCTTGCAAGTAACAGGGCAGATTTGGAAATTGATGAGTGCTGGAGTTATTGGACAATCTTGTTCTTTTCCCAGGGCTTGTGCTTCTCCAGCAGTCTCCGGGAGGAGGTTTTCAAAGGAGTTCTCTATTGCTATAGAAATAGGAAAATGTGAAAATGAAAACTCTTTTGTAAAGGTCAGACTGAGCAGGGTGCTGGGTTGACATTTATGTCTTTCAGAAGTTCCTCTGAGTTGTTGCTTTGTTATACACAATGAAGAAACATAGAGGCTAGGCAATTTTGGTTTATTGTTTTGTTTAGTTGTCATTTTTTTTTGGTTCTAGCACCTGTTCAGTACCTGTCTGGGCATTAGTGTTATAGGCAGCTGCTCTTGTGGTGCAAACCCAGATTTTCCTGGCAAAATTGTCTTTCAGTCTGACACTTCACAAGCTTTTCCCAAGCCAGAGATGAATGAATACTCTTGGAAAGTCTGCTAGGATTCTTTAGCCTGCTATTTTCTGTGCTAAGAATTTAATCCAATAACCATTTCTAGTGGCTGTGTCAGGCTTTTGGATCAGACCCAAAGCATGCAAAATAAAAAAAGGTTTAAATGTGTATGAGAAACATTCTTCCTTGGCAACAGAGCATTGGAGCTATGTTTGGGTGTATCCTTCTAATTTCTTGTGTTTCTTATGTGTGCTCAAGTAAGTTTGGGTCTATTGCCCTAATTTCTTGTGTACCCATTAGCTCAAAAGAGATGGAAGGAGAACACTACTTTTTCTCCCTTGCCTATCACCTTTGGTTTGCTAAGAAAGTAATAGTTTGACTTCTTTTCTTTGTACTCCTACTTTTCACTTTTTTCTCTTTTACTTTTTTTCCCATTTGCCTACTGGTACTAAATAGATAGTGTAGTGAGGCATGGAAGTGATTCGCCAGTATTTTTATTTAAAGCCTGAAAACTTCTTGCAAATCTTTACAAACCTATTTGTCAGGCAAATAGATGTCATCACCAAGCTGCTTGCTAGATGGTTGATGCCTAGTTCTTGTGCCATTTTCTGTGACTTTGTGGCTGGATGGAAGCTTGCTGTCAACACATCCTATATCTGAATTCAGAAATCAAATAAGAAACCTATACCTGTGTTTCTTTATAGTGCTGCCTCTTTCTTATCTACAAAATATTCGTGGCAATGAAATAAAGCAGACGAAGAGTCTTGCATTAATCCATGAGAAAAGGCAGAACTCTGCTTATGAAAACTTTTGCTCCAGCCCACACGTGCCTTGGTGAAGAAATCAGTGCCTGATCTGCTAATTTTATTTGTGTGCTTATTTGCCCATTTATTTCCCCCCAAGCGAAGGATGACTTCTTCATTGAGGGTTGTTTTTCCTCAGTTATCAGAGCACAAAATAAAGCAGCTGTTTATACCAATTTCTTTTACACTGTAAGGATCATTTAGTATGCAGGAGACCAAAAACTTCACATGCACCACAAGAAATCATGTGAGTCTAATGATGCCATTTAACAGACAGTGTTTTTCTTGGCATAAATTAAGACCCCTGAGAAAAAGGTTATTAAAATTGGAAGAAGCTGTGTTGTCTGAGGATGATAAAACAAAGGAGTGGATTGAGGAAGATGGTTTTTTGGTTTTAAGAGCTGATAAATCTTCAGCTGAGTAAGAAATTTATGTTGCCATACACTGAAGTTCAAGAATTGCTGTTTTCTTAGCTGATATGAAGTTCCTTTGTTTATGGGGAGGCATTAAGTAGAAGAGGATTTTTTAGTCTAGATTCCTGTAATTCTAGGGCATTGATTTTGATTCTTGAGAGAAGACATTGCAGAGGAGGTAGTGTCTCAATTAAAATAGCTTTTCAGAAAGCAGGTAGGAAGAATTCATATTTCTAACACAGATACGCAAAATATATGCTAAAAGGTTGATTAAAGTGGCTACCCACATAAACGTGACAGCTAGAGCTCTGTTGTGCCTAGAGCCTGAATTCCTAAAGGGAAATCCCTTTCTTGAGTTCATGTTCTCTATTTTTATAGGTATAATTGACTGATATTTCCATTGGTTTTGGTTCCCCACTTCACTGGGCTGTCTAGGATTTCAAGAGGTTTCCCACTGCTGTCATATACAGCACCTTCTTTACAAGACAATTCTCAGAATCTCTTTTCTTAGGCTGTCATTCAAAGCAAAGTTAGACTGATTGATTGATTTGTTTTCAATAGTAACATCCCAGAATCCCATCCCCTATCCTTCTGGCATCAATTAGCTCTCTGTTAACCAGGGGGTGCTGTTACTTTCAGCATGTCTTCAGGACTTGTAAAAAAATAATTGTTAACCTAAATGCCAATAGGAGTTTAGCAATGGCTTGTTTAGAGCTCAAAGGTTTTAGCAGTAATCGATTTGATAAAATAATGGCTTCTGTTCCCATGTGGAGATATTTCTGTCTTTTCAGGCACTGTTTGTTGGATGGAGGGAAATGGTCATCAGATCTATGGTCAGTAGAAGCTGCTGAAAGGAGTTGTGGCTTGTTCCCTGTAGCTTGCATCTTTGAATCCTTTTCATTCTGGAAGTGAAATAGAAGCAAAAATTTTGTATACATCTCTCAGTACTCCTCCAGTGCTCATCAGAGCATTCTATGCCACATGTTTCAATTCAATCGAAGAGCATACAATTTTTATTTTTTTACTGAGGTTTCACTGTTTAAACTCATGACAGATGTAGGTGCTGGCTGTATTTAGCATGTTTTAAAACCTGGCAAAAAGTGTCTCTAATTGACATCTAAATGTTCGTGCACACCTCCCTGCATAGCCTGTTAGGGATGTCTCCACACTGCCATGACAGCATGCTGTTATTATACAATTACCTGCAGTGGCCTGCGCAGGTAGGAGGTCCTGGAAGCCAAGAGGATGTGTATCTGTATTTAAGTGCTCTATTGTCAGATTCCTTGTATTAAGTGATGCTGCTGCTTCTCTCCCCTTTAACCCTCACATTACAGGCAGTGGAGCTGAATGCTGCTGCTCTTTGCAAGCAGTTGGTATTGCTCTGGGGGAGCTCTGACTTGGTTTGGCCTTTTCATTTTAAATTAATGTGTTGTAGTTCAGAAGGATAAAATATCCAGTTCTACCTAACTGCCAAAAGAGTGTACCACTTTCTGTAAGAAATCACTCCTCTCTGCCTTTTAGTTTGTCCTAGGTGAGAAGCGAGAATGTTGAGATATGTTACCAGGTTGGGAACTTGCTAGAAGATTTGAGGGAAGCAAACTCAGGGCTTTTCTCAACTCCCTGTTCATACCTCACATTGCCAATAATGTGCTGGAAAAAAGTTTCATTTAACTTTTCCCTTTTGCGCTCTTCTTAATCAAGTTTGGTTTTTTGTTTGGGACTTGCTCCTGAGAACAGGAGTATCCACACATTTGTGGGTTTTCAGTGAGGAGGAATGAATGGTAATGGAGCCCTTATTTCTGTGTTTGGCAGCACAGCTGAGCTTTCTGACCCACAATCAGGGATCAGAAGGAGGAAGGAAGTAGAGGAACCAGTCACTCACTGGACACTTCTATCTGCTTGACTACTTAGGGTCAAGCTGTGACCATAGGCTACAGAGTCCTTCCAGATTTTTAATAGCACAAACATGTTTTTACAAATTCTACTAATACATTGTAGTTTGTGTTGACTAAAATATTGTCAGGAAAATTTACCATCATACTGTCTGTTTGCGTGATGTGACAGAGAAAAGCTTATTAGTTTGAAAATGAATGAATTTAAAATTGGATAGTTGAAGGTCAGAACTTACAGTGATAACTCAGCTAATGTAATATGTATACCTTGGTCTAAAATAGTGCTGTATATCAATATGTTGTCCCTGTCTGCCATGATTATCTAGGGCAGAAATGCATTTGTGTACTGACAAATATCTATGGGAGAAAGAGACAAGGCGTTACACCGACAGTGTACAGGAAAATTTAGGACTGAGTGAGGCATCTGGAAGAATTCATATGCCACAAACCATTTGTCTCTTCTGACTAAAGTAAACTGTATTAAGCATTAACCACTGTCAACACTTGCCACAGCAGAGTTACCTGGACCATCCTTCAGCTGGTTCTGTGCTCCAGATTAATGACTTGTTTTTTAAAAAAGCACTGAACTCAGAAGGGAGGAAAATACCTGATATGTTTCTAGCTGGCTTAGTTCTCAAATCAAAAGTGTGGCCTAAGAACTGAAAATTATTCCTGCCTCTCCAATATGGATGGACAAAGTGAAGCAGGATGCATAAGATATGGATATATTAACACCAAACACCAGACTAATACAGGTCAGCATTCAATCTGTCCGAGGTCTGAGAAGCAAAAATTCATGCAGCAATATCTTTTTAAATTTTTGACATTTTCAAGTTTTACAAGGTTTTTGCTGGCAAGGATTTCTTGGACACTGCTTCTTTGGCTGCTACCTCTCGCTGTCATCTCAGAGCTGTATTGCCTGCCTAGGCAATTTTTCACTGTGTTCAAAATCTTGTTTGCTTGTTGTCATCCTAAAGTAAAAGATGTGATCTATTTAATGAATTGTTACCCATTGTTTAAATGAGAATGACCTGCCTCCTTTTAAGAAAAGGAGCATGCCTTGCCTTAAAGAGGCACAAGATGAGACTACAGGACAGTGTCAGTTTGGATCCCATGATTTCCAGAAAAAAAATGAGGAGAGACTGCATCTACTTGGAGAAGAATATAAAAAACCCCAGCATTTATCTATTCACTCCAGTGAATTGCTGACTGAGTAGACTTAGCCCCTGAATGAATGATAAACACTTAGCCTACAGCTGGACCTTTGTGCATTTATACTGTCCTGCTCCAAAAAGAGCACATGGTCCTTTACTCGGTATCACAAGCAAAGGTCTGAACTGCAGAGTTGAAATCTCCTGGGAGAGACATGTAGTGTTTTGCTGAGTTGGATGTGGTGGGATCAGGATTTGATATCCCTCTCTTAGTGTGCTTCTAAAATATTCAGGGCAGAAGTTGAACTCGTGCCAGAAGTTTTCTTTGTTGAGTGCTGGATCTTTGGGTTTCTGTTTGTTTTTAGTGAACTTGAGATGACTTGAGGTTCCTTTAAAATCCCCTGTCTCTATGCATCATTCTTACAGGTATAGTGCCAACCACATTAGTGAGGTCATTGCCAGGCTAGAAACATGACAGACACCTTTCTGCTACCTTGACAAAAAAAGGTAGTGTGTAAGAGCTAATGCACTGCCTGAATAGGAGATTATTTATATTTCTAGGCTTTCAAAAGAAACCTTTTTACATGAACATATGACAGAAGATCTTCTGCAAAGGAGAAGAAGCAGTTATATGCAAAATGAGAGCTGGGAAAAAAAAAAATCTTCAAGCATGTTAGACAAACTAAGTTATAAATACAAGTGTTCTTTCTCTGTTCCTGTTACCAGATTTCTGAAGAATCAAGAAACTTAATCAAAAGTAAGCATCCTTAAGAGGATATCTAAATAGATATTGATTTTTTCAATGCACTTTTTATTTTGCACAGTTTTGTGGTACATAAGCCCTTTTAACTCATGAAATGGGAGAAAACTCATTGTGATACTTGACAGGTGGTTGCAATAATGATCAAATATCTGTCACTTGTGATTGTGCAGCAGTAAAGGGTGGGGAGGCTATCTCTCATGCCATTACTGAGAATACTATGGACTATTTGTATGAATATTTTGTAAAAAAATAATGTCCTGTATTTTAGGTACAACTAGAGTAAGATGGTCCTTTCTTTTTGAAAAGGTTATAGTCAGCTACTTCAAAAACACCATTTGAAATTTGAATAATCTCTGAGGGTTTATCTTTTGGATTTATAGAAACAGACCTCTCTGTCTTAAAAGCTTGTTTCTTTTACAGCAAAGACAGAATTCAGATAAAAAAACCAGATTTATTAAAATGTACTTTTCAGATTCTGGTGGCCAATAGAGAAGGAAGAAACCAGACACTTTCCCCCAGGTTCCCTGGTTTGCCAGGGTAGCCTGTCCATATAGAAACCATATAGAAACCATTTTACTCCAAGCCATGGGAAAGCTGTGTATGTGATTTTGGGTGGCTTGATGTTCTGTTTGCCTTAGTTGGAAGCTCAGACTGAAGCTGTCATCTCCCTGTTTGTTTATTTGGTCTTGAATGGTTCAGAGATGTCCATCCAGGGCTTGGGAAGTTGTACACATAACTAAAATGTGAGGTTCCTCATACTCAAGGCAAGGAAAGATGGGTCCCACAAATAGCAGCTCTCTGCCCTGTGACAACAGGAAATCTAATTCCAGCCCAACAGGGAAAAGTTCAGCAAAAGAAAGAAACCCTTGGAATAAGGACATTCATTTTCCCACTTGCTGTGAGGAATAAGAGTCCAAGGTCCATCCTCCAGTGGGATCTGTGTGGTGTGGCCATGTTGGATGGAATTCAGTAGTGTCCTCTGTGTGTGAACAGCCTAGGAGTGCTCTCCCTGAGCTTCTCTGGTGGTCTAGAAGGGATCTCACAGTGCTAAAGACTCATTGTCCCACTGGCAGAGGACCATGTCCCACCCACCACGGCACTCTTCACATCCCAAATGCCATCCCCTTCCTGCAGGGGAGGCAGTGTCCTGGCCCTGTAGCTGGGCTGCTGTACCTGGCAGGGTGGGCATCTCTGAACTCCCCCAGGCTGCCATTGTGTGTGACATATTAAAAACATCCTGTATGGCTGATGCTTTTCCTCTCTGTCACCAACACAAGAATGAGTAAATAAATAAGCAACTCAAAAACAATTTTGTGAATTTATTGTTGGCAGTTGCATTAGAGAGAGTGTAGCAAAGTGGTGGATAATACTTTTAAGCTCCTAATGGATTTTTAGAAAAGTTCTTTCTGGTTTTTTAACCGCAGGCTGGAAAGTCACTGCTGCAAAATGTATTTGAGAACCATGAGAGAGAACAGATAATTTTCTTTCACATAAAGCTTTAATGTTTTCTTTTTCCTAAAGTAAATAACACCTTGCTGAGCTGTCTTTAAGTATGCCAATTTCTCTCTGGGAAGGAGACTGCAAAGGTGTTAATTACAGTGAGCAAACTAGTTATTAATGGTATTTTTACATTCTTGTCATCTATTGGTGGCTAAAGGAGGATGGGGGAAGAGGTACTATATTTGTAATACAGGTTCCTTTCTACCAGCAGGAAAAGGGTAGTGAGAACACAGAGGGATTTCAGTTATTCTGTAAGGGTTAAAGGAGCTGACATTTGGGCATGGATGGCTGGTGAAGAGAAATTTTGAAGAGCTTGCCTTTATTGCCTTTCACTTTAGTGATCCGTGAACTAAAGTATCACCAAGTAGGAGGATATGACACAACAACCTGTGACTTGCTCATTAAAGGCTCATATTAAGGCCTGTCTGGGAGCTCTCTAATGCCAGATCACTGAGACCATGGACTGGAACAGCACCTTAGGAGCTCCTGCCATCCTTAATGGCAATGCCTCAATATCTGGCACAGGGGCAGAATCTGCAGCACTGCTGTCCTGTGGGGCTGCTAAACACTGCTGCTGGAGCCCTTTTACAATAAATATGATTGATACAATGGGCTTAAGGTGGTTAATGCTCTTTTTACCAGAACTAATCATCAGATGGCAATAGAGCCATAAGCTGATAGGTGTTATTGTACCGTAGTAATGCTGTATATGTAATGATAATCTCCTGACAGTGAGGTATGGCTAAACTAGGAGTTCTCTGAAGGGTTTATCTGTATGTTTACTTTATATTGCTATATTGTCCTATACATAGAACCTTGGTTTTCCTGAATCTTGAGTGCTCTGTGCATTTCTGGTATTTGCACCTCAAGAACCCACCTGTGAACAAGTGTTAAAGGGGATGCACCTTTTAACATCTCACTCACTTTTGTGCATTTCCTAAACAGGTCCTTCAGCTGCTGCTGCAGGAGAGAGAAGAGTAGGCTGGTTGGGCGTCTCTCTGACCCACCAGGACACCCCCTCTGTTCCTACAGCCTATTAAACAGTGTTGTGCTGGAACTCAGTCACGTAAAATTTGACCAGAGCCAAATGACACCCAACAGCAAGGAGTAACTTATATTTGAAGATTAGGCTGCTTTGATCATCTATGTCATCTCAGTAGTTTTGAAGATATAGTTGTATGGTCAGCAAATGTGTCCAGCAGTGTCATTTCACCCTGATGGAGCATAGAATACCAGCTGATTCTACTGAGAGGCCTTTTTTGGTAAAGAGATCTGACAGAATGTGGGTACAATCTGTTATTCAGCTCAGAACAAATATATATGGCACTGTCTCTAATAAAATATGGTTCTGTGGAGAGATGTGTTGTAAGGAATTCTGTTATATTACAGAGAGATTTAATGTGAAAATAGATACATTTTGAGGGGGGTTGTTTGGGGTTATTTGAGTTTTTTTTGATGTGTGTGGCTATTCTCCTGGATAGTAGCACAGATTGTAGCATTTATTAGGAGCAAGGAGAATCACTTACATGCAAATATAAAGCTGCAGTTGCATTACATCCATGCTGTAGATGCATGTAAAGTGGCCTCTGTATGTATAAGGAAAAACTCCAGATTGCTGCATATTCAGGAACTCCTCAGGCCACAGTTAGTTGCTGGTAGTGAAGTAACAGCAGAGCTCAAAGCTGTTGTTGTAAGATGAGTACTGGGAGTGTTGAACCTGCCTTGGACAAGTGCTGAGCATTGGCAGGACTGGGTGAGCCCCTGGGGCAATGGGCTGTGTGGGGCACAGGCAGTGATGCTGCTCAGGCTGAAGCTCTACAAGGATATGGACATGTCTGCAAACGATGAGGGCTGGAACTCTTACAGGCATAACAGGTGGAAAGTAATTTGGGGACATAAAATATGTATCAAAGGGGATTTTGAAAACTGTGGTCCTTAGTCTTGATTTCCTGGTTTGAATGAGAAACATAATGAAGATAAATGTTGTACTTCGGTATTTGATGAATTTGTGTTGGTTCAGGATCGAGGTTAGCCTTTTACTTCTCTTTACTCTTTTTTCTTGCCTCACCTAGTTCCTCAGAGTTTTGATATTTTCTCAGTATATTGCATTTTCTTTTCACTTGCAGTTGTTCTGGTTTGGCCCTGTCTGTATGCCTTAGCATGTGTATTTTTCATTCCTATGCTGCTGTTATTGAATGGTCATTGGTTTTGATCCCTCTTATTTTCTTAAAGATAGTTATTGCTTTGATAGTTATTGTTTGGTGTTAGTTAGTTAGAGGTTGTTTAGCTTTAGGTCTTCCTCAGAGACTGTGGGTCAAACCCTTTGCTGGGTAAAATCAATGTAATCAATAGAGCACTGCTGATGCACATCAGCACAGATAAGCCCTTGTGTAACATCAGCTCAGCAGAATTCTACTCGAACCTTTGCTTTATTTCATAGTTCAGCTTTTGGAAGGCATTCATGGTCACAAAACACTTGTTTTCTTTCTGCAAATCCTGTGGTTTTCAAAGCAGAGAGCAAACAGAACTCAGTTAAGAACAATAGCTTTCCATTAGGCATGTCAGAAATGTACTCTATTTTGTGTACAAATAAATTGAATCTTGGAATATTTAAGAGGAAGAATTGTAATCTTTTCCCCACTGACTGAATGTATTAGTTCACAATTCCCATATTTCAGGTGTTATCCATTTGCCATATCATGACACTTTCAAACAACAGTGTATCTCTTTATGCAGAGGATAATTAGGAAAATATCTGATGCCCTTTTGCCTTTGCCTTGGCAATAAATCCCACATACATGTGTGGGAACAAAGGAAGCCAGCAGTACTTGGCCAGCCAATATCTCAGGACATCAACAAGCAAATGTTCTTTCTGCAATTGGTGTTTCCACTGACCAGAATTTAAAACCACAGGTTTAAATACCTGACCCAGCCACCACTAAAGAGGCAGCAGAAAGCTGCCAGTGGAGCCCAGCAGTGGTGACTTTCTGTCTCCTTCTCTAACCTTTATATATGCTGCCTCTGTGTGTCAAAAGACAGTAATACATCTTCCTGAAATAGATGGCTGCAGGATGTGCTGGTAAATTGGTTGACTGACAACGTGAGCAAAAAACCATCAAGAGATACATGGTTGTAAGTAGTGTGCTGCACCCTGTCCTGGAGCATCTGCATGGGCAATTAAGACTCTGGCAATCTTCAGTAAGTTTCAGAGATGTAGAGTCTTTTTTAAAATGTCCATTGTCTGCAAGGGAAGCTGTTAGGGTGGAAAGGGAGGATCTTTCAAAATATGACAGTAATTATGATTTGCTCTTGATGAAAAGCCTCTCCACTGCTGGGTGAGTTCCTATGCATAGCACACCCAGTACTGGTCCCTGTTTCAAAATAGGAAAGGCTTAAAACAAAGAAGGGAAGAGCACTGATTGCCAGGAAATTGCATCAGAAAATGAAGGAACAGCAGAAGAAAGTTCTGTTACAAACAGGCCTCCCTTCCTGACCTGAGCTGCAGGGAGTTACAGGTCACAGCACAGAATCCAGTCCTTCATCTTTGGATGCTGCTGGGGCAGGCAGGAGAGGAGTTTCACAGGTCTCTTCTAGTGGGGGTCATATACCAGATGAGGTGAACTTGGCACAAAAGAAGTGAAAAAGCTAAGTTTGAGATGAAAGACAGAGACAACATCATATTAAATATTTGTTTTGCTTTAGTAAACTCTAAGTTTCCACGTTTTCAATATCCTCCACAGTCTGGGCTATTATTTTCCCAAAGCACTTGTGCTTTTGAGCCCATCTTGATATGCTTTTCACATGCAGATGGCAATCTGGCCAGAAAAGTTGTTACTCCTTTACATGTCTCCCCCCTGGCCTGTTGTCAAGTTTCCACAACATTTTTTATAAATCCTGCATTTTCTCTTGGTTTTTCATGATCATGGCCATGCTGTCATCAGTGAAAGAGCACTGTTACACCATTTACTTGATAGCTTGAGAAATGAGAATAGGCTCATGATTTATAGAAAGCGGCCCAATAGTTGTACAGAACACAATGCAACATTTTATTGAATGTTTAAGAAAATATATTCATTGGAGGCAGCTGGTACCTCCTTCCCAGGCTCCGAAATCTAAGTCCATTTTGTATTTGAACAACTAATATGTAAACAAGAATGAAGTGTTTAAATACCTTCATGAATGTAGCTGGTGTTTTCCTGTTTTGGAACATTTTCCTTTTCCTTGGTTCACCTCCGGGCTTTGGTTTTAAGTGTTGCCACATTAAAGAAATGTTCCAGATTTAGAGAAACCACATCTTCCAATCTGAAAAACAGTATCCTGGCTTGGATTTCAGATCTATACTTGAAGATACCCTTGATGTAATTCATCAGTACCTTTAAGGAAATAGAAAGGAGGCTGCTCACAGTTAATTACAGAAAAAAATATCACGTACCTAATCATATACACATAGGAAAATTTCATAACTTTCAGTGTGATTAATCATATAATGTGTAATATTTGGCAGTTAGACTGACTTTAAGGAGTTCTATGTCACAAATTTTAGGCACACCTCCCCCACACACTTTATTATATTTTAGATGTCTAATACTTTAAAGAATAGATTTGTTTACTTCTTTTAAAATACTCTTTAGATCTCTTTTGAGTGCCTGAGTGTGCATTAGAGACCTGCCAAGGTTCTTCCTGCAGTTACAAGTGAATACTTGTAAATGACTTTGTCTTAATCAATTCTTTCTCAAATGGAGATGCTCAGATATTTCAAGAGTCACCTTAAAAGACCTCTGGCAGATAAATAATTAAACGACCTGCTGGCTGCCTTCCTGCATGCAGAGAACTTCTGGTAGAAACCTAATTGTTTGATTTCAAAAATGAAAACCTGCCAACCCCTTGAAAAAAGGCATTTTTAGCTGTTTGAAGAATCTCCCTGCTTATAACAGGTCATTGCAGTGATTAGTTGCAGAGTGAAAGAAGAAATACTTTTGTTCATTAAATTTTGTAGCTTGCAGAACAGAAGTGGAACGAAGGTGGAAATGTGGAAAACTAGTACCTAAAATCTCATCTTGTCAGGTTGCTAACAAAGAGCTTGATCCTGGAGTTGCTCAAGTGTTTGTACAACTTGCTGATGTCAGCTGTGTTGAGAGCATTATGCACTTGCACAAGTGTTTGAAAAATGAGACATAGGAAATCTGAATCCATTTCCTTTATTCCTGACATTGACTTCATTAAGTTCAGTGGTAATAGGGGAGTCTGACTGTTGGGGCTGGTTGTCTCTCTCCTTTATGTTCTCCTGACCAGTGGAGCCTCTGCTCTGACTATTTTGAGCTTGACAGAAATGGCTTTGACATGGTGACAGGATGTGTGCTAAGCTGCACAAATGTGCATATTAATTTGGTAATAAAACAAGTTAGTATTTGTCATTGCTGCTGATTAGATTGATGTATTATCTATCTAGACAGTACCCTGCAACTTTTGGAGGCAGTGCTCGAGGATAACATCTGCCAGCACAGAGAAGAGGTGGAAACTGGGGTCTCAACCTTCTTATCTTCAGGAAAAAACACTTGCCAGAACTACTCTGTTAGTAGCCTTTCTGCATTCAGTACGTCCTGCTTATAAATCATTGCAGTAGATTCAGTAGATGAGCTTAGACACCCCAGAGGGTAGACTGGGAATTTAATTATGTTGTGCATATTGGATTGAATATTAAAGTGGACTGTTGGATTGTTTAGAAAATGTGGTGGCTGGTTCCTGGAGGAAGGGAGATGTGCAGATCCAGATTATTAGTTTTTAGGCAACATCTGGCATACTTTTGGCTTGAGCATTATGTGACTAAGGTTTCCTGGTGCTTTGAGACTGTTTTGAATGCCACAGGGCTCTGCTGTCACAGCCAGGGATGTGTGTAAACTGGGGGCATCTCTTTGCTCTGTGTACCTCATGTAGGTGACAGATCATTAGTGCCATGGCAGAACCCTTCCTGTGAGTGGGGCTTGTGGGAAGTCAGGTAACTGGCCTTGCTGGGATGTAAATAAGCCATTTTTATGATTTGCTGGTGAAGGCAGCTGGTGAAGGCATCCTGTGGCAAAGGGATGCAGTGGAATTCAGTGGGGTCAGCACAGCTATGCTTAGCTTGATGAACAGGGGAGGGTCAGTGGATAGAAGTAAGTACGTGTTAGAGAGCATCCTTTGTGCAGATTAGGTTTTAATTTTGGTTACCTCTTTTAACTTCTTCATTCATGTGCATTTGTATCACTTCTAATGCGGTATAAATATTGACTTTGCTTTACACTGAAGATCAAAATAAAAGTGTCTTAAGGAATTAAAAGAATAATTTAGCATAATATCTGGAAATAAGGAATTCAACATCTCTTAAGGGGAAAAAAGTAATATAAAGGATTATACACATAAAGGATTATATCATGCTGAGTTTTCAGGGTCATTGTAGTTCATGAATGAAGTTTTTTTAAGATCATCAGGATCTTAAAATTAAGAAGAATTCAACTCTTTTTGTATTTTTGGATCATGATTCATGTATTATAATATATGCAGTGTGTGGTCCTCCCCCTCTGATCTATACCCTTTCCTGTCTACCTCAAATGAGGATGCTTTTTCTGTTCAGCTGCCAAGTACTAAGTTTCTCAGATAAACTGTATTTTTATTTAACTAGTCTAGAGCTTGATGTGTTTAAGCTCCCTGCAGTTATCAGGAGAGCCTCTTGGTTATAGCAGCTCAATATGTACCTTGTTATTTATAAACTTGAGGAGGCTGGAAAACCTGAAGTCCAGCCATGCTCAGCATCTTCTTTAAAGCTCTTTTTTACATCAGACCTTTCCTTCTTCTCTGGTCAAGATAATTCTATTTCAGACAGAGTTGAAACTTGAACAGAGAAAAAGCTTTTGAAATCTCCCGTCCACTTCTCTGCAGCAATTTGGTTCTGTGGAAAAGCTCACAGATTTTTTTGAGAGAAAAGCTCACAGTGATGAGCTGCAATAGCAAAACTCATGACAAGGATAGGTTAATAAATGTTACTTTATCCTGCCTCTTTTGACAAAGAGGAATGGCACTTAGTGTTTAAATCACAAAGTTTCACTTTGTATGATCTTGATTTTGAATCCTGCTTTCTATGTTATGCAGAAATATAGTTGCTGTTCAGTGAGAATGGTTTTCCATGTACAAGTTGCATACTATGCACCCTCTAAAGCTTCCCACAGCATTTTGTTTGTTCAAAATTCAACAAATAATGCTTACAAGATCACCCCCTGAACATGCCTTAGGGAGCTTCATACTTAAAGCTGATGCCAGGGTTGTTTCACACCCTTTGAATCTGACATTTGATACTCATATTTATTACTTGACAACTGCTTGTCATTGCTTGTAGGAGGAAATGTTTTCTGTCAGGACATGGCTGAAGCACTGAACTTTGTACCATTCCCCTCTGTGATGGGCCTGCAGATGAGTATTTTTCCCTAAACCTTGGAATTCTGCCCTCAAAGATGCCCACTTTGAGGCAGCAGTGTACTCTTTTGGAGGGCCAGTCGAAGCAGAGGCACGATCAGCCCTCACCCTGTTTCCTAAGTGACCTCCACTGCTGCTTGGGACAAAGTCTCTTGTATTCTCCTCTTCTGAGACAATTTAGATAGCACTGGAGTCTCCTGCCCTGTCTTTAGTTTGTCTGTTCCCTTAGGTACTCTTGGAAATACAGGGATCTTTGCAGACCTGATAATTCCATAATGAAGGTGAAAGATGCCTGAAATTTTTCCATCCTCCTCCTGGTATCTTGCTCATCTCTCCAGTGAGGATGGAAGTATTCAGATTCAGACAACTCTCTCAGCCCTAATCCTTGAAAAGCCCAGTCTGTCAGGAGATTGTTATTAAAACCCACACTATTGAGAGGAAGGAAGGAAACTAATCCTCTGCTTTTTTTCTTTTGGATTGTTCTATAATTCTTTTTGTGTGGCATTTATTTAGCTTTTCTGTGAAAGCTGGAAAGATAGACTTTTCTTTCCCTTGCCCCTTTTCTGACTGGAAGTTGGTAAGATCCTCCTGTAACCATAACATCCCACATGCAGGCACAAATATGGCAACTGAATTTCCAAAATGTGGGAGGCATTACCTTCTGAAGTTTCATTTGACTGTTACAAGCTTGAAGAGGAGTTACCAAAAGTCTGCATCTCTTCTAAAGTGGTCCATGTATGTCTGTGGGTGCTGTCCTGCACATGGTGCCCTCAGACCAAATCTTGTGGGAAGCTCCACTGTGCAGTGCTCTTGGTGAACTCCTTCATGGATGCAGCCCCAGGAGGGGGAGGATCAATGTTGTGTGAACTGAGGGCTGGGGTGAGCTGTCAGTCTGCTCTATTTCTGCCTCCATGGCTGCAGGAGTCTGGCTGGACCTGCTGTCACTGCATGTGCTCTGCAGGTCATGATGTCCAGTGATGCTCCAGTGAAAACAGGTCTAGCAGGCTCTGGCTATGTGGCTTTCTGCTGGATGCCCCACTCAGGGGTAGACATTCAGGGCATTTTGCCTCTTTCTAAGAAGATTTGCGTCTTTTTTTGGAAGCCTTCCAGGAGAAAATGCAAATAGAGTAGTGATGGAGCACATGTAACACTGATTAGTTTTATTCTGGAAATGCCATAGACATGATCTCAGCTAATCATGCTATATATATTTATAAAAAAAATTATGCTGTTTGTCAGTAGGGAGAAGGGGTTCTTCCTCTAGAAAATCAATTTTTAATTCCTTATTCTTACTGAAAAGGTGGCATACAGTCACAGATTTAATTAAAGGTATAGCAAGCTTTGTCAACCAAGGAAAGCAGAATTATACATTGGTTACTTTCCAAAATGGCAGAGGCTTAAAAGCAAAGCTAAAAAGCCTTCTCCAAAATGTGTTAACACATTTTGACCATTATTACGACTCACATTTGTTGTTGTTTTGCTTGTGCTGATAAGAGAATATCATTATACAGAAAATCAGATCTAACAGTTTTTAGTCATTGTTGGCTTGGAGATTTAGATCTTTCTCTGCTTCTCTGTGTAGCTTTAATTAAGCATTAGGTCAATCTTAGAGGGGGCAAAGCCTTTCAGAAAGTAATATGTAGGGAATGGCATAATAATATTTCTTTCATTTCAGTAGAGGTTTCATTTGTTGTCAGGGCAAGAGATGCATAAAACTAATCACAAGACTGCAAGGAAGAACATACATTCTTGTTATGACAATGGAGCTTTGTTTACCTGACCTTCCAATTAGTCAACTGTGAATTCTTGTTTGTATCCTGACTGCCTGATCTCTGTGGGCTCAGCTGGTTCAGGTGCAGATGCACTTCAAAAAAAAAGAAGAGCAACCCCCTCGAAGTTGATGTCCTTCATCTCCCACCCCAGCTTGTAGAAACAAATATTTCAGCATGATATTAACAAATAGTAACAGAGTCAGAATAATTGGTACCCTCCTAGTTGTGATTAGAATTCAGGAGAGTTACTTAACAAAGACTGTTTCTTAAATATGAATTCTGATTAATAACAGAGATATTTTTCTCTCATCTACTGGGCCTGTAACTAACACACTCTGCAGTACTTTGAAATGATGTATTTCTTTCAATGCACTATCATGTCTTGTATTGCAATAATCTCAGTGGGAAGTTTTGAGCAGCATATGTCTGCCTGACCCTTCATTTTTATTTTTTGTAAAATATTTTCATTTGTTTATTTACTTTTGCCTTTACGATTGAGGATCACGCTGATACTGTTTAAATCCATTGCCCCTTGTAAATGATACTGAGATAAAGGTTCTTGGTTACCTCTGGCAATAAACATGCCTTGAGAGTGGCTGTTATGTAAACACATGGATGCTGTAAGTGATTTCATTGTACCTGCTGAGTCATTAGACATGAACTGTTAATGTCACAAAAGTCTCCAAGGCAATAAGCTTTGTTGTAGGAGGGGATTCGTGTTTGTTTGTTTTAGTTTTATGGAGGCTTTATAGCTCAGGAAGTGTTGGAGCTTTGGCAGCAGCCCTGGCCATGTGTGCTGCACTGATCCCAAGCTGGCTGCCACATCCACTGCTCCCCTTGCTGTCACGGTTTGGTGCATGTCAGTCTTCATTAACTGACTATTTTAGGAATCTCCAGCCATTCCCAGGCTGCAGCTCATTAAGAGTATTCTAGCATGAGGAGTGCAGGAGGTCAGATGCTATTTTATGAAGTGCAGTTGTGTGTCCAGGAACCCTCCAGCTGCTGCTCCAATGTGTTGTGCTGCTCTGGAAATCTGCGTGAAGCGAGGGGAATGAAAGACACTGTCAGTGCGTTTCATCTGCCCTTTAATTCCTGGGACATCGTGGAGTGTTGGACAGAGCAAGGACAGATTTGGCTGTTCATCAGACTTGTCGGTGGTCTGGAGGGCCAGAACTGTTCCTGTGTCTTGGGTTTTTAGAATTAGGTTTTAAAGTGTTTGAGAAAAAGTGCAGCATGGAAAATGGATGTTTCAGGGGCTTGCACCAGTACAGTAAAATTTGCTCTAAAAGGAGCAAAGCAGTGGATTTTTCATACCTTTTGAACCTGCTAACAGGTTTTCATATAAATTTAAAACTCTCCTCTCTGATGTCAGCAACACATATTTCAGAACTTACTAGTCAGTTACAAGGAAGCAGTACTTACTTAATAATAAAGTATAAATATTTAGGAGGATTGCATATTTATTCAGGGATCTCAAAATGTATTACAGATTAAATGAATTACTGCATACACCACAGGCTGAGGTACAGAGAAGTTAAATCAAATACAAAGCATCCAGGCTTGGAGCCGGTGAGGTTCTTCAGGGAGTGGGATAATTTTTATCCACAGGTTGAGCATTTGCAACTGCTTTGTAGAATCAGGTTTAGTGAGTCATTGGCAAGGCTGGGAATTGAGTGGTGCAGTCCTGTCTCCCCAGCTCATGCTTTAACCAGTAGACCATACTTCTGCACCTTACTTCATCAAACAGCAAATTCCACTCCAGATCCAGCCAGGTTCTGTTAAGTAGTTTTTATTTCTAAAAAAGACTGGAAATGAAAGACTCACTCGCCCAAATCATGTAGAGATGACTCAGACAGCAAACTTTTTAAATCATCAGGCCTCTGTTTAAAAAAAAAAAAAAAAAAAGGGAAAGAAATCTGTGAAGCAACTCCAAATTCCAAAGGAGTATCCAGAGACTTGGGCTGAAAGGAAAGTGTGTGAGCCATTCAGAGTATAATTAAAAGCTGGTGTTATGCCAGCTTGTGGTCCAGCACTGTTCTTCAGTGTAATTTATTTTACTCCTAAAACAAACCAGCCCCACTAATGGCAAACAGAAAAGCTTCTTTCTTCCAGGTTTTGATTGTTGAATGAAAGGATTTGGGAATAAGCAAACCTAACCCACTTAAATTTCATGACAAGCACCCTCACCCAGGATTTTTGTGTGTCTCTGTTAGCTTCTCCACTCTATGCTTGTGTTGCTGTAACTGTGTCATTCAGATCAGAGTAATAGCCCAGAACCTCATCCCAGTGTATTATCTGAGCCACACCTGGGCATTCTGGCCATGGCTTGTCAAGTGGATAAATTGGCTCACCCTCAATGGTGTGAATAAATGAGTATTTATGGTGATTGCAAATCCCATTGAACTGAGGGGGCTCCTAAGTCAAAACACATATTTGGAAGGATTTCTCTGCATTGGGGCGTGAAGGAATCGGTCCCCTCAGCTTTGCTTATGTAGAGAACTAAAAACTGAGTTAATTGAGTAAATGTAATTTGATTAGAATTCATGTTTAACAGTTTATTTTAAAGCAGAACGTGACCAATATGTTCAAGCTCTTGAAAATACAAACTTGTAAAAGAAGTGTGAAAGCTCAGAAACTTTGCAGGAGTATGTAGAAATTGGGTATGAAATTAGTATTTTGGAGCCTATAAACATCCTCTGTCTGTGCTGCCCAGCAATATCCTGAAAGATGATTGAACTGAAATTTTCTAGAACACTACTCTCTGATCCAGAAAATCATCAAAATTTGTATGGGTATTTCAACTTCCCTCTTTTAGCAAAGATCTGAGTGAATAACACACATTAAAGAAGGGTTTGTACAGGAGAATGTCCACAGTTACAGTTTTCTGGGGGGAAAAAAGAGGCCTGTTATGAAGAATTTTAAGCAAGATACAGGTTAAACTAATTTCAAATTCTGCATAAGTGTGTTGCTTTCTATGCATGGTGTTAGCATTGTTTGGTCTTTTGTACACATGTAATTTGCTCCTGCACAGAAGCCATTTACGCTGCTCTTTGCCCTTTGGGAGTGGTTTGAAATGATCTTAATGTAAATGAGAGCCCTACCCTGAGGTCCAGGCTGCAGCCTGCATCTTACTGCCTGCATCTTACTGCTTGAGGTAACTGCAGTTACTGCAATCAGTGTAATTGCAGAGTGTGGATCAGGGCTGCAGCTCTGACCCCTAAACTGCACCTCTGAGAGCTTTCCAAAAGGAAACTCTCAGAAGAGCATCTCATTACTTCCCCCAAAAATTTTTTTTAGGCAGGTGAAAGGAAAATCCTTTGTAGCCTCCAGGGAATCTTTCCAGGGTCCAATCAGACAAGATATATAAATAGGCATTTACAAGAAAGGAGACAGTCCAGGTGAGAGACCTGGAAAGCTGCTCTGCATTGTCTGAGTGCCATTAGGGCTGTCTCCAGAGATTGGTTTCTCTTAAATAATGAGGAGGAGTTTTTCACTCTTCAGAAGTTTTTTGGGTGTTTTTTTTTTTTTAAACTCGTTTGTAGCTTTCAGATGTCAAGGAGATTTGATGGACTTTTTTTTTTTTTTTTTTTTTGAGTCTTCAGTTCTCCTGACAGGTAAAACCTTTTCTGGCTGACCAGTCACATTAAAAATCATTTAGCCCCTGTGCTTGTTGCTTTTCCTCTGATATTTGTACAGCTTGATTTAAGAAAGGCAGGAGGGGAGAGGCATTTCTAGAACAAGAAATAATTTGTGTTCTTGCTGCAGTAATATGTATGTCTTAGAAAATGCCATAGTTTGACTTTTCTTTCTAGTGGATGCAGAGCCAGATTTCTCAGCCGAGGACCTGGAGTGAGCAACATCTTGCTCCTAGTACCTGGACTAGGCAGGCTGATCTTGTGGAAAAACAAAGCTTACTGAAATTTAGTTCTTGTTGAAGGAATCAGAGTTTCAGTTGAAGAACTTTCAATGTACCTCCCCCTCACCTACCCAGTGCCTACTGGTTTGGGGGCTTTGTTTTGGGGTAGAAAGTAATGAGTTTGTCACTGTGACCCCCCCTATCTCAAGTCAGTGGAGCTACTCTCTTGCTGATATGGTTTGACCCTTGCAAAGGGATGGCTGCATTGGCAGCAGCAGCTCCTCGTGTAGCTGGACCTGCCTTCTCCTTTTGACTTTCAGTTTACCTGACTGGATGTTCCATGGTGCGTCCACATTGCTTCAGAAAAGGAAAGAAACATGCTGGGGAAAAGGTGTCAGGTTAGAGGTCCCAGCCAGCAGGGGAACTGAGTGGGTTTTGTGGTTTGATTCTGCTGTCCCCATCGCAGGCAGGGACTGGGAGAGTGTTGACAGCATCTGTGCTGTTGCCTGGCCTGGGAAGCTACCACAGAAGCTGTTCCCAATGCAGCCATCCCTTTGTGCAGGACAAATACACTGGATATGGACACTCAGACTCCTGAAAATCTGGTGCTTTAAAGCTGGATTTTGCAATCCCTTCCTTTCTGGCAGTAAAGTCCAGCTTTCAGGGCTGAATATGGAGCTGGGAAGCCTCCATACTTTGGGCAAGTGTTCCTGTTCCTTTGAACATCATGTTAAAGCACCATTTGCAGAGAGATGCAGAAGGAAACCTAGGAGAAAAAAAAAGTAATAGAAAGCCTTTCCATCGTTTACACATCAAAAACATGTGCTTTGCTTAAAAAAAAAAAACCTAAACATATTGATGAGACTAAACCAGTTGTGTACACTCATGTACATACATACACACACAAGAGATGCTGTAGCAGGATATATATTGTGTATGTTTTACATATAAATAGAAAATGTTTTATATAGCTATCAGAAGGTTTTGCAGTGGCACATTGTTTTTCAAATTCTGTATCATTTCCACATAGAAGTAGAAAAATATAAACCTATCAGAAAGTAAGCAGCTCTGGTTTCCTTTGTATTAGAAATGACTTTTATAGAGCTTGCTTTGCCTTTAGTTCAAAGCCTGAAATTTAAATTGCTGCAGGCTTCCTTGATTTCCTTGGTTGAAATAAATGCTCTGTATCATTTTGCTATTCATGTCATTACTCCCTGTAATCACCACACTCATCCCAGCGCACTGTGTAGTGTGCTCAGTTGACTATCTCTGACTTTCAGGAGGCTTCATGGCTGGCTGTTGTTTGTTTCTGAAGCTGCACAATGACATACTCTACTGGGCTAATTTGATAGTTTGCATTCCAGTTGCTGTGAGTTACAACTTGTGTTTTCTGTTTCCCATGTAAATGAAGAATTTAAATTTACAGGGAATTATTTGCTTCTGTGGTCTCTTCACCTGAATTTACAGATGGTGATTAACAGTCCAAGTTTGGTGGAAGTTCAGAACTTTCACACTTTTCCCCTCCCTCCTCACCTCTGTAAAAGTTAATTGCTGCAGCATATTCAGCAGGGAGCTGGGATGGAAATGCAGGAGAGTTAATTTCCGGCTGAATATGGGAGCACATCACTGCTTGGACTCTCTTCCTGTGATCAGATGCATGCACTCAAGCGTTCATGTCCTTGCATTCATGGGGTGACCAGTTAATTTCCCGTGTGTGTGTGGCTGGAGCTGCTCCTCCTGAGCAGGGTGAGCTGTTCCTGGAAGCAAACAGCAGTGCAGGGCTGGGAGCTAGCAGAGGCTGCAGGGTCAGACTCAGTGCTGCTTTAAGTAAGCACTATTGTGAAGCTGAACACATGCAACTAAGTATGTTGGTGAGAGAAAACAAGTTTTACCCCAAACACTTCTAAAAATCCTTCAGGTTTTTAGTATAGTTTGAAAAAAGTTACTGCCCACCAACCCCATGACTCCTGCCTTGCCACAAAGGGCTCAGATTGTGGTACAGATAGCAGAAGCTATCTGTGAGGTGTTCAGAGGTCAGTACAGAGGGTGGATTTGTAAAATAAATTGGTATAATTCCAGGGGAGTCTCTCTCTTTGTGCTCCTGCAAGAGGGAGCAGGCAGAAGGCACTGCAGATGCTTCCCAGTGCTTGATGCTGGACAAAGATTGATAAGTAGAGAATGAATTTTCGTATAATAACTTTCTGTGGCTGTGATTTACTTCACAAACAAGGTCTCAAAAGTCCCTTTATTTTGCTAAGAACACTTGGGAAGTAGAATGTTTCTCAGTGTGATGAGAAGCCTCAGTCCTAAATGGCTTTTGCAGTTGCTCATATTGTGAGACATGATGATCTGTCCGTTCCCCATGTCAGAACGACTCAGCACCTGCTTACCAGGTTTGAACTAACAGTAAAGCCTTTCATACTCAAAAGAAATTACATTTTATTTCAATGATCAACTAGCCAGTGAAAACTGTACTGGCACAACCGGCCCTTCTGGAAGAGGTGGGAGGGAAAGAAAACTGCATGTGAATGTTGTTTGCTTGTTTGAAATTATTTTTAATGCAGTCAGTGAGAACTGACATCTTAGGAGTTTCCTGACCAGAGGTTGGCTGACTAATTACTGTTTCTACTACAATACTGAGATCCACATCATGAGTGATGAGAGAAGTAAAAATAAAAGCAAATATGCCATTTGGATCCTGTTTGTTTTCTAGTAGATGAGACAAATGATTTTGTGCTCTCCTTGCCATAACCAAACAAATGGTTTTAAAAATACGTGTGTGGGTAGATACACACATGTACACATACATATCCATACTTAGGTTTATTGGTTTAATCCAGAGAGGTAGAGAGGTCTTTATCACAGAAGCCAATTTTAAATAATTATTTTTAAAGAGTAACACAGGAGAAGTCATGCACAGCCACAAAACTGAAAAGCTCAGTGTGTATTGTAGCTCTGTAATAGCTATTATTTATCACAAATGTGCCATCTGTTTGTTCACACAGAGTAATGAATGACCTTTCTGTTTCCACAGCTAGACCTGTGCAGACTTCAGCTGATGGGGGGGTAGTGCAGTAGGTATTTATCATGCTTCACTTGTACTGATAACTGGTTTAAGCTGCACCACCAGGGAAATGTTTTGGACTTAGGTTCAAAAAAGTATTTAGCTTTTATGGGGTTAACAGCTAACAAAAACAGCTACTTTGTGTCCCTGGCTGCTATAATTCAAGATTGACTTTTCTGGAATTTGAATCAAATTACTGCCAATATTGTCATAAGCAAATTTATTAGCCAAGGACTTGTTTACTGTGTCTTAGCAATGCAGGGCTTGATTTGATGTCTTTTTTTTTCTTGGTGCATGTGATTCCTTTGTAAAGCTTCAGTTTCTTACATTGATAAATGGGATAGAATATATGAATAAGAACAAGGTAGCTCAGGAGAGGTAATGCATATGCATAAAATTTTTTTAGCACAAGAAAGGTATATGAGGGAGTTACAGTTTTAGCTCCTCGTACTGTTCAGAAATTAATAATGTAAAGAACAAAAAAGACTGTGTTTGGGAGGGCAGGGAAGGGGTTAGGATGGGGAGGAGGGTGAAGTGACTGAACCATTCTTAGGAACAATCAAGGTGTCCTATTTCGTACTTGCATATTGCTCCAATTAGTTATGTTTTACTGACGCAGTCCTTGGATGTCAGGAGTCCGTCTTTCCCCATGTGGCACGTTAAAAAGCAAAATGCATTATTAATGCTTGAGGTGGGACCTCTGCAATTGTGGTATAAAGCGTTAAATGACATTAATTTAGACAATAATACTATCATCACACTGCTTTACAAGCCAATAACCCAGCTCTTGTTCCCTCTTGTAGTTTATCTGAAGGAGGGAAGTGGATTATTGCCTTATAAAATAGGCACAATGGTGTAGGTGCTGTTCTGCTGCTATTACTGCAAATGTTTCAGGAATACTGAACAAGAGAGGTAGCTGAACTAAAGTGGAGAGAGATGAAAGACTGCAGCACTCTGTGATGTGAGCTAAAAACTACAGAAAACATTCACATGTGTAAAGCTACAGTTGGGAATGTCTTCTTCAGTGTAGGAACGTGGCCCAGGAGTGAGTCACTCTTCTTTTAACACAGACCATTGGATTGGAGAGAGACTGAGAGAATTTTGGCCTCAAGGCCAGGCTTGCAGTTGCAGCATCATGCTTGACCCAGGCTGAATTTGTGCACAGTTAGACCAAGTATTAACTTTGTACTACCTGCCTATTGGCAAAGCTCTATCATTCACTGTTGCCTAGTTCTTTTAGCCTTTTGATATTTACACTTTTGGAGTCAGAGTTCTCACAGTGTTCATGTAAATAATAGTCAGTGTTTTCTTAACTGTAACTTTGTTTTGTATTCCTGTATCATGATGGGAATATCCTGATGGGCACTCCTTGTAACCAATGTGTTTGTAGAGGTGGTGATCTCTTCTTCCAATCTACTGTCATGGTTAGGAAATCTGTATATACTGGGAGTTAGCAAACTCGTGGGTCATTCCCCTTCTGACTTCTCTGTGTGCGTGTTGTTCTTTCTCATGTCTTAGAGTGACAATGCAGCTTATTCCTGATCAGCTTTTGTTACTCTAAATAACATTTACAGCCTTGGTCCAGAAAGTTCCAGACTCTGCGAGGTGTTTCTGAAGGATGATGTGAGGCTGAGACCAGCAAATTCAGCACTTGAGGTAATGCAGGGAGCCTTGGTTTTGATGATGCAAAGGAAAGCTGGTGGGCTGTTACCCTTGGACCTTGGTTCTGGGATTTAGGGAGGTGGGCAGGTGCTGCTGTGGTTCCTGCTGCTGAAGGGAGGACGTGCATGGTAAATTCTCCAGAGGCAGGAATTCACTTTTCAAGGTACAAGCCACTTTTCCGTTGTCTGGCAGATGAGCACTGTGGTTTGGCACAAAATACCTTGCAGCAGTGCTTTTCCATGTGAAATTAATGGTCTCTCTTCTCATTTGATCTTGAAACCCTTTTCAATAAAAGCTTTTCAATAAAAACCTTTACAGTTATTCTGTAAGATAAGTGGTAAGACAGCAGCATTCAATTATTTAACCTTCCCTGTTATTTGGAACACAGTCATGTCCCCTGACATTGGCTAATTACTCTGACAATTACGTCTGTTCTCCAAAACCTCAACTCTCCACACACATCCTGTGTGTCTGTGACATTCACATACCCAAGGTTGTTCTGTATTAACATAAATATCTGACCAGCTCCCAGAAACCAAACAGGCAGATTTTGGCTCTCATTACATTTATGTATATTTCTGCCAGTCTCAACATGTCTGCTGCTTTGTATTCATACATTTAAACTGGTGATTTTTGTATTATACTTAGATCTATCCTGTGCTACATATTGCAGAAGATCATAGTATTATAATGTCCCCACCTGAATTTTTGTCCCATCTACCAGTGAGCCCTCTTTAATTCATTTGTCAAACAAAATCCTGATTATTTTCCATTTACAATATTTAAAGTTAAATTGTATTACTGCTAATAGTGCAGAAATATCCAGGAAAGCTAGATAGGAAAGATAAACTTAAAACTGTTTTTTGAGTGTATTTTAAATGTTCATCTTACTTTTCCTTTGAGTAACTGTTATTTGAAAATAATTTTTGCCTTGTTTTTCAGTAAAAGCACTGGATATTGTTATTAGTCTCTATTTTCAACATTGCTATGTCTGTGTTTTCAAAAACGCTGCAAAAACAGTTCAATGATATTTTGAATTGATGTCTAGGAAGTGTTTCTCTTATTACACCATTCCATTTAATTCTGAGTCAAAAGAAATAGGGAATTAAGAAGAAACAGGAATATATTGATGTTACTAGGTTTTGTCTCGGAATTTGTACACGTTGCAGTTTCTCAAAACATTAGTTAGGGTGTGTGAGGTGGTTTGCATGAAGCAAAATATTCTATATTTTTTTTAGGTCCCATCAGAAATTACTCAAGAGAAAGTAACATGCAAGATTTGTGGGAGAGCATAAAGCATTATATTGATGGATCTGAGGGTGTCGGAGGATGGAGAAGTAACTTGGAGTGATAAAGATGAAAAATTTATTTTCAAACCCTCAGTATGATTGGAATGAGTGCTTTTTTTCTTTCCCTGTAAGTAATTATAACAGGAGAAATACTTATTTACCAGGAGGGAGCCATGCTGCTGGTGGTTTGGCTTATTGGGGTTTAGTGATTCTGTTGCCTGCTCACACCTAAAACACTTAGTGCTGGAGGTGCTTCTTATTGTGAAGGTCACACCATACATGTGCAATTGTACTTTGAATAATGTATCTTGATTGTTAAATGCATCTTGATTGTTATTTTTCTCCTACTGGCATAAATAATGAACCGGTAATCTATAAATTTGTTGACTTGATAGCAGTTAGTAAGTGTTTTATGTGGATGAATTGGATTGTCCTACAAGTGATGCTTAAATATGTAAGTGGGCTTTTTTCAAATTAATTAAATAACATGGGGCTGCCATGTTCCTGCTTGCGTTTTTTTGTTGTTGTAATTCCTTAGTAAATAAGCTGAATTCTCTGGAAGGATGTGCATTGTAAGCAGGGCAAGGACCTCAGTAGATTTAGAACTGCACTTTCACATTCTTGATCACAGTTACTTTAAAAATAGTTTGAAATTAAGGGAACTTTTAAATAAGGAAATTGACTTATATCCATGTAATATAATTTAGGAGGCAGGGTGGTGTTACCACCCTCGTCAGAATACAGAGAACATGTATACCACTGGATCTTGTCCTCAGAAAGTTGTCCCCTGCTCAAATTCCTTTCTCCTTTCTCAGGTGAGAAGTTTTGGAGTGATTGCAGAGGGTGGAAACCGCAGCTCTCACTATTCTGACTTATGGACTATTGCCCAGATACCCTCCCTAAACATGGAGATGACAGCTGAAGGCATGGTTGCCTCTTCTGCTCTCTTGGACACTGTCAGTGCTGCCCCAGAGCTGGAAGAAGGGAGCAGGACTGGTCCTTGGCTGCTCTGTAGTGTGAGGGCTCTGACTGGCAGCAGTAGTTCATATCTGTAGTCACAAGCCAAGTCACAAGCCAGAGCACTGGGCTTCTGCCCATCTTGCTATTTCTTCCTGCCTCAAGCTGAAGGACAGTGCAGTAACATCCTGAGCCTTGCAGAACATTGAGAGCACAGCTCTGAACTACTGTGGTGGTTGGTAGCAAGGGTGTTCCAGTCCTCTGCTTGCTGCAGATCAAAGAACCTCCTCCTCCTCTCTCCTACCTGAGCTGAGCTCAAGAGTTGAGTTATTCACTGCTGAACAATAGGACAGTGAATATTAAACATCTCATGTTTTCTGCTATTCCCACTTGGTCTGTTCAGTGAAATGTGAGAAGGTGGTGAGGTTGGTTAGTTATTTCACAGAGCCAGGAGAATAGATGAGGAACAAAGTCAATTCCTGCTGTGGTTCTCTGTGGGAAATATCAGTTATAAGCAGCTTAGTCTTGGTGACAAGCATCATTGAATGGAATCTGTTACCACAGTAGAACCAGAAAGGATTCCATTACTGAAAGCAGAGGAAAAAAAGTACCTGTGTTGTATCTGAGAGCAATGCAATGAAATTGCTATGTAAGAATTCAAATAACAAAACATGGTAGTTCCTACCACCTAGTCCAAACACCATGGGGAAGGGTAGTGTACTAAGATAAGTAATGTGTTATGTTTTGATTTTCTACTTTTCTCTAAATCAACTATGATTTAAAAAATTCTTTATCTTTCTGAGTAGGTGATATCTATTAATATTTTGATTGGGGTAAGGTGGTAACTCCAATCAACAATATTTTTACTAGCTAAAAATGCCTGACTGAATACGTAAGGTCCCGGAAGATGAGTTCTATTCCCTCAGTCTCTGTGCTTTTCTTTACATGGACTTCAGGACACCCACACACAGCTTTCAGATGAGAAACCATTAGATGGGCTAATGGGGCATCGAACTAACCTGAGGCAATGTACGTAGGGAACGGCTTCTCTCTTAACATCTTATTAGAACTCCCTCAAGTATAACAGGAGGGTAGAGGTAATTAAGCTAAAAATGCAAATAAACACGGTGTGATCATTTTTATGCCAAGTGACCAGCTAAAAATAAATATCTGCTTGGCATAAGTTTTTTCCATGGAGCAGGATAAATACCAGTTCACTGCTTGTGGCAGGGTCGTGATCTCCTGCTGTGGCGCAGATTGAAAGGTGAAGATTCACAATATTTATCCTTTCAGAAAGTGTCTGGGGTCCTGTTATAGGAAAGAGAAAAAGATGGACAATTTGGTAGGTTGTTCAAGTCATCTTCCCACATCGGGCCAACTGCAGCAGAAGGGGGACAGCCGTTATCAGTGTGAGGACAGTAAAAAGGAATTGATGGCTCTACTCCAGTTCTTAATAGAGCAACTTGTTCTAATTGTGCCTCTTTGTATACTCTGTAGAGGAGAAATGTTTGGCAGAACATAGAGGATTAACTACTATTATGCCACTGAAAATCCCTGACTCTGAGGAAAACATGACGAGCACATTGGAGGCAAGAAAGTCATGCAACAGCTTTTCTTCCAAGCTCAGCATCAGTTGAGAGAGAAATCAGTCCATCAGTTTTCACAGACAGTACAGCCTTCTCCTTAAACCTGGTCCTCCATACACCACTGGAAGCTTTGCCACTGGCGTCCCTGATTCTGGAGTTAAAGAGCTTTCATTGTAGTCATCACACAACTGCTGATATTGGTTAATGAAATCACCTTGTGAGCCCCTCACGTCAATGACTTTATATATTTCCCCTGTTTGTGAGATCCCTGTCTTCTCCATGGGTCTCTAGGGATTGCAGTGCAAAGCTGATGGTGAGCTAGTTTCTTACTGCATTGAACATGAACAGTCTTCCTCCTAGCTCAGCCCTTTCCTGAGCAATTAAAAGATCTGTGCAGTTTTTCCTGCACTCACATTCTCTCAAGCATGCCAACTTATGATTTGGGTAAGTTGTGTTTACATTAAATTTTACTCTCTCAGGAGGTTTTTCATTCAGCAACTGTCTAGCACAAGTTCACAGTAGAAATTCGCTTGATGCCGAGTGCCCTTTCCTCCTGCTAGCTTTAAAACGACTTATGGATGCTAAGCTTCTTGCAGGATCATGTGCCATCATTTATTTTACACAACACTCTGTTTTACATAATAAGATTTACAACATCAAAGACAGCAAGAATGTTCTTTTTAAGAAAGAGTGTGAAACCCTTACATGCTTAGGAAAAACATTCATATCTTGTATGTATTTTTCACATAGTGGAATGCCTGCCATTTAACAGTGTCTAGGGATTTAAATGAAAGCTGACAACAGAAATATCCTAGACATACCTATTTTTTAAATACCTTTAACTTCTTTTAGCTCCTGTCTTTCGGCTTTGCTTTGTCACAACAAAAGCTAAAATCTTAGAACTACTTTGTTTACAGGATTTCCAGAGTACTCCAAATCACTTCTGTGCCTGGTGGAAACTCAATAAAGATGTACAAGAGTGCTGTCAAATATGCACTGAGGAGATCTGGCACTGTGGGTTTTTCCCTCTCAGTGAAGCAGTTGCATTGCTATGGAGTTGAAATAGGGCAGAACCTGGCCCTTTCCTTTACAGCTTTTGCCCAAGGAAGGAGCCATGGAGTACAGACTGTGTTTCACTGATCTTATGGGTCCTGCTGAAAGGGCAGGGGCACCCTAGGGATGTATTTGGAGGGCAAGGTGGGGAGACTTGCCCTGCGTTGCTCTTGTGAGCAGAGACCTTATTCAGTCCGTTTGTCAGATAACACTTTCTTGCACAGCAGTGCAGAGGAGGTTGAAACAAATCAAAGAGCATGATGCTTGCTGCTGAAGTGGTTAAATACACCAAGTGTCAGATCCTTATCTCATCCCAAAATGAAGACGGTGACATAAAAAGGCTGGAAGAGGTGGACTTGTAACCTTTAATGTCTGTGGACCAGGGGGTCAGGAAGAACCACTACACAATGCAGGGATTTTTATAAGTTGTTCAAAGAGCTGTTTTGGTGAGAAGTAGGAGTTGGGGTTAAAGTTAAGTGCAGAAGTCAGACCAGTTGATTAAACCAAATAATTATCAATATACTACTCTCTAAAAATTTTAGACTTGCCATTCACTGGAGTCTTTTAAAGTCCTTTGCTGTTTCAGTGTCCTCGTGCTTCTCATAACATTGTGAAATGGGCTGGCTCTGCAACCTGAACAGACTTTCTAGCAGCTGCAGTATCCCAGAATCGTGCATTTTGGGATTTTTTAGCAAAAAGAGATCCATGGCAAGAAATACTTTAATTTTTTTCTTTGTTACTTTCTTAATTTTTAGACCATTTTGATGCAAGAAACTGCTTATTCTTGCCATGTCACACATAGTTGTAGGGTTAACTAATTTTGTTAAGGTCTATAATGTGCTTGTAAATATACTCTTGAGAAAAATTTTCCTATGGCAGGAAATGAAGATGATGAACTAATCAGTTGTCTTTGTCACCAGTTTTATGATTCATTTTTATGGTGCTGTGTCTTTATGAAATCATATGAAATGTATGAAATTGCCCCTGTTTGCAAGACTCTTTAAAAATGTTTTAAAATTCTTATTTGCAAGCCATGTTTCAGTTATAAATACATGGCAGATTAGAATTTCATTTCTGCAGTTTTTCCTAACTGCCTCAAGTACAATCTTCATGCAAATGGAATAATCCCTTTGCTTTGCAGTCTCTAGGTCAAAACTGCAAGAGTGTTTGCAGGGACCTGACTGCCTTCTTTAGCTGTCTCCTAGAGAAGAACAGACAGACACTGACTGGAACAGCTCGTGACATATGTTTGGCAGCAAAAGTACCTCTGGTTCCAAGTTCCAGATTATACTTCTCAGCTATGGCTGGCCCTCTTCCTGGGCACTCATTAGCTTTTCTTTTAGTCATTTTACACCCAACAGAGGTAGTCTCCTTCTGCTGAGATTTTCCTGTTTGTTTGGTTTGGGGTTTTTTGTGCAAGACATCATCTCTCCTGTGTAGTGGTGGGAATGCGTTGGGGTTCCCTTTGGCTGAAAGGGTAGCTGGCAGAAAATGAGTACATTTATTCTTAGCAAAGAGGGATGTGTGAGCTGGGGGGGAACAGCTCAGGGGAAATCTGATGTGCGTCAGGAGTCCTCCTTTGCACTACGTGCAGCCTCTGCTCTGCCTGCTGCTGTGCAGTCAGCTCTGTGTCACCCCTCTGTCTCAGACACCCATGTACACAGACCCAGCTTTTTGTGCTTCAGCAGCAGATTTCTGTAGGACCATGTGGGTGCTGGCCCCTTTCCCGACTTGGGGTCATCTTCCATTCCTGGCTGCAGCATCCTGTGTTTCTGAAGAACAAGACCAGGATGATGAAAACCACCCAGAGCATTTAAACCAGAGAACGAATAGCAGGAAGAGAAACCTCAGAATGCAGAGAGGTGACTGGCTGAGGTAATTTAAAATAAAAAATGGCTCTTGTCTAGCAGCTCCTCTTTAATACATAGTTACTGTCCAGAATATCTCAGGAAACCATTTTGTATTCTGCTAGTGTAAGCCCAGATAGCAGATTTATCTTTAAAGATTAGGAGTTATTTGGGAAAGTTTCATTTCATTGTTGTATTTAAACCAGAACATTCCTGTCTCTTTGTCACCTAGCTATTTTATATTAAACTAATTACTTTAGTGAGGCTAAGTAAAACAATTACTAGTCAGACTGCATATTTGAGTCTCCTTATGGCATCAAGATAAAAATCCAGTTATCCCATGTTATAAGCTCTTCCCTTGACTCCCCCCAAAAAGGTTTAGGTTGTTTGGTTGGTTGTAATCTTTGAAGAATACAAAGGGTTTGCACTTCAGGCAAGCCCATTTCCTTTTGTAACGGGAAAAGCTCCAAGCACTGCTTTTCAAACAGAAGGAGAAAGATTATTTTTGCAGACTTCTGCTGAGCAGTTTTGAACAACACCCTTTAACAGGAAAGCACAGCTTCTCTTAAATTTCTTCAAGATGAAGACAGATAGGCTTCTTGTTTTAAATTACTTACCATAATTAATGGTTTGAGATGATGATAGTAATGTGTAAGTTGTTTTATGCTTTTACCCTTTTTATGTGCAACTTGAAGTTCTCTGTTGAACTTAACAGTATTTGAACTTGAAAGTTTTTTGGTAACCAAGAAGGGCAAAGACACCAACTCCTCACATAAAAACATTTGAAGGAATGGGCCCAAGAGCAGACCCAGTGTTAAGTCAACATTGAGAATAATGGATTTCAGCATAGGTTAAAAGAAGGCCAGATCTTCAGTTAGAGATGTCTGAGCCCTTAAGGGAAGAAGTGATGGAATTAAAGGGACAAATATTTAGTTGTGCTGCACAAAAATGTTTTGAACTTTCTCCAGAATCTTTTCATTTTGTATCTGCTGATGAGTGTAGGTCATAAAACTATATCAGGAATGCGAACTAAACATAACCACAACTTTAGAAAACATCAAAGCATTTTTGCATGTGGAATCATGCAGTGTGGTCTGGGAAACGATATAAATGCCTACCTAATTTCTGAAACCTTTAGTTTAGGGAGTAATAAATACTAAGTACATGTAGGGCACACTGATACATGGGAACATCCACATGGTATTGCAGGGACAGAGGACTGTATATTTCTTCTTGCTGTTCTGGGTGTTCAGGGCTGTGGATGACTAGACAGGGACAGAGACTGGAACTTCCATCTCTGCCCAAGAGGATATGAAATAATTTTGTGACAGCTTTTTCATTGTCCTGTAGTAGAACAGTGTGATTCAGCACTTGACCAAATTCCCAGTGTCTGCTGGTTTGGCAATTTTAATCACAGTGATGAAGCATGAGGTCAAGATTGCAAGACATGCAGAGAATGATTTGAAGATAAAAGTGCTGTTATTGAAAATTTTCAGGATTTCAGATTTAGAAGAAATGGTTTTGTTTTATTCAATAGAGACTGTTAGCTATATGTGCCCAAGGCAGCCAGAAACTTCTTACTAAGAACCAGTTCTGGGGGAAGTGAGCTTCGCCTCCAGCATGTTCTTGGTTCATCATATTTCATGGATGATTTGTCAAGGACAGTTCCTTCTTTCAGTTAGTTTAAAAAATAAAATTAAACATTCTGGCATCACCACCACTAAAATGTGTTATATGATGCTCAGATACGCATGTTTTTAAAAAGAGCACATAATTTTTTCTCTGATTTCTGGATTTTCAGAACCTAATGCTAACCTTCTTTCCCTTTCCTTCTCTTCTCTCGTTTATTTGAACGATGAGTGCAAAGCAGAAAATAGTTTTCTGGCAGTAAATGCTCTCTGGCGTTGGAAAATACTTGATGGTTAAGTTAAGAATGAAAAATATGGGGTTGGAATATGTGGTGGTTGAGCTGCTCTGCTGGCTAGGCACATCCCTGGATGGCCAGATGTGTCTTGCTGCCATAGATTTATAATGTGGGATTTCTGCAGAAGGGGGAAGAAAATACTCTTTATAAATGGGGAAAGGAAAGGCTTTGAAAAAGAGAAGCTGTTTCTGCTTTAGGTTTTAGATGCTTTCTGAAATCATCATTCATTTCTTGTCTTCTAAAAGACACCACCACTGCATAAAAGAGTGGTACCTTAGAGATTGCCTTGCATGGCACTTGCTTCTGCAGAGTTCATTGCTGTACCAGAACTTTCCTCTTGTGTGTTTGGAGAGTGTCTGGCCCACTGAAGCCCAATGCTAATGGAGCTATATAGACCACAGTACATTAATAATATTAATGCCAAGCTACCACATCTGCGTTATGTTTCCTGTGCTGTAGAATTATCCTCTTAGCCAGATAAGTGCCTGCTTTCCACTTTCCATTCCCTGCAAAAGTGAGATTCGTTTCACTGCTCACTAGCTCAGAGAGAGGCTTTGAACATGAATTTCTCCTGCAATTGCCACAGTGGGACAGCCCTTGCATACCAGTGTAATTTGCATTGCTGTCTGAGGACCATTACACAATTTAAGCACTTTAGGAGCCACCAAAGCAATTTATGCACTGGGCAGCCGAGTGTGCTCTTTCCTGTACCCTGCTGTGCACATCTCCCTACAAAACAGAAACCCTGTGTACAGCCCCACCTTCCTCCTTCAGCCTCCTCCCCAGCTACACTTGCTGTCTCTGGAAACAGCTTTTAACCCAGAGCTGTCTGCAGAAGTGTCCTTTGTTCCTGGAGCAATCTCCCTCCTCTTGGGGCAGCAGCTGGGGAGCGTGGGATGTGGGGAGCAGGGAGAGTGTTCGGTCCCTCTCTGTCATGATTAGTTTGGTGCACACTGGGAGCTATGAAATAGTGCTGGTGATGACCTTGCATTCACACATAGGCAGCTTGACCCAGAATGTTTCCCATGGAAGAAACTTGTACTTTCAAGTGTCAACTTAGAAACCCACCCTCTCTTTGTTACTAAATACATAGCTAACGCCACTGTAAACCTGTTCTGTGTTTTGGGACTGAAGTGCAGCTTACTTTTAACTTTAAACTGACTTTGGTGATGAACATCCTTCCTACACCAGCCTGTTTGCAGAGCTGTGGCTGGGCAGCTGGAGGAAAAAAGAATGTGGTGTTTCCCATAAGTAACTGCAGTGCCAACAAGAGCAGTGCTAGGGACCAAGATACAGTGGGGCAAACGAGAGTGTGTGATTTGTTTTGTTTGATAGGAGAAAAGTAGAAGATTTAGCAAAAGGAGAATAAATGTAAAGGTAACATTGGTTTACATGAAAATAGTGTCTTCTTATTGCATGGATACTTGCTATTTTATAGCTATAGATGTCAAGCCAGAGTACTTAAAGCATGGATAGCATGATTTATATTCAGAGGCCTACCAACTGGTACTGCTTTAGGAAGAAGAGGCATGTGCTTTTAATATGTTAAAATGTGTCTTTGGCAGCATAATGGTTTTAAAATACTATTTCTCTTCCCTCTCTGGGTGCTTCTCCTGTATCTTGTTTCTCAAATTCCACAAGATCCAGCCGTCTGGCTTTCGCATTATCTACTCATTGTGTATTGTTAGTCTACTCTTCTCTAAAGAAGGGGAGACAAATCATAATTAAATTTAGTGTGGTTATTCATTCTCTGTTTGGAGTTAGAATTTAGTTTAATTTGTATTTCTTTATGTGTTTTTTGGTAGTTCCTTGTACTGTGTTAGTGCCTGGGGATGGTTGCTGGCTAAGTGTGGAGCAAAGTCTGGGGTGTTAGTTTTTGCTTGCTGGTGAAACTTTAAAAGGGTTTTTAACCCTTTGTGCTGCAGGGACAGATGTGCCTTCCCTGTGGCTTGTGCTCAGGTTCAGCAGCCGCAGATGGGCCAGCCTTGGGGGTAGGTCTGTGTGTGCAGCCACCTGTTCATTTTCAGGAGCTCTGAAGGAAGTTCCCAGAAACTTTCCTTATGACTCCCCTCTTCAGGGACAGGGCAGTGATAACAAGTGCCTGTGCTGAGGCTGTGTGCCCCTCCTTTAGTGCAGGGAGCGGGGAGCAACAGATGTGATTTAAACCCTTTGGAGCAGGTGTGGTGGGTCCTGGACTGAGCCCTCCAGGTTGACCCAGGTGATGAGGACTTAGCAACAAATCCAGAAGTCTACTGTGCTTTATTATACCTAAATGTCTTGAAAATTCAGGTGCTATTTAGAATCTGCTTGTAAGGACTGAGTGGGCTGGGTTGGATGAGAGCACTGAAGCATGGAGTGAGGGCAGAGCCATTCCTATCTCTGAGTATCCGAGCTCTGTTCCACATGAACTGGAAGGGGCCCTGTGTCCCCAAGGAAACACAGGAGTCAAGGACTGGGAGAAGTTTGCAAAATCCATTTACATTAATCCAAATTAACCTTTGAACACCTCATGTTTTCTGAATGCAGTTTTTTAAATGGCAGCAGACAGTGGTAAATGATCTTGTTTAATATCTCTAGCTTCAGTGAATGTGAAACATTAGTATGAAATCTCCTTGTTGTTATAATAAATATCTGGTTTAGCCTGATAAGAGGTGAGATGGTTCATAAAATGCTGGATGAGTAAGCCTAAAGAATCTGTTTAATTGAATCTTCTTTATTACAATGTCAGGATACTCGAAAATAGAGGTCTGGGGAATTGTGGTAAAACGCTGCTTTGGCATTATCTCCTTGGTGACCTGGGCTGATGATGTTCCTATTTGGTGTCCCCATGAAACCAACTGAAGTCACTCCTAACAGCAAATGAGGCATTTTCATATAAACCTTTACTATATGAAAATATAGTAAGTTGTGAGTTGGGAGACACATACCTTAATTTTATAGGTCAAATAAGGATGTGAGGTTGAATTTAACCATACTGTCTGAAATAGCAGGAAATGTGTTTCTTAATGTCACCATTTTTCCTTTTCTTTTAGGAACTGTTATATTGCATAGGGAACATTTAGCATCTGTGTCTCTGAATCCCTGTTGTTTACTGATGTGACCTTCCATAGCTTTCAAATGTGGTGGTTTGTTTTTTTCCCCCCATGTAAAATGAAGCTTAAATTGAAATTTCCTTTACCATTCATATTGGCATAGCTTTGTTTTACACAAGCTGAACAAGTATCCCTGCCTCGAATGAGTAATCTGCTGGAGCTGGTAATATGAGAAAAGGCTCTAAAAAAGGTTAGTACATGCTACATTCAAATATCCATATTGCATATACAAGACCTCTGGTTTAGGTGACAAAGCAAGAAGATAGAAGCACAAAAAAAGTGATTAGCTCTCAGGAATTTTTAAATTCTAAGCACTTCAAAGCAGGTTAACAGATAGTTAAGGGGATCTTAAATCTTATGCCGAGGTGGGAAATACCCACATTATACTCACCAAGTACAAAGAAATGCTTATTTCTTCATTTCTTCATAGGTATGAGCTCTGATCTATAGATTTCTGAGAGTTCTTGGAAGTTACTTCTCATTTTATGTCATGATCTTACTATTTCCTGCCATGCTGCAGCTTTCTCATCATCTGGGAAGAATCATGTCAAGTTGTCAAATAGACTAATTGGTTTAATATTTTGCAATTCTTTCACTTGAAAACTGATTCTTAGCTGGTGATAAAATCACTTTTGTTTTAAATGTTAGTGCCTTTGACAGATAGAAGTATTAGATACTTTGATAGGATTTTCAGAATCGCCTGTGGGTTTTGGACATTTAATTCCCATTAATTTCTGCGATGTTCTTTGCTTCCCTCGGGACACTTTCAAAATCTCAGCCTTTGTAAACCTGGAAATGACTGGCTTTAAAATCTTTTCAGTTTCAACTTAGTAGAAAATGTGTTTCTCACCCAGTTTCTACAGCTTTAAATGGAAGGTAAGGCTTTTCCTTGGAGTGCTGGGCAAGGGAGGCAGCCAAAACAAGCAGAAATAGGATCACAGTGACAAGCCTCACTGAGATCCTGACGCCTCTTTGGGAGGGAGCTCTGTTTGCTTTTGCAGCCCTTTGGGCAGAGTGCCCATCCTCTCCTCAACATGAGCTGCTTCTCACCAGGACTGAGGGGAGAAGGGAGAGGGCTCAGAGGCACAGAAGTCACCCAGCGAGGACCACCGGGGTTCCCACTGCTGTGCTGCTCCTCCCCATCTCCCTGTGCAGGGAGGCATGCAGAAATTCCTGGTGGTCTTGGCTGAAATGTAGTGGTGGAAGAACAGGGTAGATCTCAGTTCCCTTGACTTGTTATGTTTTGTATGTTGGAGCACAACCCCATAATAGGACACTCAGCTGGAAGGCTGCAGCTCTCAGGGGGAAGGCTGGTATTTGCTGTGAAACCTTCCCTGCAGTTTTGTTTGCAACATAAAGCTTGAGAAACTTAGTAAATTCTGGGTTAAAACAGGTGAATGAATTCGGAGACAGACAATATGTCCTGTGAAATCCAGGCTGATAACTGTGAGGAAGCAGAATGTGTAAAACAATGGGGCTGGAAGCAGGCTAGGAGCGTGGAGCCAGCTGTGGAGCCTTGGGCAAGCCTGGGAGTTGAGATACATGTGATGAAAGCAGCCTGGTCCAGTAGGAAAATTCTCCCTGAAAACTTCACTTCTGCCCTGAAATCATCAGCCTTCATCTCGGTATTGCTGACATTTCTTGGCTCAACAGTTTGACTTGTCAGTAGCAAAAGACAATGTGAGAAAAAACATTTTGCAATTCATGTTGTTCCTTTGTGTTTGTTCAAAATGGCTGCTGGGCAACGGAGAGAAAGTCTTTTTCCAAAGTTTAAGAAAGGGAAGCACAACACAGTGGCCCTGGGTCATGCTGTGTAGTCTGGCTGTGTTCAGCCTTAGCACTGATCCTCCAGGAGTTGCTCTGGAATGCCTGAAGCTCCTGAATGTTTTTCTAAATGGGATTTTTCCTCATCAAAAGGAAGTGTGTGGAGACAAAAGTGACCTTTGAAGTGGTGTTGGGGTTGCAAAAAAGTACATTGCTGTTGATCAGAGACACCGTTGTAAAAATACAGAGCTTCCAGTGTGCTGGCTTCATTTTTCTGCCTCACATTTGTCTGCTGGTAATAAAGTCCTGTCCTGTGTCTTCTAAAGCACCAGAGAGATTTGCAGTATGAAAGGAGTGATCCTGAGGCCACCAAAGAGTCCCTTTTTTTGTTGTTGTTTATACTGAGGTATTATGTTATATTATTGGCAAAGTAATTTTCATCTCCAAGTGAGACAAGATCAGTCACAGTGGTTTTCACAAGATTGATGTGAAGAGCTAGTGGTGCTAATTAATCAGAGATGGAGAGAGCGTGTGGCTGCATACTCAATTAGCGTAACATTTCCTAAATTGGAACGAGCTCTGCCATACAGGAATACTATAGCAAAGCCTGAAGGGTGCAGGGATACAATTCATAATGTACCACCTAAACTCCTTACTTGAATGCTGGCACCTCGAGACACTGAGTGCTGAGCCCAGAGTGATTTTCTATGGTAGGTGCTGCAGAATCACCAAAAATGCTGGAAAGGCAGTATCTCCTTTTATTTAGACAATGTTATATAACTAGGCTCCTTAATTACATTTTTACTTAAACAGAAAGGACTTGATGTTTGTTGCAGTAAATCATCTTTGACATAAACAATACTTAGTTATGGCTGCTTTTCACTGTTCTTTGAAATCCAGTCTCTTTTAAGAAAAACTGCAGGTTGTGAGAGCAGCTACAATGCTATAAATAACAATAAAGTGGTAACTCCAGATTTGTTTCAATACTGCACATGGAAGCTTAAAAACGGAAACTGATCTCTAATGTATAAAAGTGGAGATCAAAAGATAGAATACTTTCTGTGCTTGATATTTAAATGAATTTCACTCTTAACCTCTAGAATTTTTATTTGTTTGTTCTTATGTTACAGTAAAGGTACTTTTGTTGCCTATAGGTAGAAAAACCTGTAAGCCATTGTGACCTGAAGAAGCAGAAGATTTTCGTTAAGTCTTTGAAAATAAACTGATTTAGTGGCATAGCAGCTTTAATTTTATCCAGATTTGTAGTTTACATCAGGCACAGCTGTTGAGTAAACCTGCAGAATGAATTAGAAATGGATTAATGAAGCTCTAAGACAAATACGTCAGAATATTTTAAATAGCTCTCAAAGAAACAATTTTATTTAATTTTAGTCATGTAAGGCTTTATACTCTGAGCGAAATAAAGTAAAACAATAGACCCAAATTCTAAATTGATACCCAATGTATAATTTTCCCACAGGTTTTTGAAGTATGAAAAACCGTATAATTATTTTCTGACTAGTGAAATTGGTTTATATGGATTATGAAGAGAAGGAGCCCTCCATAACAAGTATGGTTTGTGGCAGCTGGCCTGGTACCTGCTACACCATTCCAGTGGCTGTAAAACCAGAGATACAGTCCAATTCCATTTGTAGTTAGGCTGCTGTAAATCTGGAGTAAGTTCATTGGTTTGATCCAGCATTAGAAGCCTAAGTTACTTTTCCTCTCCCAGACTCTCATTTCAGGCCATGTTCAATGCAACGTAGAGTGGATGAACTGTGATATCTTTGATCTCTAAAGTCAGAAGTAGGTCACTGATGTTTGATTCTTGAAGGGAAAGTACTCAGTTCAGCAGCCTGAGAAGGGGGAAAGGAGGGGTGATATTGTATCTGCTGATAGATTTACTCAACTTCAGAAATCCTTAAGCTGATTGTGTGCTTTCTTGAAATTTCTGTCTTGTTTCTGCTAAAACAGTCCTTGAAAACAGGAATTTCTTACAGGTTTGCTGGAAGAACCTGGGAACTAGTTTCTTTCTTAGTCTTTGGGTTGTTGTTGCAATTCTCTGATCATGCGTCATTCCTGTAGCATGGCTGGCACAACAGGTGCTGCCAGGCAAATTTAGGAAAATGCCAGCAGGTTTATTGCTCTTAATCATCCTGCTGTAGTTAAACTGCTGCAAATCTCTTATAATTCAGAATATCCTCCTTTTTGCAGCTTGGCTGAAGTGTTACTACTCAAGAATTTAATTTGTCAGGAGGAAGATCGTACCTGTGTGGAAGGAGTGTTGGCCTCCCACTGACAGACAATTTTGCTGAGTTGCTCCAGAGGATGACTGTTGAAGCTGGCTAGAGATGGATTTATTTTTTGCTCTGCTTATTTGTGACTTGGTTTTTTATGATTGCTCTACAGTAGAACCTATTCCTTTAAGAAGTTGAGAAGGGGTCAGGAATGCTTAACAAAAGAGCAGGTACTTGGGAATATGGATAGAACAGTGTTTTTAAGAAATAATTATCCTTGCCTTACGCTCGAGGCAGACAAGGTACACTCTTCACCTAACCAAACATAGGTCAAACTGAGCTTAGCTCACTCTTGAGAGATGAGAAAAGCCTGTGCATGTAATTAAATTCTAATGCAGTGGAACAAATCCTATGGTTGATGTCCCAGAATAGATTGTTATTCTAAAAATGCTACTGAAATTAGAGAGTAGATATAGGCGTCTGTCTTGGCCCATTCTTTCTTCAAAAATGGTTAAATTTTGAATTGCTCAGAAATTCGTGATCTTTGGCATTTAACATGGCTTGTCTGCCTCAGAGTTACCAGCTCCAGACCCTGCAGAATCACCTTGAGCAGCATATACTTTTATTTTCTCATTGCAGTGACTTGGCTGTGCTTAAAGTCAGTGTGAGTAAAGAGAAATAAAATTCAAGTCAATAAAATATAATAAATAGTGTCCCCATTATAGGTACAAAAGGATACTGCTGTATCACAGTCATGCAGTTGTACAACAGAAAATGCTTCTTAAACAAAATCCTGATCTTTGACAATTTGGCATAAGTTTTTCCCATTTCTGTGTGACTTGATGTTTTAGTCTAAAAAAAGCTCCTATTCTGTCTCTTAGACTATAATTTGTCAGTCCCTCTTCCTACTGCTTTGAGTCCTGTAATCAATCCCAATTATCTCCATGTCTCTGCAACTGCTTTGAAAGGATGGTCTCATGCCATACCTAAAGCCACCGGGGTTACCAATTAGATAAAATATTGCAGAGTAGGGTAGCATATTAGCAACCTTTGTTCAGAATATTTTTGTGAAGATAGTATGAGTTATTAAATGGCTGAACAGGGACACAACTTTTGTTATTAAATGCAGCTGACTGAAAATTGAGATAGGTCTTCTAAATGCATGGACAAACATCACTGGAAGCTGTTTCTGTTCAAGCCATTGTGCTTTGATCAAAAGGAGTTTGTGATTGACATTGTTTTTTATGAGATGGGAAATGTGAGTTGTGTGAAATGTGTTACCTTAATGTCATTTGTTATGTATTGATGTTTTCAAACTTTACAGAATGAAACATGATCCAACAGTAAGCTATAATGATAGGGTTGTTTGAGTTTTTATTCTTTTTATGGGAGTCCCTTATTTCTTGTCTTTATCTCACTTAATCTCGGTTTAATCTTAGCTTTGACATTAACTATGCCATTCTAGTGTTCTCAATGACTTGTGTGAAACAGGGTGATTTTTTAGCCCCCTTTCCAAAGGAGCAGGCAATAACTTCTCATGAACACAGCTCTTCAGGGAGGAAACACCTCAGGCCTTTTGATGCATGAGAGGAGGAAGGAAAACTAGCATGCTAAAGTCTCACAAGTAAAAAATATGCAAAATCATGGACCACTGGCCTGAGCATTTCTTGTGTTCACAAGTTCTGATGCTGTCTCTCCAGGAGCAGCTGTGTCAAGGTTCTGCATGCTCTTTTTGCTGATGGATGCATTGAAGGATGGCTGTGTGCCGAGAGAACCTGGCACGGAGGAGCTGGGGAGCAGTTTGCAAAGTTACCTTTCATGTACAGCATGAGGTAATTCATGTACAGCAGAGCTGAGTGTCCCTTTCTAGCACCTTTCAGGCTTAGGGAGCGAGTTGCTGTGGAGGTGCCTTCCCCTGAAATCCCGGGGGGAGGGACCCTGCAGGGTACGGGTCTGCCTCTGTCCCTGCTCCCACGTCACGTGCTGTTTAGGATAATTTGTGAATCCACTGAACTAATGAGCCTCCTTATGAATCAGTGTTATCCAACCTGGACACACAGGCTGTCTGCCTGGTGGGAGTGAAAACTTAGATCCTGAACCAATGGTAGTATCTGGGATTTTCATTCTGTTTACCAGCTGGTCAGAAGCTTGACTGAAAGGCACAAATTAAAATCTAAAGAGAGCCTTAAAGGAAGGGCCAAGCAGATGGGAGATCAGTGTGGAGACTGGTGAAGGGGATAGAAAGACATAAGACACAACTTGTACTGTTGCCCTCAGGCTGCATCTGTTATTGGAAATAAAACTTGGGGTTATCATTATTTTCACTTGTCAGAATGTATGAGCTGACAAAAAGCAATGCTCGTGTCTCTAAACATTTTCATGGTAATGCATCTTCTGTGTCTGCATTAGGACACGTCTCTGTGCTGCAACTTCAGCTGTAACACAGACACTGAACATGTGAGGAATTGTGTGTAGTCACAGCGCTGTTCAACATCATGCATTTGCTGTTAATCCTTGGTGAATTGTATGCTGGACCAGCTGTACAGTTTAATTTCTGTCCTCTGTCTATTGACAGATAGCATGACTGTGCATATTGAGTCATATTAGGGATATTTTATAGACAGTAGCTTTCTTATAACCTTATAGCCAGGGCTATGTTTGAGTGGCTTATCATTGCTATATATCTACAAAATAAATTAAACACAGTTATTTATAACAAAATTACTTTTTAAGTAGAGCAGTGAAGTGATTATGGTATTTTTAATAAGCAAAGTATTTTAAAAATACTATGGTTTCCTTTTATTTTACAAGTGAATTAGTATAATTATACATTTTAGTTACTAAAATAAGACAAATTGCAAACAATATTTTTATTCTATTAACGAACTCTGCTAAAATGCTGAGTCTTTAAATGCATTCAACTAAGCAAGAGAGGATGAGGTTAAAATTAAGAGAGCATTCAAGACATGGTATGTAGTTAAAAAGAGGTTATATTGGAAGCTAAGATACACAACAGTCCTTGGGTAGGAGTTCTGCAAGGTAGAGTGTGTGTGTGCATGTGTACTGACAATCTCATTGGGAATGTGTTAAAAAAATGGCTTTTTATGTGAACTGCTGTTTACAAAATGTTTGTTACATAAATTCTATTCTGCTTTTGATTAGTGTGTGGATGTAAAGACTTTATTTTATATGTCCTTTTATAATTTTATATAGAAACAACCACAGCCTAAAAGAATTTTGCACTGTTTGTATAATAAATCAGTCCTGATGGTCTTAATTTGATTGGTAATTAAAAACAAAGTTAACTTGGTACTTGATTGAGATGTAAAGATGTTGGTAATTCAATGTTTCCATCTCCAGAACAGTAAGGTTTTGGAGGTTTGGTTTATGTTGGCTTTTCACAGTCATTCCAAGAAGTTGAATCTGATGTCTATGGGGGCTTTTTTTTTTTAATCCCCCTTTGGATAAATTGATTTTCGTTTATGCAAATAGGTGACAGGTTCCACATAGATCTGACCATGTTTACTGTGAGGTATGCAGGAAGCTGTGTAACATTTAAAAGCTTTTGTGGGGGGTCTTGGCATTCTGGACTATGTGATTGTGAGGGGTTGTGTAGTGAATTCTACAGAGCTGCCTTGTTGCATAAGGGACTGGGCACCAATATCATATAAATTCCAGGGATACTGGAAGTGGTGTGTAGTCTGAGATGCTGTGTAGGACAGGCATAGAAATCTCCCCAGTACTTGCAATGCCAAGAAGTCCTTGCTAATGTTTGTCCTTGGCACAAACACAGGCTGACCTGACAGTAGGTTGGCAATTCCCCTGGCTGCCAGGTGAAGCTGTTTTCTTCCCAGCCACTCTGGGCTGGCATGTGCTGGATGTGTTCCAGGAGCTCTCAGAGTCCCCTGGTCAGCCATTGAGCAAGGAGCCTGTATGGCTGACAAATTGACTTCTGCCCTATTGAAATTAAAAACAAATAAATAATTGTTACAGGGTGACTGTGTATTGTAATATTTGTAATAAATCCATGGTAAATTATATTTATACAAAGCAGGGAGGCGCCATGTATCTTTGGTAATTTATATACACAAACTGGCAAATTACTGAGCTAATGTTAATTTGTGGGAGGTTGTCAACCTTGCTCTGCAAGATAATTTAGATTAGACCTTGTATGATTCCAGTGCATTCACATGGAGCTGGAGAAACAGCAAAAATATTAATAAAGGAACTAAAAATGGAAATGCTTATGGGAAAGAAAATGTTCCATACATCCCTGAATAAATCTTGTCCCTTACAGGCTGATTTATTTCTCAGTTCTCATTCTATTCTAGGATATTTTGTGTAGTTTTCTGGCCTGCACTTATCACCATGGTTTTTGAACACTTTCAGGTAGTCCATTAAGTAGCACGCTCACCAAATCATTATACCCGGTGACTGAGGATTAAATAGTGATACTGGATCTATTAATCTGGGAAACTGTGCTTCAATTACAGCAGACTGGAGAATAAATGGAGATGAGTTTTATTGGTGTATGGCCTTGATAGAATATTGGTTCTTTACCTAAATTTGGGTTTTTTTTCCCCTAATGTATTTGACTTTTTAAAAAATAAAATTTGACAATCCACATAGTTGTAAGGAGAATTACCTATCCCTTACTAGGAATTATCAAATTACATGTAATAGTTAAATAAAAAACTGTTAGAACCTGTATGTCTATCCAAGGAAAAAAAGAATAAAACATCATTATTTTAAAAATACTATGCAAGTAAGCAGTCAATCTCCAAGGAAGAGATGAGGAATAGAAAAATTACAGAAATATATTGAGATATGAATACACCTGCTGTAGGGGAAAACAAACCAGAAAATTCCATCTCCTGCTAGTTTAAAAGGAAAAAACTCCACCTGCCAGCACCTGAGATTGGATGGAACACAAATGAACATCAACTAAAAAGTTATGATAAAATATTAAAAAAATATTTTAAGGTATTCCCATGCAGCATTCACACTTCACTGCCAGGATGTGCACAGAGACACAGAAGACTCTGTTGCTAGATTATGTCAGCTTGCTGGAGCTAGATGGGAAAATTCAGAAGTTACATAAGGGTTTTCAAACACTGATACTGCATCCTGGCAGGAAAAACAACTGTTGGGAATGGTGAGATGTAAAGAGTTAGATAAATTTTTAATTCACTAAACTCATTACTTTTTTGAAGGCTTTTGACTACATAATTGAGAGGAAAGTTTTCCAGAGTGGTGGTGTTATGCAATGTTTGCCTTTTTTAAAATATAACAAAGATTTTAGGAAACCAACCTGTTACTTGGTCTTCACCAAGTTACACATTTTTCGTTTATATTTATTTTCAAAGCAATCATTTAAAACCTTAGTGGGGAGAAAGTAGGAAAACCTGTGTATTCACCTCAGAGACATTTCTGGCTAGAGTTTTCCAGGTGATATTGATAAAGTCAGGATTATAAGAAGAGCCAAGGGGTCTGAAATGCAGGTTCTGGAAGGGCTGCTGGAGTGGGAGGGGTACCTGTAAAGGTTTTGCACCTGCTTGCATGAGGCTGTTCCAGAATTTAAAAGATAAAAGTTTAAAATAGGAGATTGTCCCATAGTGTAATAGGGTTAATGCTGGTTCTGTAATTACTGGTGCTCTTGCAGCAGAGCCAGCCTGGAAGGGGAGGTGGGATCGCACTTGGGGTTGTGCTGCCTGGGGTTGGCTGTCCCTGCTCTGTTCCTGGCACCTTGTGCTATCAGGAATGGGGTGGTTGGCAGTGAGGGATGTGAGGTGGATGTGAGGGAAAGCAAATGTTAATGTGAAATGTTGGAATATCATGGGGCAGTGCAGAGACTGCTTCCGGAATGCTGCCGAGTGTGGATGTTTCTTATAAATGGGATGACATTTCGTGTGTGCCTGCTTTGCAGCAGAAACAAAGAGATAGAAATAACAGAGCAAAGTGCAAGCTTAGGAAGTGCAGTCCTTCAGCGCATTGCTCTGCTACCTTTTTCTTCAATTTGTTTAAAGAAAGTTGTAATTTGTTTATCTTCTGGGTTTACTGTAACAATTAGCTCAGCCCCACTGTTCTGTCCAAAAGTGCTTGTGACGAGCAGTTAATTAGGAAATCAATTTATCGTAGATTCTAAAGTGCAGTTTGTTGATTGACCAGTGACAACTTACAGATAATTACCTGTTACTCTTTCTGATTTATCTTGTTTTGTAGTGAGCTACATTTAATAACACTAACCTTGCTTTGCCTCCAGTTTTCTAGAGACTTGTTTTGGTAATTGTTGCTTGCAGATATAGCTCATTTGTGCACTGATTCACACCCATCAGCCTCAGAGAGGCTAGGCCTTTCACTTTTTTTTTTTTTTTTTTTCATTTTAAGCAAAACAATGTGTTGATAGAGAATATGAAAATGAAATACTGCAGAATTTGTGTGTGAAGGCTGCTCATGGGAACAAGGGCTTTGCCTCACAGCTTCTGGAGAGTGTTCCTCAAGGGAACACTGCTGCCTCAAGATAATAGGGACTAGTTTCCTTCTTCTAGGTGATCCAGTTTGGCTGAAAACTTGAAAAGCTGCTTTTGACCAATTTACAACCCGAAGCACAGATCAGGGTGTTTAATTTCTCAGGCTGATGATTCTGTCTGCCTGTCTATCCTCACAAACATCTTTGCATCTGCTGTCATGGTTCCCAAATGTCATGGGATGGGAAAAGCAGGGTTAGGAGTGTTTGGTATATTGCAGTTTGACAAATTTCATGAAAATCAAAGGCAGGGTAGAGAAGCACAGCTCTGTTGATGGCTCCCCCTCAAAGGAATGATGCTGCAGGGACTGTGCTTTCATTAGACACCAGCAAATCTCCTGGGGAAGCAGCTGCTGCAAGTGCCTGGACTGTGGGATGGGGGAACCTTCAATCAGATTACACTGTTAGATACTGGTGGAGATAACCACAAGATGCAAAATCCATTGCAAATCCAAGTTTCATTACTTTGCTTCCCATCGTGTGTGCAAGAGTCGGTTCCTTTGCGATCCTGAATGCATTTTGTTGCAGAAGAGTCTGATCACTTGTCTTTGGTCTTCCCAGGCCCTCTTGAGGATTTAGAGGGTTTTGTGTTGCATAATCAAACCTCTTCCAAGTAGACATTAGTGGAGAGGAAGTGGGAAATCATCCTGTGATGAGAGTTTTACTCATGAAATTCCAGAGGTGCTTCTGCCTGCATGTGCCAAGTAAGGAAAACTCCCTCTATTTACATGCATTGTCTTTGGGTAGCAGTGACAGAAAGAACTGACCACTGGCTTTTCTGGGGAAGAAAAGGGCACTATCAGGGAAGATACTGGAAAAATGAATTAGAATACTAAATGAGCAAATATTTTACTGTCATTACTTCAGCTTTCTTAGGGAAAGAGATAACATTAATTGCCTATCAGAGAAATGGTGAAGGATTATGACAAATGGATATATGGGATACAGGATGAACATCCAGATACAGGACAAATAGGGCAAAGCAAATAATAATAATTTGTGAATGTATGTGTGTCAGAAATAGTTGAAAAATGTTTTAAAAATTTAATTAATCTTGTATGTGTGAGCATGCACATACATTTTTTTTTATTTGATTAGCAGGGACATCTTTCAGAATTATGAAATACAAGCTATATTCTCCAATACTGAGAGCTCTTATAATTGCCAGAAGTATAGTAAATGTCCCTATCATTCTCTGGGTTTAATCTCAGCATAATTAGCTCCTTGCACAATAGAGTGTTTAATTTGAATGGCTGCCAAGGCTCATTAAGTGAGAGAAGTAGTTCCTGAGATCTCTGTTGTTAAAATTGGGATTCTCATATGAGAGAATTTTCACTGGAGGTGTCACAAGGTTCTTTTTGATATTCCAGTATTAATTTTAGGCAGGAAAATAAATATTTAAAGAGATGCTGCTGCATCTTTCTACCAGATACCAGAAGTTGGACTTCACACCCTGCTCATAAATGGATCTATATTCTAGCTGATTTGTCAGAGCAAACTGGGGTAAAACCACTGTGTACTCAGCATTGCCTTGAGCAGGGAAAGAAAATATTTTTCTAAGGAGGAGTATATATCCATTTTTGTTTGTGTTAATTGCAAAATGAAGATTCTTCTTCATTTGGAGAACAGGAATCCTTACAGTGAATATGACTGTGATTATTATTTGTAATAATGAAATCCTTTCAGTAAATATTTTCGGTTGTATTTTCCTTGACTCTGATTATCTCTGTTCTGCTTCTCTGAGTTGTTTTCCCACTGCAAAAATCTATTTCCGATGCCTGCAGTGGGACTCTGGCGCTGACTGAAGGCAGTGGTGTTCCTCCTGTTACCTGACAATTACCTGTGACTCATTCATACTGTCACCCAAATTGTAGCACTGCTAGACTGCATTATTGTGACGGATCTCATATGTCTGTTTTTTTCAGATTAGAATACTAACAGTGCTACTTCATGTTGCCTCTAGACTGTTTGAAACTGGATGTCAAATGCTGTACCAAAACTTTGTGAAAAATATCAAAAGCCATCTGGTATGTTTGTGGAGTTGGAGGCAATTCTGTGCAGACTCATACGCTGGTTTACACCTTTGGGACCTTGTCTGTGTAGCCTGTTGCTTTAGGAGTAAGATAGCTATGTAAATACAAGCTGATGTGTAGAAAAAAAGCCTCTCAAAAATCAACTGACATATCTGCAGACCCTGTTATTTTTCTCTGAGTTTGGATATTTTGTTCTTTCAGAAGTCTGATTTTTTTTTTCTTTTTTTGAGTAACAGAGCAGGCAGTGTGTTTCTTTATCATGTGCTTTGTGATAGACTTATGACAGTAGAAATTCTATGTTAAAAATCAGTGAAGAGTCAGACCTCTCAAGAAAAGGTTTCTTTAACTGTGTTCATTACTGACAGTGCTGAAGTCTAGAATTTGAGAAAGCTTTACCAGGTGTCTTTATGTACCTATCTTGTATTTCTTTGTAGTGACTTGTGCTTCCTATCCCTTTAGATGTCACAGAACTAGCCCAAGACTACTGGACATGGTTTCCATTTAAATTATCTGAAAGAAACAATAAGGTTACTCTTGGGGTCCATCATGGTTTATGCATATGTGAAATAAGTAAAAATGTTTCTGTGGATCGTGTTTCTTCAGTTGTGGCACAATATCTGCAGGAGATTCACAAATGCTTTTTCACAGTACTTAGTTTGCCTATCTGGAAAGATCCATTGTTATCTCTCTTTGAGACGGTCTCAGAGAAGTGCCCAGACATTAACTTTAAAAAATTGAATTCTGTTCCTAAGGCTCTGGTTTGGAGCTGCCTCATCTCTGTTTCTAGTCTTCTATGATTCTTGTGTTATGTTGTTTTACTATTGCTGGCTCTTTGAGGCAAGAACTCTCTCTTCCTCTGTTTGCAGAGGACACAATGGGCCCCTGTGCTCAGCTGGGCTCTAAATACTGCCAGGGTATCAACATAATCAGTAAGAGCTTCAGACTGCAGAGGATGTGGAGGATGAATTATTTGTTTATTTAAGAAAAACCTAAAGAGCTTAGATGGTAAAATTTGCACGAATTATACATTGCCTCAGAGTGGCTCTTCACATTTTCTGCTTATTCCTGTGCAGGTGACAGAACTTTGAAAATCAGTATTTTTAGTGTGTGATCCCATTGCACCACAATTAAATGTGTCTCAGCTTCATAGCTTTTCATAGGAAAATACTGAAATGGCCATAGAGGTCTGTTTAGCCCAATATTTTGTGGGTTTTGGGAGATCAGTAAGCTGGGCTGCTGATGAGGGCAAGAAAGGAAGGCAAACTCTTTGGGACCTGCCCTGCCAGGCAGTGATTCTCTGGGGCTGAGGGGCCTCTTAATCCTGAGCTTGTATCTGCATAATTGCTTTTAATAGCCCTTGACTGGATTTTCTCCCATGCCTTTTCCTTAATTGATTTCTTGTACCATTTAAATATTTTTGGCCTCTGCAATGTCCTCTGGCAACACAAGCTTTAGTCAAAGGAAGGAGCATCCACCTGATGCTCTGGAGCTCTTGTGTTAGCACAAAATGTGAACACTGGTTCTGTCTTCATCTCCTTCATTCCACTTCTGATTTTTAAAGACTGCTGGTATATTCCTCTCTGTTTACTCTGAATTATCTCTTTTCCAGGCTTGCATTTTTTGGTTTCCCTTTTTTGAAACAGAAGCCATTGCATGCCCGTGCTCATCCTTCATGCCTTTCCTGATCACGCTTTTCCATCCTTTTGGAGAGGAGGAAGCAGAAATGCTCCCAGTGTTCAGAAGGCGAGTTCATAAAATGGCTGTGATGGCGTTTCACTCTTCTCTTATTCTTTAATGTTAATTCCTTGGGTTCTGTTTGCCTTCAGACCGCTGTGGAGCATGGAGGTGACACAGAGAGAACTGCCAGCCTAAGTGACTACTCTGAAGTCTTCCCTGAATATTAACAGCTAATTTCAAGTCCATCATTGTACATATAATTAGCTTTGATTATGCATTGATTGTCATTGAATTTCATCTGCTGTCTATTGAGTAGTGCTGTGAGATCCTTATACACCTCTTTGAAGTAATTTTTGGTGTAAGACAGGAGTCAAGAACTGATGGTTACCAGGCTCTTTTTATTTTTATCTTAATCACAGATAAATTTTAAACTTTTTTTTTCCTAGATAAATTAAGATTTGAGTATCTGTCTTGAGTGGGAACCCCTTCAGTTTCAATTTTCTTCTATGGAAAACCTGTTCAATTATTACCACTGTTTCTTTCTTTTTTAAAAACAGGGCTGCATCAACTTTACATGCTATGTGAACATGTGTTTATTTTGATATGTTAGTTCTGCCCCACCTCTTTTTGGTAAAAGTAGGTTGTATTGTTGCAAATTAAGTAAAGTGGGAACATGTTTAAGTTCATTTGTCCTGATTTATAACCTATCAGGGTATGTACCAGTTTAATGCAAATGGATTAGATTATAAGTTGGTACCGTAGTACATGAGAAACCTTTGCAGAAATGAGCTTATGTGGAGCTGACAGTAAGATTTAAATTCAAAATGTTCCAGAAAAGTTGATAAAATTTGTTTTAAAATAATTTGGGGCCTTAAGGCTGCTGTTTAATCTATAAAATTAATGCTCTGAATTTTTCTGAGTCAGTGAATTCAGTTAAATATTTCAACATTTAATAAAGCCCTGCCATATATCAGCAGCTGTCATTTGGGGATCTCTTTCTTTTCATCAAATAATTAAAATCAATGAACTACAGCAGCCAATTTTAAAGTCAGGATAATGATGGTTGTTCTATATTGTTATTTTAAAAACAGAACCAAATTAAAATAACCAGTGATACAGAAAGGCTTGAAATCTTCAGCTCTTCCTGCTTACAGGCTCTAACTAAGCTGGTGAAAGCTGACTGGATCTAAAAAGATTGGGGAGGGAAATGAAAAGTCCTCAGAGAAATCACAAAAGAAAATTGAAAAGTCTGAAGTCTTTGTAAGTTGAGTGTGAAGAAGGTACAGCTTTCATCCTTCCAACTATCACCTTGCAGTCTGTAGAAGTGTAAAACTGAGTTTCCTCAATTCAGTCCTGTACAGTACATACAGCAGTCTTTAGAAGGATTGATGCCCAAGGGGGAGGGCCAAAGAGTGTATGGATGCAGGAACTGATTGTCCCACATCCCCACCTCTGGCTGACATCCTGACAAGGAAGACTGATTTAAGCAGGGAAGGAAATTCTTTTGCAGTAGCTTAGATTTAGACATATTTTTAATTGCCACGATAGAGTTGTTGGAAAACATGAGAAGGTAAACGTAGCTCCAGAAGGAAATCGATGAGGTTGGATTTGCAGGCCTTTTGCTCCACAGCTCCTTGTGGGAAACACTTCTGGCTGCCCACAGGCGAGTAAAAAATGGCACGATCATGTGATAAATTGTACTTGTGCCATAAGTGTTGGTTTATTATATCGCAGTGGGGCCTATTTTAGGTTATAAGTATTTTATATTTGAGGTTTTTAATGTTTATTTAGAAGAAGCTGCCTGCAACATTGCAGAGGTATGAAAACCCCAAGGTGTAGGCAGAGCTGCTCTTGCCAGCAGAGTTTTTTCAAATCATATTGAATGTTCTTTTTGCATCTTTGTAGAAAAAAAGCAGAGCTTAATGTCACCAGGGTAGTCTGGCAGAAAAACAGAAGTGGGACTGCTGATAGTCTGTGAGGAGAATTTTGTCTTTTGCTAGAAGTGTTCTTCAAACCAGTGCTGTGACCGTTCCTCCATTAGCTCAGTGAGACAACACGAAATATAATATTGATTGGACATAAAAGGGAAAGCACAGCCCATAGTCCTGCAGCTCTGGGCAGACAAATCCTGCTGTTCCTAGTGCTAATGGTTAAATTATGACCTCAGCCCTGACAACCTGAATGTGGCTCTGTTGGAATTAATAATGCAGTTGGAATGGAGCTATATTTTGCCTTTCATCTCCATTAGGTCTGGGGGTTGACAGAAGAGTAGGAATTGGCAGTTTGCCTCAGACTACAGAGATGGCCAAAAGTATGAAAATATGATCTTGTTGCTCACTCAAACAAACGTCTGCCACAGGCTACTGAATCTTATCACACTTGTTTTGCTTGTGAAATATTGTTTGAACTGCAGTGATTACTTATCCAATCTTATTTCCATTCATATTTTATCTAAATCCTTCCCAAAGGAGGAGGGGAGTTAGCTTATGTTTAATTAAGTGTAAATAAGTGATTGCCTATTTATTTTCTTTTTCTTTTTTTCCCCTTGAGTTTTCTAGGCTTTTATTTCTTTATTTACAAGTCTGCCTTTGGTCAGTGCTAGAAGACTGATCTACAGAGAGTCTGGTCTTTTTTAAATAAGTGAAAGCTTGATCAAAGAACTGATCCATCCACACATGCAGTTTCTGGATGCTAAGTAAACTAATGAAGTGCTGTGTGTGCCCTGCCAATAAAAGGTGAAATATGGTTCGTATTTTCCTAATATTACTCTTGGAGCTTTGCAGCTGGAACTAAACTGCCACTTTTCTTGTAAATTGAGTTGTAAAGTGCTTGTGCCAAAACGACAAGGAGTTGCTTGAGAAGTTGAATAAATGCAGGCCTGCCTTTGGCCAAATTACTGGGCACCCAAGTGCGTTGGGAGGGTGAAGAATATATCTGTTGTGTTCTCTGGGTAATGTGGACTGTGTTGGCCATGAGCCACTGAACTCCACAAGGGATTGTGTATGGTTGAGATTTATAGAGGAACTGGAGTCTGCAAAGAGGTTGACAGAGAAGGTGCAGCAGAAATTGGAAGCCTCTTCACTGCTCTATTCTGACACTTTTTAATCATTTTGTTTCCAGCAAAGAAATTGTGCATCCTTAAGGTTGCAGTCTTGGAGAAACATGGGAAACAGCCACAGGCTGCTTGGCTATAGATGTGTCCTGTAAGAACTAATGTGATATTCAATACAAAGACTTTTTATCTTCTTACTAATGATCCCAAATAATATTAAAATGAGAGGAAAATACCATTTAAAAGTTCCTTTAACTTTCTATTCTCTGCCTAGTTATGTCCAAATTTTTCACAATAATTTTTTGTGAGTTTTAGGGGGTTTTAGCAGGTTTTTTTGTTTATTTTGTTTTTTACGTGGAAGTCCAGCACCTGATTCCTCTCCCTTGTCTAGATTTACTGGAGAACTACTTTCATCTCTTTCACTAGAAGCAGTGCCCTTATGTGAAGATCTTGATCCCTGTGTTTTGCAACCTTTCACTTCTGAATAGCCAAGTGACTGTACAGGAATGTAACTTTCGTTTTTAATACAAAAGTTTCCTGGCCTTTAGCTTGGAAATATAAATGCAGTGTAATTTTAAGTTGTGTCTTTTGGTTGTCTCACAATAATATTCTTTCTTGTTTTAGTTTTGATGGAAAGTCTGTATAGTCCTACAGGCATTACACTGTTGGTGCATATAATATGAGAAATGTAACACTAATGCTCCAGCATTTAAAAATGGTCATTTCTTCTGTTGAGAATTTTTAGAAGTGAAGGCTAACAGAAGTGGCTTTAATGTTTAGGGTTTTTTTGTTTGGTTTTTTGGTTTTTGGAGGTTTTTTTTGTGTTACTAACAAATGCTGTTTTATATATATATGTTCAAGGTATTTCCTATTTGTCATGCTGCAGGTTTTCTTGCTGCATGGCTCATGGCAGATCCTTGGGTTGTTGTGGCTTCTGTAGTATCACAATCCTTTTAGAGCAGCTTTTGGACAAGACAATTCCTTTGTGCATTCCCTGAATGGCACAAAGTAATGGTGGAATGTGGCAGTTTTTCTCTAGTGAAATCACTGGGGAATTGGGTGCTTGGAGTAAGTTTGGAAATTGCAGTGTACTGTGCATTGTGTCAAGCAGCAAGGAGCTGCCAGTAGATAGAATTGAGCTGATTAATGCTATTATAAATTACAGAAATTTTTATGTCTATTCTTCTTACATGTCTATTGGCTTAGGACAGATCAAGGTTAAATCTCTTCCATACAATGTCTTGGACATATCACAGTTTGAAGATGTTACTTCTGAGCCAACTACAGTAACTGCAACTGACTGCATTTCGGTTGAGTGTTACCATAAAAAAAGAAAATTCTGCAAACACTTTTTTTTTCTAAGGTATAGAGGCAGATGCTCTTTATAGGTTCTTGTTTCACTCTCTTGGTTTTGGAATAACCCTTGATGACTGACATGGATGTGTCTTGGGTAACTTAGGCGAAGCTGGACCAAATTTACTCTCTGGGAAATGGGGCTAAGGCAGTTTGATCACAGTTGGCTGTGAGCATCCTTCCTGCACCCCCCGTGCCTGGGCACGACAGGTGGAGATTGGGTCCCAGTGGGCAGTTTTCCACTCAACAGCATGGAGTAGCTGCTGCCTAATTACTACAGCACTAACAAGACTGGGAATAGTTGGCACTTCAACATGAAAAATACTGTATTTGTGTGAAGTATTTGTTGTTGAAAGTTTTGTTTTCTTGAACATTTTTATCCCTTATTCGAAACATTATTGTGCTTCTGTGGTTCAAATGGGTAGTTTTGTGTCCATGTGTTTGTCATACAACGGTTGCATATGGTGATGTGATGAAAAACTGTTGTGCTGTGCCATGTTCTGCTTACCTGACACAAACCCAATCATGAGACAGCAAACCCAAGTCATGAGTCTTTGGAAAAGTCACAATGTTGGGGACATGAATGGTTCTGTCCTGGCAGGCATGTGAAGCAAATGGCAAACCATACAATTTTTCTTGTACTGCTGCAAGACCTCATGTTGTTGTAATATATATTTGTGTTTGTAAATTTATTTTTTAAGGCATTGTACTTTCCTGATCTCCCTATGAAACATTACTCTCTGCAAGCAGGTGCTGGAAGGAGAAATGTTTTGTGTGGTTATCTGTCTGTTGTCACTGTAATTATGAACAGAGAACTCAGCCCAATTAAAGAGAAAGGGAATAACATGGGCCATGATTATAGCATACAACACTTCTTAATTTGTGTACATAGTAGTTTAGTTTCCTGCTTGCTGAATATGATTCTAAATGGTTTCATTATTGTAAAAGAAAATGATGACAAATTATCCTGTGCTGTTTAAGTTACTGGGATGTTCTGCTGCTTAACCTGTGTCAATTAAAAATTATTACAATATCTGTGTCCAATGTTCTTAGCTGTTTTGTCTAAGGTAGCACAGTTTACTTTTCTCCAACCTAAAGACAGAATTCATAACTTGATTAAAAAACTACATAAGTAGATGACATTTATTCTATATTAAAATTTCTCTGTTTTGTTCATGAAGAAACAATATAAGACTTAGTTTTATAGTTCATAATCTGTTAAATGGATTTATGGGTTAATGCTGGTTAATAGCTGAACAGAAGGTGTAAGAAGGTAATTAAAAGTCAAATTTTACATGTTCAAAAACTGTGTTGCCAGTTTCCTTACAAAGGAGTGTAACAGATGTTTTTCCCATTCAAATTTTAATCTTGGAAGGTGACAAATCATTATCCACAACTGCAGATTAAGAGCATTTAATACCATAGGGACATGATGATGAAGAGGTGAAGAAGTCATCACTGGAACACACTTCTGTGTGTGCTTAAAATTTAAAAGCTGTCATCTGAGTTATTAGGACTGTTTTCTTTTTTTTTTTTCCCTTTTTTCTTCCCAGACAGAGCATGTGTGTTTATTTAGATGAATTACCAGCACTGGAATATGTTACATAGTCAGCTGATCTTGGGAAGTTTGGTAAAATGGAATGTTCCATTTAACTTCCCACACCATCCCCAAGTCTTTTATATTCGCAAGTTATCATGAACTTGGAAAATAATCAAAATTTTGTTGTATATGTTGTTCCTTTTTGTAGATGTTAACTTTAAAGTATTTTCAGTGTTTTTTTCCTGATTTCCGATGCAGGAATGTGACTCATCACCTATTTTCTAAATTTTTACGCAGTGCAAATAAATAATGATCAGTGACTAATTTTGTAAATAGAACCACAGTGAACAACCTTGCATTTTCTCAATGAAAGCCTTTGGCCTAGAAAACCAAAACTGTATTTCAGGAGCTGACTTGGCTTTGGTAGAGCATTAACATGTTGCCTGTTGAGAGAAAATCACACACAGTACTTTGCTACAATTTAAGTTTTGGAATCTGTGACATTTACAGTTCTTGCTTATGTCAGATCTGTAATGGATGTTGGGAAATGCAGCAAAATAAAGGGAGTAGCCAAGGAGTGCTCCATGAGAAATGCTGTAGCTCAGGGAATTCATTAGGTTGTTTTTGATGATCTGCAGTTATTGAAGAAAAAGTGTATTTTATCTTTAAAACCTCTTTTAAAAAGGAGCTTTATAAAATCATTGCAGTTTATGAAGCCTTGGTTTGCTATTATGCTGAACTTCTCATGTCTTAGTTACGTGGTTTTGCTTGTATAAGGCATTTAAGAAAGCAATCTATGACTGAGTTGATGCCTATAAATTCAAATAAATCCTCAGCTGAACTATTTAGGAGCAATAGACACAGCCTGTTGGGGGAAGTGGGATTCATTACATTTCTGAATGCATTTATATACATTCAAACAATGTTTAAAGTTTTGTTTAAACTGATAGATGCTGGAATATCTTCAAGTCAAAGCAGCAATTAGGGCAAATAGACTGTGTGGAAAGAGATGTGAATCCCTGCAGATTCAGATAAAATTTGATTTTCTGACACCATATACTGGTGTACAACTTTCTCACGTCGTGCAGATGGAAAATTATGCTGGAAGATGAGTTCTGCTGCTCTGGCATTGGTTCCCACATCCACTGGATATGGGACAGGGGAAACTTCAAATACAGCCTATGCAAAGCCAGGCATGTGCTGAGCTGTGCCTGGGGCTGGGCAGGGCCCCTGTGGGCCTGGCTGTGCCTCTTGGCTCCGGCTGCAGAGGGGCTCCCTCAGGCAGGGACCGTTCTTGGACTCAGAGAGGTACGAGTGCCTTTATGTGATGGATCCAAGTTCTTCAGCTGGATGCCTTTGTTGGGATAAGTAATGGCAGGTAACAGTGAAGAGAGAGGGAAATGGAAGGAATTGCCAAAATTACCAGTGGCTTTGGTCTCCTTTTGATGCTGAAGTCTGGGCTGCCTTACATGCTTTTGCACCTAAGAAATCAGAGTGGGGATGTAATCTCAATAACACTATTGAATTTTTTGTGGGTGTGATTTGAGAACGTGGCAGGAAATACTTTCTTGAAGGACAAGAGCAGATGAGCAGTGAGGACAGGAGGAGTCATTCCTTTTTTTCACTTGTCTAACACCTACAATTTCTAATCCTTTACAGCCTTTTTGGTTGCCTTTCAAAACCCATAGAGATATTATGCTACTGAAACACGACTCTTTTCAGGCTGCAAATTTTCAAGTGAAACAGTAAAACCCATGCTTCAGTTGTTAAGGGCAAAGTGTACGTGCAGATGTGTAGTACATTCCTGCAGAGTTCATGCAGCTGTCTGAGGCAGTAGTGTGTGAATGTGTATTCTTGGCCTCTCTCACGTGTGAGAGTAAGACAGTGCCCAGACTGAAGGGAGCCCTCAGCCCTGCTGCCCCAATGCCCTATAGGAGCTGTGACTACCTCAAAAGAAGGGCACTGGAGATGGCTGTTTCTCATTGATAAAGAGCCAGTGTACTCTTAAAGCAAATACTGAATTAATATTTTTCTTCTTCTGATGTCTAGACATTGACCTGATGTTCACACCCTGCTAGAGTAATACTAAATTCCCAGTTTAGGAGAGTGAATCCTGCCCAGGCCTTCCAAAGAGCAGGGTTTGTGGCTAATTCCCTGCCCATAACTGTTGTGAAATGTAGTGAGGGTTTGGTGGGGAGGTGTGTAGGCATCGCTGTGGTTGGAGTGAATCGGTTGGAGACTGCCCAGGCTGCCCCTTGAAGAGCTGTTGACCAGCTGTGCCTGCTTATTTGAGCATTAGTTGCCAAATGTTATTGTACTGAGGTTGACTGGGTGATTGGCATGTCAGATTCAAACAGGAAAAAAATAGATCTTTCATCTTGACCTAGGGGGCTGTTGGAGTCCTTAATGAAAGGAAATTGCTTCTGCCTTAGTGGAGAGGCAGGTAAAAACTTCAGGGTCTAGAGAAATCCTGCTTCAGCATCCCTTAATTGAGCCTTTAGAGTTTCCTCCTGAAGCGTTTACCTGGAAGAGTTAAATTAATCACCAAGTCCTTGTGCTGTAGCTACTCTCCTGTTGTTTTTCCTGTGCTGGGAGATGATTAGTTGCCTGGACAAGCTTGGCATCTTGAAATCTGAAACTGTCACTTGGCATTTTTTTAATGCTTTGAAATCTTGGTTAACATTTAGTTTGTAGTATTAAATATTAACATACCCTGGTGTTCTAAAAATTGGTAAACTTGTTAAGAAAAATGCAGGGCAAATGAGCTTTCAAATAATGGTTTCTCAGAAGCATTAGATATAATTTTATGTATACTGGAGGCTGTGCTTTTCACATGGTAAAACTCTGAATGATTTGGTTGACATACCTGTTTCCCTGGAAGTCTCTGTTAGTAATACATCTTCATGGATGGTGAAGTTAAAAATTATTTCAGACTTTAATTAAGCGGCTTTTAACAAAGGGCAAAGCTACACTCCACATGTTTGCTTGAAGAATATACATCCTCCTCTCTTCTATAGTTAAGAAATTCTGGAAAGCATCAGTTATAAATAAAAAGTTGAAATTTACTTTTTAAATATCTGTTGTTTTGTTCCTATCCATCACACTAAAACTCCGTACAAGTAGTAAGTTAGCTGGTTCTGACAAAAGTTATTTCTTTCTCAAAATATTGAATAAGCTTCTATAATTAAATTTGATTGTTAATAACTTAGCTATGAAATATTTGCCCACTATTGCCAGCACTGTACTAACATCTTTGGGGTTTGGGTTTTTTTGAAGTTGGTTTTCATCTCAAACTTGCTTTCGTTTTTAAAGAGGCAAACTGAATATCTAGCTAGCTTGAGTGATGTTAATATTTCAAAGAGGTGAAATTTTTGGAAAGTTCTGTTTTCAACAGATTGCATTAATATATATTACCATTATCCTATATGCTAATAGTTACAAAAGAGATTAATTCCATGCATGGTTTTGAGTAATTGAGGTATCAAGGCACGTGCCACTGTTATTTTCCTTCAGTAAAAGCACATAAATTTTATCCATTTCCATATATCTTGTTATGACAGATCAAAGTCAGACTGTGATCCCAGTAATGCAAATAATGTCTTTCAGTGTTGTCTGAGTCAGATAGTTTCAGATCTACCAGCTCCTACATTGCTTATTTTGTGGCACTGAGTTGATTTCTCAAAATGTTAACATCTGTCAGAAATACCCAAGTGTGGAAGGAAGGGCATCAGTAATGCAGCCTGTGATCTCATCCCACAGTTCATCCATTCAGGGGATCCCCCTGGTGTGGGTCAGTGCACTGAAGGTCAGTGTAAAGCAGTGATCACTATTCTTTTATTCATAAATTAAATTTGGAGCTTTCCAGTTACTGAGAACACAGCAGGCTGTAGCTAGGGGAACATCATAGACACAGCTCCCATCCCTTCCCTTTCCCTCCTTGCATTTTGTGACATATTCTAAAGTCCAGAAGGTCAATAACTGCTTTTAGACCAATCTTCCAAAGCACCAGAGAAAGTGTGAGCGAAAAATGGGAGCTTTTTAAGCTGCATATTGTACCAATATTCTTTTTATTTATGTAGCATAGAAGGTCTAGTTCTTCTATTGCAAAAGCCTAGGAACCCGAGCTAGTAAATACTACAGATTTATAAATTATGGGTTTCTCAGATGTGATTTTTTGGAGTTAATAAAGCATCAGTATTAATTTTTGTGTTCTCTCTAAGTGCATGGACGTATTTATGCAGACAATCAGAGCTACATGAGATATCAACCTTGCTATTTATCCTACAGACACGGCCCTTCTCTGACTTCTCCTTTACTAACACAGCTCAGCAATGAGTGCTAAACATCGATCACATAGAGCAAATAGGAATCCATTATATATTATGAGGTTAAATGGACCGTAATTAAAAGTCTGTTGATAGAGCATATATTTATTATAATTAATCTACCTAAAAATGAATGCTATTGATATAAAAACAATGATAGTAATGTCAGTGTGACTGGAATACTTAACTCCTTTTGAGGTCATCTTGGGCAGGGATGGAATAGTTGTGTGGTGTATTTCCAAGGTCTGATAAGGATTTTTGTATTTACGAGGTTATTCATTAGGGAACTCAGCAGGAACTGCCCAAAATTTTTGTACCAAGGTTTATATGAATTCTGCAACATTTCTATCCTCAAGATGATGTTCAGAGAAAGCTCACAAGGAAATGTGCCAGGTAATTTAATTGCTCTGGTAAGTGTCACTCGATCTGTAAGGGTTCAGATGCTTTGAATACATTTTGTATTTCATCCAACATTTTCAAGTAACTTTATGGTTCTAAGTTTCTTAGGTAGCAGTAGCCTAATTTTAAAATATGCTCTGCTTTTCTCCCTTTCACTCTTTTCAGTATGATTTATAGGTGATAGGAGCCTCTGGAAGGAAGACACGTGTTTGCCAAATTCCAGGTTCCTCCTGACCTGGGAGTCACACTAATGGCCACCAGAAACCATGCACTTAGCAGAAGAGCAAACTAATTTGATTTTGTGTGCTGTAAAAATGCAAACCAAGCATAACGATAATAATGCAAAGTGTAACAGAAATATTGTATTACACTAACCCTTTGACCCAGGGGCATTTAACACTCCAATACTTATGCATTAATGTTCTTTGAGAGATTTCCTTCAGTATTTGAAAGCAGTGTGTTCAGGGGATGAATTTGTGGATGTTTTCATCTTAAGTGAGAATAAGTGTTTACTGCAGAATTTCATGCTGCTTCTGACTACCTGCCAGCTAGTGATTATATTTATTGGTGCTCTTGTACTAGTAAAAAAAGAAATAATAAATTTGTGGTTTTGTTTGGTTGGGGTTTTTTTAATTATTTGTCTGTAAAGCCAATTGATACTTCATAGATTTCTTTTTCTGCTTCCATTTTAAAATTAAAATGTAATTACCAATTCACATTTAGGAGTATGTCATCTTGTAGCATTGGTTTTTCTTTATTAAACTGTAACCACAAATGTCACATATGAACAGAACAAATGCCCTGTAGTTTCAGATTATGGATTTTTGTCATTATGATTGACTTGAATATACAATATTTGAATATATATGAGATATGAAGACACTTAGATGTTTGTATTTTCTCTTAAAACAGTGCATAAAACAGTAAAGACAATTTTCATTTTTTTGTTCATACTGTAAATATTAAATCAAGGCTAGAAGCTTTAAAGACAAACATTCTTTTTTCTACTTAACAAATCATCCTAGATCTGTGAAGTTCTGAATCATTACAGAAGCTGGCAGAGCATACAGTCAGAATGATTTCTGCAATGCAGAACATAACGGAGGTTCTTAAACAAAATGCATAAAGATGTGGGAGTCACACGTTGATCTGCTTTTTCTTAGAGTTATATTTAGCTAAGCTCTCAGTCACTTTATCACTTATTCAGTAAACATTTTTTATTAGCATTGGATTTTCAGTTACTGTACCTTTGTATGCTGTTACTGTTTCTCTTGGTGTTAAATTATTCTTAGTATGTGCATTGCCATCTCCATAAAAGATATCCTTAGCACCTTTGATCTCCACCGGTATATAACAGCAGGGCTTCTTCTGAACTCAGGGCACGAGTGCACAAGGAAATGCCCAGATAATCTCCATGGCTGTATTTACTGCCCTTGCAGTAGCCATGGGGGTGTTTTGGAAGCACTGAAGGAGAACCTTTTTGCTTTTCACTTGGCCTCTGAAAAGACTGTAAGACTGGCAGCTGATGTTTTCATCAGTGACTCACTTTGCTAGTGTTTTCATAGAATCGAATCTTTGAATGGCCGGGACTGGAAGGGACCTTAAAGCTTATTTTGTTCCAACCCCCTGCCATGGGCAAGGACACCTTCTACTTAGACCAGGTTGCTCTGAGCCCTGTCCAGCCTGACCTTGGACACTTCCAGGGATGGGGCAGCCACAGCTTCTTCGTTTTGCGTGTCCCTGCCCAAGATGTGCTTTGGGTGAACTGCTGCCTGACCCGTTGCTGCCTGCTACAAGCCCTTGGCTCTGCCATAGCTAATTGGGGCACATATTGTAGAGTAATTGCCTACTTGAAGCACTGCTCCTGCTTTGCTGGATGCTCTTGCTGTTACCTGGGGAATATACTTTCTTTTGGAAACTTAATAATTGAGTAAACAAACCCTCCTTGAAGCATACAGGGAAGAGGAGAGCATGGAAGGGCACGGGGCAGTTTCTACCCAACAGCTTTGTGTTATTACCTGCAGAATGTACTTTTGGAATGGAATATGTTGCATGTAAAGAAATGACTGTCCTCTAATAGTGTGATAATAAGCAGAGTCCCAGCGGTAGCCTATTCATATAATGTAACAAGTTAATCTTGTTAGTGTGAGTTTTATCTAGCTTCATAATCCCTGAATTTGATCATTTTTCTTGGATGCTCTTCTTCCTCCTGTTTTGTGCATGGTCTGCAATGCCCTCCCCTGTGCTTAAGATGAAGTTAGAAGATTCTGAACATCTGTAACCCCTTTCTGCACAATTCAGAGCTGCAAAATTCTGCAGGAGGAATTCAGGATTCCTGTAATCGGTTGTGCCCTGTCCCCTTCTAATGACATGCAAGATAAGAAATTTTTTTTTGCAGCATAGAGGTGTCTAGTCCTTATGGCCAAATTCAGGTGGTGCCTTCTGCCTGTTCTAGGATCCTGTGTTCAGACAGCAGCTCCAAAGCCTGACGTGGGGCAGGGAGCTTGCTGCCTTCCCCTCTGCTCAGGCTGTAGACACCTTCAAACCCCATTCTTGGACTTTTTTTTTTTTTTTTTTTTTTTTTTAAAGTTAAGAGAAGCAATGAAAGTGCTAGCTTTTTTGCATTACCACAGTGGAAAATAGGTACCAATAAGATCATACCAGGCAGCCAGGCCATGATTCTTAATCGCATTGCTTGGCTTTTCATCTTCATTTTAAAAAGGTAGATTGATCCGTTAAAATGTACATTTTAATTTTATCAAGAGTGCTAGTTGCAATTAAAGAGCCACTGAAGGTCAGTGGTAAAAGGCTTGGGAGATTGGGAGCTGACACCTGAGAAAGTTGAGATTACAGTTTCCTGCAGTAAAGCTGTGGACATTTAAAATGAGTGTGAATAAAAATGTATTCTTGGCGGACCTCTTTCAAGCTGGGATGTTCGATTCCTCCCCAGGGAACTCATTATCTCTTGAGTGTGCTCATCTTTACATGGGCTGCTTTTTGACACTGGGGATGGATTTTGGGCTGTTGCCTCACGGTGCTCAGCCAGTGTGTGAAGGGTTGCACAGGCGCTACACGGTTTTGGCAGCATCTTTTCTTACTCCTGCTAATCTTACAGGAACCTGTGGCTGTTGCAGTCTTCAGATGGCAGTGAAGAGTGAGCTCCCACCTGGGGAGCTGTAATAACTGTTGTCAGGAGCATCCCAGCAGAGGGAAGAGAGATGTATTCTGTTTGTTTGTATCTTTAATTCTGTGGGGAGGGGCAAGAAGTGAAAGCCTTTTTTTAATATCGTCATTTTCTCCTTTAATTTTCCCCCAGCATTTAAAACAAGCAAACAGAAATAAATAAAAGATGGCTGGCTGCCCTCAGGGGTGTTGTGTTAATGTCCCTCATTGGGCTATTGCAGCTACAGAGGAGCTCTGCTTGGGAAGATAATTAGTATTTTCAGTTGTGGTTACATCTACAGCACTGAGGACCTATAATATCTGTTCAATCCCTGTGTTGTCCCATGCAGCTTGCTCCTTGGAGAACAGGCTTTTTTGTGATAAACAGCAATAATAGCAATCTGTAGATAATCTGGCCCCCTTTGCCCTGTTCCCCTGAGAAAAAAAGAAGCAGTAGTAGCTGCATGTCATCTGCATTTGTTTTAAAAGACAAAACAATGATCTTGAACAAACACAGCAGAAAAGGAGAGGCTGCCTTCCCTCATTTTTCTGTTGCCCTCAGCATTTCCAAAGAGCAAGAGAATTTCTGAAGATTGGTTGGAGAAGCTAGAGAATTGTGCTGAAATCCTGATTAATGCACAAGTTTTTCAAGCCTCTCTAGTGCTTTCAGTGTGAAAGGAATTGGCATTTGCAAGAGAAAGAATCATTGTTTAAATAGCAATGTCAAATTTCTTACTTATCTTATTTTCACTGCCTTTATGATTAAGGTGAATGCTTGAAGCTTGCAGTACTCGATTTGCAGTGTATGCTAAGCTTTATGTGAAAAATAAGCAGCTGAGGCATTCTTTTTATGTTTTGGTGAAGGAAGAAGTGGTCTTAATTCTGTGATTGTTTTCAGGTAAAAGGAAATTAATTTTCAGCAAGAAAACTGAGCCTACTGGGAACCCATTAGAAAGTGTATGGGATGACACTGTCACTATTTTAATTTAGCATTCTATCCCCTAACATCTGCATCTAAGGAAACAATAGAGGAAATCTTATACAGTGACATTGAACTGCAGCCAATTTTGTTTGCATTTACTGCCCCTAGCTGAATAGCAAAAAATAATTGCAGCCAATTCCTGAATTGATGTTCCTGTGCCTCTCTGGATTAGAAAATATGTGGGAAAATAAAATACAGTAAACTGCTCATCTAATGGAGTTTATTCTAATAAATCCAGAAGCTAAATAGCAAAGTCAAGCTAGGGCAGAAGTTTTTAATAAATATTTCTCTTCAGTAAATCAGGTGATGTATTCATATGAAATGTTGATGATTTAACTATATACCATCAGACTGACAAGTAAGCATGATATTGGACAGAAGGTATTAAAATCCATCATTTTTATATCAGTGGGGACAGATAACTTGGATACAAGCATTCTTCAAGAGCTGAGGAGTTGATTTCACAAAAGTGAATGCTGCTAAACCGTTTCGAAGGAGATGCAGACCCAGCTGAAAGCCAAGATGTAAGGTGCTTTTCTTCTATGCTGAAACTTTTCTCTCTCCAGCTCTGTGGGACTGGAGGTCCAGTGTTTCGAGGTCAGAGTTTGGTGGGAAGAACTAAGGTGTAAAAGTTCTTGCCTTGTAAGTGTGTCATGGTTTGATGCTGGCCAAATGCCAGACACCTATGAAAGTTGCTCACTTGCCCTCCCCTACCACAGCTGGGCAGAGGAGAGAAAAATTTAATGAAGGCTTCATGAGTTAAGGACCAGGAGGAAACACTCCGAGGGCAAAACAGGCTCAGCTTAAAGGTACAAAGTGAATTTATTACTAACAGAGTTAGAGGAGGATAATGAGAAGTAACATAAGCCCTTAAAACACCTTTTCTTCCCCCAGCCCCTCCCTCCTTCCCACCGACAGTGCAGGCAGACAGGGCGTGGGGGTTTGGTCAGTTCATCACCCGAGGTTTTCTTCCACTGCTCAGGGAGGGGAGTCCTTCCCCTGTGAGACCGTGGGATCCCTCCCACAGGAGACAGTTCACTGTGAACTTCTCCAGCATGGCTCCAAATCCCATGAGCAGCAGTCCTCCCAAAACTGCTGAAAGATGGGTCCCTCCTAGAGGCAAACAGTCCTCCCAAAACTGCTGCAGCGTGGGTCACTCTTCCATGGGGTGCCCTGCTCCAAGGACAGGCTGCTCCAGCCTGGAAGCAGGGCCCCTCTCTCCACTGGGTCTCCCACTGGATCACAGCCTCCTCCAGGCATCCCCCTGCTCCTGCACAGGCACCTCTCTGATGGGCTGTGGGTGGATCTCTGCATCCCCCGTGGATCCCCACGGGCTGTGGGTGGATCTCTGCATCCCCC
>JACBWW010000009.1:10510540-10999517 GCA_020086605.1 Lanius collurio
GCATCCCCCGTGGATCCCCACGGGCTGTGGGTGGATCTCTGCATCCCCCATGGATTTCCAGGGGCTGCAGGGGCACAGCTGCTTCACCATGGTCCTCATCATGGCCTGCAGAGGAATCTCATCTCTGGCATCTGGAGCACCTCCTGCCTCTCCCTCTCCACTGACCTTGGTGCCTCCATGTTGTTTCCCTCACATTGATGCTATGATGATTTTTTGCCTTTTATTTTATACCCCTGTTATACCTTTTTACAAGTTCTGTATTCTTAGTGCTTTTTGCCTACATTCTTGGACTTGTTTGTTCGGCTGAGAGACTAAACATTTTAGAAGCTTAGTAGTTGGAGATCAGTGTGCCCCAGACCCTCTCCAGAACACATTCTGTAAACTAAGATACCACCATCCAGGGGAAGGTTCCTTGGGGAGGGGGAAGGGAAGGGCTCACTCGAGCCTCTCATTGGGGAATTTTTGATAGCTATGCTAATTAGTAAGACCTATAATGTTATACCAGATCTTTTGGGGCTGTGCATTGTGGTGTGCATTTCGGTGCATTCGACCTGGACGTAGTGTACCTAATGATCCTTAAAATAAATACCAAGGTTAAATCCCTTTTTTCCTTCTGTGTTTGACTCTTGATTTTAATAGCATGAAAAGGCATCAACATGTTCTCACCTCCTCCTCTTCTCTGGCTAGAAAAACTGCCCCCACTTTGCTTTGATTTTCTTCCTAAGTATGTTATCACAGAGGCGTTACCATCCTCTCTAACTGGCCCAGCAGCGTGTCCATCTTCAGAGCCATCAGGGATTGGCTCTGTTGGACATGATGGAAGCTTCCAGCAGCTTCTCACAGAAGCCACCTCTGTGGGCCCCCAATACTAAAAACCAGGCTGAGCAAAACCAATGCAAAATGCCACAACACAGGCATTGCTGTTTGATTCTGGACTTTAATTGCAACTAACCTCAAGGCCTACAAAACTCTCTAGTCTTAAGGGAATTTTGGATAGCCTCTTGTGATGATTGTAGGAGAATAATAATAATGTTATATTAAAAGTTATGAATATGAGTCATGAATTACTTTTTTTTTTCTTTCTTTCCACTCTGAAAATTGTTGGTGTAATCTGAGACTTAAATTCAAAAGATAACCCTATGGTTTACTTTATTTTCCTTGCTAATACAGTGATATAGTTTTAATGCATTTTACAGTGAAATGTACGTGGAAGACCATTTTATACATAATCACTAAAAATACTTGTCTTGAACTGTGCACTGTGTGTAGGGCTAAGTGTTAACACAGGAGTCCTTCATTTGCATTTGTAATTCATGCTGCTGTAATTGCACCAGAATAGAATCTAAAGCTTTAAAAATCTTTCTCTTCCTGTCCCTTAAATCTTTGTGAATAGATGTGACATTCTTACCCTGATGGCAGAAGTACAGACTCAGGTTGGTTAAATATTTTAAAGTTTGTGGTTAGATCAATATTTCACAGCACTATGCAGTGTACATAGGATGTCATCGGTACTTAGTCTCTTTGAAAGGCAGCAATTAGAGTGATATGGACTTTAAAGGTGTGCTCAGAAAAATCATCATCTAATCAGGGGTGCTGGCTGGCAGTGGTTGCTTCTAGGTCAGAGCATTAGTTAATGCTCAGTGGGCACACTGCATCTGTTGAAACAATATGAATTTGGTTGGTGGAGACATGCCAAGCAAGACTTGCGTCTCCTTATTATGCTTCAGGAACTGTAGCTTTCAAGAAGCCTTCTGCCCTGCAGTCACTCAGATCATTGCATTGCTATGTCATGCTGAATAATTTGCAGCATTTAGCACTTAAATTGGCTCATTGCAGACAATCCAATTAGAATAAAGTCTATTATCATTTTGGAACCTTGGGATGAAATAGTGTTTAAGCAATGAGCCGCCTGCGCTTCCTGTAGTTCCCCAGCCTCGCAGGCCTGTGTGCTGTGCTGAGGTGGTGCCTGGCACTGATGGGGGGATGCTCCTGCTCAGCCCTGGCTTGCAAGCTGCACTTTCATCTGAAGATGAATTGAAAGCCTGTAGTCTCAGAAAGGACCTGAGGTGCTTCATCTTTTTGTCTGTTCATACATAAAACTTTCTAAGCATTTTTCTTTTTGTCAAGGCAGCCAAATGAAAATGCTGATGCTGTGATGTGAGCCTGCATGGCTGGTGAAATTTAGTGTGGCTGCTGGCCTGGGCTAGGTTTCCCATCCCAGGCTCAGGAAGCCAAATGTTCTGTTGTGAATTTTGCTGTTGACCTTTTGCTCAGACTCTAGAAGTCAGCAGAGGCCAAATTTGAAAGACATGAAGTAAGGTGTGTATGGAAATTCGCAAAAGCGCCCAAAATGATTTTAGCATTTAAATCCCATGGACTAGCTGGAAACGGCACCTGATCTACAGAGGTGCACTTGATGTCCCAACTAGATATGTTTGGGTTGTATGCTGGGCCTTTAGTGTCTCTCTGCAGTAGGACATGGGGTTTTGATAGTATTTATTGGTGACAAAATGGGTACAAATGGTTGTTCCCCTTCTTCCCCATCTTGTACCCAGCCACACGCATTCCTCTTGTGCCAGTTTTTGAGTTATGCAATAAGCTGATCTGGGAGCTGTCCAAGGTTAAAAATAACTCTTTTCTTCATCAAACTTCAGGAGAAGCTGATGTAGCTAAGACATTCAGATGTCTTTGCTTGTATTCAGTATAAAAACTGTAATAAGGTAGATGGAAAACCAAATAGCAGCAAGTGCCTATACTGAAGCGTTGTATATAAGCTAAAAGACTGACAAGAGAATAATACATGGATGTTACATTATAATGCTAATATTGGTTCCTAATGCTTAGATAAGTCTCTTAGCACTCAGGATGCTTTAGCAAGGGGAGATAAGGACCAAATCCATTAGCTCTGGTGAGATTTGGATCTGCTTACCTTTGGATTTCATGAAATCAAGTGCTTACATCGCAAGCAGCCATTATGCTGGGTTGAATACAGCTGTGCAGTGTCACAAGCACGTGGAGAAGCAGAGAAGGGAGATCGGCACTTGGAACATTTTTCAAGCTGGGAGATCAGATGTGTGTTCTGTTTATAATTCATCTTGTTGAACGGTTTTTATTTACTTGCCTTATATCTGACTGTGTATGTAAATGTATACACTTTTTCTCAGCCCTGAAAGATGTAAACTGGGAGAGATTCTTGTGGTTCTTTGTATTTAAGTCTTTGCCTTATTCCTCAGTGACATTAATTTGTTCACAGAATAACAGTAAGCACAATAATCTTCTGTCCAAGAAGGTATTTCATGCATAGTGTTTGGTGTGCAATAGCTGCATATTACCAAAACCACTTTGATAACAAAATTCTTCTATTAAAAAGGAAAAACCAGAAAAGCCAAGTGTAAGTATTTATGCAAGATACTAACATACTGTGGCATACTGAAAAGGAGTGTTTAATATACTATTTAAAAAGACACCAACTCAACATGTTAGAGTACCCCTGAATCTTGTAATTCAGGCAGCTCAAGTTTTGTGGCCAAAGGTGGCTGGCTAATATGGACAAACTAATTTTGCTGGAGAAACTGGACTTGTTCTTGCGCAGTCTCATGGTATATGTGGTACCTCAGATGAAATATGTTAGCTTTTAAACCTTAAATGCCCTAAGTATAGCTGAAACATGTCTCCTATCCTCTGTTGGTCCATCAGTTGCAAAGGAGTGTTCCATTACATGCAAAAGCTTTTTTTGTTCAGTAGGAAGATTTTAATATATAATTAGCTAAGAGTCACAGTTTTGTGGTGCCACCGAGCCAACTCAAGATTGCATTACCCCTGGAAAAAAAGGAGTAGCTTCAGGCCCCTGTGAGATCAGCCCAGCAGCCAGAGCAATTGAGGGGTGGTAGGTGCTTAAGGGAGAAAGGTCCCATCCTTTGAGCAGAAGTCCCTGCTTGGGATAGCTCCAGCACCACAGGGTAGTGTCTCACCCTCAGGCATTACTGCCCCGTCTGTGGGTATTTTGTTGTGGTTGGTGTTTCACCACTGTGCTGAGAACCCTGTGGAGTTGAAAGTGAAGTGTTCACTGTGTGAATATTTGCTTTGTGCTTGAGTCAGAATAATGATTTGAAAGGAGCAGGCAGGAGCAAGGAGCAGCTTCTCTGCTCTCCTGACTGTAGCCCAGCTCCAGGAGAGGTGGTGAAAGCTTTGTTGGCTTGGATGAATGGTAGTTTCAAAATAAATTTAGCACCTGTGGCTTTCTTCCCTGCTCACCAGTGTTGGCCAAGCAGTGTGGTTGGTCAGTACTGGTTCCATCCTATCTGTACTGGGGGTGAGGGGGGCTTCTGCTGAGGTGGTGCTTCGTGGTTGCTTTTGATACACCTATTGTTGAGAAAACACGGTCTTCTGGGTACACATTGCTGTAAAACGCAGGAAAGAAGTGACGTTTGGGTTGATTAAAAAGCCTCTTTGTTTATTCAATGGTGATTAGCTTCAGAGCAGTGGTTGGGTTTTGTATTGTACATGCAGAGTCTCTCGTAGAATAGCCATTTAAAGAAAACATACAAAATTAATATTTATTTGTACCTGTCCTAAAAATAGAGTTTTAGATTGGAAGTGTTATCTCAAATTTATCTAAACAATAGTGTAAGCCATAATAATAGGGTAGTAGTTGAAGTTGATGCAGCAGGTAATGAATCTTCAATTGGATATGAAATTTACTATCCAATGTATGGCTTCAGCTTGAGTCTGTCTCTTGTTGTCACAAGAGTAGCATTTGCATAATTAAATAAATGATCTTAAAACTGTCTGCCCCTGTGTGGCTGTGAAATACAACGCTTCTTTCTCTCAGTGCTCAAGCTCATACTCATGGATTATTTGAAAATGCATCACAGAAAATTAACGTCAAACATTTGGTCTTTTATGAAAGAACGTCCTGAACCAGCAGCCTCGGTTTTGTTTCTCGTCTCAGTTAATTGATCTTAGAGCAATTCTTCATTAACGAGAAGAATTGAAAGCGGTATTTTGAGGGCCTTCTTCACTAGCTAAAATTAAAAAAAAAACATGTCATAGAAAGAAAGACTGAAGGCATTAGGTAGTTTTGTAGAGAGGTTGATAAGCTTGTGTTCCTTTTTTTATTTACTTTCAGTTTTTCATGAAGCAGATTATGCTAAGGCTCATTGCATTAACATCAAAAGGCATTTCAAGGGTGTAACTTCCCCTGTCTTCCTGTGTGGGCTTTCTTTTATTATTTATTTTTATCCTGTTGTTGCTAGGGAGTACATTTTCCTTTTTTAATTGAAAAATTCCATGAAACCCATGCACTGGTGTGTTCCCGTTGCCATGCCCCTGGAGAACTTTTGCCTGCCATAGCTGTGCTCCAGAAGTGTTGGGGCTTTGGGCCAGGATATAAACCTGTCATTTTAGTCTTGCAAGTCCCTTGTTTTGTCCAAAGCAATGTAAGAAGCAGAACAGTACAACCATGCCATTTTTTAAATGCGGTTTCTTTTTGTTATAATGGTGGCTGTGATCAGTTCTAGTAAGACGTAACCTCAGGGCTGTCACTGTCAGTGTGTCCTCCTCACCTGGGAGGTCCTTGGGTCTGTCTCCTAGAGCTGGTGGGAGAGCTGTGCTCAGGAGGTTTAATTGCTAATGAGGCTGGCAAAGCACAGACATGGTGACTCAGAGCAGGTGTGTGACCCCGCATGCCTTTGGAATATAGCCAAAGATGTTCCCACTTCGGAATGCTTCTAAGGTTGGGAAGTAGACTAGGGTTAAATCTGGTACCTCACTTGGAGGTATGTAGTGTACAAACAAATTCATGCTAAATTCTACAAATGATTATTCCTAATGGCTGAAGACAGCCCCTCGGGGCATGGGCACAGCAAAGGAACTGACTGGTGAAGGAATGTCGGTGGCATTGATATTCTCTGTCTCATCCAACACCCTCTAAATCCCATGGAAGATGTTCAGCAGGACACGCAGCAGGGGCTTGTGACACTTGTGAATTGTTACACAGGAATTGGTGCTTCTCAGCCTTCTCAGGGAGGTAAAAAAAACAAAGAGAAAGAAACATTGCTAAAATGTCAAATGTTTCCAGGCTTTATGTTTCTGTAAAAGTGTCAACTGCACCATGGTACTTTCCAGGCATAATAGAATGTCATAGTCATACCGAAAAACTGTGATTGATTGCCACTATAATGAAAGCTGGTGTACATCCATGTACACATTTCAAATTATTTTTGCTTTTATGCTTTTTTTTTAACCTGACATTTCTGATTACTTTATCTAGGCGCTTAAATATGTCAGATGTTTATAGTGCATTAAGAGATTCCCCTTCCCCTTTCTTTTAATAGCACTTATTTTGTGTGAACCTGCAATTTCTTGAAGGTTTTTCTCCATTGTAAGACAATGGTCTGTTAAAAAAAGGAAAAAAAATTAAATACTGCTATGTGGCTTGTGAAAAGAGGACAACTGATTTATAACAACAATCCATTCCTTTAATCCATTCATTGAATTTAGCTTGTTCATCCTAAATTTATTTCCCAAGACATAGAGCAAACATTTAGTTGAAAAGTGAGTAGCTTATTCCATTTCCATATGTTTTTAATTGTCCAGTTCCTCTGAGAAAAGGCCATTAACTGAACTAAATTACAGTTTGGATGTGAATTTTTCAGCATGGATCTCTGCCCAAAAGGTGATAAATTAGATGCTAAACTGTCTTTGATAGTGACCTGAGAGATTAACACACAACTGTTTTGAAAACAGAAGGAAAGATTTGTTAGCCAGTCAGTAACTGTCAGGTTCGGGCATCATAAATTCCTGCAGTACTTGCTTTTTTTGAAGTGAATGACAGTAAATAGGAAAATTTCAAGCAAACTTAACCCTTTGGCATCCCCATAAATCTTGGAATTAAACTTGAGCAGCAGTAATGCTGAAATTGTAGGCAGACAAAAGCCCTACATTGAGCTACTGTTTGCTGTTTGGAATTTTGGTACCTTTGACTGGTGCTGGAGCATGTAAAGAGCTGGTGGGAACCTATTAAGAATACAAGAGCTGTAATCCCGAGGGGGCTTCAAGTTACAAATAAAGCAATAACAGAATAGAACTGAACAATTAAGTCTCAGGGCCTCTGTGGCTTTAGTTCTTGTGTTTTGATTTTATGCAGCAACACAAGTAATAGAGAGGTGTGTTTTTCCTTCGCCACTTTTGACAGCCCTTGAGTTCAATGAAAAGTGTTTGGAGTGTTTTGTGCAGCTGTGTTTGGTACATTAAATGCACAGACATGCTGGCTGTGGTGACCTGAAAAAGGAGAAGATATGCATTCCTGTAATTTTAGCTGCTTTGTGGTCATTAGGAAAATGTCATCATTTTTATGCTTACAGCTGCTATTTGGAGATGACCTTTGGTGAATGCTCCCAGTCCCTCCCAGCCCATTAATTTGTGTTGCTGGGTAAGGCAGGGCTTTACTGCAACCTGGCCCATGCACAGTCCATCTTCCTGGTGTTGGAGGAGAGTCTGCATATGGTCACTGTAGGACTTGTAATTTCTACTTCTCTTAACCAACTATGCTTTTAGAGACACTCACTCTAAAGAGTATCTGTAGGTGGATCTTGCTTCCAGAATGTAACTGAGAAGAAACTCAGTTCTGAAAGAATCTTTTTCTCCTCTGTTAAACATTTTCCCTGTTAAAATGTCTCCTCCCTCAAGGGATTTAAAGAGAGTCTGGGCATGACATTGGAGTGGATAATCTTTGCAGCTACCTTTTCCAGCAAACCTCTGGGGAGAGGGGGGGGTGAAGCAAACGTCTGGGAAGCCAGAAGACAGGATATTTCTTCAGACAAGTTGAGAAATAATCAGGGGCTATAGGAGGCTTCTTGGGTTGAGAATGAAAAGGAACAGATGGATTCTGGAGATTACCCGGTGGGATTTAGTGTCGGGTAGGGGGGGATATTTAGTTTTAAGAAGTTTTCTGATTGCTTTTATTTTAAGGCAGCCCTAAAACTAGTGACAAGGCTGATGCTGCGTGATTCTTGGGGCTGCCAAGGTTTTGACTTGGTCTAAAAAAAAATATGGATGTAGTAAAAACAGGAGAGCTTCCAGTGGGGAAATGGTACTTCTTACTTTAAAAAAAAATTGGACTTGAAATTGTCATGCGGTAGGTGGGTACTCACATTTGTATCTTTTGTTTCGATTGGGAGATGGTTGGCCTTCAAGGCTTGCACCTTTTTTCCAAGCCCTTTTTTTCTGGGCTTACGTTGTTAAAATCCCTTGGTTTGTACTTCAGTGTCTTGGTCAGCTGTGAGAGCAGCTGGTCTGGAGCAGTGTCCCTCTCAATGGACAGGTTAATTCAGGTCAAATGCTGCCTTATCTGCTGAAATGAAGGAAAGAGCTCCCCCTTTTCTGATGCTTGAGCAAGACAGTTATAATATTTTCCTTTGTGAGGCACTTTTTGTGATGACATGTTCTTTTATTCTTACAAGAAATAGTTAAATTTGCTTCTGCAACAGAAAGATGATGAAAAGCACAAACTAGCTAGATTATTTCTGGTCTCCCAAGAAGAATTGAAAATGTTGTATTTTAATACAGATTTTTATAATAAGTTTAAGCGATAATATGGAGATATAACTATCAAACATTAAACAGCACTATTTTCGGGCCATCAGCAAAGACATGAGGGGGGCACACATTTATCCTCTCCCCTCTTCCTCATGACCCTATTCAATACAGTTGTGGGATTCCTACAGGTTTTTTTCTACTTATTTTTAGACATAGTTGTTCTTTTGTTTCTTGTTGCTTGGCAAAGCCACTTGAATGAGGCAAATCTTTGCCAAAAAAATGATTGTAATTACACAGAAGCAAGTGCCTACAGGGTGATGCTAAGAAATGACTTGAAATGCTTGCAAAATAGTTTGAATTGATTGGGTGGATTGGTAAGTTACTCTAAAAGCATAATGAAGAGCAAATGTAAATAAAATGGGAAACACTGTTCTCCAAGGGCAGGTAGCACTGGTGTCCATTCTGCTCAAAATGGACTATAAAAGGCTTGTAGCTTTTTGTATAAATCATACTCCCCTCGGCTCTGTGAAAGCTTTCAGTGGAGCTTTTGAATCTTAAACAGGCAAAGCAGCCATATCAGCTGTAGCCTTTTTTCTTTCCTTGTCCTTCCATGGGGCACATAACAGTAACCAGATGTAGTAGCAGAGGATGAACAGAGACCTGTAATCCCCACTGCCCCTGTCACCACTGCTGATCCATTTTATTATGTAGCTCATTCTAGTACTTTTCATGGTTCTAACGACTCATCTTCTGTGTTGCTAAATGTCATTTTTTAATCTGCAAGAGCTGCCTTTTGGGTTTTCTGCATTTATTTCCACTTTTCAGCTTTGAGAACATCATATAATAGATACAACTCATTGTGAATTATAACTCCCGACAAGCCAACAGCTAGATTTTGTGCTGAATGTGTTTATCAGGTTGGGTTTTGTAGCAGTATTGGCCAAAATTTTGTGTAGGAATAATGAAATATTTAGATTTGAGACTTAAATCCCACCTTGGTACTAGACACTTGTACCTTGCAAGTCTGCATTTGTAGCTTGATTAAAAAAAAAAAAAATTGAAGTGATAGCATTTTCTGTTTAATAATTGATTTGGAACAAATTTGGTCATGTGGCTGACAACTGTGTGTGGAATTGACTTTTGTGGCACTAGTGGCTTTGAATGAGTGAGTGTTCCCCCTCCAAGCCTCCTTGTGTATTTATTAGCAGTTCCTAAGCCCATTGCAATTACTGATTAAACACGTTTTTCATCTTTACAAACTGCTGGTGCTCCTAAGAAGCTTTTAGGCAGTGTAATGAAAGAAAGAAGGAATCTTTTATTGCAGTTTGAGGATGAACAGATTCTTTGCAGCAAGTACTTAATGATAACCCGGAGGACACCAGCATTTTGTCCTACTCACTCTCCCATGTTGGTTTCCTGTTTAAATCAAGATAAATTTTGATGCAGTGTCTATTACAGTGTTCTGTTTCTTTCTCTGGACAGTTAAGTTTATATGAACTAGTTATCCATGTCCTTACAGTTACTATTAGGTTCTTATTTGTTAGATTTGACTTGATTTTTATGGTGCATTTGGAAACAACTATGAATTTCACTGTGAGTGTCATCGTCATTCTAATTTTACAAATATTGAGGAGAAGAAATGAGCACCACTGTAGTGCACAGACAGTGGAATCTTTGATTTGGAGCTGCAATGTTTGGAACAAGCTTCTGATTTTAGTTTTGCATTATAGTTTTCTTTTGCTTTTGTAATTGATGCATCATTTTGACCTGAAGGGTTGAATGCCTTGATTCAAAATAATGAAATCAATTAATTCTACTTGTGCAGAGAGAGAGAAGCTTTATTCCACACCGGCCTCCTCTTGACTGCTTCCAGTGAAGACATCTGCCAAATTCAATTCACCCTTAGCCCCTAGACATGACATCTGGCCAGAAGGAGCCAGCTGTTTGCAGCTGTGCAGAGCCTGTCCTGGCAGTGGGGTGGAGACCAGCCCTGCTTCCCCTTCATCTCTAGGGACAAGTCATGGTGCTGGTATTGATATGTAGTGGTCTTTGTAGTTTGGGGCCTGGTTGATGAGATTGTTTTGAGGTCCAAGAGCTGCCAGAATGGAGGAGATGGATGTGAGGCCTGCTTGTTGTACGTTAGCAGGAAGGGGGGGATGTCTTTTCACCCAGGCAGCCTTAGCTTGGAATTAACTTCCCCTGGTGCCTCATCAGCTGGTTTCTGTTGGCATTTGGGAGACCATGGCAGCCTCATCTATCACCTGTGCTGCTGCTCACTGGGCAGATTGCAGAGACTGAGATAAACTTAATCTTGGGTGGGAAGTCTATTTTCCCTGACATTGCTCAATAAACCGTATATATTCTTGTACACAGACCTACAGACCACATGGGATATGCATTTACAAATCCCTAAATAGATGGCTTGCCTTAAACTTCACAAGCACTTTTTATATACATGGAGAATGTAGCCATGAACCTCTTTTCAATGTAGTCAGTTTCTGCTGCTCTTTCTGTAAAACCCAGATGATTCACTTCTAACATCTGCTCTGGGATGGTAAAGTCAGAAGTAATGTAGCCCAAAAACACACTGACTCAAAGTGTGCCTCAGTCCTGCTTTACTTCCTCCCCCTTGGATTCCCAGAGTTGTGTAGGCTGACTTGCTGATCCCTGTATGGGATGTTGGCTTCATCAGAGGGATCTCTGCCATCACCTCCAGAGCTACAGTGTCATCAGCTGAGGTGTGGGTGGAGCTTCCCCTATGGTCACATCTGCCGGCATTGCCCCTCCTGTGATCCAGTCCTGCAGCAGGGCTGGAGGGAGGGTGCACAGGTTTCCCATATCTTGTCTTGTTGGGGAAACCTTGGTGGTGTTGAATTCCTGCCTCTGTACTCTGTAGAAATAAAAGTGGCAGAGGAGGTGATGGTGTTTTGTAGGAAGAGACAGAACAGGTTCACTGCAGCCCAGAGGGACAGAGCATGCCAGGGAGGAGAGATGAGTTACCACGATATATTTGCATTCCGAGGTGTTGTAAGGTGTTTTGAATCCTGGTAGTGTGCCCCAGGCAAACCATCTTTAGTTATTCCTATTGGAGCCCTCAGAGAGAGACCAGGCTGGAATTACCCTCACCAGCTCCATCTGGCCATCCACCTTCAGCTGTAGCAGGTCAGCTCCTGGAGGGTTTTTAAGCCCAGCCAGAAGGTTTGGGGAAGCGAGAGGGGCTTGTGTCTGCTTTCTGTCCTGTCTTGCTGTTTGGATTTCTTGGACTAAATTGGCTGCTGATCCCTGGATGGGTTTTGTTGCTGCCATCATCTTGACTCTGCTTTCCTGAATTTGGAGCTTCAAGGACCGAAAGATAAACTATGCTAAATTGGAATGGAGAAGAGAGAAGCTGAAAAGCTAAAATACCAAGTCAGCAAAGAATAGATAAAGAAGACTGTGTTGCACTGGATTAAGAACCAATTGTATTATCTGAAAAGTGTGTGTGGAGCTCTTGGACAAAGTAAAGGGACCAATCAAGTAATGTGTAATCTCATGCCCAGCAGTTGCAAAATGTATATGAGCTGTATTATAGATGAGTTAGTAAAATGTATAAGTGCTGTGTTTGGGTATAAGTAGTGTGTTAAGGAAGTATAAGTAAGTGAGCTATATAAGTTATTCATAAGTATGTAAAAGTAGTATAATGTGTAAGTCTAGGATAAGTAAGCATAATACACAAAAGAGGTGATAAGTAACTATTATTGTACAAATTTAAAAAAATGTGTGAGTTCCTGCATGATGCCCAAAGAGGTGATGCATGTTTTAAACAATAAGAAACTTCCGTGTAATTACATTGATTTGTTGTACAGAAGTGCTGAGTTCCTGCACCAAGGAACTGTCTTAATATGTCTCTGCTGTGTTGTGTGACTTTGTTTCAGAAGCCTCTCCTTTTTCTAGCTACTTTGTAAATGCATAAAACAAGAATGTTTGCAAACCAAGTGCTTGCAGTTTGTGCAGATCCATCTCACACATTAGGCATTCGCCAGGACCACTGACACATGGCTCTCCAAGCAGCCAGCTGGCCACTGCCGTATATAAAAGTTTTGGCAAAACTGTAGAAACAGATTTCACTTGGGAGAGAAAGATGTGATGGCTTGTATATGTCTGATGAGCAAGGTGGAGTCACTGACACAAACCCCAGTACTCCTGTCCTCATCTCTCCCTCCTTCCCTGCATTTTGAGCCTTTTTGGGAGGTGCTATAGTTGTTGTAGTAACTCCTCCAAGCATGCAAGTGTGTACACGTACAAGCTTGGGATGTGTTTGCTTTCCAGCACTAAGGCTATGAGGTTTTCTGAAGATCTGAGGTTTAATACTACGTGGTAGTGCACCCTTTGGTCTTGTAGGACATTGAAAGTAAGAAATTATCTTCACAAGATAAAAACCCCTAACTGTCAAAGAGACTACTAGTGTGAATTTGTGGGAATATTTTAAGTGAGCCTCTGAACCTATGAAAAGCCATCCTGACACATTGAACTTTGTGCTTTTCTTCTGCTATGAACCTGCCACTGGTGGAGGCAGCAGTTGTTGATACAAGTATGTACTGGTATTGGGGGGATGAGCAGTTATTGTTTGGAAATGTGTAGGCTTAAAATAGGTATCACTTGTTTCCAGATGGGGATTTCTTTCTCTTTTCCTACCCACATGTGCGAGCACAAACTGTATTGTTTTCTGGTAACCTTTTTTTCTTTGGAACACAGAGAATTCATCTCAGAATCTTCTTGGGGAGAATTCCTTATGACACTTATGTTGTGAAAAAGGGCCTTACTGCCCATCTTCAAAGTCACTCGACAGTTTGTGCTACCTCTGTGAGACTAAAAAATACAAGCACTAGTACAAGTGAGACAGTCGTCACTGAAGAATAAGCAGGAAGATTGAAAAGATGGAAATGCAACTCCCAAAGGAATGACAACACCTCCTTGGCCCCTCGTCTGGTGCAGATGTGTTTGGGGGTAAAGCAGGACTTGGGCATGTGGTGCTTTACCCTGTGTAGCTCAAAGAGGAGAGAAGAATCCCCACAGGGCCACAGATTGATTCCTCCTGAACTTCAGCATCTCCCCTGTTCCTGATGATGCCTCTTTCCCCACAAAAACAGGCTGCATTTCCTCAGACCTCTATTCTGGAATTATCTCTCATCTTCTGCATTCCTGTGTCACATTTCCAGGTGTTCCTTCCCAGCTTTGAAAGGCTCCCTTTCTGCCACAGTCTTTTGGGTCTGTTCCTTGTTGTCTACCAGTGGTGTGGTCTGCCCTTGTTCATCGTGCACCCCTGAGGTTTTCTTTCTTTTTCCTTTAAAGAGAAGGACATCATTGCTGCTTGAAGAGCAGTACTGCTCCTGCAGCCTCTCCCTGTGTGGGGAACCTTAAATAGGAGTCTTCAGCCAGGCTGGAGACCTTGACTGACCACTGACAGGGAGCTTTAGTGGTGCTCTGCTGGCTTGGCTGAGGTGGCAGACTGCCACGTGAATTACCTGGGCTCAAAATGTCAAGGAAATTTATTCAGTTTCAATTAATCTGCCAAAGTACCTTAGGAGCTTATGTAAGAATCAGAATCTGATGTTGTAGAAGGATTTCTCATGATGAGACTCTTGATGCAATAAAATGTCAGAAATCCTCCCTGTTACTAAGGAATGTAGATGCCTCTGTGAAATTGGAAGGGCGTTCTGTCATTGATGTCCAGGACTGCGAGGAGGGAGAAATGGGGCCACCTTCTTTGATAGTACCTAGATGTCAGATAAACTCCTCTGGGTTACTTACCCTCTGAGTATATTTCTGAGAATTCAGAACCCTGATCTGGGTGTAATAGAGTTTGAGATTGTTTAAGAACAGGAAGCTTGACTGGGTATGGGATTAGTTTCATCTTGTTTCCAAAACAGCATGTTAATAATTTCCTCTAGTTAATATTTAAGTAGCCTGGTGATTATTTCTAAGGAAATTAGATCAAACTATTGGTTATATTGGTGAGGAACAGAAAGACAGTGCACCAGAGTAATTTCTTTCAGGTTGTTTTTATTATTATATATTTGATTATAATGTTTCACTGTAAAGCATGCAGGGAACTTTGCAGCTAGTAATAATTTTGCACTTGTTACTTACTGTAGATGTTGTAATTTGTGTGTTGCTTGTATGCCTTTATTGACACTTAGTTATCGTGGTAGAAACCTGTGCATTTTTGGTGCTGGAACTCATGTCTTGGGGTGAGGGGAAAGGCTCTGGCTGTTTTGTAGCTGGTTGGAGAAGGCTGTGGTTGGGTCAATGTGAACAAGGAGTGCAGCGTCCTCAGAGTGCAGCACATGTGGTCTCCCACTCTGCTTTCCTTCCATAATCCCTGAGTTCCATGGATGTTCTCCCTGGAAATTTTTTTCCTTTATTTTTTAAACACTAAGGTTTTTTTCAAAAGAATCCATTGTAATCCATGTAGCAAAGCTGTGCAAGTTCCTCATAATGCCTGTTGAGTTGGGTTTTTTTTTGAATGAAGATCCCTAATCTGTTATCTGCTTCTGTCTTTAGAATAATAGCTGGAATTATCTCCTTCCTGGGTAGTTTTTCATAGTTGATTTTTGAGACAGTGGCCAAACAGCAAAATAAGGGAGAGGTGGTTGAAAATGGGAAAAGCGTTGGATCAGCCCCTAAAGAAGAATAGCATTTATTCATGCTGAAATGTAAACAAGCAAAAAAAAAATTTAGCTAAACAAAGCATTCCTTTGAAGCATGTTCTTAATTCTTTTCCAAAATATAACTCCAATGCGAAATTAAGTATTTCTTCAGAAGAGAAAAATAAAATATTTATTTTAAGACTGATCAAGGTGAACATGTTAACTTTTCAAAGTTTTTATTTTTTAGCTGAAAATACTCCACATATTAGACTAGATTGAATCAGCTTCAGACTGGCCTTTTTAAACAAAGCCCACGGACTAACTTGTGTGTATCCATGGCAAATCCCGATACCGTTGTCTTCCAATGAAAATAAAGTAACATTTACAATGGAAGAAGGTAGTTCAAGGTGAATGATACAGTGTGGAATAGAGGGATTCAACAATCCCATGTTACTAATTGCAGATCAGAAAGAGGTGGTTTTGGTAGCAGGGTGGAAATACTACAGTCAAAGGAAGCCATCTGCTCCCCTTTTAGCAGGAAGGTTGCAAGAAGTGCCTGAAATAAGGCATCAGCCACAGTCTGCCAGTGGGTGATGGAGGCTGTGGTCAGTGATGAGAACCAGCCTTGGCAGAACTGTCCTGCAGGATTTGTTGGCATTTCTTCCACCTCTGAGCCTGCCTGTTTGCAGCGAGGTCAGGGAGTAAGAGAACTATGTTTAGAAAAGGCTCGTGTACAGGAGGAAATTGTTCTAATTAATTGCCATTAAGGTTTTAAAAAACTTGTACCACTTTGATCCAGGAAGCCGAGTGATATTCAGTAATCTTAGACTGCCCTGGGGAGGTGTCTTCAAGAACAGAAGCCAGGAATAATTAGATTTATAGACAACTTTTTTTCCCCCTTTCTTTTTAGTTATGCTACAAGCACAGTAAAAGTTTTATAGACCTCATAAACCTGACTGGCGCATACCTTTGCCCCAACCTGAAGGATTACTGTATATTACAGTGCTGGGCAGTGATCAGTAGTACAGTAACAGCACTCACAAAAGGCTTTAGAACCAAAAGATGCACTAATGAGAGAGCACATTTTGCATCTTGAATATGAATTATTCTTCTGCAGCCTGAGTGCTGGACAAGGGGAACTTTTCTATTCACTTGTTCTTGCATCATGTCAGACATGAGAACTCAGGACTTCCATTGAAAAACTGATGAAAATCTTTTGAGAATGTTTTCAGTATAGTGGGATTACACTGTTAGTGGGTGAATTGGGGTCAGGCTGTGTTCAGTCCCCAGTCTGAATGTTTTGCAAAACTTTTGGAAACTGACTTTCCAAAAAATCCCTTCACTATGGATACTTGAAGGTAGGAACCTCCATCTGTGATCTCTGAGCACTGTTGGGGCTAGATCCAAACTTTCCATGTGTACCAATAGTAATAACCCTTTTGACAGGACATGCCCCTCTTCTGAACAACAGGTGTGTGGAATGGCATTGGTTGAAATTTGGGAGATTTCTTCCGAGATGTCAAGTTGTGTGACAGGGATAATCCAACCACTGGCAGTGGCACAGTATGATGGAATCGTCAGATTTTGAATATTGTCTTGTGCTGAGGTATTTATTTGCAAGTTTAATGTAAGAGTCTTACCAAAAGAAAGTTATTTCAAAATGCAATGAAAATGTTTAAGTAATTGTCAAGATACGAATTGGCTTTGTTGCACGCAAATGATTTTGTAAAACATTTTTGAAAGGGATTTTGAACACCTTAGCTAGCAGGTTGTTTCAACTTTCTTATTCCATACCATGAGGGACAGTTTCACAGACACCTTGTGAGTGTTATTTTGTTTTGATTTGTTTGTTTTAACTGAAGTGCTACATACTGCCTCTTTTTTTTCTTTTCCTTGCCTAAAAACGTTGAACGAAATGTTAAGAATACACACAAGTTGCTCATTTCACAAAACTCCGTGGCTGAAAAAGATTCTCAAAAGTGAGCTTATTTCTATTTGTGGAAAATATCTATTTTCCTTTAGTATTTGAATATCAAATCTGAAGGAAGCTTAATGCTTGCTTTCAGCATGTTGTTGTCTTCTGTTCTGCTTATGCTATCAGCATAGGTATTTCCTCTTTAGATCCTGTGGTCTTGCATGTACTGCACAGTCCTTGGAGAGCAAAATGAGGAGTTAGCAGTTATTTGATGCCTCTGCCATCTGCTGTAATTTTCACTTTTCTGATTTTCCCCTCCCTTTTTTCCCCTCCCTTTTTTCCCCTCCCTTTTTTCCCCTCCCTTTTCTCCCCTCCCTTTTCTCCCCTCCCTTCTTTTCCTTTTTTTTCTCAAATTTTTAATGGGTAGTTCCAAATATACTGAGAGTTCTTGCTGTTAACTCTGGTGTGTGTTTGGGACAGACTTCCATGCATCATCTCTTTCTGGTTTTGTCCCTCATGGATTTCCCTGTTGAACTGCACATGTTTTTGACTTTGCTGGTGAACTGTTTTCAGTAAAGACATTCACTTAGATTAACAGTCCAACCCATCCTGATGTTTGCAGGAGATACTTTCAGGTTTTATGGTGGCTGAAGATAGTTTCTCTGCTAAAGAGTAGATGCTGAGTAAATGGCTTTCTATATATTTTTACCTTTATTTCCAGCAGCTTTGCTAGTATGGACAGCCTGCAGAAATATGTGTGTGGCTGTGAATAGGCTTGGTGGATATCTAAAATTTAAACAATTTTCTAAGCATGTGCCAGGAATGAATGTGAAAACACCAAATTTGCCTGGATCCTTTACAGAGCTGTTAAGAAAACACTTTGCAAGACCGGAAATTAAATGAGGTTTGCAGTCTTCTTAGCCCCATTTAGCTTATGTGATATATGGATGTAAAACAGGCCTATATAATGCATGCATACATGTACAATATATACACATGCACATAAACATTTACAGTGTGCATTAAACTTCTGATTGATTTAGGCTTCAGAGAGAAGCCCAGGCTATGGATTTTTCAATGCTTCTCACAATAGTATTTCTCACTTTGTGTGGGAGGAAGTAGCCACTGTAAAAAAAGACTCCACTGGAATAATTAAAAGCAATTAGGTCAGTATGTTTATAAGTAGTCTAACAAAGTGTCTACTGAAAAATAATCAGTGAAATTGTGGTAGTTCTGCAGGAGAACCTGCGAGGAGAATGAATACCCAGGGGAGCACCAGTCAGCAAGATGTGCAGTCCTCTAGCACTTAGCAAATCAGCTGACAAAGGGAGCTTTGAAAAGAAAATCAATGTTGGTAAAAAGAACGCACTTATCAGAGCTTGATTAATGATGCAAATGTATCGCTGGGAAAACAAAGGTTTTCACACAGCTGTTTCAGGGTGGTGGCTGTCCCCAGAGCAGTTGTGTGTGCTGGGGTCTGTCCTGCAGTGCAGGACATGCACAGAGCACACCCTCAGTTACCTGCCCAGGTTTGGGATTGTGCACCCTTGGGTATCCAAGGGTTTTCATAAGGAGTCCATGAATGGTATTTAAGAAAAGAAAACCAATTATCAATCAGTTTAAATCTGCAGTTACTGGGCTGTGCACCCACCTTGGGAGGTGTTTGCAGTGTACAGCTCAAAAAGACTGAAACCCCCCAGCCTTATGGCCTTTACAGCAGCAGGAAAATTAGAAGTTGAAGGATTAGGCACACAGCCCATGTAGGAGATCCTGTGTATGTTTACATCCTTTCTTCAGTTCTTCATTAGTCTTCAAATTGTAGTGGGTTTTGTTTGTTCTGTTTTTTAAACCTGGTTCTCAAGAGTTCTGTGACTTGAGAGTTTGTTATTGTAGCAAGGAAATTATGCTTTTTTCTTTTTTTTATGAACAGTAAATGTTAAATAAATTGAATTTTAATGTTTACTGTGGTCCCACAGGTAGATAAAACCATTAGCTAATGACCATAATGATGATCAGATTTTACTTAAATTTGGAATAATATTTGATCTGCTATGCTATTAATGGTGATCCTGTTAAAAAAAAAAAAAACTCTATAAATATAATGGAATAAGTATTATTAGTGCAAGCAATATGAAGTTGAAAATGATATAATCCATTTGGGCTGCAGTTTACTTCTGTGCAAGTTTAGGTGCTGAATCTAGCTGGGAATGCTTCCTAGTTTGTAAAAGCAGAATGGAACATTTCCCTACATTTATCTCTTCCTTTGGAATATTCTTCCCTTAAGTTTGTCTGGGTGATAGAAAAAGATTATTAATTGTCACAGAATGTTCTTTCAGAATTTAAAATTCATAGTTTTGTACATCAGAGGGGTTTTTTTTGTTTGGTTTTTTTTTTTTTTCATTGCAGGGATTTTAAAATCTACATCAAAAATATTTTAATGATATTTAAGGTATATATATTTATGCCTTTTCATATATCGTCACAGAGGAAAGCTCCAACATTTCATTTTTCTTGAAAATTGTTTTAAATTGATAAAAATATATGTGAGCTTTATGAAACAGAAAAGCCAACTACTTGTATGGTGTCAGTTCCCAAAAACTGCTCAGAGAGATCTTGTTCACATGGGTTTCAGAGTTCCAAAAAACATATTTATGTACTTGCATGTGGGACAGTGCCTTGGGCCATGCCTGTGAGACTATTCTGGTTGCAGATGCTGCAGAAAAATAAGAGTGCTGTAGATCTGGGCTTGATGCACTGGCACTTAGAAGACCCTCCCTGATCCCTTGGGATCAGAATGCCAGAATGCTGCAAATCTCACCTGCTCACACAAAGTGAGGATTTGCAAAAGACCCTCTGTGCTGCTAAAATCTCTTTTAAATCTTTTTGTGTGGTGTTTGGGGCTGGATGCAGCCTTCACTGCTGTTGTAGCCTTCCCCTGTGCTGTTGAGGGAGCCAGAACAAGGAACCTGGGTTGTAGGGGCCTTCCAGGGTCCCCATTAACATCTGGAATTGCACATGTAAGGAAATTGCAAGCCCATAGAGGCTCTGGAGAACAGATGGAGCATGTTCCCATGGTTAAAGAGGTATCATTATCTTTAAATGCAATCAAATGAAATAAAAACTGTCCCAAAAGTCTTTTATTGTATCTAACCTTGGCTGTCCTGACATTATTTGTTTTATAGCTATGATTTATGAGAGAATGAGGTGATACATATATCTCCAAATTGGTTGTACTTCATGTGGGTAGTGCAGATCCCAGCCAGATGCTGATGATAAATCCAGAGAAATTTTCCTTTTATCTTTTTTGGCATTAGTGAACCTGGGTGCTGTTTGGGACAGGAGTGGTTGGGGCACTCTGTTAAAGCTTTGTGTCCTTGGGACATGGGTGAAGGAAGCTCAGCTCTGAGATGAAGCTGCAGTGGTTACCCACGTCCTTGGAAATCTGCGAGGGAGGACTGACTTGGCCCTGCCTTGTGCCCTGCAGACTCCAAAGCATGAGGCTGTTTGCCACTTGAAGATGTGTTGTGCCATGTCAATCTGGGAAAAAAGCCCTGTTAGCGTGGGAACGTGGACCCCTTAATCCTGAACTTTGGCAGAGCTGCTCATGGGAGCATTTTGGGGTGAAGCCTTTCCTAGCTCAGTGCTTTCATTCAGATTTTATTTGTGTATCAATTAAGAAGGTACCTTTTAAGACACTCTTTAAATATCCTTATGAAGAAGTATGGACTGCTTATGAGAGTTCAAATTTTTTCAGTCTCTGGTAATCCTCTCTAATGTCACCAAAATGTCCTAGAACTCCTACAGGCACTGGGAATCCCTACAGGATCTGTGTCAGATGGGCAGCCACAGGAGCAGAGATACTGCTTCTCTGTAAATGTTTGTAACCTGGCAAAGAAAGCTCAGGACATTCAGCTGTAAGGACTCCTGTGTTAAAAACTGAATTAATATATTGTCATACAGATTAGAATGGAAAAACACACAGCCAGATCTCTAATGTCTTCTCTTTACTGTGCACATTGAATAGCAATTATTTTATGAAGATAGTTCATGGTAAATATTTATAAACAGAACAGGGAACCAGTGAGACCACAGTGAATAAATAACTATAATATCGAAGCCCTGTTTCAGAGTAACGTACAGTTGCATTCCTCACTACAATCAATACTTCTTTTTTACTTTCACAGAGAGTTATACCACTATCAATTTTCAGTTCCAGTGGGATGACACTGGATATGTTCTGGCTAAATTTTTGTTTAATATCAAGGTACTATTCTTGTTCCATGCATAAAAGCCAATAATCTCTAAATATAGATCTTCTTTGGGTATAGTAATTACTGCTTCTTCACCAACTGTAAGAGCAATTAAGCCCCAACTAATGAGCAGTTTTCTACACTGTAGTTATTATGCTCTATCTTAATAATACTTATCTCATCAAATAGCTTTCTTCCTTTGAAAAAGAAGTGTCTAAATTCATTACACGTTTACATCTACTGGTCAGAAAAGCTTAATCCTTTTAAGGTAATTTTAGTTTCTTTCAGTTCTCAGATGCATCTGGTTCTGTTTACATTTTTTTTACCCTCTTTAATTTGTCTACTGGCCACCATAGAACATAAACTTGCTTTATCTGCAGGACTGGAGCTGGGACTTTCATCTGAAATAATGACTTAATGCCAGGCAAGGGAGATGTCTTGCTCTCAGGGCAGACACCTGTAAAGTGGGAATTCCATTCTTTGCCTTTTAATCTAATAAATTTTGAGAACTGGCTTTTGGTGGCGTTGGGGTTTTTTTTTTTGCATTTCTTTTTCTAATAATTTAAACTACCATATTTTGAAACATCTGTAGCAGTAGCTACCAAAGTAGAAAGGATCCCTGCACTGTGTGGTTCAGTGGGGAGCAGCTTGGAATAGAAATGGCCCAAAGGGGTGAGGCAGCACTACCAGGTCTGGGAGTTTTGGGGTTGGTCTCAGAGTATTTGGTGTTTCTCTGTAAGCCACAGCTGCTGGAGTCTTCTAATGAGAGGAAAATGCACCAACTTCCATGTAAAAAGCAATGGTTATGGGAGAGGAACATTTAAAATCTGTTCCCAGTATTGCTGACTGGGGGGAAAAAAAATCACATTAAAAGACCCGCCAGAACACTTTGGTCATATATTTATAATTAAATATCATCTTTTGGAGATTAAATGTATAGTAGGATAGGGAGTGCTGTAAACAGAGAGGCAAGTTCCCCATCCAAGGTGATCCCTTTTTCTTCCCAATATGTGGCTTCTACCCCTGTGCAGGATCATGGTTCTGTGTGACTTATGGGCTGAGAGGAAAAGCCCCTGCAGGGGTAGTTTTTACACACCATATTTTTTTTTTAGGTTGATTTGTTTCTTTGTTTTTATTTAAGAAGCAAACACATCTTCTCATATGGGTTGAGAAAATTAATCCTAGGGCTTTGTTGAACCATGTTGCCACAATCGTAGTCAGGGCTAAATCAAGGTAGAGATGTGAGAGAAATGGAGGTAAATCCTGTGGTTACTTAGTTTTCCTTTTAAAAATTCTTCACAGTGTAGAACTGAATTTGTAGAAGCATTATCAAATAAACTCTGACTGTGGCATGTTTGCTTTAGGACCTTGTTTAGCAAAGCACTTGAGTAAATACATAATGTGAAGCCCATGAATGATAGCACATCTGTGCAACGGACAAAGCACACAAGTGAGTGCTCAGTGACCAAGATATGAGGAGCCCTTGAACTGGAACTATTCACATAAATCAAGTTAAACATTTGCTGAAAAGACATTGGATTATTCAGCTATTTAAAGTAAAGCATTTGCTTAAGTACTTTGCTGAATCAGAGCCTATAAAAAGAAATATTCCCAAAAATATGTGAATGCTGAAAATGGAAACTAATCTCTAGTTAACTGATATTGTGTGGCTACACGAGTGAGCTAAAGCTGGATGTGAGACCACTGTTGGCTGGGTTAGGTCTGTGCATCTCACATCCAAGCTGCAAGCTTTGCTCAGGTGTCTTTGTGCTGGCTGCCTGGGGTGAGTAAAACAGAAGTCCATTCTAGGGCAATAAATCCACTGCTTAGTTTTCAAGTCATCATACCAGGAGCATTATGCTACATGATATGCATGCTTTAAAATGCAAGGCTTCTCTGAACTAATTAATTGAGGCATAAACCGGAGCTGTGAGGTAAACTCTGGAGGCTGAGTGTGAGTAAAGATCAATAAGATGTGTCTCAATAATTCTTAAATTAATAAACTTTTACTACTGATTTACTAGCTTCTCTGTGTTAGTGGAGTTATAAGGGGTTACATCCAGAATTTACTTCAGAATAAGCTCTGCTTGCTTTTTTGCTGGTGTGAAAACCTGAGAAGACCAATGAGACCAGAAGTAAAAGACAGCTAGTATCAGTCACTGATAGTTAAAAAGAGACATAAAAGCACTGATGCAACCACTCTCACAAAGTTTTACTATTTGCATGAGCTTCTGTCCCTTAGAAAATAATCTTCTCCCAAAAGTGTGCACCAGGCTGTGTTTCTGAGACAGGGGCTTGTGCAGGACATCACAACTGAGGAAGAAACAGGGCTGCTGTATATACTTCTAAAGCAGTCATTAAAAAAAAAGCCTGGAAAAGATACAAATAAATCTGATTCAAAGAAAAAACCCCACCACCTTTTTTATTGCTAGATATCATGAAGTATATAGGCGTCATCTAGAGTGTAGGTGTCACCCCCATTCTGAGATAAATAGCAATCCATGGATTTTCATTGTTTTGCTTATAAAAGATAATGTAAGTGGCTCCAGGCCAAGCACTGAAGGGTGTTTGACCCTTGGACACCTGAGTGGATCCATGTGTTTTATCCCAGCTCCTGGTATTGATGGGTTTGGATTTTTTTGTTATTTGCCCTGGCATTAGATTCTTTTTCGTATTTGTCAATAAAGTCAGGTACTCCGGAGTACTGCCAGGATCAATTGCTCAGAGGTAATGAGACCAACCAAAACATATTAGAGGAGATTGAAAAGAGATAGTAATTTTAAGGTTCTCGTTTGCCTTCTGGCTCCTGGACATTTTTTCTGTGTGTGTGTGTTTCCAGATTTTCCTCTGAAACCACAGAGCCTGGAAAGTTTCTAGTTTAAAATGCTGGACATAATTCATTCTCATGAGACCAAGACTTCAGTCTCTTGAGTCCACCAATTATGAGTTAATAAAGTCATTAAATTGTTTAAGACATGTTCTATAATCAGGAAGGTTTGGTTTAAGTATATATTTTGGTCCTTGTTCCCGAATAGTACTGCTTCTGCGATTGCCTTAAAATATTTGGAATACTCCTAAATTTTTCCTATACCTTTGTACTAGAAAGAAATTCCAGTCACGAATTGAAGTCTATTTTGTATTTTACTTTGATCAAAATAAGACCAGGAAGTCAGTCTGCTCCTCAAAAGGTTCCTCCTGGATTCAGTGTAAGGTCATAGATACCACAGGAATACAGAGGAGTGCAACGGTGCATTGTTCAGCATAGCAGGAATTGATCTTGTCATCACAGTAAGCCAGCTGGCATCTGAATTTCTGTAGATGAAATTATTACAGTTGACCAGAAGGAAAAAAAAACCCCTTTTTTGAATATTTGTGTGTGATACTTGGGCTGGATTTGTTTATCTGTTTCCCCACCTCCTCCATTGCTTTTTGGATGCTGCAAGTCCATTGACAAATTCCATCAGAGCTGAAAGAAGATTTCTAGGCTTTTGGAGGATATCTGTGATTTAGGAGAGACAGGATTCCTTTACACATCTCTGATCCAAGGAATATCCTCTAATTAAGACAGTGAGGGCTCTGGGTCTATTCAGTGTTCTCATTGAATCCAGAAAAGCAGAAGCCTGGCTGGCTTCTCTGAACGATAGTTCTGGGCAGTGAGTGACCTTCCCTCAGGAGAAGAGTTGTCCAGCACGACTGCATTTACTGATCAAGACTCTCTGCAAGTGTCTGAATTGAGAAGTCTGCATCTCCATAAAGGGATAATGCTGTGTCTTGGAGATCACTTGCAGTCTGCCACTGGAAGGCAAATAAGGGCTGGGCTGGACACCTGGTGAGCTGGTGTAAGAAGTAAGCTGCAGATTGAAACTTGGAGAGCAATTAAACATGGGAACAACCTTTAAAAAACAAAACTAGAAAGTCACACACGACTACTCAAGAGTTGAGTTCTTCAGTACTCAATACCTTTCTGAACAGAGTGAAAACTGTTTTTAAGGCTCTGAGAGGTGACTTTATGAAGTGTAGTGACTCATGCTTGTCATGTCAGTATGTGTTATCCAACTGTTTCTTCTGGCATGAAAACCTGTTAGTTTTTACTGATACTGTAAGTGTGGAAAACCAAACAAAACCTCAGATTCCTTCCCCTGCAACAGAGCAAGCTTCAACAGCCTTTTGGAAATATAACAGGGGTTTCCTTGATTAAGTGAACTGTTTACAGACCTAGGTAACTATCAAGGATGTCAAGGGTTAAGTGAGATAATTTATTTTTGATGAAAATCAGAAAAAAATTCTGGTTCCTATTCTGTGCATCAATATGCCAGTTAAGCAACTGGAAATACTGTTCAAGGAACATCTAGTTTGTAAATGAATAAGGATTTCAGGCCTAGAGTAGAGAATCTGTACAAACTTTGCAGTGAAGGCTGCTCTGTTGGAGTGTGTGGTTTTGCATAACAGGTGAACTGAAAATGATGGGTATGACAGGAGCTATATTTAAATGAGCCAAGTTGAAAGCAGTGCAGGAATAGAGGAAAATGATAATACACAAATCACAGTGAATTCTGTCCTCCGCAGATCTATTTCTTTTGTTAGAAGCAAAAATTGCTGTGATGGAACATGAGGAACTAACTTTTGTGACTGAATGAGTCGAAACAACAGTCTGAGTTTGGCAAAGGTACATGCCTTGTGGCATGTGAAGGGGAAAGAAACCAATGTCTTCTGGAAAAAACTGAGCAAAAGAACAGTTTCATTTTCCAGGACTTCAGAAGGATTTTTAAGGATGTTTTTCCTTATGAAGAAGGAAACTTCAAGGTCACAATTGCCAGTGTTTTAGGTCAATACATTCCTAGAATTTCTGAGGAACTTGTCATGAAAGGTCAAAGTTGGGATGAAAAATACTGTGAATGGGTCTTTATCCAACCAAGTTTCTGGGTTTTTGTCAAGTATTTTTGCATATATTTTGGAGTTTCAGCTACTATTGGCTTAAAGGAAGGACCAGGAGAGTATAGAGCAAGTGATGTTGTTTTGTACAGCACTGGCTGGACTGCAGCATTGTGGTGTGAGCATCCCATGCTTCCCAGCCTCTGGTACTAGAAAAATATTGTGGTGATTAAAATCATAGTTTAGGGCATGTTCAAATCAGAGGAGAGCCCCACAAGGCTATGGGCTTTATATTTTTGAGGGAAAGTCCTGGTGTTACCAAACTCAGTGTCAATCTTGTCACATCAGTGACACCAGTCTGCACTGGGGTCAGCCCAGTATCCCTGCACTGCTTCTGTCCTAAGTCACCATCTCTTTGTACCTTAACATACAGCAGTATGTTACAGCAGTAACTTCAGTTTTACTTCTTGATATTACTCAGACGGCTTAAATATTTTGTGTTCCTCAGTGGAGTCGTTAGGTTGGGCCTACAATAAATTTCATTTTTTGATTTAGGGAGTTTTTCCTGCCATTACTTAAAAGCATTCATGCTTTAAATAGCAATTAACCTTTTTTTAAAATTTGCTGTAAAAGTCAAAATGTGCTGTTCTTCCATACTTCCAGACACCTGTAATCTCAGCTATGCCGCATTGAAATTAATCTCCTATTTGCTTTGTTTGGGTTTTTTCCCATTTTCTTTTATACCCTGTGAATCCCATGTCTGTCCTTGTTATGTCAGGCTTCCACAAGGGCCACTCAGGTTGATCTCCAAGCTCATCCTTTCAGTGAGCATCTACTGCTCGCCAGTTTTCCCCCTGAATGAATTTCCTACATGTTGAGCAAAAGTGGTAAGAATGATACATTTTTTTTGTTACCTCTCAAGAAACTCCTGCTGGGATGGGCAGTGTGCTGTCTGTTAGCATTGTATTGGAAAGAGCTGCATTTTCCCTGAGTAGAGCTTTGTTATGAAGTTCATTTGACTGAAAATATTTTGCATGCTTAACTACCTGCTGGTGAATTTTTCTATGCCAAGTAATGTGTCAGGAGCTAGCAGAGCATAGTAAGTTAATTACTTGTGTGCATACTGTGAAGGAAAAGCAAACAGCAAGGCACTGGTGATATGAAGAATGAGACTTCATTTCAGTCACCAGAGATTGTGTTGTTAATGAATCCATTCAATCAGCAGGGAATTGGTAATGTAGATAAGTCCAGGTATGGCTTTGTACTGATAGGAAGATTAGTCCCCCAACCAAAATATTGTTTTAAGTGAGAGTTTGCTAATATTGAATAGTTTTTCAAAAGCACCGGTGAGATAAAGTAACAGCCTGAATAATTATGGCTGTCTCAAAAAGACATGATGATGATGATGATGGTCTTCTAATGTGCTCTGTAGACACCATATAAAATCAATATCTTACAGATTTCACACTTAAGTGATACATGCTAGGTCCCATTTTATGGTATATGTCACCATGGGCTGCCCAAACACTGCTGAGACCAAAGAGCACAGGGAGGTGTGTTCAGAGCTGGCTGCTGCCTTCGCCCCACTGCACAGGGAGGGGTGTAGAAACACCTGCCTTGCTTCCAAGCATCCTTGGTGACAGCAAGGGAAGATGCTCCCAGAGGAGGCAATGGGAGCTGCAGGCAGTGAGGGGGAGGAACAGGTGATGCCCTTACATTGCCCTGGGGAAAATTCATCCTGGGAACAGCTGCATCCCAAAGTCTGCATGCTGCTCTCCGGGGTGACCTTCCCTCAATGAATGGTTTGTGCAGTGCTGGAGGAAAGAACTTTTATCCCAACTAGGGTATCTTTTGGGGTTTTTCATTTAACTCAGTGTTTGAATGTGCACCATAGGTACTGTGGGAGTGAATCTCCTGCAGCACTCACTCCGACTCCATCCATCACAGCAGTTCTTCGCTGCCAGCTCTCTGCCACAGCTAGTTTTCCCCCACAGCAGCTGCTCAGGTGTTTGTGTGCATTTCCCTGCCAAAGGGTAGTGCTGGCAGGAGGGAAGGGGCTCTGCCTCTTTTGGCTGGGCAAGGCTGTGGGGCTGGAGAGGGGCTGCTGCCAGTGCCCTCCTCCAGCACTGACTGCTTACTACCTAAAACTAATCTGGAAAGAGGGGTGCAAGTGAATAAGATTCACATTAGGAACATTAGGTCCTTTTCATGATTGGTTTGTTGGGTTTTTTTGCTTTGTTTAGTTTTTTTGGGGTTTTTTGGTTTTTTTTTCTTGGTGGGTTTATTTATTTGTTTTTTCCCAACTCTGGACTTTCCTATTTGGAAAACTAAAGCTGGTTTGGAGCAATTTAAGCCATTTAGTGTAACATACTGAAAAAGACAGATATAGAACAAAAATGAGAAAACTGGTTGTAAATGTTCTCTGTCAGCCACAGAAACAGTGCCTTCTGATGGAGTACCTCAGGCTGGACACTTTGGCTGCTTATTGTCTTCCTATTCATTCCTCTTAAATTAATGGTAGAAACATAGACTGAATGTTAATAGAAGTTGAGGCCAGGGTTCACGATGTGTCATTAAGTAAAAGCTGGCAATCTCCCAGAAACTCTTCTGGGAACTATTTTACAGGAGCATATTAGTGAAAGGGACGGCTGGATTGACAAGACTGTTGGAACAGAGATGCCATTAAGAACTTAGTTGGGCAAAAGCTGATTTTTACCTAAAAAGGAAAAGCCAGTATTTGTCAAGATTTGATGAGTGATTTTGGGGACTGCAGTGTTTTCTGTGATGTAATTAAACTGTAAGGTCCCAATCTGGTGGCTGTCTCTGGTCAAGTTAGGATCAACAAGGGGTTTTGAAAAGCTGAGGGTGACATGTTTCAACAACAGATAATTTTATCTTCCTGGCTTTATTTTTTAAATCCACCCTCTGCTTAGAGCACTTCTGGTTTTTGTAAATGTTAAACCTGAGCTAAAGCAACAAGTGAAAATCATTTTTGTAGTAGGTTTCTTTTGAAATGATGAGTACTTTTCAGCAGTGCCTCTAGATAGGCTTTATTGATATCAGCCCTCCCTCCCTTTATTCCCTTTCTGTATTGCTCCATGCTCTCTGTGGGTGTTTTATTAACTTGCATCCTGCAAAAATTCAATAAAAATATACATTTTTTTCCTGTCTTTCCTCCTGTTTTCTTTTTTTTTCATGCTGGCTTTCAGAGACAGAGCTCTGGGGAGGGCTTCTTTGGTTAGTTACAAGGAACAGATGGGAATCAAGAAAAGGTACTTTCTGTTCCTGTACCCACCCAAATTGGAGGTAATTAAGTTACAGTGAGGCATCATTTACGTTAGCAGTTTCTTTGGTGAGATCAAGCCTATTAAGGGTACATGAGAGAAGTAACAGGATTCAACTCTATAGTGCTTTGAGAAATAACTGGAACTGAGTTTTTTCCAAATATGTTTGCAGGCACCAGGGTGTGTAGTGGGACAGTTGAGTCTTGCGCAGCTTTTTATTTCTGTAGCTGTCTTCAAGTTCTGAGCAATTCTTGTAGCTGCTCTGATGAGACAGGTGAACTTCAAAAAGAAGAGAGTGAAATGGAGCGTGCAGCTCCTGGTGGTGGGAAGAAGACAGAGACGCAAGATGGGAATTTTAGATTTCCTGACGTAAATGTCATGGCTTATTACTGTTACTGTCATTCAGTGTTCATGTCTGAGCCCCTGGGCAGGTTCACTGGCATGGGAGCATTGATGCTTCAGCAGAGTCTCATTCAAGCCCTCAAACAACCCATGATCTCTGGTTTGAAAACCACGAAAGGTTTCCTGAGCCCATCACGTCTGTTCTTGCATGGGGTTTTTTTGCCTCACTACTTCTGCAGCCTGAGGTCTGTCCCACAGTTTCAGCTCAGCTAATGCTCCCAAGCTGCTGCCCAGTTTCAGCTCCAGATCCTGTGGGGAATTTTGCCTGTAGTATGGTTGTAAGGTCACAGGCACAGAGTGGCAAGCTGGCTGCTTGTCTTCCTGGCTTTTGCCTGCTCTGGGTTTTGGCAAGGGTGGTGTAATTAGCACCAAGCCAAATTCAGGTCCTCTTCCTTCCTTTTCATCCAGCAAAGTCTCATGAAGCCCCCAAAACCTCCATCTGCATCCAACAAAAAGTTTCTTGCCCAGTTTCTTCCTCTTGTTTGCTCAGATTTATTTTGTCAGAGCTTTGTTCATGCTGTGCTTTCTTCCTGGAGTAGCACAGATGGAGCTACCGCTTACATCAACACTATACGAGCTTGTGCTTTTTCATATGTTTAATTCTATGAAACACCAGACTCATTTCTTTTATTTTTGCTTTCCGGAAGAAATGACATTTCTTTCTCATGGGAAGGCTGATCACCTTTCTGGTGGTGTGTTAGTGCCAGCTCTGGAAGATGGGCTTGGAGAAGAAAGCATGAAGCAAGGTGTTACAGAGAAGGGGAGGTTAGCCCAGGGGGCTGCATCTGTTTAAGTTTGAGATGTTTTGTACTGTGTTTGTCTTACTTTGTTCAGTTTAAGCTTTTTGAGGTGGCTTGCTAGCTGCTTGCTAGTGAGGTTTGGAAGAATGGAGCCTCTCTTCCTTCTGCTGCATTGGAGCACTACATCAGTATAAATATCCCTCCTGTGAAGGTCCATCATTGTACAGCTACTGCACTGTAAATGCAAAAAGGATAGTGGAAAAAGGAGACCCTTCTCCAGATAAACTTCTGCTGGATGTGACCTCTTCAAGGCACCTGTCCCCTGTCCAGACACCTATGACTGAAATACATGTCTTCCTCCCAACAACACAAAGTGCTCTCACTGAGCTACCACATTGATGTGTAATACATCTTCTATCTGTAACTTCTATTAGGATTTATACTTTTTAAAATTATATTTAGGGAAAAATCTATTTTTATGTCTATCCCTAGTCTTCATGGGGCTTTACTGAACTAGTGTAGGAATAGAAGAAATTTATTTTATGATGCCTTCATATAAATTAATATCCTGTTTTTTCCTTATATTGTAAGTTATCACCTCATTTATTATATGCAGCTCAGGGTGAGCAGTTTTTACAATGCCTCTGACAGTTATGAAATGAATGGTGTGAGATGTCAGATACATTTATTAAAAATGTAGAAAATTATAAAAAACAGAAGATGTTGATATACATTGTCTCAAGTCACTTGCCACCAGCAGGCACTTTCAATACCACAATTTATCCTCCCACTCAGTGAGTTCTGCATAATAATTTCATTGATAGTGTTGTGTTCTGTGCTCAGTATAAATAATTTTGAAATATTAGTTATAAAACTCAACAGGTCATTAGGCAAGTCTATCTAGAGTTTATTGTGTGAGACACCCCTGAAAAAGCCCCAAACTATTTTGCCAGCACAGCTAAACTTAGTACCATTTTCACTTTTGTATGGTGGTAAATTATTCAGCTCACAAATGCTAAAACTTGAAATGTTTACAGAAAAAGCTTGTTTCAGTAATTACACTTAATCCACTTTTTTGTGAGCTGCCTGCAACGTTAGTCCTAAGGTCCTGGTGTTACCTAGTGTTGGATATTTATGATATATTTGTGCCACTGGCAGGTTGATAGGTACAGTGTGAGCATCATACAAAACTCATGGCAGCTTCATACTTTTTTGAGGAATAAAACTGGTATGTGTAAAGTCTGCATATGAGGGAGGGGGGAATATAAAAAAACCCACCATGTTTGTGACTGTGTAATGCAGAATAATTCACTAAGGAATACAAAGGTTGAAAACATACATAAAAAATTTCGCCAAAGGTAATTGAAGTTTAGGAAGTTTAATTTAAGAATCCAGCAATAACTGTAACATCTGTGGATATGAAAGTTTAAGGAGAAGATGCATGTCACTCTGTCATTCAGTTTAAAAGCTGCAGACATTATAAGACAGTTTAGATTTAAAGCATTTGTTTGCATCTGCCCCTTTTTGGCAGTGTGGCAGTATCACTGACACAATCAGTTTTGAAGATCAGCTTTCCTTCCCCAGCCCCGTGGCTGGGCAGTGCTGTAGCTGTAGCTGTGATGGCATCAGTGCTTCTCTTCTGCTGCTGGTGGTGGCTCAAGGGTTATCTAAATCCAACCACTTTTTGTTCCATCTTCCTGTGTTCTGTTTGTTCCAACAGGTACCAGTTAAGATACGCCTTATTGGAGGTTGTTGTTGGAGAAAGTTTCTTTCAGATTTTTTGACTTCTCAGAAAACTGTCTCTGGCTGTTTACGCCTCTCCCATGCCTTGCAGACTTTCCTTGTAGATTGGATAATGCTTAGACCTGTTTGGGTCTCAGCAAGCTCTTCAGGATCCTGCTCTTGGTATTCAGTCTCATTTTTCAAGCAGTAATTGGAATTTTCTGCAAGCACAAGTGTCTCATGTTAAACAGAGTGATGATAGAGAATAATAAAATGAAAAGCCCTTTTTCCCCAGGGCAGGAAATCTTTGTTCAAAGCAGCACTGTGAACTCTTAACTACAGGCTCTCCTTCTCCATCACTTTGATTTTGGTATGCCATCATTTTAGAGAAAGACAGTATAATTTCAGCAACTTTTCCCTCTAATATAATGATTTAACAACCTGGTTGCTTTCTTTGCAATAGGAAGACCCCTGAAAGATGCTACAGATTTTTATCAAGGCTTTCAGGGATTTTTATACCTTTACCTCTGTAGCCTCATGCTAAATCAATCAGCAAGATATATGTCATTCAAATAATTCTTTTCAGCCTTGTATCTAAATGCAGTCTTTCATCCTACAGATTTCACTTTACTTCTGCTTTCCAGGAGGGGACTGGGGGTGAAAGGAGAAGGTAAAGGGAGGCTGATTTTTCAGCCAGTCTGGTTCTGCAGTATGTTCCTTGCTTCCTGTCACTACTTATGTGGCTTAAGCACCTTCTCCAGTGCCTTCCTGGACTTACTGATACAGCTCCTCTTAAATGGCAGTGATGATGAGATCTTATGGCATCAAGTAAGGGCTTTATGTTTTTTGGTCCCAGATAACAGAGAGGAGCCCCACGACTGAGATTTCCGACGGATGCATTCACGTCTGTAGTGAATTTCACTGATACTTGTTTGTTTAAAACAATTTTTTTCCTGTTTGAAAATCCACCCTGATACTGAAGTTCATTACTTTGTAGCTGAGCAAACTGTTCCTTGTTCTTTCTCTGTGCAAAAGAAAGGAACTGGTTTTGTTTACTGATGGGGACATTTCAGTGTTTCTTGAGATCTGGCTCATGATGGAGCACTTCAAGTAGGACAGAGACTTGGAGGCAGAGATTCAGATCTGTAGAGTTGCTCAGCTAAATGCTGGAATGGTTGGGAAGGTCATAGCTGCCAGTCCATGGAAAGGGAAACATCTCCATTTATCCAGAGCCTGTAAAATTTGCAGATGTTCTTACCTGCTGTGGTCCTTGAAGTCTGTAGGCTGCCCCTCCAGAGCTGTGCAAGCAAAGGCTGAGACCTCCATTTTTATTTGAAGAGGAATTATTAATTCATTCCACCAGTCCCTATTAATTGGTTGGATTTTGCCCTAAGAGAAACATGGAATTTTCTCCCATATTAAGATGATGGGGTAGGATGTCTCCATAAAGTGACCAAGCTAGTTGCAGAAATGAGGGGATTTGATTGCTTTGCAATCGTGATTACCATTTTCATTCAAAAATGAAAAGTAAAGAGACATTGAGTACAGACAAAGATTTGTCTGGGGTAATTCTGTTAAAAAAAGAACCAAGAAGAACAAATAATAAAAAACCTGCAAAATTATAACCCCTAAACTAGTTCTTTCCATGTCAGGCCTGAGATTTAAAGTCATATCTTTGTAAAAATGTTTAGAAAACAAGTGAAATTTAAAAAAAAAAAAACCAAAAAAAAACCAAACTACAGGGTTCATATTTCTACCTCTTTCCCAAGTTATGAATGGTAAAAATCACTTTATTCAAAAATTACTGATGTCTGTTAAACTATATCTGTGTAAAGGTATATGTGTTAGATACTATTTTATATCAGAGTGGCTGATCCATTAATTAAAAAGTTATATAAAATCAAGGGAATACCAGTTTTTTTTAATAACAGATGTTTTAAGCAAAAGATTGTGGAAGAAAAACAAATTTTTTTTTTTTTAAGTGGAAGTTTTTGTACAAGCTTTAATTAGATTTTGGCAGAATACATTAATGTTTTTTCATTAATGAAGACTGCTCATTGCTTTGTACAGTAAAAAGAAGAAAAAAGTAATCTCAGATTATATATCAGGAGTAGACTGTATTAAAAAACTATTAAAGTTACTGCAGTCATTGACAGAATGATTTTGCATCAGAAAAGAATCTAGGAAGCATCAGGTAATTTCAGACAAGGATGGATGGTAACATCTCTGGCCTGAAGTGTGGGTTAAAATGTGTGTAAGACCCCACGTGTTGCTGAGCTCGCTGACCCCAACTCTCCTTTCAGCCTTGGGAGCCAGTGGCCCTTTTGTCCCTGATTTAAGCAGATAAAAGGTCAAGTCCACAGAAACCTGGCTGCAACCCAAGCACCCTCAGCTCTTGCTGCCCTGCATTTGGCTGATCTGGGGTGGATCCAGTCCTCCTGCCCCAGTGTGGGCCTTCAGCTGTTGGACCTGAGCCCATGGCTTCCTGGAGGCAGGACACTGACTTCAATTCCTGAAGATGCCAAACCTTATCAATTATCATTCTTTCCGTGCCACCCCTGCATCAAACATTCCAGCTCCAGGTTGGAGCTGTCTGATGTTTACCTTTGCCTGCATGTTGTCTCACCATCTCAGTGGACGTGTGTTTTATTTATTAACACAGGTGTGGGCTCTTATGTTGGTTTCTGAAAACCGAATTATTTATCAGCCTTAAAAGGCCAACTCAAATTCATTTGAAATTTTATTTGATTAAAGCCACCATGCTTACTGTTGGAAAAAATGAAATACAAATAGCGGTAAGTTCTTCTGTTTCAGATGGGTAAATGTCACACACAGAATTACAGGATTTCTTTTTTTAACTAGGTTTAAGTGAAACAGAGTCTTTATTTAGTGTCATGTTTTTATTTAAAAGCATTTATTTAAAGTTCTAAAAAACAAAGAATTCAATAAAGCAGGACAAGTGTAACTGCAAATGATTAATGATATAATTCTCAGTACTTTATAAAGTGTCTAACGCTGAAGAGATTTATACAGTGCAGAATGGCAATTGTGCTTTGATGGAAGGAATAGGTAATCAATATCTGCAAGCTTGGAAAAAGTGTTCTATTTCCTTCTCTAATGATATAGGGTTTTTTTGCAAAGCAAGAATGTCTGGAGCATGAGACACTTGGAAGAAGAATTAATTTGAAATCTGTAGTGGAAGATCAGTTCCAATTAAAACTGCACTTGAATGTCCATGGGAAAAAACAGGCAGTTGAGCCTGAACCCTTCTGATGGCTACCTGGGAATTCGTGAATCCCACTGCACTATTCTTGATTACATTTTTTAGTTTGTTGAGTCTTTTTTTTTTTTTTTTCTGGGTAGGGGATATAATTTATTTAGTTTGGTTTCAAAGTCGAAAGTTTTCCTCTCTGCTTCCTGGCCCACATTCCCCTTTCTGTGCTCATTGTTAAAGCTGAGGCAGCCCCAAATCCGTGCTACTGGGAACGGAGTTGTTGGGGTCATGGCCTCTGTGTCTGTCTGGAGCTGCTGCCATAACGGCATAGGTCATATTGCATGTAGTCATTTACATATCAAAAACCTGTGAAAGAAATGAATGGCAAGCCTAGCTATTTAAAAAATCTTGGGCTGATTTTAACTAGCAGGTCTTGAAACCTCCAAATCGAAGCTTAGCCTTATGACTGTAATTTGTGATGTCAGGACTTGGAGTCGCCACACCAGCACTAAGTTGAAGTTTTGAATTGCTGAGAGAGTTTCATTGCATTAGATTTTTTTTTTTTCTTTAATAATTCAGCATGAGTATGGAAGCATTTTATGCAGGGAAACTTATACTGCCACATGAAGAAACCAGATACTTCTGGGCTTTATTTTGTTAGATTATAGATTTACAAGCAAGTGAAGCTACTGTGTTTACAGAAAGAGATTTACTGCTATTAAATTAATTCAAGGAAGTTAAATTACTTTAAGAAAAAAAAAGAATACTTTTTAGAAAAAATAAACAAAGCTTTCAAAGGTCTGTGAAAAACTACATTTCAACAAGAGTCAGTTCAGGTACCTAAGTCCCTTGAGGTTTTAATTCAACATGGAGGTTTGTTTGTCTACCCTTATGGCTTGTTTTATTCATTTTGACAAGGCAGTTTTCACTGCAAACAGGTTGAAAGCTGGCTATACATACATACAGACAGACAGACATACAGACATACATATATATGTAAGTGTGACAAGATGCATGGAAGAAACTCTACAGTCCCTGCTAAAATAAATCTGCCTACTTTAAATAAAAGGAAAACTTCTCCAATGATATCAGAATACTTAAAAAACCAAAAATAAATGAAGTGCACAGCTCCTTTTGAATGCACAGCTGAAACCACTGAGATAGCCTCTGTGGGCAGACTGCTTTTGAAAAGCTCACCCCTTGTTTATAATAAAGACAAAAACCTAGCGCTTGCAGGTTTGATTATGTGTAGTGGTAAATATTTGAAGCAAATTCCCAAATTTCTTGCAAGGTTATATGTAGAGTAAATATGAATTTCCAATTAACTCTCTACAAAACAATTATTAAGAGCATCCTGATTGGGGGAAAATTGCTGTGTTTGAGCGGAAGACATTTGGTTTCCATGTGTAGGGATTTTAATAATTCTGTTCTCCTTGGTTGTGGTACATTGGGAAATAACTGAAAGCAGGTCTTGCTGGCAATATAAGTTGAACCCTGAGATAAACAAAGCTGATTTTTAACCTGAGCAGATGATGTAAATTATTTTTAAAGGATATTGCAATTTTGCCTAATTGTACTTTGAAAGTAAACTTTTCTTATTTCAGTACCAGACAGAATTTGTGTGTGATGAGTACAGCTAAATCTTGCTATTGATTAAGCATCCTGCATCAGCTCATGAGAAGAGAGCACAAATGCACTTTACAACTAGACAGGGGCCAAAGAAACTGGCCTTCCCAACTGCTGGGTTTGGATGGCACTAATTGAAGATATTTATGCTTCTCAGATGCAAGTGTAATCAGTGCACGTTGGTGCATCATTTCCTACTGGCTGCCTACTGAATAGACCTACTGACTGTGTAGTTCAGAGGTGTGGCATCAGGGCTCTCAGGAGAGCAGAGTTCAACTCTGGGTATTAACTTGGTTTTGGTAGTTGAACTTGGGCAAATTGCTTCCCTTCTCAGCCATCAATTTCCCTGTCTTTACATGAGAATAATATAGCTGATTTCTGCTGTAAAGCACTTCAAGAACTGTGGGCAACAAGTGCTTTACAAGAAATCTGTGCTATTATTTCAGGATCTTAAACCACTGTTTGCTCTCATAGGAAGATAAGATCTCAGTCTCTGTTAGTAGAACTTAAGGGTTGGAGAGGGAGGTTATAAGAAAAATTTGAAATTAATTTTCGATCTTTGTAAGTGTGGTGCTGAGGGTCCCTGCTATTCTAGTGCATCTTGGGCTGGTATGTGGTGTGGATGACAAGGTCTTTGTCTCAGACCTTTTATTTTTCCATATTATTTTAATTGTTCACCAAAACCAGAAAACTCATGTAAGAATAGCAACAAAATAAATTTACAGTTTATTCCTGACAGGTCATTGTCCTGTTTACTTTTTCCAGAGTAATTTTTTTCCATTGTTGTCCTCTTCAAATTTACTAACATACATTTAGTTTAATTCTTTCTTTTAATCTTTTCTGGCTTCAAAACATACAAAATAAATGAGTTCATTAATAAAGATTGTATTATCTAAGCATAGTATTGCTTCGATAATGCAAGTTAATGTGTGGCTGTTAATGTAAATTGTCCGTAGTGAAAAGATAAACTATACAGTAATATATTAAGTCTGGGGCTTTAGGGAAGTTCCTGTAGCAACATGGTAATTGATAACATACACATAAGAGGAGCTTGGGAACTGCAGAGAATTTTATAGAATAGTAGTTTTTTAAAAAGGCTGTTGTTCATTACTGCTAGAGGCAAAGTTGGAATACGGCACAAAGCCAAAGGATTTCGTTCTCTTCATTAGTTCCCAAGTCTTAACCTCCCTCAAACACGGGAATTGTAACTGTGGTGGAGTTACCTGGGGAACTTAAGTGCTTTATCCTCGCACTTAAAAGTTATCCAGCGCTGTTGAGCCACTGGGATGTTGACATTGGTGTTTTTTAACAGGTACCTATGGTCCTGAGCACTGGGTGACTTCCAGCGAGAAGTGTGGGGGGTCTCACCAGTCTCCCATAGACATCATAGACCACCTGACCCATGTCGGAGATGAGTACCAAGAGCTGCAGCTGGAGGGTTTTGACAATGAATCTTCAAATAAGACTTGGATGAAAAACACAGGAAAAACAGGTATGTTCTCTTCTGCTTGTCTCCATAGCCTGCCTGCAGTCAATTAAAAATTCAAGCTTTGTTTCATCCTCCTCCTTTTTCATTGTTCTGTTGCTTGGGTTTTGTGGCATTTTTTTTCAATGTAATTTTTCAGTAGGAGCCACCTGCCTCTACCTCTGCATTCTGTGCAGAGCTAGTTCTGCAGATTGATTTCAAGGGTTTTTGTTTAAAGGGCTGCTCTTTTTTTTTGGTGTGGTTTTTTTTTTTTTTTTTGTTCTCAGTCTAAACTAATTCTCTCAGTAGTCAGTTATTCCTCAGAATAAAAGGCAATGTAAGAGTTTCAAGGTGTAACCTTGAATTATCAGCTTTGGGAGGCTGTAACACCTAATCCAAAAGAATGCTGAGATGCAGGGCTCAGGGGGAAGGAAAGGAGAAGTCTTAGAAATTGGAAGATTTTAGAGAAGAAAGAGCAATAACTGCTCAGAGCAGTGGGGGCTTATTAATGTGTTTCTGATATGATTATAGCACAGTGTTCTTCACTGAACTGAATCCTTTTCTGCTCTGTCTGCTCTGGCTTTTAGAGAAAAAAGAGCAGGCATGAGTACTGCTTATTTTTACCAAAACAGTTCAACAAAAGGTCAAGGTTGATTTATATGCAAAGCCATGTGCATTTGATTACTCTTTAATTCTAAAAACGTAAAAAGCAGAAATTATGAGGCCACCCTCTTCATTTGACAAGGTCAAGTATTTTTAGGGAATTGGATTAAACCATTAATTAATTCAATTTTATTTATTAGAAGTATATTTTTATCTTTATTAACATCTGACATGCATCCCTATAGTGCTCTCTGTACCATGTCCCCTGTTAGAGGTCTGCTAGCAGCACCCAGGGCATGTACCTGCTCTGGAGTTGGTGGCACAGCTGTGCACACAGTGTGACCTCAGATACACTCATCTTCTCCAGGGCACTTTGGATCTGAGCCATGGCCCGCAGTCCAGCAAGCACCTCAGATCTAGCTCCAGCAGTTCAGGATCTTAGCAGGAGTTATTGCCCCTCAGATTAAGAGGAATGGCAGACTGTGAGCGTGTTTTCTTTCACTGCAAAGCAAATCCCGTTAACATAAACCACCATCAAGCATAGCTGGGGGTTTTGCTGCATTACTGGTTTTTTTTTTTTTCCCAGCTTCACTGAAAAGTGCTCCTGTTTGCTTTGAAATCCTGACTTTGTTGTCCTTGGTAGCAGCATGAGGTTCAGGCAAGGTTGAATGATGTGGAAATTTGGTGCTTAATTAATCTATTCATGTTATGCACCCTGCCCTTTATGGTCAGAGAGGCTGTTTGTGGTAATCAGTAATAAATGTAATTAGAAAGACCGTGAAAAAGTTATGGTGCTAATTTTCTAAGAAGGATGTTAATGCTATCCCATACATGTAAGAGTAACATTGCTGCACATATAATAGGAAACCATGTTAGAATCATAGAATTATTTAGGTTGTAAAAGACCTTTAAGAACATTGCTTCCAGCCACCACTAAACTATTTGCCACATCTACAATCTATTAAATACCTATGGTGACTCCACCATTTCCCTTGGCAACCTCTTCCACTGCTTGGCAATCCTTTTGAAATTCTTTCTAATATTCAATCTAAACCTCCCCTGGTAACACTGGAGGCCATTTCTTTTTGTCCTGTCACTTGTTACCAAGGAGAAGAGACTGACCTCCACCTAGCTACAACCTCCTTTCAGGGAATTGTAGAGAGCAAGCAGGTCCCCTCAGCCTCCTTTTGCACAGGCTGAGCCCTGCCTAGTTCTCTCAGTGGTTCCTCATGAAACTTGTGCTCCAGACCCTTCCCTAGCTCCCGTTCGCTTCTCTGGACATGCTCCAGCCCCTCAATGTCCTTGTAGTGAAGGGCCCAAAACTGAACCCAGTGCCAAGTACAAGGGGACGTTCAGGTGTGCCCAGGTCCTGCTGGCCACACTATTACCAGAACCTTGTTCTGTTGAACTGAAAAGTGCCAGCAGATTTTCTGGTCTCGGCACAGTTGGCAATGAAAGCTGAACCTTCAGTCTTCTCTGCTGGGTGATTTTAGCACTGCTGCTATATTTGATTTCCTCAGCCATTGGGGTATGGATTTTTGCTGACAAGTTATTGCTTCTCAGAGCAACAGTAACTGTCACTTTTCTTGGTAACTTACGGCCTTTTACTGGTAACGTGAAGACTCTTTTTGCCTTGCTGTCAGCCCTGATTGTTCCTGCTGAGCTCCTAACTCCTCCCTTGTTTTATCAAGTCCCATTCCTTTTCTTGGTTTTCTGACCTTTTGAAGAAACTTGCCTAGCATTAATTTTTAAGGTGGTAAGTGGTAGAGCAGCAAACCCAAGTAGGATGTTTTGGCTTGTGGGTAGAAGACAGAGGTTGGCTGTGCCATAAATCGTGATGGATTTTGGCAGCAGAGTCTTGGAGCAGATGGCCGCACGAGACCTTCATATTGCAGACTTACAGAGACAGTAAACTAAATAACTGTTTAAGAAATGGTGATGGATGTAGAGGGCATTTCTCAGTAATTAATGACTGGTTTAAAGAGACAGGGGTCCCTGGGAAAGCCAAAGGCCCTTAACCTTAATGCTCATTAACTGGAAGGAAATATGTTGCTTGCATTACTGTTATTGCTGTAGGACCTAGTAATTTTTTCTTTACGATAGAACAATGAGTTATTTTTAGGTTCTGAAAGGTAATTCTGTTTAGATTTGTTCTGCTCTTTTTTGTGTCACCCCCCCCCCCGTATGAGATAAAGGGCAGCCAATGTACAGAAAACAGTGTTTCATTTAGAAAATGTAAATGGACTTTTTAACTCTCTGTCTTGACTAGAAATGCTTTTGTGCACAATTACATTGGCAAAGGCACTAATGTGGGTTTAATTTCTTCACTAGAGTAGCTGGCCGTAGTATTAAGTGCTAGAGATATACACACATTTCATAGTTGTATTTGCATTATTGTGTTCACACCAAGAATTTCTAAAATCTCCTTCTGCTTAGAGAAACTTACAATTTCTACCAGAAATGTGTTTTTGTTAAGTATCTTTCCTATGTGATGTGCATCGCTCTGGCTGGTCCTGACCATCAGAGCCACTCTGCAAGGGCAGGGGAAGAGCTGCTTTGAGTCCATGTTTATCCCTGCTCTCACAGGGGTGATGGGCATCCAACACCAGCCCTGAACCTGAAAATGACCTCACACAGTTGTGGTCCTGGTGGCTGCACACCCACTGTGTTTGGGTTTGTAATCTCAATTATATAGTATTTTAAATTAGTGGATTTGGGGGTTGATTCCTTGCACTCTACAGAAATCCTGGGATTAAAGCAGTGACTTCCAAAGCCCGGTAAGGTGATGGTTGGTTATTTTGGTCCTGAACACCTGGAGTCACAGAAAAAGGAGGGACACTCCTGGCAGTAAGGGCATGCTGCTAAGCTGGGATGGTGATGGGAACATGTCATACAGCTCAGCAGTGTAAGAAATACTGTAAAAGGAACAATGAGATGAACATTTCAGATTGTACATTCTCCTAATTATCTTTTTAATTATTCATCTAAAACAAGTGAAATGACCCCTGACAGAGCCATGAATTATTTGGGAACTATCAAATATTTATTAGATGCAACTGAATCGCCACAGAGGTTTTAAACAGATGCATGTGAATCTGTTTTGCTGTATTCCTCATCTCCTACAATTTCATGTATGGAATTTGTAACTAATTGAATGAGATTTTTCACCATTTAAAATACTGCTGAGCTCATGGAAAATTTTTTAAGGGAGGTACAGAGCAATGGTGCTTTCAGTCACTTATGTTTCACAGATTTGGTGTAAGCAGACAGTGACTACCAGCAGTACCCTGGCTGACACAGGCAGTATTCTATAGCCAGTTCTGCACCATCCATCCTCCTACACAAAACACTTGGATGCAAAGGGAGTGCCAAAAGAAGCAGAAATCATGGAAGAAAACAGCCCCATGATTTTGCTGGCACAGTTTAGAAACATCTGAACATCTCACACAATTTAGCATTTAGATGGTTTTGACACAAACCATTTAAAATTGAGCTCTGTGGAAAAATTGCACCTGAGATGATGCTGCTGTAGCTCACTGTCTGTCCTCAGGGGAGGGCACAAAGCCTGGCCTGCAGCAGGGCCTGCACTGAGTCACCAAGAGAGAAATAACTTTTATTTCACAAGTAGCCTTTTTTTTGTTTTTTTTCAGAAGTGAATAAAATCGTCCTCCTTACATAATAAAATTGTATTTAGATTAATTTTCCCATTGTGATGACACAGTTGGCTTAAGAACACAGAGAAATCCTTATGGGTTCTGCTATTTCCATTAAAAAAGAAAAAAAATATCCAAAACCAACCCCACAACTTCAGTCACAGGATTCTAGACACTGCAAGCACTTGCCTATAATGACTTTTACAGAAAAAAAATTCAAATTTTAGTTCTGTTTTTAAGCAGTGATTTTTTGAGGGATGAGAAGAAAGAATTTTGTAGGGAGTAATTTTTAGGAATGGTGTGTATTAAAAACAGGAGATGCTGGAAAGGAAGGTGATCTTGTAGTGAAAGTAGCAGAAATGAATTTTTTGAAAGCTGGAATCAATTCTTGGTTGGACCGCAGGCCTCCCTGTAACACATACCAGCTTCCACCACACAATTCTGCCCTCTGTTTGGACCTATGGCTTTTACTGTTACATAAATACAAAAGCTTTTGGAAGTGGAAAGAGAACACAAAGAAGATCTTTCTGACCCTTATTGAATCACATAATAATAATATCAGAGTTACTGTAATAAAACCCAGTTCTTAGGGAGGATGTCTCATGAGTGGGTCTCAAAAATGTTGTGACTCTCCCCATTTTATGGTGAGGAGGAGCAGGGAAAACTAAGGAAAGCACCCAGCATGTCCAGCAGTGGAGGTGGGACAGGGCACAGGGGTCCCCACCAACAAAAAAGCAGAAATCCAAGAAACAGAATTTCTTTTCTTAACTTGTGATCTACAGACCTTGAGGGGTTTATAAGGGCAGGGACCATGGTCAGCCATTTTTCTCTGTAACCACGTTAAACAGGTTTTGATGTAGTTTCCATTTAAATTTTAATCTAAGTCCAATAAGGAGGGCAAAATGTCCTTGACAAATTTGGACTTTGGGATTTTCTATAGTCTGTGTAACTTCATAATCACTTCCAGAATTAGCCAACATTACTTGCAGACCTTTTTTTTAACCAACCCCTGTAAAGAGGAAAATGATGACCCAACATTTTACTTGCATAAAAAAGTATTCTGATATAATGAGCAAAAACTGTAACTGTTTCAGAAAAACTGTGCTAATAGTTTCTTTCTTATTGTTCTGTGTGTGCAGTTGCTATCCTGTTGAAGGACAATTATTTTGTCAGTGGTGCCGGGTTACCAGGCAGATTCAAGGCAGAGAAAGTGGAGTTTCACTGGGGTCAAAGCAATGGATCAGCTGGCTCTGAACACAGCATCAATGGCAAGAGGTTCCCCGTTGAGGTAAGTGCAAAGACATGTGCTTGTGTTCTCAGAGAAAACAAAATCAGAATGTATTGCTGTAGTTGGAGGCCACTGTGAAATAGAGCAATGTTTCTTTCAGTTAACATACCAGTTTGCAGGCCATTCTGGCCCTCACAGCACTTTAGCCATCATCTCTCATGTGCTTCTGCAATATCAGCTCTGAGTTCTGCTTTGCTGGCCTTGCCAGCTCTCATGTCCCATGGGTTAAGTTGCTAACAGCCACTTTTCTTGTTTCTCCCATAATCTTTCCATGTGTGGGAGGATCTCCTTACAAATATCCGCCGAGTGACCTCGTTGTCCTCCAAACCTATCCTTTCCCATGACACTCAGAAACAAATAGCAGTGGTTTGGGAGCTATCCTGCTGAGGCTGCTGTCTGTCATCAGAATTGCCTCCTTACACACACAAGGCCTGACCTCTACCTGGATTCAGCTGCTGTCCCTTGCCTGGCACTAACAGGACCTCTCCATAGATCCGTGCAAACGGCTGCAGCTGGCTGGGCCTGAGCCAGCCCCCCCGGCAGTGCCGCAGCTGTCCCGGGAGCGAGGAGCAGCCTCACTCCCAGCGCCCTGGGAACGCAGCCGTGCTCGGGGTCAGAGCCAGGCACCCGTGTGCAGCTGAGGGTACTGAGGGCAGAGATGTGCCCTGGCAGTGCCTGCCCTGGCAGGCAGCCGGTGCAGTTGGATCTTGGCTCGTGAGCGATAGTCCCAGGTTGCTCTGTCGTCACCGCGGTGTTTTCTGTGTCAGCAGAGTTTATTGATGCTTTTCACTCAATAGTCAAGGTTTTGCATGGTGAGATAAACAAGATGTTATCTGGGATTATCTTTGCCTATGAGTGAGCAGATATGCAGTTCCCAATTGTAGCATGTGGTTCCTGAGCAGGTTGCAGGGAGCTGTTGTTGCTTTCTGAGAAAGATCATAGGTGAGCAGATATGGTGGTCTTGGGACTTGATTTATCCCCCAGCTTGCCCTAATTCATCACATGTGGCTTTAGCCAAGTCACATTTATCAGGAGGTGGGAATATGCTTCCAAAGCTCAGAGGGAGGTTGTAATAGATGCTGGTGAATTATCAAAACCTCCAATTCTCATCTGCCTGCTCAAAGTGCCTCATAATAAAAGAATTAGAACCTGATTTTTGTCTCCAAATTGTGTACCTGTATGTTGGATTTTCTGAAAGGCAGAGATTTTATTTTTGTTTTTTTTAATGAGCTTTTCCATTATCATCTTCTTGATGTAGCTGTGATTTCTCACAAGGGGCCACCCCTTAGCAGATGGAGCAAAGGTCCAAATATTGTCATGCTGCCCTATCTCAGTTGGCTATACTGGTATTTGTAAACCTCAGGAAGGTGCACTCAGGAAGTGTACAGTGCCAGTCAACTCATAAATTTTGGGGAGTGGAGGGGGTGAAAAAGCCTGGGCCTTCTTGTTTGTGTCAAAATAGTATTTTCACTTCAGAAACCCTTTCTTACAATCCCAAGACTCTTTGATGGTGGCTTGATGAATGGAGGCCGTTCTACTTTGGAAATAAGCAAGTTCATAAGAAATAATTTTCCTATGGTTTAAATATTCTTCATTTCAGTTGTTTAGAATATTAACTTGAAAATTGTGGGGAGACTGCCTTGACTACCTTTAGGAATTTATGTTGCTTGCTTATGAATGCTGAGCAAAATAAATTGCTGGATCAGATAGGTTTAGTTTTAATCCTAATAATTTCCAAATGATTTGTGTATGTTGCAATGACGTGGACCTCTGGCCTCTGGCCTTCCGTGGTAGGATGAGATTAGCAGAATTCCCACAACCATTCCTTTACTTTTTTCTTGTAAAGGAAGAACAGTTTCCAAATCAAGTCTTTCCCCATTGTGATGCTATCTATCTCCGACACAAGAATTCTGATTTTCAATCATGTGCTGCAAAGGATATCTGTGGGTGGATTTTGGAGGGTCCAGTAGGTCTAAGGTGATAAAATTGAGTCTTTATTGCTGATAGGTGCAAAAACCAGTCTAAATAGTTGGGATTAGACTTCTCTGACAGTAACTCTATGTGTATTTTCAGTGGGGCTTTTAATTTGTAATGTTAATTGTAGTGCAGCTTGAAGCTGTCTGATGCAACCCCAATTGCCTGATGCTGGGAGGTCTGTGCCAAAAATACTCCACTTCATTTGACAAGTAGCATTTCTAGGGAGGATGTAGAAAGGATAAACCAAAATTCTATCCTACAGAAAGCAAAGCCTAAGTCATTGTGATTAGTCTGAGCCTATGGACACAGGAGAAGCTTACAGGAGTGTGTAGATATTGGCATTCCAGGTCTGCAGCAGTTACAATGGAAATGCAGCTGAAAGGAAATGTTTTCTAAGTCTAATTTTGCAACCAGATGTGGACTGTGCATAACCCATTAGTTCCAAAGCACATCCCAAGGGAACTCAGATAGATCAGCTTTCATCCATAGAATGAGGTCTGTGCACATTAAGTTTAGAAGTTTTTTCCTCTAGGAAGCAAAATGCTTGCTAGTAGTCTTTTTTTCTTGAAGAGGATATCAGAAACTAATTAGAAATGTCAGATATAATACAGAGCACTATTGTTTGACCATGTTGTTTGGTTTTTATTATTACAACTAAAGTGTCAGATGGTAAGGCTGTCTATGTTAATTGGTTTCCTTCATTGAAGCCCATCTGGATCATATTTTTTTATGATTTATATGTTAAATTACTTGGTAAGATATATGAGAATATCCTTTTGTTTCCTGCTTTAAAGGGATGTTGGATCAAAGGCATATTATCTTGCAGTACTTCTATGTAGCATATTGTGATTCCTTTTTAAACCATGGCACATGTAATGGTATTCTATAATTATGTGGTCTTGATTGCTTATTTATTGATTAGATTTTCCTTAGTGATACATGATCTTTATGAAGTCATTACGATCTCAGCTGTCTCTGAAGCAGAATTCATGAACAGAGATGTCCACAGGTTTGTGCTTCAAACTTCCACGTACATCCAGATTGATCCCAGGCCTGGTCAGCATTCACTAGAAGCTTCTTCTTCCCCTTGTTGTTGCCACTTTACAAGCAATATCTGAGTGAGGCCAGGAAGTAGTGCTGTGATGCTGAAGATTAAAGTGATACCATTAGTGTATTGCTGTGTGAGTGGAGTGTGAATCCTAATGAGGACATGGGCTCTGTGCCAGTTTAGAAATAGGCTCTTTTTTTTTTTTTAACTTAAGAAAAGTTTTTAATGTTGCATTTTCTAAATTTTCATGAATTGCTGACTCCTTTGTATTTTGTTATTGTTCTTCTCCACTATAATTCCTCAGGTTTTTCTTTTTCTTTCTGAAGCTGCAGCAATATAAGTGGACATGCAAACACTAGAAACCACTTAAATGGAAAAGTGACAAAATTAAAATAAAGAAGATGAGCTTCCCTCGGGCCAGGAGAGAGCCCAGGTTCCCCTCATTAGAGCCAAAAGGAGTAATTGCAGCTCTTTAATCTCGTGTGCCACTGAACTGGTTCCCAGCAGCAGGCAGGGCTCACTGTGCTAGCTGGCTGCTCCAAAGGAAACCCAAGGCTTAATATTTCATAGCAAGTGAGGAGCTGACCTGGCAGTGCTGCTGGAGTGAGGTACCACCATTCCAGCATAACCGTGGGATTATTATTGTAATTTTTTCTTAGCTGCCTTATAGTAATTTTTATGCAAAATGCTGCTTATTTCTGTGAAGAGCAGAAATCAGAAGAGTGATTTTAATCATGGCTGTGTTAATTTGATGTGAGCTTTGGCTGTTTATGAGCATTCCCTTTAATGGTGCTAATTGTCAGTTATAATGTGAACACCATTATACGGTACTATAAAGTAATTTATTTAGTAAATGAGAATCTTATTCCAAGGACCATACTGCAGTGTGCCATAGAGACTTCATCCTTTTGCTCTTACATGAACCAACTTGCACTGTTCAGGCTAAATTGCTTCTGAAAGAGCAATGTGATTTCATACCTGCAGGTACCAACATGCATGTTTTTGGAAATCTCAAGTTCTTTTCAATTAAAAAAAAAAAAAATTCAGAAAAAAACCCAAACCCACCCCCCAAAAAACAACAACACACCAAACTGACAAAACCTCACAACACACCATCCCAGCAGAAAATGAAGAGCTGACACACTCTTATGTCAATTAACAAGGTTTTACATTATGTTTATGTGTTCACTTTATTAATTATTACAAAATAATTTTCATTAACAACTCTTGCTGTTCTTTAAGTGTGTTTCTTAGAAGACTTTCCAGGTTCTAATGATGTCTTTGTTCTTGCTACTTCTTTGATTTTCTTCCTTTTCTCTTTGAATCTACATACTGACATCCATATGGTCTAGATATACAATTAGTTACTCTAATTTGAATGCTCAGATAACCTTGACAAAGTTTATCCCTGTGTGCTGGCCTACCTCTCATTATATTACTTAAATTCTGAGGGTTTATCACAAGCAGATGAAAATTAATGTCATAAATGTAGAAGAAATGAGTGGTATTCAGTGCACAAAAATCTTTACTACAGGAAATAAACTGAGACAAGTTACTCAGTTTACTGGGTTTGGGGGGGTTTTTTTGTTTTGTTTTATCCTGAATATTAAGACTTTCTATCACACCTGGAATCACCTACAGTATACATCCAGCCTTCCATCCACCTGTGAATGGCAGGGAATATTTACTTCATAATGTTAGAAATGAGACCATTTCTGTTTTGTAGTTTTAATCTTGGTGCAGTTTTGAGTCTGCTTAGATTTGCACACAGTTTATGACATTAAGTGATGAACAAATCACAGCATGTTCTCTTGGTATACAGGAGAGAACTAACACCCTGTATTTCAGCTGGGTTCATTATTTCTGGCATCCAGCATATCTGGGAATTGTAATTTTGCAAAGATCTCTCGTGCTGATTTCAAGCACAAGTAAAGATTAATTGTGATACATGGAGGCACTGTTGGGTTTATTTCCTTATATTTTGTTTACTCGTTGCTCTTCAAGTTTCCATACCTCCATCTGGCAGGATGTAACAACATAGAAGTCAAAAAATGATAGAGAGACCTACAGAGGACCATTGGGAATATATCACAGTGAGAGACTATGACTGTCTGAAGTAATTTTAGTGTAATATTCCCTCCAAGGACCAAATCCACACTTATAAAGGGATAGTTAGAGCTCCCAGTGACTTTGGTGGGAGATGTGCTGGTGAAACTCTGAATGAGGATTTGGCTTCATACTCCTGCTGTCTGTGCTATAGAGTGCCCAGGGAATTTAGCATGCTCAGCTTATTCCATCTGCATTTCTTACAGCACCCCTGACTTAATAATTCAGACAAGGAAAAAGCTTGGAGATTTTCACATTTTTTATATTTTCCTTCAAAATTACACTTAGCATGGGTGGTTTATTTTGTTTTCTTACACCCTTCTCTCTCCCCTTTCCCCACAGTCTTCAAGAGTCCAGACAGCCATAAATAAACATACAATATGCTAAAAATCCACATCTGCATTTCTGTCTTAGCTAAAAAGCCAAATCTACATCTCCATCTTATTCCCAGTGAAGTAAGATTTCATTTCAGGAGTCTCTAGGCTTTACTCCTTTTTGCTCTTCACTGCTTTTAAATCTTGTTCAAGTTTCTCATTGTCAGGAAAGCAGTGTATCATAATTTTAAAAACATAAAATGGATGGATATATTGAACACATGGCTGAGTTTCCATCTTGTTTCACTGTGAGTAGTGCAAATTAAACACCATCTTATCACTGTCTGGTTTACTGTTTTATTTTCCTTAGTGTAGCTGGTACACTGCCTCCTCTCAGTCGTCTTTAGTGTCTCCCATATACTGACAGGAGAATCAGTTGAGACTTTAATTAATGACTTCATTGTAATCAAGGTTCTATTTTAGTGCAGAATGCTCCATCTTGTAGTAGTGAAATATTTAGTCTCCATCTGGCTGATCTTTTCTTTCAATGTCCCATGATAATTAAGAAGAAACAGGAGAGGATGGTCTGAAATTAAATATGTTTAGTGGAGTGGTTAGTGTATCCTGGGACTGTATGTGTAGAGACTTAGACAAAATTCAGGAATGGAAGAGCAATTTGGTCTTAGGGCTGCATCTTCCTGTCATCCACCAGGCCCCAGTATTTCTAGAGTGAATTACAAATGTTACAATGCTTCCAGAGTTTTATTTTGAAATAACTCTCCAGTAGCATGAATCAGAGATAACTCTTTTCATGGTGGCTGGGAACATCCTGCTTTTCCCTGAAGGATTTTGACTGATTCGTTGAAAAGGTCAGAGGCAGTAGCACTACACTGCAATTACAGTATGTTAATGATGAGCTAAGAGTTGTACATTCTTCTTAACATAAGTCCCTGATTTTCTACATGATGAATTGGAATCTGGAAAGACTGACAAGGAGAAGGAGGATCAGATGGGGTGAAAATAAGAGATAAGAGGCTGACAGCCAGCTCTTGTTGTAAAGGAGAGTTATTTTGAATAGGAGAAAAAAATCAATACAAAGGTTGGAGAATCTGACAGAGTTGTAAGAGCAACTTTAATAAAAGGTAGCAGATTCAATAGGATTGTTACTTGAAATGTAGGATTGTCTGAGTTGGAAAAACGGGACTGTCTCTCCCCAACTCTAAAGGTGAGCTCTGCATGCTGGGTACTCAGGCCACTGGATTTACTGGCATTTGCTCTGGGCACTCAGTGTGATAAAAAAGGAGGGAAAAATATGTAGGGGAGCTTACTAAATTCTGTTCTTCTGGAAAGTTACTTGATTATAGCAGGAGAAGGAAGAGGACAGCAGGTAATGGCTATTTCTGCTGCTTCAACATGTTAAGTAGCTGCTATGTGAGAGTGTGAAGTCTCCTGCAAGGGAAGGTGGTTCTTAATGAGGATGTGACTTCATTTGGTCCTGGCTGTAAGGAACAGGCCAGGACCTTGATGGACTTGAAAGGATGTTTAGCATGAACTGTTCTCTAACACATTCATGTCAGCTCCCTTTCCCCAGCAGTGATGGTGAGAGCTGAGTGCAGGTAGGGAAGCTATGCACTGAGGCTTTCTAACCTGGGTTGGAGTGGAGGTGAGGAGTCAGCTGAACCTCAGCATTAAAGACATCTTGGCACAAGCACTGCATCACTTAGTGGTGCTAGGAAAGGGGGCTTCAGCAATGCTGCAAAAGAAACTTGTTCCTGCAACTACTAAAAGGCTGCTTGATTACAGTAGATTACTGATTCTCAGTAGGAATGGCCATTTCAGTCTTAAACAGGGAGTCAAGTTTTCAAGAATTGCTCATAGCTTTTGAAGTTTGGGAACTTAAATGTCAGAAGGCAGTTTTTTTAGGTTCCAGTGGACAGCCATGAAGCATGAAGGCTTACAGGGAGGGGAGCTGCAGGTCCCTCAAGTGTGTCTGGGCTGTGGGCTCTGAGCACTAGGATGGGTACACACTCCATGCTGTGCCAGGCTGGCTGCACAGGAGGGTCCTGGCATGTTGATTAGAAACATGTGAAGCTTGATAAGTGCTCAGTGCAGCCCCTTTCCCTTGGGCAAATCCAGCAGTCTTTGGGATATCTTCCACTGGAGATGTGTGACCCTTCATGATTATCCCAATAGGCCTTCTGGAAATAACAAAGAGAGATAACATTTAGGGGTGTGAGGAATAAAAGAAACATTGCACAAATGTGTTAAGAAGCAATAATATTTCCTTGGCACACAAAAAGATCAAAACCTTAATGTGATTAATGGGCTGGTGAGTAGCTGTCAGCCAGTATTTCCCATGGAAGCCATTTCACTGGGATTCAAACAATCAGAATAGATTTCACAAAGGTGAATCATGATTTAACACAGCAAGCAGGAAATTATTAAAATTATCTATTTTACTGGTACTTTACTGATTGCATTTTACTTCTTTTGGGTTTTGTTTGTTTTTTTTTTTCCCTGAAGAATTCTAAAAGGTTGCTATAATTTTGTGCCAAGAGAATAAACTACATCAAACGTGTTTTGCTGTGGGAAAATTCAGTACATTTATTCAGACACCTTTTTTTTTCTAATCTCATTTTAGAAAACTGCATTGTAAGGGATGACGACCAAAAGCTTGTGTAAACCAGAAAGGAAGACAAATCTTCTTGTCTGGCTATTTGTGTATCCAAAAATGGTGTTCATTAGAACTGATTTTCCAATCAGTCACCAGAAGGCTTTTTTAATTCTAAGAGGGAACAGCCTGTGAAATATATTCACTGTGGACTGTGCTGATCAGCAATAACATATTTACCCTCTTACCCTTCTACCTGAATCAGTTTGCAGTTTCTTATACTGAATCTAAAAGCTCTTTGGGACAAAGAATATCTCTTTGCTGGGTTTCTGCAGCACTTGCCCCAGAGGAATTCCTGCTCTGGGATACAGCAGTGCTGCTGCTGTAACTGCAGGGTTTGCAGGGATGAATTGCTTTGGTTTTTTCTATGATAAAGTACTACATGAAGTTAGAGATCAGGCAGCAATATGAGCACAGTCCTTGTTATTTTCCCAGTTCAAAGGCATTGTATTTCCAGATCAGATGGGAAGGTTAACTAAAGTTGAAAAAGGATCTAAAACACAGCTAGAGTTTACTGTCTGGTACAAATGAAATAAAAATCAAGTCGTTGGGAACAAGAAAAAAAAGCATGTGTTTGCTTATGCTTTGAGACTCTTGTCGTTCTGTAGAGAAAAAACAATTTGGTGAAAGTAGTTGTATCCCTGAATATGTGTCCTCTTGCTTCCTGTTTCTCTACATGGCTTAATAAGAAAAATTCTTTATTCCCTAAATAGTTGGGCTTTTCAGCACATTCCACAAAAGGCCAATAGTGTCCCTTTCTATCACTGCCCCATCTAGGCTGGCTGTCCACAGAAGGGACTTTCCTTTATCCTCTGGCTTCAGAGAGGAGGCAAAGTGGGCTGGTATTTCCAGGAAATGCCTGCAGCTGCCTTCAGTGTTCACTGCCTTTTTTAGCATATCCCACCCAGACACTTGGCTGTTGTTGGCCATTGACCATTCAGTAGGATTTTTTTTATAAAACATAGCTCTAATCTACACGTGTGTAAGAAATACAAATTTAAGCTTCCCACCAGAGCTAAAAATACCATTACCAGGTGGGAAAGAGCTTTTCCCCCTACAGTGGGCTAGCAATTTTTTAATAGTTTATTCAAGCACAGAAAATGGCACCTGGTCTGCCAAAAGAGCATTAGTTTCTCCAGAGGGGACTGTTAATTGTCCAGGAAAGGAAGATTGAGAGTGTTTCCCTAATAAATTAAGGATGAATCATTCTTCTCTGGGACTGGGGGCAAATTTGACTTTTTACACACTCTTGGGCACCAAATGTGGGGTGGAGAAGCAAACTTACTTGAGAATTTAAAGCATGCATTAGTACAACATCTATCACACATTTGTTATGAAAGGGAGAGAGAGATCTCAGGGATTTGATCATTCCATAAATGAATGAAATGTCTTTAATTTTGTCATTTTTGCCTTTATATACGTTTTTACTGCATTCTGTGTTTTGAAGTTAAAAACTGCAATGGTGCTTTTGTTTGCTCTGTACCTTAACCAGACTGCTCTAAGGGTGATTTTAGTTGATTTTTTTACCTACATAAAGCCCTTCCATTCCTTCAGGGTGGTAGTGCCTACAAATAAGATAACAAATTCAATACTCAGTGCCTGCATGCAGTGCTCAAGGGGTTTTCAAAGAGTAGCAGGTTTAACTTTTTAAAATGCAAAACTGTCCTCAGATGAGTAGTCAAAATTACAAAACTCATTTGAAAAGAAGCAAAAGAAGCCTCTTTGGCTTAATTTATCTTCAACTTTGGTTGAGTGGGGAATTCTGTGGTCTCTGTCATCCTAGGGAAGGTTAGTGGTCTTGAGGGAGAGGGTGGCTTGCTGAGAGTTGAGTGACACATTTGATCTTGAGGTGGCATGTTCTAGACAGGACAATAATATCTCTTAAGAAAAAGAATTGTCATTACATACAGTTCAAAATGGGAGATAGGCAATAACAGGGCACTTTTGAAAAAGATTCGTTTGAAATTCTTTGCCTGAGAGCTCTCATTCTGTTTAGGAGGCAGGAATGTGAGAACTCACTTAATGAGCTACGTTCAAAAGATGAAATTTCAAGAGAGTAAAAGTAAAACCCAGCATTTCCTGAACATAAATTGAGTCACCCATCCTCAAGTCCGTAGTCATGTCTTTCTCTTCAACCTCATCTAATATTCCCCTTGTTCCCTGTTTAACTAGGAAAAATGCAAATACCTGAAGTAGAGACCTGATGTTAGAGCACTCACTCAGTGAGGCTGGAAGGTACAGGCTGTTTTTGCTGGAATACCATTTCTGAAAGCCTGGTAGCCCTCCCACTGAACCATATGGTGATTTATCAGACAGTTTAGCAGTAGCAAGACCAAGACCCAAGGTGGTCAAGTCTGAAAATTCATATTCCTTATGTTGCTTCTGATAAAACGTTCCTGCTCTATTCCTTTTGTAACATTGTGAATGTGGGCATTGAGCTGTGTATCCCCTGGAAGGGAATTGCTGTGTTTCCAGGGTGCAGGATTACAGCATTACAAGCTGGTATTTCAAGAAACTGAAAACATCAGTTTCTGGATTCTTGCAGCTCAAATGGCTGTTGTGTTGGTCCATTTTAAATAAAAGAAATATGAAATATGTGGGGATCATATGAAAGCTCAGATGCAGCTCTCAACTCTGAGGAGTTTGAACAAGAGACCATGTCAGAGGTAATTAATATTTTCAGCAGAGCATGCTCTCATTTCAAAGAAAGCTTCCTAGCAAACCGTTTTGGTTTTCTTAACGCTTGCCACACATGATCCCTGACATAATATCGCTTCACTATTAGAAGAGTTAATTCAGATGTTTTCCCATCATACTTAATAAGGCAGCAGTGGAAACATTCTGATAACACTACAAGTGAGAAGCTGGAACTGAAAAGGAGCATTAGGAGAGAAATAATTAGTAATGATAATTGTCAGGCCTTGACAACCTGATGTGTCTTTCTAGCAGTGAATGGATTCACCTGACACCCAGAGATAGCCATCTGATAATGGCACTCATAAGATCAATACATCAATACTTTATCCTTGAAACAGTATTTAAAGTCTCTTCTTAGGTTCATTTTTTCTCGAAAGTTATAGCAATCTGGGATTTGAGATAATGCATTCATTACAGCCTTATCGGACCTTCTTCATTTGCTGTATTTTAATGCATCTGCGGTGATTGCTGAAGAAAGATGCCTAGTGAGCTTAATCTGCTTGTGCTTTAAAAAGAAAGGATGCTCAAAAGATTAAAATGGGGCCTCATACTGAACAGGTTCAAGAGTTTGCAGTGCTCACAATGGCAGGGAGTTTTGTGCAAGAATTACTTTGAATTTAGAGCTTCCCTGATGCTGGCTCTGCTGACTTCATGGAGAGGAGCAGGAGCTGGGCACAGCTGAGATTTTGCTTTTGTAGATTGAGATTGTGCCCAGGCTCTAATAATGCCAAATCATTGCTGGGTTAAACATGATGCTGCTTCTTTCTGTTAATGTTTCCTGCTGGTACACATCTCTTTGCATTGTTGAGAACTATTTGTGGGATTGTGGTACACATCCCAGGACCCAGAAATAGTGTGTGCATGGTTGAAATAATGCCCATGCAAATAAGTAACCTGTAGATAAGTATGGCAAGAGATTCAGGTCTGTTCCTCTGAGTATATATATATCCTGAACTGCATGTGTGTTGGATGAATTGAAATGGACTGGAAAATTTATTTTTGATGCTACCAGCTGTGAAGGACAGGAGACATTCAACAGGACAATATCTCTTCCCTGACTGCACCACATGTATGTGCCATCTCTAGGAAGGGAGAAGCTCATGTTTAAAAAGACCTATTTATATCTAACACCATTACAAAATACCATTTTTATGATAAAGACTGTAAAGATCAGTGGCTGTCCTTGGAGTTCCTTGGAGGAATTATTGTACCTTTGTCTCTTGTTATTGAGAGGTGCTTCATTGCAGGGCTGTTGTTGTCCCCGCTGTTCCACCACCAGCCTCGTTGGCAGCTGGAAAATTCAGCACTTTCAAAACCGGTGGGTTTTGTTCATTTTAAGAAGATTATGGCATGAAAGCTGGAGGAGGAGATCAGAACTGGCAAGAAGCTGTGATTTGAATAGGACCTTCACTTTGACACATTATGTCCTTAAGAGAGGTGTTGGTGCCTGGTTTTGTTGACAGGTGTGGCGACAGCTTTGAGGGATGACAGGCACTTCGCTGAATCGCTAAATTGATTTGATAATCAGTAAGTGAATTTGCTAAGAGCAGGTACTATGTGCCTTTTTTAGGGCTTGGTTAACTTAGTGACAGCTTGTTTTAAATGTACTAGAAGGTTGTAGTTTATTTTACTCTTTCTTTTTTGGGAAGAGCCCTACATGGAGCCAAATAAAAGAAGCCATTTCTCCTCTTTGGCAGAAGGTGACCAGACCTCTCTTTTACAAACAAGCTGCTGTCCTGGGTTAAGCCCTCTCCACTTTCTCCAGATAGCAGTGACCATCATCAGTCACAGGTGTTTGTCCTCTCGATGTGGCTACACCACATTTCACCATCATTGCCTTCCCTAGACAGAGGGCATCAGCTTTGCAGCAGCCTTGATAATAGCCTTGCTCCCATTTCCAGCTGCTCATTCCCAGCTAGCCTGGTAACCCATGGACTTTTCTCCTTTGGAGCACAAAGAGGAGGTTATTCCTTTCCTTGGTGGCACGGTGACAGAAGGGCAGGCAGCTGCCGTGCCCTGGGGTGCAGACAGCAGTGGCTGTAGGGGATCTTCCTCAGGTGTAACCTTTGGGCTGTTTGTGAGCTCATGGCTGGATTTGCACTTGCCTTCCCATTAGTTCTGCTATTTACTGTGGAAACTTGACACAGGACAGGTTTGTCAAATTAAAATGTTCTGCCTCCAGCATCAGGCATATAGATTAGAGTTTATGTTGGTTGGTATGAGCTGTTCAGAAGGGGAATTTTGCTTCAGGCATTTTCAAAAGCCAATAGAATTTGTGAAAGTTTGATATGGATTCAGTTTATGGTTCCCCAGCAATATCTGTATAGTTTGCTTGGGTTCAGATAAAAAACATTTGTGATCTAGGTAACTTAAAAATCAGGGGGTTTTTTTTCTTATATGCATTCATAGTTGTCCTCTCTTCTTAAGACATAAATTGAATTTGTGTCCTTCATACCATGATGCTCAAACAATTTCCTCTTCAACAAAGAGTATGTACAAAGGTTAAAAATTAGTTTTGCAATCCATGCATTTAAGTATACATTACTATCTGTTTTAAGGATGGATAATCAATGTAAAATATGATACTTCTGTGTATTCCTAATAGGTCACTGTGTAAATATCCATAATGGAATCGATCCCCTAGGTTATGGCAACCATTAGTACAGAAGGGGTTTCACAATTGATGTATTGGACATTTGTCTTTCCTACTTACATGCAAAATGATTATTTATTGATTATTTTCAATCCAGGTTAATGATGTTGAAGAGGTTTCAGTATGTCAATTTAAAGTACTTAAAATGTGCTTCAAACAGAAATATCATATCCCTTTCAAGAAGTTGGGACTAATATCTGATAAGTGATTTTCCTCTGCATTCTCTCTCATTTATATATACATACATATATATAATTCATAGAACAAGGATGTTTGCATACCTATAAAGTGTTGGTGCCATGTGAATGGTCATGTAAAATGATTGTATTTTCACTGAAAAGCATGTATAAAACCAAACTGTATGCTGAAAGACTTGGTTGCATAAAGCTCTGGCAATACTAATGAGCAGAGGGAAGTATATTAAAAAGGTTTATTAAGTGCCTTAGGATCCTGTGTCCCACTTGGAAAGGGACCTGGCACATGGCTCTGGATAATTTCAAGTCAATACATGGTGGCTTGCTCAGTTCCTGAAAATCAAGCCTACAAGCATCAAGGTAATTGTTAGCCCAGAAAGAACTCGTTCTCTGCTCCTGGCCCTACTGGTATACATCTGTGTTCATACCCTTCTGTCTTGTAGAAAGGGGTCTCTAAAAAGAGGAAGGTGCCTGCCAGGCAGCCTGTTCCACCACAGTCAGGAGGACAAAGGACTGGTAAGCTGAGGCAAGGACAGTCTGTTTTTTCTATTAAAAATGGTGGACGTTTTCTTTGTCTGATACACGATTCCAAAGAAACCAAGATCCAGAAAGTAACTCCAACTCAGAAGGGCATTGAGCTGATCTGTTTGCCTCCACTTGTCCGTGCACACAGGCAGGAGGTGGAGGCTCAGTGGCAGCTCGGTGAGGTGGTGGCCTCACCACGGAGCCATGGATGTGGTGGGAATTCCCTGCTCTGTTCGCAGGTGGAGCTGGCGTTTGCTGCTTTGAGTCCTGCATGTGAGCTCTGAGCCTGTAGGGCTGACATCTGCTTTGCAGTGAAACTCTGCACTGGAAGCTGACATCAACCCTCTGTGCTGCTTTAAATTAATATTCTCCTTTGAAAAAAAAATCTAGTATTTCAGTGAAGGGTTTTGGTTTTAGTTTTTTGGGGTTTGTTTTCTTTTTTGTGAGACTCCTAGACATTTTCCTGATGAAGTGTCAGCCCTTTTTCAATGAGTTTAAGCCTACTGACAGTAGGATGACTTTTCTTAATTATCTTCTCCAGACCCCTTTAAATTAGTCCCCCAGGGGTCTGTGGACCTCATATTGAAAATAACAGCTTTAATATTTCCTTACTAAATACATACAAAGAATTGTTCAGGGATGCTGACTCACATAAGATTGTTGATTCCCACTAGAAAACAAAATAATTTGATTTTAAGTGGCAATACGTCTGAGGGACAGGGGCACAGTATGGAGGAAGAGGAGAGTGACCATCAAATGTAACCATGGCTTTGTCCATACTTGAAAGAGGAGAATATGGAAGGGGGCAAACCATTTGAAATCACTGAACTCATGCATAAATATATACCTTTCAAATAGCTCATTTTTATGTTGTAAAAGAAAACTGGCTAGAGATGGTTCCTTTTTTTATAGCCCTGTCATCAACTCTGAAAAATGAGGTTTTTAATGTATGGTCTGAAGCCACCTTAACTATTGCAATACAAACAGCATCATTGTACTGCAGTTTATTACTAAAATGCCTCCGGTGAAAATACTGCAGTACCATAATTAACTAATTCCAACATCCTGTTTGTGGTGCTTTCTCTGCTTATTATGCAGTTAGTATACATACTCCAGGCTTAGAAGGTGGTGATGCTTCAGAATAATCTTACATCACCATGTCAGTTAAGACAATCACTAAGAGTGTTTCTGTGGCTCACAGCGTCTGTCCCATCACTGGTTGGTTTCATAAGGAGCGAGTTACGCAGTTTTTATCTATGTATGTACATGTCTGTGTGTACAAGAAAACAGAAGTAAAAAAGAAGTACAGAGGAAAACAGTGTGCCTGCTGTCTCCTAATTACTTTGTTTTTTTCATATCTCAGCAACATTGATCTTTCAAAATGATCTCTTGCTGGTGGCATCAGTTTTGTGTTGGAAAATATTCCTGCAATTCTGGCAATGATAAACTAATTACAGACTATACATTTTTAATGATTTAATCTCCTGTCATATTCCTAGAGAGAAGTGATCCTGATTCCAAACAAATCTCCCATGCATGACCAAACACTCATCATGAAATGTATGGTTTTCATTAAACCCCGTTGTCAATACAGGCTTAGAATTGTTTTGTTAAAATGGGGAGAGATTGGGGAGTAAAAGCATGCTGAAAGATTGCTGTAATAATGCGGCAGTAAGCGTTTTGAATCACACAAAGTTCACAGCAACATTCCACTGACATGTGCCTCCCATTAGGGAGGGCTTCTGACAAGCTGCATGTAATGCTGGAGCCACACGTGTCAGAGGGGTTTCCATGGGTTGTACTTAGAATGATGCATTCATGTTCCTTGTTCTGTGCCCAAAATCCAGGTTTGTGTCACTCGCCCCATCTGTATTGGTGTCTAAGTTTAGGAATGATGATTAGTCAAACAGTGGATCAAAAAAACAGCTTCAAGAGATGCTCCTTTTTTAAAATGCTGAGATCTCTGCTCTGTGAACTGCTGTTGCACGAGTGCATTTTACACCCTTGTGCCACCCTGGCTCAGTGCTGTGTGCCTTGGTGGGGACCTGCCTTGTAACTTTGCATAAAGATTAAAGCAATGTGCCTTGGCCTCTGACTGGGGTTAAGGGTGGTGCTGAAACGGGGGAACATAAAGCAGCCATCTCCTCTGCATCTGCTGGAGGCAGTAGATCTGTAATTCCCTTCAGCAGCAGCTCCTGTAATTGGGCATAAGATCCAGGAGTGAAAGAGGGTCGTGGTTCTCTTGAGAGCACAGATGTAAGAGGTGTTGGGAAGATGACAGAGAAAAACAATTGTTAGAAATTTATTTTACCTATGGGAGAAATGTCAAGTACTTTCAGTGAGCTGTAAACATCCCTGCCATTTTTGCTTGCTTTCAGGTGCTTTTGCACCTTTTCCAGAGAGCTGTTTTCTTGGTTTTAATGACTACAATCTTCGGGAAGTCTGAAGATAAGAACAGCATTTCAAGAAAGCATTTAAAGCAAATCTTGTGTATCTGGACCGACTGTGTGCATGCAAGTGCACTGGTAACAATCTGAGTCAGGTGCACACACGTTCACATAGCTAGTAAAAAGCAGGGGCTAGAATTATTCAACCTAGAGAAATGAGCATGAGGAGGGTGAATTAAGGTTCCTGTGAACTTTTTGTGGTTTTCCTGGCACAGTGAGGATGAAACTATTATTATGAACTAGAACTCCAATTTTATTAATGTTCTGAAGTATGGAAGGAAGCAACAAATCTGATTTAAGTGAAGACATTTGTCTTGGCAGTGTGATTTACTCCAGGGTTGTAAATTTGACGTGATGGAGACTAAAATGAACTGAAACTTAAATTTCTCCCATATCTCACTCAAAGTCAAATGATTTAAATAGCAGAATATGAGAAATTACATGTATCCTTGGATGAAAATATATTTTTGGTGCCGAAGATTTTAATTTCACGTCTGAGGAAATTTATCAATTTGAGGATGAAACTTTTAGGAAAACAAAGGTGAGAATTTCCAGACATGGTGTGGGGATGCTATGACAAGTGCATCACTGTCTCCTGCAGTGAAGCTTTCCTGCCTGGTAACCTCCTGTAATGAGTCCAGTAATGATAAAACAGGGATGGAAAGTGAAACTGCTCTGCTGACACATCCTGCTAATGCTCCTGTCCTGCCATGCTCAGCCCTCCTCTCTGGCACTGTGCCTCGCTGTCTCCTGTGCTATACAAATGTGACCAGAACAAAATACCAGAACATTTTAAAGTACAAGGTGTAACAAACCCAAACATAGCTGGGGTGGGGGAGTGAGCTGGTGTTGCAGGCAGAAGGCCCCCAGCACAATCCAGCAGTGAGCATCCTGCCTGCTCTCAGTTTGGGGGGAATTCATTGCTAGGATTTTGTCCTCTTAGGACCAGCTTGAGTAGATGGACCAAACCACACTCCCTGCTTTGGACTCTTCACCCTGATTTTCCACTTTGATCAGTAATGGCTTGCACTCTCCAGAGGGTCACCAAGCCCTTGGGATCATTTGCCCTCTGAAGGGACCCTGTCCTTCCACTGAGGATTAAGGGAATTAATGTGAACTCCACTCCTTGCTTTCATACAAGTCAGAGGTGCCTGAAGTTTATTTTCAGGTTTTGACCTTTTTGTAATCAGCAGAGCCATGCTTCTTCCCTGATGAACACAAACTTAACCCAAAGGCTCTACGATCAGTCTGGAAGAGCTCTAATTCTTCTATTTATTTCCTGAGTAATGTCTTTCAAAAATTCCCATATTCTGGAAGCAGAAAACAGAGCTTATTTTTTTCCCACTATTTTTTAAGATAAACAGGTAAATTTTATGGCCTTGATCTGTGATTCCATGAAATGGGATTAATTTCTAAGAAGCGGTGGACCTGCTCTGTCAGTTCAATAAAAGTAATGTGGACAATTTCAGTCTATTACTTTTAAATTAACTCAGCCCATATGACTCTTCCTGATACACTGCCACCTTGTGAAAAACAGGGTTATGTTTTATTGATTCATGTGATAGATGAGAATATTAAGTGTTCCCTGGCAAACAGCACCCCAAACAACACGAGGCATGCCAGGACTGGGGAACTAATTATGCTGAGACAGAAGAGGTTATTTTATTCATATGCTGTGAAATGGAAAAAATATTAAAGTAACTTTATAGCTTAAAAAATCCCCCAGCACCTCTACTCCACGCACACACACACACCCTCCTCCAGCCTGGCTGTTACATTTTTTTATGCCATATTTTAAGTCAGTTTCTGAAAATGCAGAACTAAAGAAGGTCATTGGAGAGCTCAGGCCAGTGAAGGTACAAGGAAATGGAAAGAGGCCCTTGTAACAGAACACACCTCATATTGCAGTGTGTGTAATAGCCTCGTTTCCACAAAGTCAGAGAGATGAACAGGTATTGTCCCTTCAGAGATCCAAACTTTTCAGAAAGATTGCTTGTTAAATTTTTACTTGGTGAAAAATGAAGTCTGAAAAAGCTGGTGTGATGGTCCTTTGAGGACATTCTAGAATAATTGTAATAATGCATTAAAATGTCACTAGGGGAAATTATTAATTGGAATTGCCTTCATTTTTCTCCTCCATTTGCTTGCATTCCTGTTCTTAGTTCCTCATATAAAAAATAAAAATAGTTACATCCAGTGCTAGTTTTATTACTGCACAGTGACATGTGTAAAGCCTTGCTACTGACACTTGTGGAGTTACATGCCTACTACTCCAATTGCTTTATTAATGCTTTGGTTTCCAGCATAAAAGGTAAAACACCGAAAACCATTGTAAAATTCTGATCATGGCAATGACATCATTCTGTAACAAAAAACGTGGTGGGTTGTTTGCTGGCTATGTTGGTGTGCTCTTTCCAGAGCAGAGAACCCCATTTTCAGACATTTTTCTCTCCACTCTTGTCTTCATTTAACAAAGGACTAACCCAAGCCAGCACATTGTGCAAAGCAAAGATCAGTGGTAGAGGTGACTTTTGTTCTTGAGGCTCTAAAACACAGGTAAAGTGGGAGTAAATGACAGGCAGATGTAACGGAAGCAAGAGAAATTGGGAGCAGGAAGCCTGGTGGTTCACTCCTCCAAATGATGAGCTTTAAATTAGGCTGTTGGGCTAGCATATGAAACTTGACCTTGTGTGGGTGCATTTTCCCTCTGTGCATTTTCCTACATAAAAACTATGTGGTGTTCAGGATGAGAAATTCATACTAGTATTTTTTTTTAAGTGCTTTTGTATTTCATCAAAAGAAATCAAGGAGGGGAAAAAAGCAGCATTACAAATGAGTAAAAAAACGTAATCTGCTTGTTGCTTTAGGTATATTTCTTCTCGTTTTAGTTGGTTGTCATTCAGTTTGATTCACGGAATTGATTAAATTTTAATGTTTCACTTATGCATGCAACTACTTGGAAAAAAAGATCTTTAAATGCCCCTAAAGCAAGTCTTACTGAGATTTTGGTCAAAAAAAAGATCATAAATAAGCAGAAGTAAGAGCAAAATCTAAAACAATACGGTACACATCAAGTAAAAAGAAAGTACAATATGTGAAGTACAGAAAATAAACATGAGCTACAAAATAGAAGTTAAAAAATAGTACCTAAGGTAAAAAATCAAATTCAATATGTTTTAGAATTACACAGGAGAATGAGTTTCTTCAACCTTAGATTCTTTCTTTATTCAGTTAATTTAAAGACAACAAGGCTGGAAGGGTATCTCTTCCAAGGCGCTGGCAGTTTCTTAGAGCTCTTGCTGAATGCTGGAAAATTTAGCAAGGGGGAAAATTGCATATACTAAGAATATAACATGATGAATATGTTGTGTCACATACATACCATCTGTGAGTTATTCTGATAGACAGAACAGCTTGTCTGCCAAACCCTAAAGCATGGCTTTGATTATTGCATACATTGTAAAATAATAATCTTGGGGACTTTGGGTGAATTAAAGTATGACCTTCAGCCTGTACTTTAAAGGTCATGCCACCAAGGTCTGTAAGGATATCTCTCTATTGCTGTAATTAGGTCTTTTGGTAATGGGTACTGTAGAACAGAAGTTTTCACAAATGAGGCTGTCAGCAGTTACCAAGGAAAGGAGAAAAACATCAGGACATAACTCCCAGAGAACAGAGTCGGTGGGTTGTTTTTTTCCTGCAGTGGTTGTAAAAGGAGATGTGTTGTATCTAGCTCTTGATGCTAGGGGAGAGTAATGCAAAGGGGAGTTTTGAACTTGCAGGGGTTGCAGCCACTCAAGGAGAGACGGCCTGTGCACAGTAATTTGTTAATTACCTGCACAGCTCTATAAATCATCTCCTTTTGTGGTGGTCACAGCGTTCCCCACTTCTTGGCCCCATTGCAGGTGCTTACACGGTGGGAGGATAATCAACAACTCTCAGATTTGGTCCTTGCTCTTCTGTTTTTTACTACCGTTGAAAGTTAATTTCACATGCTATCATTTACTTAAAGTTGTTAAATGCTAGCCCGAGTTTAAAAAAACCCTCATTTTTGTGCATTAACATGATTCAGCTGTGATGGCTGCTGCAGTAAATGTCTTATAAAAGAGGTCCCTTCCTGAGTTATAGTGCCCATAAATATTAGCTTTATTTTTATAAGTAGTTGCTTTTTCAGCAGCAAAGTAGCTGTAACCATAGAAATGCTTAATAAGAAATGCTTTCTCAGTCGCTGTTTATATGTTTAAATATTTAAAAGAACCATTTTGTATTTCCTGAATAGCCCTTAACATTAAATGTAAGTTCTAAGAAATTGTTTTTCTGTGGTTTGGGGATTTTCTGCAAAATTACTCTGAGCATAAGGCTCTACTTTTTTTTTTTCCCTCTTTTCTTTTTTCCTTATATTATGAAACTGTTGAGCTGCTCTGAGTGTTAAAGATTTAGATTTTGAGAATGAAGAAACTTAAAGGTGGCTTCATGCACATCCGCTCTGAGCGAGCTGTTCTAATGCAGATGTCACTAAGTGGAATCCAGGCAGCTTCGAAACATTTACTTGCTGTTCCTAATTGGTACCTGTTCTGAGTCACCCTGACTCGCTGTTGTGGTTTGAAAATTCCACTTTTCCCTGTCTTTCCCCCTTTCCCATGTTGCATGAAAATAATAGAGAAAACCAAATAATTCAAGCTGCTAATTACATGGAGTGACATGAAAAAGGTTTGGGTATTTTAGGTGCTTTTCTCCAGTGAAAGGAAACAAAAATCTTTGCATGTCAAATCCCTGTCTTCTTTCCTTGTCGTTCCATAGGTGGAAAATCTCAGCACCTTTCTGATGCTCTCTGATAGGTATTAAAAGCTGCGAGCATTGCTCATGCCTCTATGGAAGCAGAGTAGAATCCTGTTAAATGATTTGTGACTCATCCAGTAACACTTCTCCATATTTAAGAGCTACCTCAGCTATGAGAAACCTTTCAAGCGTGGCAGACTTCAGAGTGAGGAGAGGCAGCCTTAGTAAGCTCTGCCATTTGAGTCCAGTCCCAGGGTATCTTGTGCTTTGCTGGAAAAAAAGGAAATGCTCTGAGTGAATCCTCTGAACAATTATATCCAGCCCTATTCTGTGAGAACCTCTGTAAGCTTTTGCAGAGAGAGAAGAAAATTATTCCTACAAGTTTTATTCTGTGTGTTGGAATTCTTTATTTTGGAGTCTGCCTGAAAGGGAATAAAAATGGTCAACAGCTAGGAACTTATCACTTGATTACCAGAAGGCATAGTGATACTGCAGAACTCATTTCCATTGTCTGTTTGATTTGATCCCGTAAAAATCATGACAATGAACATAAGCAAGCATAATATATTCTTTCATTATGCTTCTATATTTATTTTCTATAATAGGCAGAAAAATAAGTATGTTACTAGCAGTTGCCCTTTTTAAGAATATTATTGTTGATTGAAACATTTTGATCATTTTGAATCAACATTATTGTTGATTGAAATCTTTTAAAAGCTATGTATAGATAGTACATTTTCACTTCAGAGGCTTTTGTTTTACATATTCATATTTTAAATCAACATTATTTTCATCAAAGGTTGTGATCTTTTCTGAATACTACCACTGAAAAAAAACTTTATGAGTTTCCTTCAGGCACCCAGGGAAAGTTGGTAGCTGTGCTGAACAGGAGATGTGATGTATTATTAGGGTTCATTTGCACAGCACCCAAAAGAAGCCCTGGTTGCTTATGTTTTCCATGGTGAATTTTATAGGATCGCATCAAATAGCATAAATGCAGGTTTTGTGGTTTCATGGATTCCATGTTCTCCCCCTGATTTTTGTGCAAGGTGCAGTTATGGCCATAAAATCTGCAGAGAGTCTGTGATCAGCTGTATTTTCTGTTGTAACAAGGGGACCCACCCAGAGTCTGTTTGCCCAGCAATAGATGTGAGTAGCAAGTCCGTAGGGGAAAAGTTGTTCCTGAAAAGGAGACTAACTCTTAAAAAAAAAAAATGCAGTAAGTGCAGAATAGGAACATTAAGGTCATATAGCATAAACCAGTATGAAATATGCTGCAGCTGTATCTCCAAATATCTTTTAGATGCTGCCTTGGCCACAGTATGATGTAAATGAAAATAGTGGAGAAGTTTTTACATATTCCAGTTGCTTCATCATGGAAAATGTGAATTTCTGCAAATCCAGTTAAAGTTAGATCCAGTTACAGTGGACACCAGTTCTGTGGAAGACCATGTGTTAGGAGAAAATGTTTTAGTCCAGAATCAAAAATCTTTCTAAAACTATGTCTTAAAATACGCACTTAGATCCAGAATGGCAGATGCTCTACACTCCAGATACAGTGTATGGGATGAATTTTTTTGGTTGCTGCTAAAATAATGTGTATTGCATTTCAGATTGGAGACACTTGGCAGTTCAGGAAGAAGTTCCCTAGATGGAAGGATGTGAATTATTTATGCAATGTTTATCTCAGGGTTTACTTCCCATCACAACCAATTAAGGCTATTTCATTTCATTAAAACTAACATTTTCACATTGGGGAAATAATTTATTTAAGGAAAGCTTATGTATAGTATCCACTACTTAAAAGCTTGAAAGCATCCATCAATCATATAGTCTCAAATTAATTTAAAATGTACAAGATAGGAAAGTAAAGATATTTTCCCGTGTTAGGCCTTGCCAAATTGAATTATAATTAATTGAAATTTAAGAAATTAAGATACTGTATTCATGCTTTTCTTACTACTCTGTAGGAAACAATAGCATTCAGTAGTCCCCTGTCACTTCAGTGTTGCAGTCACTGGACAAGCCTCATCCCATTTTAATCTATATAACTAGAGCAGAGAAGAAGCCTTTGCTCCCACACAATTGTCTTAGGACTTTTTTTGAATGAGCAAAGATTGACATCAAGCCTTACAAAAACAGAATATATTATGAAATAAAATTGTCAATTTGGTCTGTAACTCCGCATTTAGAGTGGCTGTATTTGTGTGGCAGTGAAGAATCTGCTATTATTCTTGTCTTTGTTCCTGTCCTGCTGCCAGACTCCGTGTGAGACCTGGGCAAAGTGCACCATTAGATATCTGTGATAGCCAAGGCATTAAGCTGAAAGGTCAGCTTATTATTAATTTTAGAACTGTTTTCCAGTTGAGGTACTGCCAGGTCTCGCTGAGGTTTCAGGCGATCAGATGAGATGGGCTTGTGTATAGACTTGCTCCAAATGAATAGCATCAGTCTTGGGGAAGGGAGAAAGAGAGCCCATTACTGTCACTTGACAACTTCATTTCAGTCCTTGCCCCTAATAATTATAACTCCTAGAAGAGCCAAATTGTGGAATCTGGGGAGTTAAGGTCTGGTCAAACTAATCACTGCTTTTTTAAAAGCCTAGACTGACAAGGAGGTCAATCTGTGAAATATGCTAGGAAAATAGAGACAAAAAATAATCAAAATATCGGGTATAGAGCTTTATCTGGGTCTGTGATGAGTTTAAAATTACAGAAAATACTGTGGCAAACTTTCCTGGTAGCTCTTTGTGAGGTCTGGATCAACAGTATTGCAGTAAGAATGTTAAACTATCAATTTTTTCCTGTGGCAGATGGGATTCCTGCATAATGTCGCTCCTCTCTGGGGACAGTCATTAACACAGGTCTTTGGAAGTCATTCTCAACACTAGTTTGCGAACAGCTAAAATTTCTTAAGAGTTTTGTAAGTAGGCTGTAGTGGTCTGACAATCAGTTAGTGCAATTTCATGCATTTTAGGGGAAAAGACTTTGTTTTTCAGAGCATCCTGCTGAAAATGAATCTATTGCTTCCCTAAGCTTGTGGGTGTATTGTGTGTGTTTATTTATGTGGAAGCCCTGAATCTTTTAAAAACATGCACATATAACTATTTCTTGGTGAGATGCAACATGCATGTGATAAAAGGCATCTAACAGTGGGGGAAATTTCTTTATATCATGGATTTGGTAAAATGCCTGACATCACTGCCATGGAGGCAAGTTCATCCTTATTTGTGCCTTGCTGCTGTAATGTGGAAAAGAGCAAGATAATAGTGATTACAAACTTAGATTTGTATGTGACTGTAATCAGGTTGTGATATGGAAGGAAGGAGGAGGAAATCTACCCTAAGACGGCTCCAGAAATTTATGTTCTGCTGTACATTTGATCTTTAAACCACCTTCCCCCAGGAATGTTTGCATGCCTAGACAGGCCAGAGACAATCCAGGGAACTTGTGCCTCTTTGTTAAGGTTCTTTGAGCTGAAAATACTGTGCAGAAGTCCTGTGGTTTGCTGGCTTCTGTGATTATAGCATGTTTTGAACCAGGCTTTATGTTTGTCAGGTTGGATCCTGTACAAACACTGAGCAAGGAGGCTGTTCCAGGTCGGAGCAGTTTATACATGGGTGGCTTCAAAGTGAGCCTCCTGCAGTGAGCACTCCCTCTCACTGACCTTTGATTTTATTCTCAGCATCCCACTTTTGAGATTTTTCCCTGTCTAGCACAGGACTGTTTTAACTTGTTCTATCTGTGTGGGGGTAAATAAGGAATATCTGCCTGATACAATTAAGAACATGTGGCTAAACTTACTGATTGGACTGTGTTGCTCTGCTTGTAACTTACTGCATTCATGTGGCACTTGTCAGGTTGCACTGGTCAAATGCATTACTTTCTGAAAAGGTAATTTAGTAGAGACAGAAGTCAGTATATGTGTCCATGAATACTCCTGAATTTGTCTAAAAGATTAAATTTGATATCACCTAGTTGTAGATAGCATGATTTTTTCGATGTGGAGTCTGTTAGTGTTACCAGGTTTTGAACATCTACAGATGGGATTGTGACTTCCTGAGGAATGACTTGTAGATACAGAAATTCCAGATCTGAAACTTCAGAGGGGGTCCTGAATTCACTATATTTATTAAGGACATGAACTTCCTTCATAGCCTTCCTCACTGAACAATCACTAACTGAATCCTAAGATAGCATCAAAGATCTGTACAAACTCAGAGCAGAATACACCAGAGCTTTGTGCACACAGGTCTAGATGCCTCCTCTCCCATGTATGATTCTCAGAATTATCTTACGCATTTATTAAATCTCAGTTAATTTTGGGATGAGAAGACAGAGGAGGTTGCTGCTTCTGTTTCTCTTGATGACTTACTGACCTGTAGAAACTGAAGCAAGTTGTAATACAGCTGTTCAGAGGTAGACTTTTCACAGGTCAAGGTGATGGCCACATTCAGGTCCAGGGCATGTGATTCCATCATGTGGTGACTGTGTGCTCTGGAGTGACCACATCCCTGCGATTCTCTCCCCGTAGTGGCCACAGAAGTGCTCGTGATGTGACCTCACAAGTATGCTTTTTTTCCCCAAGTTTTCAGACCATCCTTCTTTTCCAAAAGAGGGTTTAGCAGAACAGCCACATGGCTTCATTTAGTATTCAGCTGTGCTTCAGTTGTCAGTGAGATACTAATGGAAATTTATCATATACTGAACCCAAAATGACATATATATATATATATGCGTTAAAATGCTGTAGGTTATTGCACACCTGAAGATACTTCATTGTCTTTACTTTTGGAGCTTTTTTTTTATGTAAAGTCCTCAATCATGGTTTAAAATCTGACATTTCCATATTAGTGTTTCTCCTTTTTTAATAGTTAACTTTTTCTAAAGAGGAGGAAAGTACAATGGGAAATTTTGGGCAGCAAGTTATCAAATACTTCATCTTGTTTTCAGTCATCATTCAAAGTGGAATTAAGAAAAGGAGTGTTTTGTGATGCACTGACAAATGATGATGAAACTACTTGATAGTTAGTGGCTACAAATTTGCTTTATTGCAGTAATTTTAACTTTTGCTTTCTGTGTTTAAGGAGGTGGCTTCTATTGTTGATGGCTGCTTTTGAAATTAAATCAAGATGTTGTACTCTAGCATGAAGGTAAACACAATCTGACAGTTTGCTTTGGAGAGCTCATCATCTCTAAAGGCTTTGGAACCCCCCTGAGACGAGAGAGGATGGCAGGATGAGGAGACAAGTATTTTTATGTGGTTTTCTTCCATGTTTTTACTCTTGACCATGAAAAGGCAACCTTTTCTATGAAGCATCATGCTGAATTGCTCTATTCACAGACCTCTGGTGACCAGAGAATGCAAATTTCTTTCCTCAGATTCTTTTATTAGTGGTAAGTAATATGCAAGGGGGTGGAGTTTTAGGAAAAGCATCTTAAGAGAGCATGAATAAAGGCCAATGTTTTATATGAACAAGAGGTCTGCATTTTCCTGATATACTAGAGCTTTGTGTGTTACATAAAAGCAGGTTCATCTGAAAACTCTCTATGTAGTCATGCCTTGATTCACTGAAGTTTGGACTGAATACTCTTTCTGTTCTATTTTTTTGCTCAGCAATTCTTCCCTGGAATGACAGAGGGATGTTCTGGGGTGACAGAACAATTGTTGTTTCCCATCTAATCTGTAAGGATTTTGGCATTCTCAGGAGTTCCCACTCAGCTATCCCCTCCACTTCTTCTTCTGATGTATTTTGCTAACACAGCTTTCCCTGTGAGTCTGAGTGCTAATTTTGCTCATAAGGAATCTTTGCTGATGTCTAGAACAAATTTGCATGCCCTGCTTTATTAGAGCAAGCAGGAGGGGCTACCTCCTAATTTTCTAAGGAATTCTCTTTGAACCCCAACTACCAGGTGAGGAAAAATGTCCTATTCCTCATCCACATGAAGTCTAAAATGGAGTGTATGATATTTATCACCATCTTTGTTACATTTCTGAGAGACTTAATAGTGCCCAGAATAATAGCTACGTGCTATTAAACTGAGGCATTATTTAGCAATTGGTGCTGTCTCAAGAGGATAATTACTCAGAAGCATCTATTTGAAAATTCATCTACTGCTAGTTGTATAAATGTCTACAGTGCCTGTATTTAAACACTGAGAGGCTTTATGATTAAAGTTACCATATTACAATATTTAACAGAACAGTGGATTTCTATTAATATTATGTGTGCTTAGATTCAAATGCTGGTATTCTCTCAGTGACTCAGGGGAATCTGCACCTACTGATAGCATTCCCACTGAGCAAAAGATAGTGGGCACATTGTGTGATGTATAATGTCCCCAGGTGCAGAAATAAGTGCTCTCAAGCCAAAAAAAGCCCCACTTTATCTGTGTGTAGCATTGCTGAGTTTGGAGGGGATGTGACAGCCCGTGAAGTGCCTGCTGCCCATGCTGGGCATGATGATGAAGTGCTCTTTGAAGGACAGGGAGTGTCTTCAGTGCCTTCGATATTTGATCCATACTTGTGAAACTCATTTGGTCTCTCTTTAACTTGGCCACTTAACTGCAAAGGCACTTGCATGTGTGTCTTTGAGTCTTCGAGAACCCGAGTGAGCAGTCAGGTTTTGATGAAATTTGTCAATGCACTCTAAAATTATTATAGAGGTCTGACATGTCATATGTGCACTCAGACACAAAGCAGGATCATATAAATCTCATTTTCTAGATTAAGTAGGTTAGAAAGAAGATTCTGACTTTGCACATAGAGTAATTAATATTAAAATAGTTATTACCACTCAAGGAAGTATTCCTGGAGTCCTTACTGTCTGAACATCTGAGCTTAGTGCTCAAAAGTAGCAAAAAGGCAAGGAGGAATACTTGAAATTATTAGGAAATTAGTGCAATAAACAGGAAAAATCTTTACTCCATGGTACATATGATTTGAGTGGTTCTGATTGCCCATCCTAAAAAATGCTGGGTATGTCCAAAAAAATCAAGGGCCTTCAGTGACAAGAAAATAAGGTAAATAGTTGTTGTGGTGAAGCTTGGAAGCTTGGAAAAGGTGGCTCTGTGGGCATGATTACACATGGCTGGGAAATTTCAACAAAGTTAAATAAATGTTACTTGTTATACTTCATGGTACAGCTGAGGTTCTGAGTCCAGAAAGACAGAAGGTGTATATTCCACAGACAGGAACACTTTTCTGGCAGTGTATCAAAGATCATGACTTGTGGAACCCCTAGGGAAATTAATTGCTAGCAGTCAGCAGTAAATACAGGTTGGAAAGAGGATTTAACAAGAATTCTGGACACACCAGTCAAGGATGGTCCTTGTGCAGCTTCCAGGTCAGAAAGGCCTCTGAAGCTTTCTGGAAGCTGCAGGAGTACAGCGAAGGGAACAGTTGCTGTTTGTCCATGTCTTGATTTACTTTCCATTAGTGCCTGGTACCTGAGAGAGGATACAGAGCCTGATGCACCTGTAGCCATATCAGGTGTTCTATGAGGACTCTCCAGAGCTGTATTGCTGGAGCCTGCTGTAGTAGACAATACATGGCCACACTGCTCTACACAAAATCTGTGTGGAGCATTGTTAAGAAACTCAGCAGAAAGAGGGCAGCCTGAAATCATCAAAAACCCATCAAATTACCTTCCAAGGTATGTGCTTAAATGAGAAGGGAACTAAGCTGGAAATTAGCAGATCAGGCTGGTATTTTGTAAAAGATGGGTGGATATAATTGATGGATATGCTGGTGCCACCTGCAGCCCTTGGCTACCAGGCCCTGTGATGGGAGACCTTAGGAGTAAAAGGGCCAGATGATAACTGGTGAAGGGAAGGAGACAAACTGAAATACTTGAATTTTACAATCTCCTGGGATGTCAGAACCCTGTAATGCCAACCCAGCAACCACTGGGTGTTCAAGAAAGCCAATCATGATACTGAATGTGTTTTGAACTGCTCAGAGTAGCAGGGCTACCAGGAGCTACCAGAGCTGCCACCAGTTTCAGCAAAGACTTAACAGTCCTTTGGTGTGAAAGATAGGGATGCTGTCTTTTCTTTCTTTATCCTTTTCTTTCCTCCATCTCTGTTGTTTTCCTTCCTATCTCTTTCCTCCATCTGTTCAATACAAGCCTGGCACAGTGAGCCCAGACACACTCCCTTTCGCAGCACTGCTGTGATCCCGTGCCTGGCAGGGCAGGGAAAAGCTGTGTCTTGTGCCACCTGATAGGAGTTACCAGGTGTTGAAGTGGCTGATAACAGCCACTTTCATTGCCTGCTTTCCACAGTAATGAAGTTGCAAGTATCAGACACAGAAGCTGAGTTATCTGGCTGTGCACTTCTTTTCTTTTTGCTGTTACAAGTTTTTTGTGCAGAAATTAGGACTGGATTCCAGAACCAGATGTATCCTGTCTCCCCTGATTTTCTGAAGGAGAATGTTTTTCACCACATTTTCACCATCCATAGATTGTTTTTTGTAAGAAAAACGCATTTGCTAATAATGATGAGGATAAGGCATAGGTGAAGCTAGAAAATGCAACTGTTTATATTTGAAATTCTTTGATTTTTTGCACTGTTCTCAACTTTTCTCCTCTATCTTAAATTAAAAGTTATAAAGATGTTTAAATCATTAGTGTTGCCATGGAGCTGAGCAGCCTGAGTCTGTGCTCTCAACTCAAACCAAGTTACACTGTTCAGACAGGGTCATGTTAACACCTTAATCTACAACTCTTCATACTGTGTTTTATTGACATGAGTGAGCAAAGATGTTGGATGCTTTTTCCCCTCAAGTCACAGGCCCTGCTGCTGGAGGGCAGGCTGAGGCTCTGGGTCAATGGTGAATACTGATATGTGAACAAGGTAGTTCAACTCTCTCAAGATCAAGTGGGTGACATTACAGCTGTTGGATTCAGGTCATATTCACCAGCTTTTCTCTACAGCTAGAGAGGGAGATGCATGCATCTGTTAAGTGAATTTGGAGATTACTGAGTAAACACAGGCCTTCTTATGTCAGGCTCTAATTACAAACCTGCAATATTTTTGTCATAAAATGACCTAGCAGACTTCTCTCAGTGAAGTGTTAGCATTAGCTGCTGACAGCCTTTGGAGTGTGTGTGTTTGACAGGGGATGCTGTGGAAGGAGACTAGAATGTTGGATTAAAGAATGAAGCTAGCCAAGGTGGAGGAAGAAAGCTGAGCAAAAACTGAAGTCGGACATGAACCCTCTTTCTGGGACAACAGACCCTCACCCTTGCAGCAGTCACTGCTGCTCCTGAGGCATCAACATGGGAGTTGGGAGGGGGTAGTTTAAGAGAATTTAAATTTAAGAGAATAAATACTGCAATGGGAGTATGAGCTTTGAAATCTTCTGGGGGAGGATGTTTTGTGCATCTGGTGAGGAGGACCATGAGGTTCTTTTTGTGAAATGTCCCCAGGAACAAACACACTTATTAGTGATGTTCACTTGTTGAGTGAGGAAATTTTTATTTTTCTTAAACATTTTTGAACACTGTGGAATAATTGTCTGGCTATGCATTCTTAGGTGACTGGTTATGATCAAGGCTGTATGGTTAGAGCACATTTGCACCATTTCTTATTACTGTGTATTATTTACTTTAAAATTCTCTTCGAGATACCTTTCTGGGTTTAATCGCCTTTCAATATTTGAGTACAGCATATGCTCACCCTTTTCTAAACCTTTAGTACAATAATAGGAAAGTTTAAAATTTAAGTTAGGGCTTTAACTTTCTTACTGTTTCCTGAGCCACGATGCATGTTTAATGGGTGGTGGTATATTTGAAAGATCTGTTTGGGGAAATCTTGTTTACCAATACTGAGATTTATACATATAGTTTTATCTCAGATTTGTGACTCATAATACGTCTTGTTATAAAAAGGTTAAATGAAAGAAATACAACTTTTACAGAACACAGGGTATAAACAGACTCTTAAATGAATCAGTGATTTTTAGGTTAATATTTGAATTTTTAACTTCAGTGCCACACTTTTAATATATTTCAGGTTCCTTGATCCAAAGCTTACTTTATATTCTGAAGGCATGTGATTGCTGTAATCTCAAGAGAAGATAAGCATGACATCTGGTTCACACCTGTGGTTTTAGGGATAAGAGCGTAGCTGCTTTATGTATTATTCAGGGCACTCTGTTGAAACTGCAAGGAATTTGACTCTTTGAGGCCCTTGGTCCAAAGGTTTTTGTACTTGTCTAAAGTAAACATGAAATATAGAAATCTTCTCTCAGAAGTTATTGAATAGACTATTTATTCCAACCTATGTCTGCTGCCAGGAGGGAAATTAGTTATGCAGGTTGATTATCAGATTTATGATAAAGACTTTGCTTGTGCAACTCCCATATTTCAAAAGTTCCATTGAGGCGTCTCATGCTTTGAAAGAACACCAGGAGAGGTGAAGGCACCAGTAGCACACACTGCTGTGGATTTGTGTGGCAGGTGGTACCTGCCCAACCCTGGCCCTGGGCAGCTTGGGGCAGCTCTCCCTTCTGTGTGGTGGGAGAGGCTGCACTGGTTTGGAGTGTTCCCAGCTCCCATTTGTGGTTGCCAGCACAATCCAAGTGTATGGTGCTGATGGGAGAGGCCTGAGCATGAATTAAATTGGTTGGGCACCTCTAGAGCTGGAGACACCAGGAGTTTGGAGAGAAGCCAGCAGCTGTACACTGAAAACCAGAACTTCTCTGGTGTCCATTACACAGGTGAATTGTTTGGGTGTGAGATGCTGAGGCAGAAGAGACTCTTTCAGAGATACACAGGTGTGAGCCAGACTTGAAATGTGACTCTTGGTCATGCAAATCGTTTCTGTTATTAAAATCAGTCGAGGGAAGGGATGAAACTGGTGCAGAGCCTGGCTGAGCCGGGACACAACTGGGCCTCCCACCAGGAGTGTGCTCTGAAAGCTGTACTGAACCAAAGCCTGAGAATTTTGGACTCAAATGCCATTCTGGTGGCACTGTTGTGTTCTTCAGGACTCCAAAGAATTTCAGTGTTCTTTTCTTTCAACATCAGTGGGCCCGTAAGAAATTGGAAGTGAGAGGTTGTTTTTAGTTAGATTATATAAGGTGATGCCACAAGCGAGCAGCAGCATCAGATGCACCAGAGGAGTCTCAACATGGCATCTGCAGACATGTATGAGCAAGGGGGATGAGAATCAGAGCTGTGTTTCTGTTTCATAGGCATGGAAGAATAACTTTGAAATTTAGTAAAGGACCATTATAGAATGTGTTTGCAAATGGGTTTGCAGATGTGACAGTGGACAACGGTTTAACTTTAAAAGGCTACACAATTTCCAGCACTTTAACTTTTCTGTTGGTTTTGCTGCTTGCTTGAGTGTTTTGCTTCTTGCTGTGCTGAAGTCTAGTTGTTTTTGATTTGTTAGTGTAAATCCAGAATCATGTCCTTAACACACTGGCGCCATTAAGAGGGTGTAGTCAGCTACTCTGTGTGTGTGTGTCTGTACACAAAGTCACTTAAGAAGTTTACAAATTTCTTAACACTGCACTTCAGAAGTGTGCAGACTTCACTTTCTGCTCGGTAAAACAGTCAGAGGATAAGGGTAGAGAAACCTAGAAAATTAGAGACAGAGTACAGAGATATTACATGTAAGGTTTTCCAAGACTGGGGAATTTGGGTAGGCAGCCCATGGTGGGGAAAGATTTCAATTTGAGGTATTTTCAGGAGATCCTGAGTTTTAGAAAGGATATATGTATTCACTCCTTGCATATTAAACCTTTTGAGAATCTTGAAATAAAACACCCCCATTAAGCAGCTGCACTGGAAAAATCCCTCAGGTTCCAGTGAGACAGCTGTGACAGAACTAGTGCCATTTCTGCAACACAGGCTGTCACACATCCCTCCAGTAACCTGCAAGTAGCTACTGAGAACGGGGCTGAGCTCTCTGCTCTGGCATTATGATGAGGGTGTAGATACAGGTGTATTCTGCAAAATATGAGAAAACCCATATTATTTTTACCCTCCAATAGGCTCTTGTCTTGGCCTGGTTCTGCTGTAACTGTCCATCTACTTCACAGTTCATAAATAAAAATAACTCTGCAAGTGTACAGCCTGGAGGATTTCACATCCCCCCAGAGATAGGAATGGCCTTTCGCCCAGCAAAATGCTGCTGAAAACGTGCCCCATCTGCTGCATAGCTTTGAATCCGGAGTGAAACTATAAATACCTCAAAATTTGTTCTGAGGCATTTGGAAGTTCATTAAACCTCTTGAAGACCTTGCTTTCTTCCACTGGGGAAAAAAAAAAAAAAAAAAAAAAAAAAAAGAAGAAGAAAAGAAACTCATCATCAACAACAAAAAAGACCACACACAGAGGACATTTTGAATTTTACAGTGCAAAAAGAGGAATTTGTGCTAAGATATGAGCTCTCAGAGGAATGAATATTTGTGCTGGTGCATCTTTAAAGTGAATGGGATATGAAATTGTATTAATCACACATGTGAAGAAAAGTATGCTTTTGTGGGGTTTATTCTTCAAGTGCAGCCCATTTGTTTTTCCTGAGAAGCGCTGGAGTATTTTTGGTAGGAAATCCCAGTTCTCTCCATTCTGGCAGCACTTCTTGATTTTTAAGAAAGTAAATGGATTCCTGATAGATGAGGTGAAGTACGGACAGTTCGGGTATTATGAAGTTTAAAACTCTTCAGTAGTGTTGTTTTTATTTTAGGAAGGCCATGGAAAGCAGATTAAGAAGATATCTAAAACAGCCACTTTTGGGTGGAGTTCAGAGCTATTCTGTTCATACAGTTAGTCCACCCCACTTGTTTTTGGTTGTTGTGTTACTTGGTGCTTAGCCACTTTCTAAATTGCCTGTTTCAGTTTTTCAGCCATGACAACAGCTAAACATTGCCTCTAATTTTTCCATTTGGACAGTTTTAGGAAGCCAAATTTGCCCCAATGTTGTGTGTTTCCACTGTCTTACTTGGAATATGCCACCATCAGACAAAGCCACTGTGAGTTACACTCAGAGCTACTCAGTAAATAAACAAAGAAGGTAAAGACCAGTGAAAGACACCAGCTGGCCTCGCAGTGCCTGGGAAGATGCCCTTGGGGGTGTGGATGCACTGCCCTGCAGAAATTATGTGCACTGAATTCTTGCAGCATCAGCTCATAAATGGGATGTGAACCACATGGCATAGAAGAGTTTGGGTTGGAAGGAACCTTAAAGATCACCTGATACCAAATCCCTGCCATGGGCAGCTATATCTTCCACTAGATCAGGTTATCCAGAGCCCTGTTCAGCCTGGCCTTGAACACCTCAGGGATGGAGCACAAACAACTTCTCCTGACATCTTCTCCTGTCAGTTATGAGCAGGTTGAAGTTAGTACCAGTATTAAGGAGGCAACAGACTCTCTCCATGAGGCACCTGTGTGACTCTTCCTTACTGCAATATCAAGAAAATGAACAGGAACCTCAAAGTATTTTTCATCCAATAACATTCCATATGGTACTTAATTTCACGTGGTTTTCAACTGTGTGTCATTCTTCCCATTAATTTCAAAATTTTAAAACTTTTTTTCATAAAACGTCCAGTTAAAGAAGGGATAGGCAATGACCACATGAAGAACCAAGGCCCAGAAATGGGCAGTGATCAATGCAAGAGAGCAGAAACTCTCTAGTAGCCTTTGTAGTCCAAGGGCTAATAGGTTGCCACTTCTCAAGTTACCAAAAGACTTGATTTTTAAGAAATATTTCTACTTCTACACAAAAAAATAGAATACCAAACTATTTCCCTCTCCTTTGTTTTCATGGGCTTCTTAATCTTTTCAGGATGGAAAGAACCTTGCATTTTCAAGGTTTTTCTTAACAGGCATGAAGGCAACAGCCACAGAGATTTTAAAACTGCAGTGAGGGTTTTTCTGGAATCTCATCATTCCGGTGCCTTGGTCTTGAAGTGAAATACCATTTGTCAGGAATCCTCTGATGGAGGGGTACAAATGAGCAATACTGTGCGGTGCAATCTTTTATCCTTTTTTTATTTTCACCTCCTTTCCTTGGATCTCTTCCATCCTTTGGACATGTGGTTCATATTCCTTTTATGAGCTGACTGAGCACTCTATTGTACACTTACCACCCATGTTTCCAGAAAAAGAGCCTCTTAAATTTGTGTGTCTAACAAGATGCTGTGATGTATCTGGGTACACAGGTATAATTACCACAGGATGAAGATATTTGAAACACTTTTAGGAGATGAGAAGGAAAGGTCCAAAAAAGCCTCCTGCTCGTTATGCTTCAGTTCTTGCTTATGTCTGAGTATTAAAGTGTTTGGAAGGAGGTCAAATATGAAACAACGCTTGTAACACAGAGGAAGAAGGATCAGAAACAAGAGGCAATGCACTGGGAGGTAATAACCACAGCTCTATAATTCAAGGATCTTTTGCATTGTGAAAGAGAAGACTTACTGCTGATTTTTTGTTGGTTTTGAATGATTTATAACATTTCACTTGTGGTGGAGTGTTGCAATCTATGTTGTCATGGAAATTCTATTGAATTTATAGTTCCATTTATCCAAAACGATTTTCCAGACTTCATTTCATGGTGAATCATATGGCTGTTACTCGGAGTACAAAGCAATTGCAAAGTTTCATGTTACGGAAAGCATAAACACTGACACCGTTATTTTCATATTACAGTCATACAATGAATGCAGCATGCAGCTTTTTAGCATCAAATGGGCCTTCCTTGTGTAATTGACTCACTGTACAGTGTGATGGATTTTCTTGTTAGGGATGGGAACAGGCCTAAGGGATATTTATCTCTGGCAGCAGAAATCAGAGAAGTTTCTGGCTTGCCTCTTAACATTCAGGACTTAACACACAAGATACTGGGTGATGTGGCCGTGATCCAAGAATGTGTGGGAGCCCAGGGTGATCCCATAAGAGCTGGGCTTCCTCCTTGTCCTTCTGAACTGTCACTGCACCACTCACAGGTTTAAATGCTGTGCAGACTTACAGGCAAAATGTGCAAAAACTACCACCTTTCACGTTGAAAAAGACTATGAAACTACTAAGTTTCAATTTGTAGCATAGATACACCTACTGTGTTGTTGGGAGCAACAAAACAAGAATTCATGCTTACTGTTAAAGAAGATGAAAGGGAAATTTACCTTATTTCTAAGGGATACAAATGTCTAAATTGAGTTAAATTCTGGTATTTCACTTGCATGATCTTTACTCTTCCTGTTGTTTCTGTTCCTTTCATTTTTTTCAGCCTAGCATTGCATTCATTACCAAGTTGCAATTACATTAGGACAAAGTCCCTGTCTGACTTTTTGTTTTGCAGTTTTACCCAGCACACTTTTAGGCACTCTAGAATACCAAGTTATGACATTCAAAATATATCTCTCTACCTGCCTAACTATAGTTAAAAATTCACTGATGAATAATAGACTAGGCAGGAAAAACATGCCATTATCTGCTCCTGTTCAACTTTATCTTTTCAAAAGAATGCAATATACTCCGTGTTATTACATCAAGCTCTGGTAGGAGAACTGGAAAACATCACGATTCACTCTTCCCCCTGCCTTTCCTAAGCAGATTTTGAATATGTTATAAATGATACATTTTATGGATTTTTTAAAGAGAATATAATGAGAAGTCAAACATCAGACTTTACTGCCCCAGTGTACATCTTACACTCCAGTAAACACACAGACTGCAGGACAATTATTCTGAATTTTTAGTGCTGCAGTGAAGATTACATTATGTCTGTAGAAAATTTTTATTCCAGCCAAATGGATCACATAATCCAGTTCACTGGAAATCTATGCACATATTTAAAGCAAAAGTAAGTTACATGTGAGCTTTCAATTAGGAAAAATCATGTATGATTCATAATCTTAGCAGAGAAATTATTTTTGTGCAAGAGGTTTTAAATCCACTTGTAAAAATGGCTGAGAATAATTTATTCTTACAATGTAAGCAGCAAAGGCACTAATTAAGAATGAGTATATTCACTGCTTAACTCCATCATTTAAAGCAAACATTTCAATTTTTTTTTTTTGCACCATTCTGCTAAGATTTGCAATCTACCTGTGCTGCCTGGGTGTTGTGCTCTTCTGAAAATACTCTTAGTCTCTAAAGCAGTACATAATAAACCACATCACTGCTGCCTCTGCATCTTGCTGCCTGATTCATCAAAAAATTGGCTGGTCTATAAAACTTTTTATTTTTTTATGCTTTTTTACCATGCTTTGAATTGCATGGTAGTCCTTGGATTGCTGGAAGGAAATGAGCAGAAAGCTAATTCTGATGATCCTTTCCCTTGCACCACAATTCCTGATATTACTGAATATTCTGTACTTCATATCTGTGACAGCACAATGAGCCTTTGTTCATTTTTTAATCTAAAGAGAAATCTGCTGTAGGAGGTTGCACAGGGTGATAGAAGCCTAATTTAAAAGTCTCAATTATTTATTTTTAAAATACTTGGCATCTGTCTATGGAAAATGTACTTGCTTAGTTTCCAGTCTCTTAGAATTGCTTTGAACTCGCTCACATCTTCTGGGCTCTATCAAATGCTCATTGTGACTTTTCTCTCGGAAGTGCTGAATGAGTTAGGCCATGATAGTCTGTATTGGATGTAAACTTTCTGGCTTTGTAGTAGGGTAATGACAGCAAAGAGATGTCCTGTATGGGAATGGTGATTTCTCTCTGGATGATTGTCATGCCAAACAGAGACAGAACCTTGTATTTGTGGATGGGTGGCGGGGAGAAGCCCTTCATTGGAAGCAGGCTCAGTTTTTGCAAGCCAGTGACATTTCATAATGAGGGTTTAGTCATTCAGAGGCAATTGCATTTAATAAAATCAGAACTGGTCTCTGGTGGGCAGTATTTCTCAGTAATACGCACATTTTGGACAGCCTGTCCTTACAACATTAGCATGGTGGCAGCCCAGTTTGACATTAAAATCTAAGCATAGAGCAGGGCCTGACATTTTGCCAGGTCTGAGTAACACCAGATTTTTGTAGAGGCTGGAAGAACACAGTTGAAGAAAGGTATTTCTGCTGGGAGTAGATTGTCCTCGGGAGGAGGCAATTTCCTGCCCCCAGGGCATAGTGGAGGGGTAGGAGCTTGGAGGCAAAGACTGTCCGGGCTGAGAATCACCCACGTTGAATGTAGGATGTATGTGGTGTATTCACTTGTGTAAGTGTTGTAAGCTGGGAATAGACCTCAAGTGCTTGGAAACTGTAATGGTTGGCCACTGGATCTTCCTGGACAGCAGAGACTAGAAAACATGACATGTTTTCTTAGGGTGACTGGTGATTATCTCCTGGGTTATGGCAGAGTGAGGGCTTGCTCTCTAATCCTTTGTTTTAAGGCACTTGTAACAGTCTGAAGATTTTGCCTTCAGTGATCTTTATAAACTCTTAAATCTGTGCTGTACAGCAAATCTCTCTCAAGTTTGAAAGCAATTCTTTTATAGTGTGAAGAGTATCAAAGCATGAAGTTTTTCCTTTAAAAACAAACTCTTGACCTCTCCCTGCCTTGGTAAAGCTCTGTAGCTGCAAAAGTAGTTATTGTCGTATTTTAGGATGGAGAGTGTCTTCCTGCAGGAAAAGTACCTTTGTTTCACTGGGGATGGTTTGTCTCAGCTTTGTTTTACCAAAATACTGACAATTTCAAGTTGCTTGGACATACGTGGTTTTTATCATAAAAATGTAAATGGATAAAATGTGTCGTGTTGCACATCTGGGATTAAGGAAGGCCACGTAAGCCTTTCCCAGCCTTGTTAGTTGTTGTGTGGCTAGATGTGAAAGTCTTGTAAATCTCATATATTGTGCCATATAGAACAGGACACTCATGCCCTCCTGGACCTGTGCCATGGGGAAGGCTGTTTGGAGCACAGTCAGCAGGGATGTTTGGAACAGAGCATTCTGGCTGCAGACAGGTAGTGTCACACTGTGAAGGACATTTTGGGCTTTCCCATTACTGCAGGATTCACAGCCTTTAAATTTTTTAATTTTGGCAAATAGAAGCTGTTGTGAAATCATGTGAAAAAATGTACAAAAATTATATTGTATGGGGCTTAAATCAGGCAGTGCTACAATTCAGGTTGGACATGTAAGCTTGGGTGATTCTCCATTCTGCATTTCACAAATAGCATATTGCAATCAGATCCAGATTTTCTTTAGCTAAAAGCCTCTTTGTTGCATTCTGTATTGCTGCTTTGCATGTCCCAGGCAGAGACAGTAGAAGTCATTTATATGCAAACTGCACCATATATTGTATATACTAATTATATAATAAGGAAAATTTTCTAGCATGTTTAGGCCACTTAGGTATGTGGTAACATTAATTTTGCAGTTAACTGTCTTATTCCCACTTTGTACATAAAGAACCTTATCCCACCCATAGAAAATATTAAATTAACTATCTACTGATAAATGCATTCAATATTATGTATATTAGGAATAAAAGAATGAAAATGCATTGGATATATTTGCATTTTATTGTAAATTGGGGAAAGCAGATGAGGCTGTACTATGGAAGAGAACAATATGTGATCACATAATTAGAAAATTGTCATAATACTAATGCTCAGCGGTGTCCAGATGTGGTTTTATGAGCAGCCTGAACCATGAGGCTTTGAGGGTGTAACTTTACTGCCTTTTTAACATTGTTTTTGCAGGATATGTGTGTGTAAATTATATAATAGCAATTCCTCAGGTATTCTACTCCTAAAATGTTTCTTCTAGCTGTATGAGCACATAAGGAAGCTACTGTATGACAGATGATGATAATTTTTCATATAAGACAGTTCCCCTTGACGTGATGGATGCAGAGAAAGGAACCACGCTCTCTGGAAAAATACGAGGGAGCAGGGGTAAAATGCTTCAGTGTGTATGGTAATCAAGGCAGAGTGTGGTTCTTGATTAGACTGTGAGATTGCGCTGCTAAGATGACGGATCAGAATGAAAAATTCTTTTACCAAAGCCCTTTGCACTGCTATTCAGGAGTGTATTGTAAAAATTAATTTCCTTAAAATGCCATGAGCAAAATTGATCCAAAATGATTCTGGCATATGCTGAACTCACTCAGCGATGTTTTTCTTCAAAAACTCCTGTGAGGACTGTGTAGTGAAATGTTTTATGTAAGGTATAGATAATTTCAGACTTTATTTTAAAGAGGAGCAAAATGTAATTTGTGAGTGCTTTGTCTATGCTGGCTAAACTGAAGTTTAAAGAATTCTACTTGAAACAAACTGTTACTAATTTCTACATTAATGAATGGCTGTACCTTGCTCTGCATTTGTTCAAAGCACAAATTGTCAGAATATGGATGCACCACCACCTTTGTGAGATATTGTCAACATCTGTGTGTGTGCTTTGAGTATGCTGGGAATAGGAAGACCAAAGAAGGGGAAGAAAATTGCTTTCAAATTTTGTAAAACTAGTGTGAGTGCAAAATTTTTTCTTTTTTCATGGGCTGTTTGGAGTGTGGTCTTCCTCCTGCTGAAAAAAGTACCTCCACCTCTGAATGCTCTGATTGTCATGTTCCTCTTTCCCCTATGTGGTGATGTTTTTTTAACTGTACTGGAAAAGTACCTATCCACTACAGCCAATATATAGTCAAAAGCCTAGGAATCGGCAGATATGAATAGGAATGTGTCTGTGCAAGATAAAAGGGTATAATCTCTCCTGGCGTATAAAAATATGGGGAAAATAGCACATTTGTGAATATAGCATGTGTCATGCGGCACTATTTTGGAAAAACCCAAACAAGTGTTTGGGTAGACTTGCTGGAGAGAGTCCCATGGTCAGACCAGCAGTGTGTTGGGAGGCATGGGCAGTCTCAGCTAGACCCTACTTCTTCCTCAAACTATGAGCTGTGTGCCTGTCTCTTATCGTCACTGTAGTGCTGTGAAAAGGGTAAGTACTGGTGATGGGCAGCAGAGTGAGTGCACAGGTTCAACAAGAGGCCAGTAGCAGAGAAGCCAAGGGATCCATTCCCATTTCACAGCCAGGAAGAGATTTTTTTTTTTTCTGTCATCAATGAGCACAAGTGAGCATACATATCAGCCTGCCAGTGCTGCTTTGGGTTGTGAAATCCATCTGGACGTTTCCCTGAATATCCACGGGAGCACTTGCTGTGAAGTCCAGTCCTTGTGTTTGGCTGTCACCATCAGGGATGTGGTTTTAATTTGTGTAGTGTAGGTAAGTGTGCAACAAATGTTACCAACACTGAATTTATTCTCTGACCATGTATACACCTGCATCGTGTAGTGTAGAGAAGGGAGCATTGCCTGTTTTAAACCAGATCCTTTGGAGCAGATGGTGGCTGATCGATATGGACGAACACTAGGGGCTTCTTTTGGAATGGAGGGGTTGAACAACTACTGGGGAAGCAGCAGTGTGTTCAGACAGCTGGCAGAAGTGGGAGCTCAACTACTATGGGAAGTGGAACAAGAACCATACAGGAAAATAAGAGCACAAGCACCCACATCCTCTACAGGCTGCCCTTCCTCAGGGCATGTGTGTAGTGGAGTGGAATTTTTACCAGCAGAGTGTATGGAGGAAACTGTTCTTGGTTCTCCTCTATTTGTGTAAATCCAACACTTGCTAGTTTTGGGTAATCATTGTTCTCACCTGCTCTTTCTTGGGGTTTGTGTAATTATTAATATGTATTCGTTAAAAAAATACATCAATATATCTGGTTTATATCATACTTTTTGCAGACTACTAACACTTTGGAAATACAAGTCATGAAATTTAACTGAAGACAGGGAAAAGTGTGACCCTAACTGATAGACCTGAATATCAGAGGCTCATAAAAATGCATTGCTATGGAGAGAGACTTTTATCTTACAAATTACTTTAGGAGTAAAGGAATAACTCTAAACATTGAAATCCTTTTCAAAATTTTCTATGTATTTTGAGATAAATATGTTTAGCACATTTAACAGAGTGGGAGATGAGCCTTCAATGTGCAAAGAAATGAAGAGATGCTGGCAGATAGCACAAAGTTTACCATCTGAACAGACTGACCATACTGTTTATCCTTGGGTTTGGTATTAAAATGCATTGCATCAGCTCTGTTCGCTGCTTACTGTCCCAGCAGGGCAGTCATGCTATTAATCAAGATGCTGGTTAAACAATATTGTTCAGCAGAATTCCTTTATCTCAGGTTCATAACAGTGGATTTACGTACAATGTGTATGCATTACATCATGTGAAATCTGTATGAATCAACACTAATGTGATTTCTGTTGTTGCTTTTAATTTTTGCAGATGCAGATTTACTTCTACAATCCTGATGACTTTGACAGTTTTGGAACAGCAGTTCTAGAAAACAGGGTGGTAGGAGCCATGGCTGTGTTTTTTCAAGTAAGTTTAAACAAAGGCTATATCCAAAAACTGAAGTGTTCACCAAGTACTATTTAATTCATTGAATTGTTTCAAGCTTAATGGATACATCTGTTTTCTTGTTCCCACCTGTCTAAGTGAAAGATATTTCATATTGTCTATGTGTGATTTAAAATGTAAATAAGTATATTTAAAAACATAATGAAAAATTTTGCCTGGATTGTTCTGACTTTATAGCTACTCTACAGATGCAGATTGGAAAACACATTTATCACGGAACTTCCTTCTCTGCTGAAGCACATTGCTGCAGTACCTGGAATACTAACAAACCAACACCAACTGGTTCTCTTTAGGGAAAACTTAAAATTCAAATGTAGCTTGAGAGAAAATTAATCAATAAGTTTCATCAATCTTATCTGTAGCAGCTTCTTCAAAATTGTCATAGTAACAAGTTCTTGAACAGACCAGGTTTCCAAATGAGGGAGTTTATGCATGCACTTGTTTGAAATGCATCCTGAGAGATGCAGATCTGGGGCTGCTGGGTGAGCTCATTTGTGGTTCCACACACTCCAGATCTGCGGCGTGGGGCAGGGAGCACCACTGGGGATGGGAGTGTCACCTGTGGCAGTGGCATTCAGCAGTGTAAGCTCTTTGTCACCTCATGTCAGAAACAGGGTCTTACCTTTCTGACTCGAGGGTGAATTGAAGGGAGGGAGTTGGAGCCACTCCATACCACCAGGCTGTCACAGGCAGAGAAGTAGCTAATGAAGATTTGAAATATCTTGAGGTCTTGCTTTTCAGAAGAGAGGAAAAGAGGGAAGGAAGAGCAAGGGAAAATGCTGATCCTTTGTGAGGTTTCAAACTAGTTTTTACTGAGGAAGAAAGTGATCTTGCTGTTATCTTTGTGAAGCCAGATAAAAAGGAATATGCAAGTAACCGTATGGAAATACTTCTCTTTTTCTTATGATGTTAGAGTGATAAGCCTGACTCTGCTGCTCAAATTTAGTAAGGTTGTCTTTTTGCATGTCACTGATTTTGATCAAATGCTTTGCTAAGGAGAAAAGGACAGATCCTTGTATGGCATAAATTGCTGTAACTGTGCTGACATCAGTATACTGGAAGGAGGCATGTTAAATTCATCACTGTTGAATTCTGAGCATTTCTGTGGCATTTCATATTAGGGCAAAGTTGCTGGAGCTGTGATAATTTACAGTGGCATGCCATGGTGATGATTCCCCAGACTTCTTAATCTCAGTGTTCTATGGGAAGCTTTGGGCAAATTTAATTTGGACAGACAAGACAGAAGTTTAGAAACAGAACAACCAATGACTGGTTTATACCACAGTGAAGCATTGTGGGTTTGGTGTGTGTGCTGTGTCAGAAGGAGCATGTGTTTGTGCCATGGTGTGCAACACATGTTGTGGCATCACCTGTCTGGAATTTAACTGCTGAATTACCCTGATGGCCTTCACATCAGCCATGTGAAGCACTGCCCCGTGTCACACTGCTTCCTAATCTGTATGTGACATGTATTCCCTAAATCCATTTTTTTTAAGAGGATTTTAAAATTGTGGTGGGACTGTGTTTGGTATTCCCCACCTGCAAAGCCAGGTGCTGCACTTACTGCAAGTCTCTCTTTGCACAATTCCAAGGGAGTCATTAAACTCACTAAAAATAACTTAAAATAGTGTGTTATGCTGTTAAAACCCCATCTTTGATTGTAAGAGACCTCAGGCTTTTCAAAACCCCAACTGAGTGTTGTAGTCCCCTCAGGGAAGCAGAAATCGACTCTTTTTGTCATTTCCAGCCTTGCCAGCTTCAGGATATGAGGCTGTAAAGTTTGGATGAAGGCGCAGCTGGTCTCCACTGCTCTGGGAGCTGTGAAATCTGAGGCCATTACTGATAAACACTCTCTGATCTTTGCCAGAGAGTGGGGTTAAGGTAATTCTTTGGCAAAGTGACCCAGGGACAACCTGTTTTGCATCTGCAAGGAAATGGGTGTGAGGTTTTTGGCATTTTTTTCTTTCCCTTTGGGTTGAAATGAGAAATCAGTGCTGTGTTGTTAAACTTGCGAGTGTATCAGGTTTTCCTTCTGGGCAGCTCCACTCCAAGACAGAGAACAGCCGAGGAAGATTTGTAAAGCCCCAAGTCCCCAGTCTGGAAGGGCATATGCTGAATTCTGGACCCTGTAAATAAACTTGAGGGACACCAGTGTGACAGCTACTATTTTGGCCATCATGAAGATTTTCCAGATCTAGTCCCATAGGGCTTGAGTTGCTGTATATAGGGTTAACATGGGGTTATTAATGAATGATGATAATCCTTTGCAGATCCATACTGAGTTTTACCAAGGTGCTGTTTTAGCCCCCTCAGCTGTGTATCATGTGCTGGGCTTGTTGATCTATCACTTGGGAAAACCTTTTCATTGAGAAATAATTGGTGTTTCCTGAGCCTTGCTCCCTAAGGCTTCATGCAGAGAACTTGCCATGACTAGTATTTCATGCAGCTAATTTAAAGTTGTCTTTTAAAACTGATCTATAGTGACTTTTGAATGAAATGTCCATAAGATGTCCATGGTCACATTTTGATTGGCAGCTTAGATTGTTCAAGTACAACAGCTTTCTATTTTCCAGAGCTTTAGTCCCATCTTGGACTCATTTACCTAGAACATAGCTTTTAAAAATTGTAGCAAGAGAGGTCATACTATTTTTTACAAATGCATTAGAAAACTGCATCATGCATGCTTTTCTATGTAAATATTAAAACAAAAATTATTGGATACATTTGCCATTAAGTAAAGACTTGCATTTTTGCTAATGTGGTAATGCTGTGTTGGAATGATTGTGCACAACACTGGCTGAGTTTATAGTCTGGCAGGTGTTTTTTGTTTGACTGATGTTCATAAATGTTCCTTTGAAAATCAGGTTCACCAGTGAGTGAACATTATACTGAACTATAATTACTGGTGAAACATTAAATAATTAAGAACCCTCTTTCTTTCTTTTTAAATAATTTAACTTGGACTATATAAGAATTTTCCTTATTGAATTCATTATTTCAGGGGCAATTTCCAGGTGAAGTACATTGGTTCCGAAGTTGGATAATTGAAGCACTTGGAATTTTGTTGTAATTAAAGCTGTGCTTTTCTCATTGCTTTCATTTTAAGCTCTGTTGATAAATGCTATTTCTGTTTGTGTGCTGCAGGTTAATTGATCTGACAAAAAAACCCTGCTAAACTAAGAAACAGTTCTTGCAAATGCAAACGACCACAACTGCTCTTCTCTGTATCTCATTGTGGGTAGACACTGAGAGGGTCTCACACAAAATAGCACTGTGGGGACTCTCTAAGCAGGTATTCTCAGTTTGCAAATGAGATGAGCTGGCCTAAAATCTCTATCTGGATTTTCTTTATTGTTAAATAGAACTCACTTGTTATTTTAGCAAAAATCAAAATCCCCTGGAGACAAATGAGAGAATGCCATGGCAAATGAGACCTTGCCTTCTGACAAGTTTTTCAGGAGAGCACATTGTGGATATTCCTTTCAGTATTGCAGTGATTTGGTGTTTCTCAAAGTGAAGCTGGTGCTGTTTAGCTTGATGAACCCATCACCTCCTGTTGACAGCACCCTCTTGGCTGGCAGAAAAGGCTTCTTGACTTGCAGGAAGGGTAGCACTGCAGGGATGGACCCAGCTGAGGGGCCCTGCTTTTTGGGAATCTGAAATGAGCCCGTGGCTACACCCTGGGACTCACCAGTTACTGGAACACACGTAGCAGGTCCCAGCCCAGCCAGGCACCTCAGGCTTGATTTAAATGATCCTAACTTGCATAGTTGGTGCACATGTTTAATTTCAGCCCACGTAAGATTCAACTTGTGGTTAATGATGTTCTGGCTCCGGGCCTTGGTTAATTGTCAGGCTGAGCTGGCTTTGAAGCAAGCCAGCAGTGGAAGGCAAGGCCCAGGTCTCTCATGGTTCCTGAGTCATCTGTTCATCATACACGTAATACATATTTATAAGTCACATTTAAAATGAGTAGTTACTTGGATTAAATGCATTCAGACATATTGCACAGCTCTGTTTTAACCATCCAACAATATAATTCATTGCACACTTCACTACATGCTTTATTAATGCCAAACTTAGAAGTGTTCAAAACAAGCATATTGCTTTTGCATTTGAAATATTCATCTTTTAGTCCTGCAGTAGATTCATTATGGCAGAGAATACTTCATTCCTTGATTACTGCTGTGAAAAGACACAATACTGATTCCCTAAGCTCTCATCAAATATTCGATTGCTCAGAAATTCAGGAGGAGGTGATGGAATTCTTGTTCCTACAGGGAGGGCATATAAATCTATTTTATATTTGCAAAGAAAACCATCAGTGATTAGTTACTGTGTCTCAGGTACTCAAACAAATCATCTCTAAAGAAGTTAAGTAAAAATGAATTTTAAAATAACTTTTAGCAATGCTTTCATCATTAAAATTAGCTTCATAATGATGAGTGATGTTGAAACCTCGATAACTCAAGAGCTTCAACAGTGCACAGCTAGATTTTTAAAAGTAATTAGGTACTCGGCAGCAAATATGCAACCAGCAGTATTTTTAAATGTACTTGGGATAAAAATCAAGGGGTTTACATGTCTTTTGCTGAGTTGCCTTCCAATGCTGACATGTTTTTGTAAGTTTGTTGAAAAAACTACTCTGTAGCCCTTTTAACTTTTAGATCTATGTGTGTATTATTTGCATATAAATGTCTTTATATTTACTAGTTACTCATGTATCCAGAGATTTGCTCTTCAGTAAAATGCATGTTTGTGGCTCTGCTTTTTGTGAGATTTTTTTGGTAGTAGTTCTTGGTCTGCTTCATCAATATGATCAATCACTCATTTTTCTCAGGGGCCTAAATGAGCTGAACACAGAATAAATTGGTGGAACACTGCCAAAGTTATTGAATATTTTCCAAAAATATGCTTTTTAAATGTATATTTCTCAAACAATAGAGTGCAGCTTTTAACTTCCCTTAGAAGCCTTTTTGTTCCGTGTTCTTCCCTTTCATTAACTGTTTCATGTGTTTGCCACCATAACAAAATAGATTCAGTGGATAAGTGATTTAAATACGGTGACTGTTGAGAAAATCACATCCAGTAGGAGACAGGGTCCCATGTCCCCATCTCAATTCCTGGCAATTCCCTGATTCTGCCTCTTCCTTATTCTAATGTTTTTTGAAATCTGAGCAAAACTAGCTTGATTTTGACAATGAGAATGGAAAGAGAGGTGTGCACTTCTCTTGGAATATTATATCCACCTACATGAAGCATAATCAGTACTCCAGTGTTTAGGCAATATCTTAAAGTTGATTTGCAATAGTGAAAATAACATGTGGCATCATTAACATGCAGGGCATCATCCAGAGTCATTGAGAGACTTTTCATTTATTTTAATAGACTTAAGATAGATGTAAAGACTTTAAAATTGAATTACAGTATTACTTCTTTTAATGGTGACATTAGAACCCGTGGGGTTTTATTAATAGTAGCTCATGAATAATAAAACTGTTATTATTGATTAGCAGTGTTATTTAGTATTAGTACTGGTATATTTTTATTATCTTCTTACCATGAAGATAGGGTATGACAGTGCCTTATTCAGTACCTGTATATCAATAACTCTCCATGTAAGTGAAGACAAGCAAAACAATTTGAAATGTGTTCTTCTTTACTAAGTCAAATTTCTCAGCATTTTGAAATGTTGCAGTTGTTTGAAAACATTAGTTGTTACCAATAAAAGCAGTACTAGGGCCTTTAAATGGTTGAAAAATAGTACAGAGGTACAAAGTAGCTACCCTGAGGTATAAAGACACAGCTGGAGTAGGTAGATATGGCCACTGCAGCACCGAGAGGACATTTTTCTGGGATGCATCTTGTACAATACATGCAGTGGGGTATAGTTACACATGAAGCATCTCTGGAGCAGGAAAGGATTCTCCTAATTTTCCATCAAATAAGCAGAGATAAAATTGTCAAAAGTGATTTTCCGTCATGGAGAATTTAAATACAAAATTTTTAGAGTTTCTTAAGGTCTGTTTAATTTGAGTTCAGTATGTCAGTGGCAGAGACCAATCTCCAGAGGTGTTTTTTTAGCCAAAATATGCAAGTTTGAGTGCCTCATAACAAATGTTCATGCTGATCAAACAACTTGTTCTGAAACCGTTTTGATTGGAGGAGAGTTTGGGTAGAAGATAAAAATTCATGGAAACTGTTTCTAGAAAATCTATTCTACCCTTTCCATTAAAGAAAACAATTTTTTTTTTTAAACTAAACCCAAAGTTCTGATTTTTATTTTAACTTATGTTGAGAGTTTCTTTAGGAAATATGAATGTTTTTGAATATTTATGTAAAATAAGAAAGGAAAGGGAGAACAGATGGGGAATAGCTCTGAGAGTAAAATACATATCTATATATCTCCAATTTTGATGCTTATTAAATTTCCAGTGTTTAACAATGAGACTTTAACTTTATTCTGATCCATACCTCTGCCCAGATTGGTCATGTATCAAATGATGTTCAATAGTAAAACTGCTGTTTACAATAGAGATTTTTGGGTTTTACAAGGTTTTGGTTATTACAGAGTTTCTTGCAATAATGTTCTTCATCCTTTGTTTTGGTACGTAAATGAGCAGGCTGACTTTTGAGAGCACTAGGCAAACAATCCCTGATGAAATCTTGAGTTTAGTAGCGAAGCTTCAAAAGGTTTTTTGTTGTGGAGGGTGATGCAGTTGTGAGAAGGGCAGAGCTGCATCCCTTTCTCAAAAAGGAGGGCAGATAAGAGGGTAAGGAAGGGGCAGACTGCAGAGGTGAGCCCTGGGACCTTACTGTGAGCAATCTGGGGAGCACAGGGAGCTGGGAAGGGATCTGTGAGCCCAGCAATGCTCATCACTCAGTGCTGCTGGGCTCAAGAAATGAGGGCTTTGTTAGTGAGCTGAATTCAACTGAAGAAATACTGGCCCTTTCACGTGTGGGGTTTTTTTTTTTACCAGATATGCTTCAGTTCTCCAAATTTTCAGTATATTGACAGCAGCACTGATACACACCTTTGCTACTGGGTTTCTTTGCAGAACCTGGGCTCCAAGGATTCCCTCATGTCACATCCCACGCAAACACGAGCAGACTTTCTGTCTGTGTGCAGAGCTGTGGGTTTGGGCTCTCGCTCACATGGCTGCACACTTGTCATGGCTTATCATGAGAAGGAGCTCATGTGGTAAATCTGTGAGTGTGAGAGTGTGAAGAGCAGAGATGTTCACACAGCAGCCTGCACATCCTGAGCAAGCCTGATTGGAGGAATGAGGTACAAATGTGTGAGCGAAAGGGGGGCTGGATTTGGAGGCACAGACTGACAGGGTGGCTGAAACAGATCGTTCTTGGAAGCAAACACATCGTTCCACTTCTGCTTGCCTGTGTTCTGCCAAGAGGCATTTGCAGTCTCTAGATCATGATGGCTGCAACCTGCTGTGTTGAAACTTTTCTATCCACAGGCTGACTGTGCAGTGTAGAAGGATAATTTACCTTATGTGCACTTATCTTCTTCAGTGCCCAAGCAATCGTCTTCTTTTCCCTTCTTCTCTTCACTCTGTGAACTTGTTCATGGTATTTTCAACTAAGGCAAAAAGTCTAATGACCTCCAAAATGCAATACTTTCAATTAAAGCATTTTTGTTAGATTGAGTTTTAAAGGATATGGGCTGTACTGAAAGCAGTGCCATGCAGTTCTTTTTATAGTGCAGAGCGAAATACCAGAATCCACTGAGAGTCTTTGGCTTTTATTTTGTTTTTCATCTCAGATATATCTAGTGAAATGAACTTCCAAAGCATCTAAAGAAACTAATTGAAGGTAAAAATTAGAGTTAGATCTTCCCCCTCCCTCACCCCCACCCCATATGCACTGTCAATGCTTTCTTAACTGCAAAGTCTGAGACCATAACTCACAACTTTTGCTGTCTCTGGTTTAAATGCAGCAGCAAAGAGGGGGGATAACAGTGGGGATGGGTTACCAAGTGACTTCTGCCTTTTGTGATAAATCACAGTCCTTTGCTCTGATTTATTTAATGGAAAAATCACAACTATTGATGTTAGGAAGGAACTGCAAACTTTCTTGCTGTTGAGAGGACTTGAACTCCAAAGTTCTGCAATGCTGCAAATATGAAAAATGCTCTGCATATTTTATGGAGTCTGTCCTCAATCTTTTTTGAGCTATCAGTCATAACCATTAATTAGAGCGGGTTGTATGCATTGCATGGGGAAAAGATCTCTGTGCTCTTCTGGTTTAAGGTTCATTTGAATGTTAGGATCACTGTCTTTCAGTTTACACCATTATGAATGTTTCTGACCTGCAGGTTTTTTGCTTTCTCAATGATTCTTAATTGATTAATGTATTGAAATTAATCCCAAGCGGGCTGCCATTATTAACTTGCTTCATTAAATTACATACCAACCTGTTAGCATTAATTCTCATAATTGTCCCCTTACATTTTAGTGTTTTTATTTGAATTACTTGCCTCAAGAACTTGATTAGCATGCATTTGTGTATTCTTTTGCTTCCCTTTCCTTTCTATCACCCTTGATGTTCAGAAGTGGAATCAGTGTAGGAATATTTACAGTGTCTCATTTCAGCTTCTTAAAGACAGTAATTTACTTCTCTGTGATGTAAAAATATCCTGTTTAAAGAAAAAAACAAACAACTAAACCAAACCATTTTGTAGGCATGCCATAAAAATTTTTAAATTTATAGAAAATGTCTTGTGGAGGTTTCATTACCAGACTCCTGAAAATAGATGTGCAATATGTAAAAATTATAGTTGTCAGTCTATAATCTCACCCCTTCTGTGGTTCAGGAAGACTACTGAGACTCAGGAAGTCTACTGATTATAACCATTAGACTAAAAAACAAATTAGTTCCCTAACTACAGTAGTAGTTTTTGTATTTTGGACTCTGTTGTGCATTGTTGATGCATCACTTGGTCACTTTGTCAAACATCACAAAGCCACCCCAGATCTGGGACAAAGTGGAGGGACCCTCAGCCTTCCTGCAGGCTTCATCACTGCTTTAGGTCAGGGACAACAACTTTGTATCTCTGAGCATTGAGAAGCCATCAAACGTGGCTTGTTTGTAACTTTGTGATAGCAATGATTGCTTCATCCCTGTCCTTCTTACATGTTCCAAATCTGGTGCATTTTGACTTGACCTTTTCTTTGAGACAGAGAGAGAAGCTGTAAATAAAGAATCTACTTTTTGCTATATAAGTTTTTGGAGAGTTTTGCTAAAATTAATCTTAGTTCCAGAATCACAGGAGATGTAAAGCTATACATTCATCTCCTTTCCTCTCCTCTCTCCCAGACACAACAGCTGCCTCTGGGAAGTCCCTGTTTTCTCCCAGTTTTCAGTCATCCAGCCTGGATTCCAGGAAGATAGCTTTTTATGTCTGCCTGCCCATCTCATTTTAAAGTTTAATTTGATGATTTTTTTTTTCAAACAGGCTCTATATTCATCCAGCTCTCCTACCCATTTGTCTCTCAGAGGATTAATCAAATATATTACATGTGATTTACATTCATGGGACATAGATGGAGAAATCTAACATTTCAGCCAGGAAACTGCTGTTCTCCAGTCCACACGTTTCCCAGTTTTGCAGGATTTTGAACAAGATTTGTGTAACCCTTAGAAAATTGACACTTGTTTTTGCCCTCTGTATCTTCCATGAAACTGCAGAGTCTTTGTATGTGTCTGGTTACCAGTTAGTGTTATGGCCCATTTTAAGCAAAGGTGAGCACACATGTGACATTCTTTAAAACTTACTCAAAATGGACTGTGCAGGAGGGTCATCCTGGAAGAGGAGGACTTATCTAATCATGTTCATCTAATTATTTATAGAAGTACAGAGTGGTAAAGTAGTGTTCTCATGAAGAGAAACAGCCTTTTCCACTGAATGCTTAGAGGGAAAAGGAAAAATAAGAGCTTGATGTTATCCTAGAAATTAATCTAGTGAATGGCTGGCTTGTGTGTGGCATGTTCAGCCATGTAACCTGTAGAGATCCATGGTGTGCACACAAACAATTGGTCATCTCTAATTTCTATCTGAGCTGGTGGTTGACTTCGTTAAAACAGAATCTATTCATAATTTGTCTAATTTCACTTTATGCTATAAAGGAGAGACTGGTAGTAAAGTCCGAATATATAAAATAGATGGGTAAAATTGGGGCTTCCTTTCCCTTTAGATCTTCCGGTTCAGATGAAAAAGTTATCCTTATTAAATATAAGATGTTCTGCCTGAAGAGTTATTACTGTAATTCTCAGCTATAACCATGCCACATTTCTCCTTGTATTGGCAAGAACAGACAATGCAAGCTTCAGACAGAATTTCCTGGGTAGCATACCAAATGTTCTGGAAAACCTTCTTGGACAGCAGCTGATACATTTTTAATACAAATAAAACATAATTCTTTAGTCTCATTTCAGTTTGATCCCTAAGGTGGAAAAGGTATACGGACTATGCATAATTGATGTATTTGTTTGAAGTGTTTACCCGGATACTCCATTCACACAGTCTCTTTTTGTTAATACATTGCCATGAGATCTAAGAGTCACTTAGGGCTCTCTTTGTACAAATAAATGGAACGTGTCATTTTTGTACAGTCAGTGAGGTGGTTACACTGTCATCCTGACTGTGTCTTTGTGCTGCTCACACCGTTTAGCCTCAGTCAAGTCACAGAGCAGATCTGGCTGAAATGTCAGTATTTTTCCAGATCAGAAGTGATGGGAAAGCAAGAAAGCATGCAAGGGAGGGAAGAAGGTGGTTGGGAGCAGAGGGTGCTGCCCATTCCTTTCAGGGTCACACAGATTGGTGTCAGGCTGGCGTGTCCATGTAAGCGCCACTCCAGTTATTACCAATGATATGTGTGGTTTCTTGTGCAGTTCCTGAACATTACACATGATGCAGAGCAAGCACGCAGGAAAATAACCCTCAGTAATTTGTCATCTGTCCTAAATTACTGTAAATCCAGTGTTACAGGTTATTGCCAGAGGGTTAAGTTGTTGCTGGGTTTTGTCATCTGTAGTTTCTGTGCTGCAGGACAACTGTGGGAGAGATGATTACAGAGGGTGTTCTGAGCCCATGGTTTTCTTTCCAGAGGTCAAAAAAAGGCAGTGAAAGTAAATCTCAGTCTAGTCTGGTCCCTTCTTGATGTCTTCGTACAAATGTAGACATTTGTATGTATAACTGATGGTTTATCTGATAATGCTGATGGCATATCACCCCCAAAATAATTCTTCAGCTGAGATGGCAGCTTGTCCAGAGCAACCCTTGTACCTGATGTTTTACCTCCTGTGAATCTAAATCAGAAATCTTCAAGTTTATGTGGTGGAGTTGAGGATGGGTAAACCTGGGAACATGTTTACAGCATAAATTTAGAGTAGCTTTCAGATATACCTTCTACATCTGGGATTCACTGAAAAGCATACTTTACATAATTTGACTAAGGGGATGAGTTCCAAATGAGCTCAGTGGTTCTGGTTTGAGTAATTTAAACCTCCCTTTGTTTAAAGTTCAGATGTGCTGGTATCAGAGTTTCCAGAACAAAACCAGCACAGAAGCTGGGATGTGCTCTTACGCTCTGCTGGAGATAGGTGAGAATCAACAATGCCATTCACCATCTAATTCTGTGCAGAACAGTGAATGTGTTAAGTAAAGATTGCTTAAATCTGTTCAGCACCTCTGAATAGTGAGTTTTGATGGGGCAGGGTTTTTCCTGTGAGCTTAGGGTGTTTGCAACTGCTTCACAGCTCTGAGGAGCCAAGGAAAAGCTGCCTGGCTGACACCATCGGAACAGTATTTAGCTGCTGATTGTAACTGTACCATTTCTGTGCACCAAAAATGCATTGAAATGTGGTCATTATCAAGTCTAAAGAGATTTTCTGAAAGAATGTAATGGTTTTGCAACATCTCTGCTGTATCAAATGAAGCCTAACTGGAGATTTGGCAAAGTGTTCTTTATGAGTAAAGTAAAATTATGTACCACATTAGAAAGGAGCTTGGTTATTAGAAAGCTCAGTCTTGCTCCTGATAAAATGGATTTTTTCACCATAAAATTCATTTTTACTTGCTGCAAGAATATTGCTAAAAGAGATTAACTTTGGATCGCTGTATTTTGTAGTGTGTCTCATGTTATTTAAGGCTGTAAATATATTAGATCTGTAAGCTTCACTTAAGTTACTGCTTTCTGGGTTTTTGAAGAAATAGGATCATGGTTATGCAGGAACCAGGAAGATTGAATTAAATCACCCTTTTTATATTTATTTTCCCTTGGGATCATGCTATCAGATCAATATTTAAAAACAGCTATATGAGTAAGTGTTGATTAGAAAGCAAAGGTCCATAACCTTAACAGCTAAGCTAGCAAATTTTTGGTGAATTTTATCTGTGGTGTGTATGGCATTATCCATATGCCTGTGTAAGAAGAAATATTTTTTTTTGTTCTTACTCCTTCCTCTCTCTTGCCTGCCTTGCTACCTGGCAAACCTACTGTATCGCATCTAGATCCTATAAAAATATCGAACATAATTTGAAATGCTCTTGTGTGAAACATGATTGGACTGCATCACTTCTCAAAGATTTTTTTTTTTCCTCATCATTTTGTATTCGAAACTGCTAAAATCATACTCGTTTATATCCTCCTGCATTTCATGGGAGGCATGAACAAAGAGATAGTTCCCCATCTTGGGTGAACCAGTCTTACTACGTACTCTCACAAAGTGCTTACCGGTCAAGTGGAGCTTTAGGTTAATGTTTTGGAATGCTCTCCTCTTTCCAACTCATTACTAATGATACGCCAAAGCAAACTGTTGCCTTCTGCTCTTCCAGATATCTACAGAGATTTATTACATTTCAGTTAATAATCTTACCTTCCTAATAGCATGCAGCCCACCCTGCCTTGTGGCTTGACTTGTCTCTGCTCATAACGTCGTCAGAGAATTAAAGGCCAGAAGTAAAGCTGGCTTTTAAACCTGTCTGGGTAGAGCTGTTTGGGCATCCCTGTGTTGTGGATGGGAACATCCATCATTTTGAAGTCTGAACTCACTCATTATCCAGACCAGCTCTGCCCTACCCCTCAGGCTGATACCAATCCCTCTCTATGGACAGATGGTGGTGGGAGAGGAGGGTGATGCCTGGGCAGGTGGCACCACCTCGGTATGTTGCAGGGCCATATGGGGACTCAGGTTTTAGAGAAACTTGGTCTGTGGATGCAGTACAGCTGGCTGCTACCACACCTGTCTAATAGACTTGTTGAAAGACTGTATAAATTCATACTGAGCTGTGGAGATTATCTCTCTCAGATGTTCTTGTGTCAAAAGCTATTTTTTTTAAATGCTGCATTTGTGCCCTAAATGCCCAGCCTATGTCTGCCCTCTTCCTTCTTGCCTTCATTAATGCTTGCATTGTATCTGAGACATCTAACTGGGATGTATAGTGTCTTGCCCCTAAAAATATGAGATATTTTATACCTTTGTATAATGCCAAGTATTAAAATACTTGCTGTCTCCCTTAAAATCTGAGTGTAAAGAGAGCTGCAAGTGCAGGTGCATCCTACCAGTGTGCTGGGGGTACAGACCAGACTAAAGGGAATATGGGATGCTCCAGCATGAAGCTTTTGGGCAGTGGTGCTTCTCTGGAAAGCCTCTCATCCTCACAGCAGCCAGCAGTGCCATGCTCCTTGTATGCTTGTTACAGCTGGGCTGGAATTCTGACTGTGTTGGGTCTCAGGCCTTTTGGGTAGGATTGGCTGTGCAGCTTGGTGGCAGTGAACATGTCTCTTGGTGCCAATCCTCTGTGGACTGCCTTCACAGACTGTTGGCTCTTTAGCTCCCTCCATACCAATCAGGCTTTTGGCAGGGAAAAACCTAATGCAGGTTGTGGTGTCAGTTGCAGATGGTTGTATGAGGGTGGTGACATCAAGAGACCATGCAGCCTGACAGGTTTTAAGAAGAGAGGTAAGAGACTTTTTCTAGAGGTCAACATGAAAACTGGGGCTGTGGCAAAGCATGTGCCAGGAGCCTGGATGGTCCAGCTGATCTACCACAGCACTGGTGATCAGATCATAACCAGTGTTCGTGAGCTGTGGACAGCCAGGAGTTACAGTACTGGGTGCCAGAAGAAAGAAAAAATAAGGAAACATAAGGAAACATCTCAAATTAATAGCCAGGTTTTCTGGCGAGCAGATTCAGAGAGGAGGAGAGGAGATGGAAGAATCTTCCTGAGAGCATTCCTGTGTACATTCACCTGCAGGAAAAATCTTCACTCTTCTGGGTCAGCCTAGACTTGTTCAAAGAGCACCTTTTGTTCTAACCCTGTTTTAAGTTTTGTTTTAAATCTTGTTCAGTTGTATTTTATTTCTTCTCTCATAACTTTCCCTGAGATTTTTAGATTTTGGCAATTTTGAAGTTATACCCAGTGTAGGAGGAGGGCTTCCTGACCAGAGACAGAGCTTGAAAATGCCCTCCATAGGTGGGTCATGTGCCACAGGAGCACAGGAAAGCTGTAAGAAGCCCGTGGAGCAGAGGCACGAAGGCTGGAGCATCCTGAGGAGTTCTGTGGCTTTAAGACTATCACAGTGATTGAATAGCATTCACTTTGCAACTGCTGAAATGTAGAACATCTTGAAAAAAGCACACATGTCATGTTAGTTTTTGTATTTCTTTGTATTTCAAGAGCAAGAAACTGCTGCCACAAACTGAATGTTTGCCAGGCTTTTAATGCACTTGTGTTCTAAGTGCTGTTTGCACAAAATTTCCCCATTTCTTCTAAACATGAGCTATGATACTTGTTGAAATGTTTTTTTAAGGAACTAAGTGAGTTGTTCGGTCATGCTAACCAAGTGAAAAGTAAACATCTTGACATATGATCCTCACTGGTTTTGTCTAGTGTTACACCAGGTGAAAAGGGGGTTGAGCAGTTCTTCTGTTGCTGCAGGAACTTGAGCAGTTTAGAAGCAGCTGAGAAAAAAATGCAGGCCACATCCTGCCACTCTTAATTCAGTGGCTTGAAGAAGATTGAGATGGACTGTGTCATTTCTCTCACCTACTTGTTGGAGTTCTGCTGCTATGACTGCCCAGTGACAGCCCTGTGACTGGCTCGTGGTGCACCCACACTTCATTCCCACTGGCTCTGCAGCCCTTGGCAGTCCTGCAGCTGGTGCCATTGGCACCCTGTCTGCTGGCATCCTGGTTTCCCCTGGACAAACACACTGACCATCCCTAGTAGCTGTCATGGTTTGATGCTGACCAAATGCCAGGTACCAAAAAACCTCTCGCTCACCCTCCCCTGCCACAGCTGGGCAGAGGAGAGAAAAAAATTAACAAAGTGTTCATGAGTTAAGGACGGGGAGAAAACAGTCCAAGGGCAAAACAGGCTCAGCTTAAAGGTACAAAGTGAATTTATTACTAACAGAGTTAGAGGAGAATAATGAGAAGTAACATAAGCCCTTAAAATACCTTTTTTCCACCAGCCCCTCCCTCCTTCCCACCAACAGTGCAGGCAGACAGGGCGTGGGGGTTTGGTCAGTTCATCACCCAAGGTTTTCTCCCACTGCTCAGGGAGGGGAGTCCTTCCCCTGTCAGACCGTGGGATCCCTCCCACAGGAGACAGTTCACTGTGAACTTCTCCAGCATGGCTCCAAATCCCACGAGCAGGAGTTTTCCCAAACTGCTAAAAGATGAGTCCCTCCTAGAGGCAAACAGTCCTCCCAAAACTGCTGCAGCGTGGGTCACTCTTCCATGGGGTGCCGTGCTCCAAGGACAGGCTGCTCCAGCCTGGAAGCAGGGCCCCTCTCTCCACTGGGTCTCCCACTGGATCACAGCCTCCTCCAGGCATCCACCTGCTCCTGCACGGGCACCTCTCTGATGGGCTGTGGGTGGATCTCTGCATCCTCCGTGGATCCCCACAGGCTGTGGGTGGATCTCTGCATCCCCCATGGATTTCCAGGGGCTGCAGGGGCACAGCTGCTTCACCATGGTCCTCACCATGGCCTGCAGAGGAATCTTGGCTCCAGCACCTGGAGCACTTCCTGCCCCTCCTTCTCCACTGACCTTGGTGTCTCCATGTTGTTCTCCTCACATGTTCTCACCGCCTTCTCTTCTCTGGCTAGGAAAAAACTGCCCCCACTTTGTTTTGATTTTCTTCTTAAGTATGTTATCACAGAGGCGTTACCATCCTCTCTAACTGGCCCAGCAGCGTGTCCATCTTCAGAGCCATCAGGGATTGGCTCTGTCGGACATGGTGGAAGCTTCCAGCAGCTTCTCACAGAAGCCACCTCTGTGCCCCCCACCAATACCAAAAACCAGGCTGAGCAAAAAAAAAGCAACATAGTAGCCAAAGCTGCTTTTTTTTCCTGTCTCCATGAAGAACATTTCAGGGAGTGGAAGAGCAGAGGAACTTCCTTGGAGAGGCAGGAGGTAGAGAGGAAAAGGTGGGAGAGTTGTGGAAGGATGCTTAAGGGTATGTGGAACAGTTTGGGAAGGGAGGGTGCTGTAACATTTGAGGGGACAGAAACAGCTCACTGGGTGGAAAGAGACAGTGAGGAGGATGTAGCAGGTAGGTGATGGTAGAGGGAGGCAACTCAGACATGAAAGGGGAGGCAGAAGTGAGGAAACTCTGAGGATTAGTAGGTACTATGAGCACTGAGATGTGCACGTCCATAGTATTTTGCAAAGCTGCACACACCTTGTTGGGGTTTTGGGAGTTCCCTTTTCTCTTGAGGAGTTTTCTCCCATATATGTTACAGAGGCAAAAAAGTGCTGGGTACTTGAAAGAAACAAAAGAACTGGCCACGGAGAGGAGGAGCCCATTTTGGGGCTACTGTCCTCACCTGGGTGTGTGCCCGGGACTCGGGGCTTGGTGTGGGGATAGGGAGAGAGGCTGCCGTTCTCGTCAGCACTGCAGGCTTCCTGCTGGTCTTCCTCCCTGCTGGAGAAACCCCGGCATCCCAAACCTGTCCTTCCTTGCTGAGCTGGGAGCTGAGCTGCAGACTCTGCTGCCTCAGCCTTGCTACTCTGCAGCCCTGCCTGTCCTGCCTGCTGGGGATCCCTACCACAGCTCTGAAGCTCGATACATCTCACTTGCCACCCGGAATTTGTGCTCCTACTGCTGCTCCAGCCTGCCTGGACAGGAGAGCCCGGACAGACCCCAGGATCAGCTGCCCAGGGGGTTTGTGAAGCCTTTGTTCCATCCCTTCCCAGGACCCCAGGCTGCCATTGCCGCGTGCTCCCCGAGCTCGCTCCGGAGCGCCCCCTGCAGCCGCGGGGGAACCATCGCACCTGCCCTGCTCACCGGGAGCCGCCAGCGCCCCTGCCGGCTGTGACTGGAACTGCACCAGAGGGGAAAGGGCCTGACAGCCGAGAGAGGCTGCACTGGGTTTGTGGTTCTGTTTGCTGTCACCACTGTAGTTATTGTTTGTTTGTTTGCCTGTTTATATATCTGTATTTTAGTAAAGAACTGTTATTCCTATTCTTTATATCTTTGCCTGAAAGCCCCTTAATTTCAAAATTATAATAATTCAGAGAGAAGGGGGTTGCATCCTTCATTTCAAGGGAGGCTCCTGTCTTCCTTAGCAGACATCTGTCTTTTCAAACCAAGACACACCTGCAAGAACTATATGACCCTGAAAAAATATTTGTAAAGATGGAAGAACTTGCTTGAAAGAAAATTACAAATACAAGACTACATCGTAGTTGTCCTTTTGTGCTGGAAGGTATTAATGAAAAGCAGTGGTTTAACATTTTTTCCTTGTACCACAAAGATTCCTGGAAGCCTGAGAGCCCTCCCAGCCAATGGCTGCTGCATTAGAAATGGGGAATTCGGTGTAGCAAAAATTCCTGCTGCAGTTTTGGGAGGCCAGTCCTACCAACCTTCTTAGAAATGAGATAAAAGGAGCAGCAAACAAACTGTGTTGGAATTTGATTTTTCAAAGCATAAGATTTTTAAAAAAATAAAAATCTGCCCTACAATAATTTGTTTTCACTGGATTTCTAATTTAATTCTGTACTGAGGTGTGGTTGTCATTAGGGAAGTGACTGTGTAACTTAATTGACATTTCTGCATCCTCTGTGTTTGTGACTCATAGGTGCTGGCTTGAGTCATCTGTACGCTCTGGCTGGAGGGAGCCCAGGGCTGTGCTGGGAGAAGAGAATATAGGATTTTTCTTGTAGAATGAATGAAAGATGTTGGGAAGCTGGGATGAATCCTTTTCTTCATTTTAAGGAAGTGATTGATGTGACCCCTCTCATCAAAATCCTTTGTGTTGGCTGGAAAAGAGGGAAAGGCCTGAAATCTCTGCTGAATCCCAGGCAAGCTTAGCTGAAGCAAATAAATTAAACCCTTGAAAAATGCTGGAGTTCCAGATGTCCATCTGAGCTGTTCCTTTCCAGCCTTTGCATTTTGCCTAGGAAATTTTCCTGTTTAGCCATCAGACTTCATTGCTTTATTTTCAAAAAAAAAAAAAAAGCTGGAGAGACTTTTTTCTCACTTGCACAATTTTGTACCAAATTCAAGCCAGGAGCAAAAGAAAATGAAAGCTAGCTTCCATTTGTGGTTTCACAGTTTTCAGTTTAGCCTCTCCAAATGTGTGAAGCTGTACATAAAGGAGTGGGTGTTGTAAGATGATCTGGCTGTAGTGCTTGTTATATTTTTTCATTACACAATTTCATTTTCCTCCCTACTTAGGTCAAAATGGTTATTTTTATCTAAAAACTGTAAATTGAGCAAATTGTAAAAACTCTAAAAGATATTCAACTCTTTTTCCTTTTTCACCCCTTCTAAATTTTTTTTAACTCAGATGATGAGAAAAGTTTATACCTGATGGTAGTTTTTATCAAATAGCCTCCATCCTGATAAATGTTACCCCCTGGTGTGTCATTTTTCCAGCTGAACTGCTGTTAGGATTGAGAAATCTTGCACACTGCTGCTTAAATAAGTAGACTACATGCTCTATGAAGAAATCATATTATTTTCTCAAAGGAGAACAAGTAGGCTCAGTGCACTGAAATTGCTTTAAATAAACTTGCAGCTACTGTAGCCCTTTTTTGTGCAGCTGCAGATGGTAAAGTCTATCAATCAAGCTTTCCCAGCTTTGAGAAGCTGCCACTGAAGCTGCCTCTCCTCTGTGTTGCAATTACATTTTTGTCTTTTACTGAACTGTATATCTGAGATATTCTATTGCTCTAATCAGATTGTGCTTTTGGGCTGTACATATTTTTTGTTTTTCCTTAGATATATGTATATGAATATCTTTGTAATTTTTTAATTGAATGTGCTGTTGACTTGCAGTAAATTAACTGCATTTTTGCAAGAATGCTTTGGGGCAATTAATTAACTAATTAATATTGAATTAATTAATTGAGCAATGGAGTAAGTCAAAGTCTGGGCAAAAGAGTGCCTTACAGAAAGAAAGGAAAATGCATTGTTTGTTGTTTCTTACCATGCTGCTGGTTGCAAATCTTATGATAGTGAATGAAGGAAACGCTGTGGAGGGGGAGATGCAGCGTGTTCCTCAGCCTGGTGTTCCAATCAGCTGCTGCCAGCAGGTTACAATGCATGATCAATGTTCCTCTCTGCTGACAAAGGAACTCAGTGTGCACAAACACAGAGCACTCTGAGCTGAGTTATTAAGCAGACTTAACTCTACCTCCGAGTTTCATGGTCTTGTGCTTCTTTTGAGACAGTCTCTTGTGTCAGGACGTTGCACCAACACGCAGATTCTGCTCAGTGTTCTTCTCTGGTAGCCAGGGCTCTGCTCTTTTTATGACACTGGTATTTCAGCCAGCCTGTGGTGTAAAAGTGACTATTTATGCTGCTTGTGTTTTCAAGCATCCCTACTGGATATAATGAAACCTATGTCCCATCCTTGTCCCAGGATGACTGTAACTAACTCAGGTCCAGAGGCAGCAGGTACAAAGTGATGTGGGGGCTGAGTTAAAGGCTGTGAGGAGCAGTGGTTGCAAACAGTTTCATTGCACTCAACCAAAGATGAAGGACAGCCAGAACACCTGACCCCAGAGTTAGTTCAATAGCTTTTAAAACCATTTTGGACTTCAAAAAAGTGAAGGAAAAAGTGCAGCTTACTCTTTGGCACTGCTAGTTAATATACCCTGCTAGTAGATACCCTCCAAAGCTGTAGTGAAATATGAAGTTAATACATCACTAGCAAGGTTTCAGTCAGAATGATGCATTATTCTAAGTGGAATTAGCTAGAAGGATCAATGCACACCCATTACTCTATTTAAAATAATCATTGGAAGACTCATTAACTTTTTTTTTCCCCCTCTCTTTAAACATAGTGAATGAGACATTTAGGAACACTCCCTTCTCCAGCATATGCACCTCTATGACTTCAGTATATTTTCATTCATAGCAGGATACCTGCCAAAACCCAAATTTAATGCAACAGAGTTTGCCTTCAAATCTCTAGACCTGAAACCAGTTGCTGTAGGCAAAGACAAAATCAGTTCTAATGCACATTTTTTAAAAAATCAAAGGTCATGGTAATATCTGTGTGAAATAGGGCGTGTGCCACCATAAGGTTCAGTGTCACATCTTGCCTGGGTACCTGTTATTTTCTCTGATTCTATGCATGAGTAGAAACTTGAAGTATTGAGGGGGCTGTTTCTTTCTCTTGTTTTCTCTTACAAATATATTCTGCAGGATACTTACTTTGGGCAGTCTATTCATTACACCACAAATGCCTTCTGCCTCCCTGCTCACCTCTGTCAGGCTGCAGGATTTTGGCCAGATTTGTCCTTTTGCATCGGCTCATATGGGAGATGTGCAATTATAGCTTATATGGGGGAGATGGAAGAAAATATCATCTGTGGAGGAGCAGGAATATATCATTCTTGGATCATTTAGTGCTTGTGAAGGTGGAAAACTTAGAGCACCAAATCTAGTTTATCATTATGTTAGGAGCTCTGTAGGTATTTTCTTGGCTTCACAGATAGCTCAGTGTGCTGTTGTGTCAACCAGTATCCCTTCTCACCCCTCAGTTCTCCTGGAAACTTTCAGATAAATATTTCCTACTTTATTTCAAAGCAAAGCACATGTAAACTTTTCATTCACATTCCAGATCTGGCTGAAATCTTTCACTTCCTTTTATTCAGTAATGTTTAAGACACCAGATGTTTATACACAATCAGATTTTACAGTGTGGGCTTCAAAAGGGAGAGAAGCAAGAGACAGGACAATGGAGTTAGTACAGAGCAGAAGGGTGGGGACCACAAGGCCAGGATGTCCTTTACAAGTGCTGCAGACTGATGCAGGTTAAACCATTGTTGTTCAGAAGGACTGGGAGTAGGGCCTACCCAAGCTGATAGATAGCCCTGAAATTATTTGGCCCGAAAACACAGATTTGAAGTTTCACAAGGAGTATCCCTAGTACTTTCGCTTTACTGAGAAAAGAATGTTTCTTTTGATAGTGATTATCTTGGATTCTTTAAATCCTGTTTCTGTGATGTTAAAATACGTACTGTGTGGTGCAGTGTTTGCATTAATGGGATTCCTCTAATTTCTGTTCTAAACCACTGAAAATCAGGTCCTTTCCCATAGAGATTTGGGACTGGCATATGTCCAACACCACTGAGCTGATAGAAGAATAAATTGTTTACCCGTGTTGATTGTCCTGAAACCCTCCAGGACAATTTAATCTCTGCAACCTAGTTAATTTATAATAGTTTTCTTTTTCTTCTTCATCGTTTGTACAGAGTGCTTGGAGACTTAGGTTTTTGGGTGGTGTGTTGTGTATCTTAACTGCAGGCTGTATAGGAGCTGAAGACACATGGTTGGGGGAATATTACCCCTGACTTTCACTGTTGTAATTGAAAGTAGAGTTTGACACATTGGCATCCTTCTGTGTCAGCCATTGTCACTGGCTTCAGCTGCCACAGTTAAGTATGTAGTCATTCATCCTTGGCAGACACCGTCCTTTGCAGCATGAGAGGATGGTCTCTGGGTGTTAATGCTCAGCACTCTGGGAGCAGCTGGCTATATCGAATTCAAGGCATGCAGATTTTCTTGGCCATTTTACTTAGCAGATGGGTAAGGGTTGATAGATTGAAGATTTAGTTTCCAAGTCAAGGGCCAAATGTTGCAGTGGGAGAGAAAAGTAAATTATATGACTATTCGGAGGCGAAAGGCACAGGTACTATATCACAGAATTGTTGCCATTCATTTTCCTCTGCCTTGCACAGAATGCATGTCATTTCACCTTTCAGTATAGCCGACTGTGGCATTCTCCTTCACTTTGAGATGCTTTGCAATACTGTCTGTGAGCCCATTTAATGAGCTTGAAAGCAGTTGCTGCAAATTTATGACAGTTTAGTGTCTAAATGCCAGATATTTTTAAGGTGGAAACGAAAGAGAAATTTGTATTTTGTATCAACCCAAATAGGTGGGTTTTCTTCAGTTCTTTTTTCTCTGTACCCTTTTCTTTCACACAACATCTATTGAAACATATTTTTAAAAGGAAAGTGTATTCCTTACTCCCGATTTGTTCAAATAATTAATATTCACATACTTCACATAAGGTAGATGGTACCAGTGATCATTAGAGGGCTTTGTGGTGCTCCCTCCGGATTTCCTTGGTTGATGGGAGAATAATTTGGGTTTCAGAGAGCCTGTCTGGAGCTTTGAAAATTGGGGGTGTCTGGCCGTTTGGTCAAGGGTCTTAGAGTTAAGGTCTGGTGTTGCTGTGTGGCCTCTCTAGCTGCCTCAGTGTGTATTTGGGGGTTTCCCTGTTTTTAGTTTTTACTGTTTCTAAAATAAGCATGGTAAAATCAGTATTTTTGCCTGAGATTTTTTTTTCAGCTTTATAGAACTGTTTCCAGCAGAAGGACAGGTCATGGATTACTTACATTACTTTAGCATATGGCTTTAATTATATAGCATGTGGTATATGGATTTTATGGTATAGATTTTAACACTTTACAAGTCTGCTGAGTTTTGATAAATCAGTGTCTTCAGGAGGTTCTGAGTTTGTCCTATAAAATAATCAGATGAACAGAGAGCTGTGGCTGCTGCACAAGGAGTGATAGAGAATGAGAATGGGTTGGTGTTTTTTAACTCATGAGGACATGCTGAGCTCAGTACTGCTACAATACAGCAGTAGTACCTCGCCCAATAAAGTCTGTTTTCACATGCTGTGGCTTGGTGGCTGTGTTATCATGGTCAGCCCGGCTGAGGTGTCTGGTCTGTCCTCTGGTCACATTCCTGCTCTGCTTGGTCACTGGAACTGTTCTCTTTGGAGTATTAATGTTATCCTGAGCAGGGGCTGAGCTCCCTGGCCTGCCTCCGAGGGTACAGCTGTAGAAATAGCACTTTCAAGCACAGGGACAACACACTGTGCCTGCTGAGAGGTGTTCACCCTGCTGTCAATAGAGTTCATGACTGATCAGCCTTGTTCACTGAAGAAGGAATAATTTCTCAGTCCCTGCAACAGATGCAGGAGCTGTAAGTTAATCTAACCTGTCTAGAGTAGGATTTCCACCATGACCTCATGTGAAGAACATATCTGGATTATGAGTGCAGAAGGGAGTCACTTGTGCCTTGCGTTTTCCCATATTGCAAATACTTTTGTTTATTGCATTAACATCAAGCAATTCTTCCTATTCAGACTGGCATGTGCACCAGCTATTGAAGTCACTCAAAGGGTACAATAAACAAGAGATTTTGCTTCTTCATGTCATGTTCATCCCATATTTGCCCTATGGTGAGAGCTCTGTTAGCATAGGAAACTGTTTAATGATATCTCTGTGTTTGTTTTTCCATTGCACTTAGCATGATAGTTACCTATTCATTTCTGCTCAAGAGGATTACAGGCATTTTTCAATTATAAATGATGCACGCAAACGTTATTTAATCTGTTTACTGCAGACCTATAGAGTGTTAGTCAGTCTTGAGCAAAAACATCTTGTACAGGAAACAACATTTGTAGTAGTGGTACTGTGGCTATTTTAGAGCAATTTCAGGACACTTTTCCATCTGTCTGTTAATACTCACTCTGCAGCATCGTAGGCTTGTGTTTGTGCCTGGAATTCCTGTGGCTTGAGAAATTGTCATTCTTGGTGTTTCTTCCAGTATGGTATTGAAGAAGTAGGGGGAATTTCATGTCTCTTCACTCATAGGAAAAGTTTTGCCCAGCTTAGGTAGGCATATGTTGGGTGAAGACAAAGTGCCCAGACCCAGTTACAGATGTGTGATCTTTCTCTAATTCTCCCAAGGTATCAGCAGAAATGTGGAATGTAAAGTCAGTCTGAAGAATTCATTGCTGTTTTCTTTCAGGATATGTTCATAAGATAATAAAAAAATACATGTCTGGAACACATATTATATAACAAAGAAAGTTAAAACAGTTTGCAGGAGGATATAAGCTCAAGCTTCATGACATGGAACAATAAATCAGGTCAGAAGGACACTTCTTATTCTAGAAATTTTTGGCCTTTTTTCCTTTTGCTTTTTTTTTTTTTTTTTTCTGCCGTTCCTTTCTTTTAAGTATCAGCTGTTATCAGAGACAGGATTCTTGTATGGGTGAGTGTCTGATCTCAACCAGCCTGGTAGCTGCAGGCCAGTTAAACCAGAGATGTGCAGTAATGGGGATAGAACTTGACATTTTGGGTTTCAGAAACCTCCTTGCCTCTTGGAACGTGGGCAGAATAAGGGTACAGAGAAGTGAAAAAATAAGGAGAGAGAAATAAAATTCAGGGTGGGTTTTTTGGGTTGTTTTAGAATTTGAAGAAATAAAAAATGTAACAAAACTTCTGTTCTGAAGTCTGAACCCTTACACAAAATCAGAAAACTTTTGGCCACTTTCCTAATGGTCTTGCCAAGATCCTGAAACAGTTGTACTGAAGTATGAGAGAACTGTGTATGAATGTAAGGTAAAAAGAGGGAAATCATCTGAAAGGAAAATAAAGCTGTATCCCATGCAGGTCTGAACTGACATGTCTGCAAGTGGTACTTGTTTGAATATGTTTTTTTAAAGAAACATGAGATCCCACTCCCCATACCCCTGGAGAAAACAAGGTTACAGATGCATGGAGCATTTGCCTTCCAGCCTCCATAGAAATCCCATGCCTGTTGGTTTTGTGCTGTTGAAGAACACAGCACATTTGCAGAATGAGCTATCAAAGAGGCTGGATCTATACAGCCACGCCACCTCAGCAGATTAGAGGGGCGCTGCCAGGGCTGAGGTTAGTGATTGATCTACTTTGACACAAAATCCCGAAAGGAAGAGTTCTAACCTTTATGATTCTTTCTGTCTATTTGCTTTCTTCAAACTGACTGCAGATGTCACAAGAAATAAACCCAAAGTAAACAAAATAAAACTCTTTACCACTTAGGGTTAGGCAGCAATAAATAAAACATTGTTTAAGTCCAGAGCAAGATTTTCTTGCATTCTTGTACTTAAAAGCTGGTAGCTTTTTAATGATTTATTTTTCAATGATGCCCATAGTTAGAGAAACCTGGATAAATGGAAAAGAGGCAGGGATGTGTCTCACAACAGGCTCTATGTTTAGTGTTTCTTTTTGATTTTTCAGATGCCAGACAGAACCTACAAAGGGCGTCATTTGGTCCACTGTCCTGTGATCATTATTTATACAGGATCCAAAGTGGTACAGAGCACCCCTTTGGGCATATAAAAGTTCATGCTTCAAAGAGCTTGCAGCCTTCAGGGATAATTATGTTATGTCCAGTAACATCTGAGCTGTATATTTTTCAAAGCTACTTTTGCTGCTTTGATAATTTTATTGCATTTCTTGCCCTAGATGATCATTGCAAGTTCTGGAGTACTATGATGAGGAAAGGATTTTCAATTTCCATTTACAACACCAAACCATTTTGTCTCTAGAGAAGGGCATGAGAATGTGTCCTGAACACAGTACAGTAGTTCAAAGGGCAAGTAAACAGAAAACAGAAAAGTGGTTTGTTGTGGTTTATCTCTATGCAGTTAGTGAGAAGATAATGAGGTTTCTAAGATTCCTAATTAGTTATGGCGAAGAAGGACAAGATGAGAGGCGCTTGTGCTTGCAAAACTTAGGCAGTGGATTCCAGTTTTCTTGTCCAGACCATTAAAATTTGTGATATTTTTACAGCACTTTTTTTGGATGTGCAGTGGTCACTGATGTCCTCCTCCTAGGAACAGCTCCAAGCTGGTTCTGCCCTTCATTAATCAGTGTGTTCCCTGATGGGTGCAAGGTCCTTTCTCAGGGTTTTCTTCTTTTGTCTCCACTCCTTTCCAAATACATTAATACACATCCATAATGTGATTAAACTCTGTTTTTTCCTCATGACATTGAGGTCATCAGCAAGCAATAAAATACAGAACAGCTCTTTTGCATCTGGTATATTGCCCATTAGGAGCTGTCCATCCAGAAATTATCAATACTGCTCAGGTTCTGAAGATGACTGATGGGAAAAAAAAAGGAAGAAGGTAGGTACCCCAGAAATAAGATACATGGCAGTATTTCTCTCCCAAAAGTAAATTGGGAAGTATTTTAAAAAATGGAAAAATTTCACAGAAATTGTGAGTTATTCCTCTGAAGAGGCAAAAGGTTAAAAAAAAAAAAAAAGTTGCAGTATTGGTTGTAAATTCCTTGGCTGTGTGCAAGTGAGTGGCTGAAGTGACGAGTTTAATTTGGAAGTTGTGGAGCTCATTGGGGTTAATCCTTCCCTGCTGCCTTTCCCTCCTCTCTCTGCTGCTGGATCTCACTGTTGAGGAGGATGTGGGCAATTTCTGAGTGATCGAAGGAATGTTGCAGGTTTTGGTCTGGCAGTGCAGGCAATTACACTGTCAAAAATTGATGATTTTTTTCTAGGTCCTCTCACAGAGCTTTGTTGCCTTTCCTTTGTCCAAGTGACACTAAATTAAATAAATTTTAAAATGTTAATAGCAATGAGATGCCAAGGCCCAACTCCATTAGGGCTGAAAGGGGTCCGGCTTCACTGACTGCAGTGACTTACGGCTGTGTAAGGAATGAACTGGTCTGAGATGACTTCCTCTGTGAAGCAGTTTTCCTCTATGAAAGCAAAAGTAGATGGAGAAAAATCAGCTCTGTGTTTTTAGGCTTTGCAGGGCTGATAATGTGGTTAATGTTTTAAAGAATGCAGAGGATGCGCTTTTTTTTAAATTTAACCTTCCTCACTTTATTTTGTTATACCATGTCCCTTTGGCATTTGGTGAAGAGCCATTGTAAATGTGAGAACTAAGCAGCTTGTTAGATAACATCTTTTTTTCTCTCTTTAGAAGATTAAACTGAGACTGTTCTGCCTGATGCCAGAGTAGATGTAACCAATCCTGTATCCTTTGCATGTAGGTCAGTCAGAGGGACAATTCAGCACTGGATCCCATTATCCATGGATTGAAGGGCGTTGTACATCATGGTAAGTAGCTGCTTAAACTTTCTTCTTGTTGGGAGGGGGAGAGGGGCAGGAATATTGTCCTTAAGGGATCAGGTCACCCCTGCAAGGACATGATGAGCCCACACATTCCTCATTCACCGATGTTTAAGGGCATCATAGCCATTATTTGATTGGTAAAGATCAGAGTCATTTGTTACCTGAGAATGGTTTGGGGTGAGCAGTAAACAATTTGTTTCTTTTCAGTCAGTGCTCCAGAATGCATAAGTTATCAATCACAACCTTCTGCAATCTATCATTCGTATTAGAACTTCGAAGGCAGCCTGGATACTTCACTCTGTTATTTATCTTCTGTTTGCTCTAAAAATACACCTCTCTGAAGTTTCTATTTGTTTATAAATTATTTGTCTTTCAAATTTAGGAAGCTTATAATGAAACAGAAAATTAACTATCTATGAAAAATTAATTAAACTTTGCAGCAGATGAACATCTTGCTGGCATAAATACAATCATTCAGCTGTTCTAATGCATATACCTACTATCCTTGAACTTACAGCAGGTACTGAAATAAATATTAATATATTTTATACTTTTATAACCAATTTTTTACTTAGGAATTTTCCTGAGGCCTTACCACAGGTAATGCATCATCAGCAATGACATCAAGATGCTCTAGTTCTCAAAGTACTCTTGTCAGGTTTTAAAATAATGATTTGTAAAGTTTTAATAATCTCATTGTAATTCAAAAGGCATCTACTGGAATGGTGCTCAGTACAATAATAAATTTCCTTTCCATCTATAGTGCTGTGATAAAACAGCTTTGCACCTTTTCTAAGGATTATCTTTAGACATTAGCTGGTGCTGTAGAGCTTAACAGACACTTTTTTTTCTCTTGACTGCAAACCTAAAACTAGTTGACAGTGTTAAATTAAAACAAATATGATTTTGGATTAATTGTTCTACTTTCAGAACCATTTAACATTGCAACAGGGAAGGCAAATAAATCCAAACACAGTGAAAAATGGGTTAAATGATAACATGCCATAAAGTCCTTAATTTAAAAATTTTTCCTTAGGTTTTGCTGCTTATAAATTGCAGTGTTCTGCCATGAAATAAAAACAACACACTGAGCTGAAAAACTAATGTTGTTTTCCACAAAAATAGAAGTTATTACCTCGCTCCCACTGGGTAACAAAACAGGCTAGCAAAAGCAATGCTGGGATGCATTAAGCTGCAAGGTTTTTTTCAGTGTCTGTTTAGTTTGACAGTGCAGCCAAGCTGCCATTTAACTGGACTGGGATCTATTTTTGGTTTTGTTCTTCATCTACTTTCTGCTCCAAGACTCCCAACCCTGTGCCAGCACACAGTGGTTTAGCCACATCCTCAGGTTTTTACGCTCCCTCTCTTGCTTCTTGCAGACAAAACAGCCACTCATAGATAATCCCACCAGTGTCTCCTAAGAGGATTATTCCATTCCCAAAATTAATTGTTTGGGTAGGATATGACTTGGTCCCGAGGCTGTGATTCCCTGACCAGATAATGATCAGTCCATCTCTGTACTGTCTTACCCACAGCAAAATCTGGGTGGATAAAAGGCGTTTATTTTTGTTTTGCACACAATGCACAGACTAGTGCTTCAAGTAAAGGAAATCACTTGATATATTTCAATAGCTTGTTTCCTTTTCAAAACATTAAGGAAGAAAAAGAGGAAAATCATGCTTTCCTTCCTGTTTCAAAGGCCCTGATTAAAGGCCTTTTCTAAGGCTCTTTTGGTGGTTAGAGTAAAGGAATTTCCTCCTGCAAAGCAGTTGTTGAAAGAGCTCATTCTCTTTAACTTAAATATTGATAGAACACTTCAGTGAAAAATTGCTGTATCATATCTCTCTTTTAATGTTATCATATAGAATAATAGTAAAGATGTGAGAGTTTTATTCCAGATGCTCTCAGGTCTTTTCTTGATGTGATTTATTTACATCTTACATGAGCACAGTTTTATGAATTTATCTGAAAAGCTTCTTCCTGCCTTCCATTTGGCTGCATTCAACTGGGACCCTAAGGCAACATGGACTTTTTGACTGAAATACAGTAGAAAACTCTTGTGGCTTTTGAATCGAGTGGCTGGATCAAGCAGGGATCCAACAAAAGGAGGCAAAACTGAAACCTTAAGTTTCTTTGCATTTTATAATATTTCCATTAGCCTGTTGATTTTAGGTGGTTGTCACAATACAGAGGCACATGCAAATAATTTAAAAATTAAGAATACATACAAATGTTGAAGTTTTCTTGTCCCCCTCCTTCCATCTGGCAGAGCATGTTTCCTGGTTAGTGCTGAACAGTCACTTCTTCTTCACACACATTCAGTTTTCAACATGGGAATGGCACACCCACACAAACCCTCATCATCCTCGTTTTGTCATTTACTAGAAGGCCTGGTCCTGTATGGGGACTCCACTCTGCACCACACTCCACAGGGCTCCCACACTGGCCTGTCCCCATAGTGGTGACAGATCTGATGACACTCAGGTAGACAGAGAGATGGTACTCATGAGTGATGAGCTGGTTTTTTTTTAATTTTTTTGTATCCTTTTTTCTGAGAATTCTTGTATTCTTACAATCCTCTTCCAGGGATATACAAACATTTCCAAAGTCAGAAGTACTTTCTGTAGAAACAAAAGCAATTTTTGCTTGATATTTCATCAGGTATTTGAATTACTTACTAATTCAATGGAACATAAATAATTGTGCCCTTCATGGTGTCACCAGCTTAGTAACAATGATAGAAAAACATACATATAAAAATCAGTACATGAATAGTTGCTACTTAGTTGATTTTGTTTCCTCATCTCCAGCCATAATTTTGTAGAATCTTAATGCCACATTAAACTTACATGAGCAACCATATAAAGTTTCTTAGCTGTAGGGGGAACCATGGTGTACCAAACTGCTAAATGATGATATCTATGATAAGGCTTTCGGGTTTGCCCCATGTTCTTCCTGCTGAACAGGATGTTTCCCACACTGCTTCCCAAATCCCGCATCCGCCCTTGAAGAGCAGCACAGGAATGCCAAGGAGGTTCTCACAGGACCTGTCAAATGCTTGTTGCTGATTTTAAACTTGCCTTTGGTTTTGTGCTCTGCCAAGGATTTGTCACACCTCCCGCCAGCCAGGTGCCTGCTCTTTTCACTCCTGCTTTCCCTGCCACAGGGCACGTGGCAAGCGTGTCTGCCACGGAGCCCAGCCAGGACTGACAGCTGGGAGTGGGCAGCCCTCCCTGGAGAAGGGATGGGGAGCAAGCAGGTGGGATTTGGATTTTCTGGTGCTGACTTGCCAGTGTCTTTTCAACTCTGATTGCTGAGGGTCTTTTTTAGCTCCTCTACAAATGCTCTTCTTATCATGAAAGCTGGTGGGAAGGGTCTTTAGCAATGCTGGCTCTGGTGGGATAGATGATGCATGTTGTTAATTGAAGTTGGATCATAGGTAAAAAAGTTACTGGTGCCTGGCTGTGCTTGCACCACAAATGGGGTATTCTTGGTGCTGCACATCTGACTCTTCTGCCCATTTTGCTGCTGATGTGCTTGGCTGGGTGCCCTGCCCTGAGCCCTTCTCTGCTCCTCTTCCTTCTTCGTGATGTTGAGAATAACAGGGCAGGAAGGAGCTGCTCTTGTTCTAGGGCTGAGGCAACTGGTGAGGCCTCAGAGAGAATGATTGTACCCTTGTGGGAATAGGGGACTGTGAAATACCAGATTGTGTTATACAGTTGATTTGCATTAAAATGGCTATGAAAGCTTTTGTCTGCCACACATTCCAGCAGGGTCTCAGAGGAACACCTGGCAGGATGGAGCTATTGCACAGAAACATTGCTTTTCCCACATTTGCTGTCTTTGATTTGACCTTTTTGGTACCATTTTTGTATGTAAGCCTCTTAGAGAACCCTTTTCCTTGTTTTTACCAGCTGCCTGCAAGGCATTAAAATGAGCCTTCTTCCCTGATGTCAGTCCTGGGGCGGCACCCAGTGCTGGAGGTTGTGAGACATTCACCTTTTCCCAGCCTGGCACAAATGCTCTGGAAAAGATTTCATGATGTTGGAAACTATGTTTTTATCACTCTGTCCTGATCTGTGGCTGTCATCAAGAATCTACACACATCAGCAGAAAATTATTAGCAGAGCACAAATAAATTATCACAGCAGAAAAGGCTCAGTGTCACAAAAATGAGGCTCTTATTCCCTTCCTTGTCAAAAGTGAGCTCTGAAAATCAAAGTGCTACCGGATCAAAAGCTTAGGTACAAAGCGAGTCAATGGCATCTGTTCCCTGTTTGTGAACATGAGGTGGGGTGATGGGAGGAGTGGAACCTTTGTTTATTTAAAAGGGAGCTTTGAAAAAAGTCTTGAAAAGCTATAACTGAAACCCAGCATGGAGCAGACTGTAGTCTTGAATCTCCCTTGGAACAGTCCAGAAGTGGTCAGGCAAGTGACTACTAAATTTTCTGGGCTTGCTGGGGAGAACCTACCAAAATACAGTGGAAACAACTGCTTTAATAATGAAAAAGGATAGAGAATAAATATGTTGCACATCTCTCCAGTTATCCTGGGTGAAAAGTCAGTGAATAACATGTTAAAATAAATCAGCACTAAAACGGAAGCAATCTAGACGGTGTTAGTTACCCTGTGGATCTATCACACCAGAAGGCACAATAACAAGAAAACACCATTAGCACCATGACAGGTTTTTTCTTTTGTTTTGAACTTTAACCATAACACCGCCTGACAAGCTGTTTGCCTTCTACACCAAATATCATGGGGTTGTAGAGAAGAAGGGTGGGGGAGAGGGGTGAAGGTGAGATGTGATACTGTGAAACCTCATCTTTGAAAGTAAGACTGAAGGAAGCAGCAGCTCAATTTAGAACAACGAAGGGCCATCAAACTGAGAGCAGCACAATACATGAAGCTGAGAAGGAAATGTGGAGGAGCATTTCTTTTTCCTCAGGGATGAGCTGGATATATTCTTTTGTTTTCTGATCTGTTCTTGTGTTCACAGTCAGAGTAGCCCTGTGGAGCAAAGGGGAGGAGGAGGGAGGTGGGAAATGAAGATGAGAGCAGAGGTGATAAGTTCACACCTTTTTGTAGGGCAGCTCTGTGCATAGCTGCAGGGGTCTGTATCATTTAAAGGCATAAATGGTGGATGTGTTGGAAATCTCTGGTCCTTCACCTGTCTGCTTTGCAGAAAGCAGTGCTGGTCACGGCTGAGTAAAGACCAGCAAGCTGACAGAATTAATAGATTGCAGAGAAAAATTAATTCAAGCTAACAAAAAAAATATTGCACTTATTAAAAGTGCAATTAAAGCTGATGCTGAATGTGAACAAATCATCTGCAGGGATTAAAAGCTGGATGCTATGCTGGTGGGTTTTGGGAATGTTTGCTGAGAAAAGAGGGGTGAGGAAGTCTGAGAACATGTGGTTTTGCTCTGGCTCTGCTGGAGCAGATGTGAACAATCCATGCTCCTCTGGGCACTTCTCCTTCACTTTAGCCTCTGCCAGGGTCCAGCTTTTTCCAAGGATCCTCCTCTCCTCTAAACTTCGTCATAGTTTATTTGCTCCTATCACTGGTACTTATTCTGTATTTCTTAGTTTCCTTACCTGTCCAGCCTCATGTACCTCTGCCTCAGGTTAGGTTTTGTGAAACCTGGAGAAGTCTCCTCCCAGTCTAAAATATCAACTGCTGCTCTGCATCAGCACTGCTTCAGCATGAAACTTTCAGAATAACATTTTCCTTCTTTAAAGAGTTAAGACCTCTTCTCTGCAGCTAAACCTTTTCCTCCTGAGCTGTTTTAAGAAAGAAAGTGAGAAAAATTAAGCCTGAGACCAACACGTGGCATGGAAATGGTTTTCTGTGAATAAGAGACTTGTCATTTTATTCTTTCCTCCTGTTTTTTTGTACCTCTCACTGGTTGTCTCAGATTAAATTAGTCTGCACGACTGTGTTATTATCTCATTCCCCTCCTCCCTGCCATGCTGTGCTTTCGGTGTCCTTACATTTCCTTACATTGCTCAGCAGAGACTCTTTTTTAAAAAAAAACCTAAATAAAAGTGAGAAAAATAATTGCACAGTAAATGACAAGAATTACCCTGAGTACAGAGGACTGTCAGATACTGCTCTTCCTGCAGGATTTACACAGCAAGTACTCATCTGATGATCCTTTCAGGTAAAGTAATATATAATGTTTGTAATCTCATCTTTAAAATCACCCCCGTGAGTCTGGGCCGTGGCTGTGCTTTGCTGCCTGCTTTATCTGAGAAGTTCTGGCTCAGTGGGTGTGCAACATGGTGTCCTTTGATTATTTTGTGTGTTTGCTTTTTAAATGTTTGAATGCAGAAGCTTTAGAATGTCTTGGCTCCTTGTGAAAATGAAATTGGCAATAACATTGTTTAACAAATTTGGGAGACTTTCAAAGCTCTTCATATTGGTATTGCAGATTTCAGTTATTCAAAGTGTAGCTGGGTACCCATCAGGCACCGCACATACGTTAATTTTGGAAATAAGCTCATTTTAAGATATTGTTTTCAATGCAGCCAAGTTCCTGTTTTCTTACAGAAAATCATGATCAAAGTCCCAAAGCATTCCATGCGATATAAATGGACTTGGCATAAAGTTATTTTCTTGTGATGTCCAATCCAAGTTCCTGCTAGCTTTAAAGAGTTTTGATCACAGATAATTGTGTGCTGTTTACCTGCATATCTCAAGAAGCCTCTTACTCTAGTGATTTGGTAAAAATTCAGGTCTATCTTTATCAAGCGATTTACAGAATATATTTTTAGCAAGTCTGTCCTTGAAGTCAAAATGTTCAACAGATGACTTTTTCAGTATAGTATTTGTTGGCACCAGCTTGTGAAAACTGCAGTAGTTGGTGGTGGAGATCCACTGCTGGTTTAAGATCTGATTTTTTCCTCTACTCGGTAAACTATTGTGCACAATTTGGTATTAGTTCAGACCTAGTAGGGTGATGACTTCACAAAGAGTGTAAATAGGTCAGGCTTTTAAAGCGTGTCTGGTCTGCAGTTGCCCTGCCTTTGGGTCCAGTTCTACAGAAAATGGCCCTTTGCCCATACAAAATGCTGGGGAGATTTCTCAGCCCAAACAAAAAATATGCTGGGTGTGACTTCTCACGTTGCTGTTGTGGGAGACATATCAAGAGGTAGATGTATCAGAAGGTCAGATATGTTACCAGCTGGGTCGGTTAATTGTTTCTTGTGAATGTCAGAGTTGAAATAAAATATTGTCCTTTTATACTGTGGAACACTCAGTATTTTAAATGCCACATTCATTATTCTAATGGTCAACAATGAATCTGTGGTGCTTGCTATTTTTGCCTCTGAGGTATTAGAGTTAATATGTTTTTCTGAGCACTGGCACTGTAAACAAAGCATTGCTGTTTCTAACCTGTTGATAAAACTGTCTCCATTAGTGGGGGCGGTATTTTGGATACTGCTCTTTGCTGCATCACCTGGGCGCACTGGTGGCAGCAGCAGGTTTATTGTCCTTTCCCAGAGGAATACTCTGTATTTCAAGGACCTGTCTTCGGGGTCAAGATCTCTGGGGCTCTGCTCTTCTGGTTGTGTATATTTCTGTTTGGGTGCTGAGGTGGGAGGAGGACAAGGAGCAGCAGAAGAGACCATTGCAGGGCTCTGGTTTCTGTGTGAGAGCAAGTAGGTGGCTTACGGGTTAGTTTTGCTGCATTGGTTGGAGTGGTTCACAGGTGTTTGCAGGTGAACACATTTGCTTTGCTGTCTTTTATTGCTTTTGTCTGCCAGTTATTTCCTAGTACCTGTCAGCAGACGCTCTCATCAATCATGTAGTTTCCAGCTTTTTCCACTTTCTCCCTCCTAGAAACTCCTCACTCCACTCAGTCTGTTCCCAGCCTCCTGCACACAGCTCATGCCCATCCCAGGCACTGTAAATAGGAAACAGAAGCTGGTTATAAAAGACCGTGAGGAAAGGTTTGTTGTTATTTCCAACCTTGTTCTTTTTCATTTAGACGAACTATATATACATGCACGTGTGTGTGTATATATATGTGATATGTGTGTGTATATATATATATATATATAAAATATTTCTGTGATAATCAGTGAATGCTCTTGCCTAGCCTGGAAATTATTCTCCTTACTGTTTTACTAACAACAATAATTGATTTAACATTGAAGTCTTTAAAATTTTCACTTCAAAATGCTATTTTCAAAACAGTCTCAAGCTCTTAGGAATTTCAATTTCATGGCGTTTTCTGTTTCAATATGCTCTTGAAGGATATGGCAGGCAGACACCAGAGTTTCTAAGCCCCTTTTTCTTTAAGCTTGATGTGAAGATCTTTGTGACTCCTGTTTCTAAAACTCTGCACCATGCATCTAGATGGCAAGCAATACAAAAGAATGATATGTTTTCAAAAGTGTTACATTATGGAAGCATAATCAATTGATTATCATCTATTTTAGTAGCCATTTTAATCCAATTATATGTACTTTTTCATTTTAATCTTTGGCATTCATTAATGAAAACTTAGAGCGTTGCTTGTAGCCACAAAAAATCAGATCGAGTACACCCTGCCCTACTTAAACTGTGTATTAGCAAAGCTACTTTTTCCTTGAGAAATACTCTTTTTCACAGATGACTATGACTTCCCAAGTGCTTAGGAAAAAACCTTCCCTAATTGATAACCAAAATTAATCACAGTCAGATACTTCCAGTTTGCATTTAAATAAAGTATTTCTCTGTCTAAATAAGCTTCCTTTACTTGATTATTCATATTGTAGTTCAAAATGTTTAAAAATGAAAGACAGAGTTGGATGAAATGTAGACTACTTTATACAGTGTGTATTTAATATAAAAGTCATGCATTATTCATTTTTGAAATTTGAATAACTTTGAATTTACCATCCCTGTTCATCTTTTCCTTTGATGAACAATTAATTATTAAAATATAATATTGTCACCATATGGCACAAAAATCCTTGAAAGTGTAAAATGAGCTTCCTTCTCCTGCGATCCTTTGATAAAGGGATACCATATTTGTGGTTTTGCACAGAGCATTTATCCAGCATCTTAAGTGATTCCATCATTGTAATTAAAAGGTTACAAAAGTTAGAAATAGTTAAATTTTTAATTTTAACTGCAACATTTTTTCTTAATTTCAAGAGGAAAGCGCTTTTCAAAATGTGCCTCTGCCTTCCAGGTCTTTCATGTGTAGTCATTGGCTGCTAATGCAGGGGATGCTGGCTTTGGGATTCATCGGGGCCCACTGTGTGCTGAGGGCTGATATAGAGAGAGACAGCTATGAAATAAAAATCCAGTGTCAAGGTTCTGAGTTTCTAGTTTTTCTAACCAAGTTCTTCTGCCTAAAAATGAGCCAATCAAATAAAATACAACCTTTTGCTGTGATTAGGACTACTTGATTAGAATCCCTTTGAACTTTGGCCAATCATATATATTTTAGTATTTATTATTTAAGCACACTTCTCACAGAGGTATTCTATGACGAGGAAAAAGTGTGGATTATTATTTGTTTGTTTCCTTTTTGGAGATGCAAATGTGGTCAAAATCTGCTTGAATTAAAAGGAAAGGAATTGTTCACTAAGAGGTTGCAGTATTGCCTTGACTTTTTAATAGAATTATTCATATTTTGGAATGCTAAAAGCTATGAAAACATCACAGACCTGTTGATATTGTGCAGAAAATAGAAGATACTCAAAGTGTGTGTATCATTGGCACCGTGCAGCAGCAGTGGAGTTAAAAAACTTCCCTGATTATCAGACTGCTGCTAAGAGGTTGAGGCAACTTCTGATTTGGTCAAGATTTCTAGAAGACTGTAGGATGCTGTGGAAGTGAATTCTGCAGACTTCGTCCTGTTTAGATGTGTGTATCAATCACCAGCCCACCTGCTTCTCCCTCCTCTTGGGGCAGGGAGGGGGTAGCAGTGGGTTTGCTCAGCAGCTCTGGTGAGACAGAAAGAAGAATTCCCTCTGCCCAAGGGTGGACTCCTGTTTGAGGCATGCAGGACATCAAAAGTAAGGAATAGAGATGTTTGAGAGAGGCCCACGTGTCAGCCTGCCCAGAGGAAGTGAGCATCTTTGCACAGGCTTGAGAGGGTGCTTCAGCCTCTGAGTCAACATGAACTGCAGAGATAAAATACTCAGGGATGGCAGGGAAATTGTCTTACCTGTAGCTGTTCCCTCCTTTTGCTTATTTATTTTTCTTCACAGTGTTAAATATTACCAGCTTGTCACTCTTACTTGAAGGTAAATGTTTCCAGTGCTTAGGTCAGGCTGTCAGGGAGATTCTCAGAGAAAAAAGGTTTGTCCCCAGACTGCTGGAAGGACTGTGTCAGATTTGGGAGAAGAGGTAACAGTTTTACCTGTGAAACCTATTTGTGGTGTGTTGTTGGCTGTGTCTGGCAGCACCCTGGCAGTGGCAGCGTGGGTGGGTGCAGGCAGGCCTGAGCAAGCACTGCTTGGATGTTGCTTTGAGCACCATGTTGAGCTTCAGCGGTGCCCTGTGTCCCTGCCCTTCAGCCCATCTGCCTGGCAGCTCCCAGAGAAGTTTGGCTGAGCAGCATGGCTCTGCCTCCTCCCTCTCAGCAATCCACTCGGTTTGACTCAGCTCCTGCATCCCTTTCCACCTCTGGCAGAGATGGGACGGGTACACTGCCCGATGCCCTTCGATCAGGCAGCAGCAAACAGGACCACTGAGGCCTGGCTGTGTTCCACTGAGATCTGTCTTGCTGCAACCAAGTTGGAGAGCCGTGTATTGAGTGCTGGAACCATTGAGTACAGAGTTATTTCTTTACTGACATAAACCAATGGGACATTTCACACCTGCACACGTTCATAATAGGAGGAGGGTCTGTGTTTGGGATGGGGCTTACTAGGATTCTGGCTGCTCTTTTAATAAACCACTCATCAGCTCTTACAGAGCCTTCCTGAGAGGGAGTTTCCATTTTTCATTACAAATATGATAAAATACATTTTTGCCATTACACCTTGTTAGGCTGCCTAGCAATGTGATGTCTGTTTTAAAGACACATTAAAAAAAAGTGTAATCTTTCTTGTCAATCTTCCCTGCAGAGAAAGAGACCTTTCTGGATCCCTTTGTGCTGAGGGAACTTCTGCCAACATCACTGGGGAGCTACTACCGCTACACAGGTTCCCTGACTACTCCTCCCTGCAGCGAGATCGTGGAGTGGATTGTTTTTCGGAAGCCTGTGCCCATTTCTTACCATCAGGTGTGTTTGTTTTGTCAGTGAAGCCCATCTCTTACTTTGCCCTCCTTAAGACTGTTTTCAAAACCCACCAGTTTAATTTGGAGAACACAAATGTTTCTTTTGACAAAAAAGGAAGCGTTGGTGATCTTTTATATTCTCTTAAGTAATATTGTTTCTGAACAGGAGCCATCAGTCTTGAGAAGACAGTAAAACATGAAACCCAGTTGCCCTTCAGTGATTTATTTGATATTGTTTTTGTTAAGATTAAATTAAGTCATGGTGTAAATAGTTACATAGAGCTCCTTTTTATTTTTTTTAATTGAAACTTTCTTTTTGAAGTAAAGTGAGGGATTTCAGTTCTGCTCAGATTTAGTAATTTGAACTAATTACATTAAAAAAGACATCTTTCCATTCATTCTCCGTGCTTAACTGTTTTTATAATACAGTAAAGCTGCCATTATGTGCTCAGAGAGCTGGTGCACAAAAATTAGCACATAGCAGCTTTTAATGCAAATAGACACAATGTCTGGAGTTGGAAGAATTATCCTGATAAAGCAATGTCTAGATGAAGTCAAATGTTCACCAGTTCAGTGTATTTTGACATTGTAAGACTGTTGTCTTTCAGAAAGCCAACCTGCTGGACTTAGTCTTGCCTCTTATTCAAGAAAGCCACTGTAAACAAACTTTTTACATACACTAATTCTGTAAAGTGCACATAAACCGTCCGCTGGGTGATTCTGACTGACAGATGCTGTACCCAAAGGTTTCAGAAGTAGGGAAGGCACTTGCCATACCCTTGTTCCAGGCTTTTTTTCCTCAGTGATCTCAGTGCTTCTCCCATAGACTCTTTCATCCTTTTTTGAAAGTCTGTGTTTAAAATCAGTTGCAGTGCTTTAGCTGAGGCCCTTCAGAGGCTGAGGGACATGTCACGATTCATGTCTCCAGCCACCCATCCTGGTGTTATTTCACAAAAGTACTGCCTGTGTTCAGCTCCTGGTCAGCAGGAACCATTTTGCTGGAGGCTTTCCCTGGAGCTCTCTGGCAGAGCTGAACACATCGTGCCCCCAGGCAGCCCCCAGTTCTGGCTGGAGCCTGGGACTCTGCACATGGTCCTGTTTGAATCAGACCCTTTGTTTTTTACAGGCTATTTCTCTGATTGTTGAGATCATTTTGAATTCTGTCCTTGCCTGCAGGATACTTGCAATCCCTTGTAGCTTTTCACTACATCAATAAGTTTACTGTTTATTATTTGGTGGCTGCAAGGCCTGGCTCATGCTCAGTTTTATACCCTGTGTATGCATCAGGTGGGTCACGACTTCTTTTTTCTATTTTAACAAATGCAAATAAAATGGTAAATACCAATTTCGGCTGTCGATATAAAGGTACTTTGTCCTGGCATAGCTCCTTTCCTGTGCTGTACAGAAGTAACTGTGCCAAATCAAGCCCTTAAAATTTGGCGTTGTGCTGCTCTGTGCATGTGTGTGTGGTTGAAGGGCTGGGAATTCTGTGTGTAGACAGACTTTCATTGATACTACAACACAAGTGGAATAAATAATAGTATTCCCTCCCTCCCTGGCAGCTCTAGATGTGAGTGTTTTAAGAGCCTGCCACCCTGCCACTGCTATTATTTGTTTCTCTAACAGAAACAGTGTAACATAATCCATTGCCATAGTTTAACCTTCTTTATCATAAACCCCATGAAGCAGCCTGTAATCCCAGGGGACAACAGTGATATTGTTTAATCTTTGTTGCTGTTCCAATTAAATTCTTGCTTTTGTGCAAAATACCTTGCTGGAAAAAGGACAGTAATGAAGTGGTCCATTGTGGAGGCTTCTCTATTTTATTCTCAGTCCTCCATCATCATCATCTTCCCCGATAATTAGACAACAAACCAGGACAAACTGTGTCACCCTGCAGATGCATTGTAAAGCTAAGTGCATTCAATGACCCAAAACATGGCATTATCTCTCGTAATGTATACCTCAGAATAGCTCATTGTGCTTATAACAGTTTCAGTATTTTTAATTGCCATTTGTATATCCAACCCATAGAAAACTACACACCAGGCTTTAATGGCTTGTAATCTCATGACTCAGAGTTTTAGATCAGGTTTCCCTGTATCCACAATAGTCTTAAAAGAGCTTTTAATTTCTTCTTCTGAACAGGAGCTTTTGTACTCCTTGAAGAGCATGAATGTGGCTCCTTGACTGCAGATCTTGGAAAATAATTTTTTTCTGGCAGCTATAGAGAAATTAATTTCATTTGTCTTAGATAATATTTTTATAGTGAAAGTGAGGTTGAAATGGCTTATATGTACTTCAACACATGAAAAGTGGAAGGTTAAAAATCATGTTTGAATTGGCAGTTGTTAAAATGCAATCATACCTCTCCAAGGTAGCATAGCAGAAGAAAATATTTTAAAAGTACTCTCCAAAAGTTTAAAAATTCAATTAATGTCACAGATGTCTAAGCCTAGAGACTTGACTTCAGAGAAGTAGTTACTGCCCAAGTTCTTGTGCTTTTATAAAGTCACCAGAAGCCCTGTTAGCTGGGTTCATCAAAACTGCTTCCAGTGCATGAAGTGCAAAAGGTATGTAAATAAGCACAAGAGTTTTGATCTATGCTTTTATAGAAGGGTGTAGCAGGATCATCTGTTGGGTTGGGGGTTTTTTTTAGACAAAAGTGTAAGTCAGTCCCTTTACCCGTTTTTTTAATCTGTCCTCCTATGCTTTTGAGGGGGTCCTGCTAATAATTAGGAAATGGTTTTTGAAATTTTTCAAGATGTTTCTTTGAAAGAATCAGAAACAGAATTGTGTTGAGAACATGGGAATAAGGCATTCCTATATGATGCAGGAAAAAAAGTACAATTCAAATCCCATCATCTGCACCTGCAAGCCTTGAAGCAGCACCTGAGCTCCCTGCCTGCAATAGGAACTGGTCATTGGTGGTCACCCCTCCCTGCTTGTCCCCTGCTGTCCCTCTGCTGAAGGGAGCTCAGATTACCGTTTTGAAGGGCAATTAAGTAATGGTAGTAGGTGCCTCATGAGTCAGTGGAGGATGCTTAACTGCTCTATTACACACTGCTTTGATTATTTTTATCAGTTCTGTCAACTGAGGCTGTTGTGATAATTCTTCCAGTTGTAAGGTTTGGGGCTCACATGCTTCTCCAGGGCTTTTAGAGCAGACACACTTAATGAAAAAGGTGTAAGTTTGAGTGAGCTGTCATTAAGATATGAATGTAATTCAAGTCCCTTTTTGAAGTTCTGGGCCAGATTCTCTGCTCCCAAAATCCATACTATCAATATGTGTAACTGATGTGATGCAAACATTATCAGGAGTGATTCCTTCTCTGCTCTGTCTTGCTCAGTCTTTCCAGCAGCAACATAACTAATTCTAGTTCTTGTCCTGAATGATAACAAGGTAACAGTAAATGCTGTACGGACCTTGATAGCTGTGAGAAAAACATTAGCTGAAGATATTTTCACCTTAGTTTGCTGGAATTTTTTTTCTAAGAAACACTAAGATACGAAGTAACAGAAAAGTTTTCCAATTACAGTTCTTGCTTACAGGTTAATATGTTTTCTTATAAATAGCTCAGATCTGAATCCAACAGAAGAAATTTATTCCCAGAGGAGTATATGCTAGCTGTGCCTAAAAGTGCAGCATGAGCTGTCTGTGAAGCTTAGCCTGGCAGCTAAACTTCGTAGATAGATTTGGAGATAAGGAAGCATTTCCTTATTCAGATGAAAGCCCTTGGTGTGGAATGACCTAGAAGCACTTTTTGACGCGATACTGTGAAACAAAACAGTGCCAGCAGCGAGGAAGGTTTGGTAAGGCTGTGTCACACACAAAATCCTTCCAGACAAGGGGTCTAAGGACAAATGTTTCTTTGCCAATGACAGACGTCCACAGGTTCTAGAAAGCCTTCTCCCATGTTGGGCAGGATAAGCCCTGTGTCAAGATAAGGTGGTTGACAATAATTTCAGTGGGCAGTCTGGCTTCCCATGTGGATTTATCAGTCTTGGCATCAACATTTTACTTCCTCACATTTTATTGTCTTATCAGCCACCCGGATTTCACCACATTGTTTTTCTAATTAATGTCCCTTCTCTCCCCTGCCATGATGGCTGCGATCAGCTGGAGGCATTTTACTCCATCTTCACCACTGAGCAGCAAGACCATGTCAAGTCTGTGGAGTATCTGAGGAATAATTTCCGACCACAGCAGAGCCTGAACAACAGGAAGGTATCCAAATCTGCTGTGAAGGATGCTTGGAACCAAGATATGACAGACATCTTGGAAAATCCGCTCAGCACAGAAGCTTCCAAAGGTAGATTATACTTTAGAATTTTACACTTGACTAATAGGAGAATTTTTTCTGTCTACTTTGTCATCTAATGGTGTCAAGAGCAGCTGTGAGCTACCAAAGAAATAATGCAGGTTTTGCAGGCATTCCTTGTTGGCAAGTGTCAATGAATTAACTAATTCTGCTTATGCTGCAAATACCTGTAGAACTCGTTGTCACAAAGTGCCACGCAATACAGCCTCAGAATATGTGGGTCTCAAAGCCACAAAATATGAATCTCAAACTGGCAATGTCCCTGTTTCTGCCAACTGTCTGTAGAGCTGTGGAGATGCCTGGCAAAAAGGGAAAACTAAAGGACCAAGGTCAGAGGTAAAAATTCAGCCCCGTTAGCACTGACACATTGGGTATTTGAATAGAAATAGAGTATCCAGATGTGGTTATGGGTTTCATATCTCCAGTAACAAGACTTCTGAAGAGCTATCGACCTTTTAATTCAACATTCGTATTAGTCTATTGGTAATGGTGATAGGGGGAAAAGAATCTCTTCCTTTTAGGCAGGTGATTTTCTAATGTCTTGCTGAAGTGTTTCATGTGCCTTTTTGTAGAGCAGCTGGGGCTTGCTTCTGTCAGACACCAGATAATGAGCTGGATGGAGGCAGGTGGGAGGGAGGTTGCTGTTACACTGGCCCAGGCAGCCCTGGCTAAAGTAGAGCATCAGAAATTCTGAGAGAAATGTGTTCTGGATATAGTAAGACTAGAAATAAATATCAAATAAATTTACTACTTTTATTTGCCTTTGTGGTGTTGACTGGTGTTATTTATAGGTAGAAGAAGTGACATGTACTTTCCAGTCTTCAGTCGTGCAAAGTGCTTGGTGCTTAACCAGTAGAGGTAAAGAAGAGAGGGGCAGTTTGCCAGAAGGAAACAGCTAAGCAGATTTATGATCTTCCCTGTTTTACCTGGCATTTTCACCTGGCCAGGCACAGAAAGTACAGATTTTAGAGGACGTGAATCATGAAAACAGCTGCATTCAGCAACCTCACCCTCCCAAGAGTCTGCTGAGAGAGTATATTTCTCAGGGCTCATTATTCTCTGAGCGTGCTTATTTATATATATATATATATATATAATATACACGTACACAAACCTCATGTGCTTTAAAGGCAGCCTTGGGACAGAGAATTTACATCAGAAGTGAGAAAGATCTTGGGAATGAAGAAACCCTCCTATACTTGGATGCTCTGGCCTGTAGTTTTCAATCAGTGTTGTAACAGCAACATGTGTCAGTAATTGCTTTAGTTATATCCTCTGTACATATTATTTACCCAGAACAGTGATGAAAGTTAATGGGTTACATTATGTTAGAAGTGACAAAACTGACTAGTTTTTATTTTGAGTGCAGCCAAGGTACCTCTGGTATAACATTCAAGAAGATTTAACTGCTTTGGCCACCCGCCTGCATATTCCTCACTTGCTGGATCGTTTATAGAATTATAAAGAATCTTTGGGTGATTTTCACCACCATAATAAATAACTGAAACCCTCAATTTTGTCAGCACATTCCAAATGCTAAGGTCTATAGTTAATGGGATGATCTTGAATCTGGAACTGTCGAGACCAAAGGAGCACCTTGAATAGCTGGGAAGATTGACCATGACTTGGATCCAAACCAAGCACACATGGCTTAGTTATCATGACGTGAGCCAGTCTACAGGAGCAAGGCAGCAGCACAATCATTAGTCCATGTTTATATGGTTTGGTTCTCAGGACTGGTTTCCTGAGCAGGCTCTCTATGTGTCCTCTCCCATCACGTTCAGGTACTGTAATACCCTGTACTTGTGCCCATCTGGGAATTTGAATTTATGACAAGAGAGACCTTCCAGTGGGGGACATGCATTTCCCATGGTCTGACAACATTCAGTGTGCCATCTAATGGCAGGGATGATGCTGGAGTTGGTGCTTTCTATGTCCCCTGAGCTTTTGCTATAAGAGGCTAATGGCTGGGCAGCCAGTCATTCTGTACCAGCTTTGTTAGCTTGTCTCTTTCTGGGTTGTGTGTGCAACAGAGGACACTGAAAATAGGTGCATTTTTTTCATGAGCTTAAATAGGTTGGCGCAGTGTTGCTAACACAAAATGGATTGTAGTGTATCCTCCAAAGGTTACAGGGATGAGCTATAGCTCTTCCAGAAATATAACAGTGTGGATGTTTCTGGCCCCTTTTTTGACAAGGGTGAATAGTGATGATGTGCCTGGTCCACTGCATATTCTGAACTACTGACATATAAATAAAATGAGTTGAAGTCATAATACTTGAGTGAAAGCAAAACCTATTGTTTATTCAGCTAGTAAGTATAGTTCCTCTTTATACAGTGTCATTCATGCAAAAGTACTGAGGAACTGAGAGCATGGAGTGCTTTCCAGCCAGACAATCTTGCATACAACTATAGAAGAGTGTAAGGTTAGCATGACAAATTTACTTTATGCAGATTCTTCTGCAAACCTCCTGGTTGCACCTCAATGCTTTCCACATTGCATTAGGCAATGTGACCAATGGCTGTCACATGTTGACTCTTGTCTGCCCTCCCTGTTCCTGATTTGTGTGTTGTATAAAAAGGCAAGGTCACAAAAATGTGTCTTTCACTTGCTGCTAGGTGATATGGTTTGTGATGGTCTGCAGCTCTGGAGGGGAAGTTCAAGTTTGTTTGTCGGTGTGAATTTTTGCAATTTGTTTCCTCTGTCACACTCTATTAAGTCTGTGGGCAGTGTTGCTAATCTGGAAAACAGGGTAGTATTCATTATGTAAGCCTTTCTTATTTTGGAGGAAAATGTGCCCAGAACAATTTGCATAATGTTCAGAATAATTTTCAGAATTCTCTGGTGAGTAGGGAATTTCAGATCAACACGAAGCAATGCAGCTCTGCAGTGGTCCATTGGCAAATGTGCCATCCTGAACAGTTTGGTATCAAAGAGGGATGCCTTTTCTCTCAGCTGTGAAAGCTATCTCAGGTCACAAAACTGTGACCAGCAGCATAACCTACAGATACACTGGAGGAAAACTTTCTCACTTTATACCTGTTATCTGAGTATTTCTTTAGCAAAATCTCAAAAGTGGTGGCATTTGCTAAACAAAATGTCTTCTGGGAAAGGTTATTTTAGGTCAGTGCATTTGGATCCATTTTGTTAACCAGGATGAATGTTACCAGCCTTTTGCTTTGCAGTTACTCTCCTCTCCCTTCTCTTTTTTTAATTTTAAAGAGGCAATGAAGAGAGGGGCATTGTTTTCAATCATCAGAATACAAGATGGGGAAATAATTTAGCTAATTTGAAATAGGACTCATTTTTCACTTACAAGTGAAAACGCCAGATTTTCTTTTGTGTCGGAGTTTAACAAGAAGAGTTATTTATTCCAATATTTCATTCCTTCCTCCTATTGGCAAAAGCTGATTTAAAATAGTTCTCTTGAGGACTGCTTGTATGCCCAGAATGAAAGCATATGCATAAGACCTTTGCTGAATCAGAACCCATGAGCTGAGCTTAATTTTTAAGTTGACCCTGGAGCTATTTCAAAAAACCATACAGATGATGTTTAAAGATCTTATTTCTGAAATACACCATTCAGGTTAAATACTGTTCAGCTATGGAATTGTAGTAACTGGTGGGTTGATAGTAAACCCTTGTACAGTGATACTTTTTAAGATTAAACTTTCAGAGATCCAACCTATACAGCGGATCATGCTCTTAAATCAGGCAGATCATCATTTAACAAGGGCTCACCCATGTTGCAATATTAATTTATGTAAAGTTTTGAAAAGTTAAAGGTTCTCTGTACAGACTTTCTAAGCCAAGAATGCATTTGTAAAGCACTAATCAGATACTGTAATTACCAGTGACTGTGGCAGTATCTGACTTTTTGGACAAGACAATCTCTGTTAAAATCACCTCCTTTCTTCTATGGCCTGTCCTCTGTGGCTCAGGACTGTGTTGCTCTGTAACATCATATATTGTGCTCCTGCAGCTCCTGGGCTGCTTTCAAGTAGCTCTGGTAGAGAGATTGCTAATTATTTATTGGTTTAATAGTGTACATTGCTCTTCAGAGACAAACAGAATGCTTACATAAAAGTCCATCCAGTTCAAGGATGGGTCTGCAGGACCCTTGCTACTTTCACATGTTGTCCCATCAAGAAGAACTGTATTTACAAAACATTACCTGCTTTAGTAAAGGGCATGGAAACTCAGGAGGAAAAGCTGTTTCATTTCCTTGTTTCAGGAAGTACCTCATGTGCAACAATACTTGCCCATTTTATTTTGCTGCTGATTACATCAAATGTTTCTTTCTCTTTATGGTGTTTTTGTTTTTTTTTTTTTTTAAACTCAAACCCCCCTTTAACCTTTATATCTCATTAAATATGCTGCATGCCTTAGAACACTTAAACAAGCATCCCATGTGAGGGGCTCTTGACATCAGAGTTTTCTTTCACAGATGCCTGATTACTTTCCCAAAGGTGTCTGATTACTCTTTGCTGGAGTCTCAAATAATGCTGTTTCCCATCAGTGGGATTTTTGCCTTAGAATACCATCTGTAATTATGATCCTAGCCTAAGTTAAATAATGAGCAGTCATAAATTCACTCTGGTAAACCTTAGCTTTGGACTCTAACAGCTGGGACATTTCTCTAGTACTGTACAGGTGATCATTTTCCTTACTTATTTTTGTTATGCGCTAGTAATTCACAGTTTGGAAGTCCTTTAAACTTAATGCCACTAAAATCTGGATAGAAGATATTTGGATTTTCCTCCCTGCATGCCTTGTGCTGGAGGCATGGTTCAGGCCATCCGCCTGCAGCCAAAAGTACTGCACTTGCTCAGTCAAAGCAATTCAGTTCTTATTTACCTTTTCATGGCTCCTGATGTCAGAAATGAGACTACAGCCTTCTGTAAAGGTGTATTGCCTTTCTGCACAGCACTTGAGTGCACCTCCCATGCAGCAACATCCAGAGGTCCAGAGATTCAGTGCACTGACATCATCTCTTAGAGGCAGATAGTTTAGAGCATTGGCAGCAGTGTTTCTGAATGAGAACAAATTATTTGTCTCATTTATAGCTTCTGTTATTACTTCCAGCAATTTGGTTTTGCTTTCTAAGTGCCCATGTTTTATGAAAACTGTCTCAAAACAATTTTGCAGTCTCTTCATGTCCTCAGGTTCTCTCTGGGAGTCCAAAAAGAGTCTTAGGCAGAGTTCTGCTCTTGTAGAATGTCATTTTTATGTTTTAGTCAAACCAAAATTACTAAAAAATACTCAATAGTAATATATAACATATCCAAAACAACAGCAAAGTGAAGGTAAATTTAAAATTATTAATTATTGAAAATTTAACTCGGGATGCCTAAAATGAAATTTAGCTATTTATTTTCTTCAAACATCTCAGGAAGGATGAAAATAAACAAGAACCTATTTTAGTTAATTTACAGTACGTTTACCATTAGCATTGATTCTTTTTGTCCTTTGGAAGAATCTTGGAAGTTTTCTTCATGGATTAACAACTCCTTCCTGGTTTCCTTGGATAACTGGGCTTTTCGATTTCATTTTGCTATGGAAGTTATCCTTTCCCAATTCTACTCTCCTTTAATCAGGTCAGCACCTTACTAGGTGTGGTGCAAATGAATTAATGTCTCATCATTAGGACTTCTGTTTGTGTAGCAGTTTGGCTTGGAGCAAAAGGTCACAGTTGAGGGTGGTGACACTGTTCTGCTCATTGCTTGCCCTGCTTCTTGGCACTACAGACTTGCCCCGGTCTGCCACTGCCTTAAGTACTCCAAGTAAAGGTACTCACTTGCAGCTGCAAGAATCTCTTTTTGAGCCTCAAGTGACTGCTGAATGCACATTTTAGGCAGAAATCAGTGTGTTCTTTCTGCATATTTCATCTCTTCCACTTCAGCCCTGTCTTGCCCTGCAGCACTGGCTAGGTCCTCATGTATGCCGTTGTCTTGGAGAGTGTCCTGCAAAAGCAGGAAAGGACAGGCTTCTGCCTTCTAGAGAGTGTCAGGTAAGGTGGAACACAAAGCTTTTCATTAAAAAAACTAACCCATTTTGAGGAGTAATCAAATGCAAAAAGATGTGGTACTTATACCTGACATAGGTCTCATGCTTCCCTTGCAGTGGCTCTGTTCTGTAGGGTTCTGTTTTACACCTGTAAAAACTTCTGTGTGGTTGCAATGTGAAGAGCGTGTGTGTCTGGACCTGAATGTAGGAAACAACTTACCAAAGGATTTTTTAATAGGCACTAAGTCACTGCTCTGAAGAATCTCTAATTCTTCAGAGATTATGGAGCAAGACGAATTCAGTGTGAAAGGGTAGGTGTGGCTTGGGTTTACAGCTGCCACTGAAGCTGGGAGAGCTGAGCTTGATGATTTATTCTATTTACACCTGGAGGGAATTCCTTTCTGCACTGCCTACCTGCTGGCCCAGCTGTTCAGCCCACAGAAGTACTAATTTTAGTTTGAACCATGAGTGCCTGCAGCTCATCCTTTCTGTTGGAAAAAGCCTCCAGAAACTATGAAAGGAAAGCTGCTTTCCTAATCTGATTTTGGGCATCCTGCAGGCGTGTATTGGGAGCTTCTACCAGCCCGACTGGCTTATCCTTCCTATGCTCCCCAGTCCAAACAACCCTCACCAGAACATTGGAAAGGTCAGCTTGGTTAACATGGCAAATATGTGTTCTTCTGGCAGGAAATTCTTCTTTCTCCCCATTGGTGCTGTTTGTGCCACTGAATGTGACCACACGTGTGGCACAAACACACTGTGTAAATAAGGGCACAGGTGTACATTTGAAACACAAGTCACCTTCTGTCTGCATACATGGATGTGTGCAAAACAAATACTAAACTTGCAGAGCAGGTCTTTGTCAGACATCAGTTTAGCCCAGCATGGCATCTGATGGTGCAAGGCTGATCTGCACTGCTAAGGACTCAGACCACAGTTGTAGAAAACACTATTTGTGAAATATTAAATACTAAGATGCAAACACGCAGTCCATGCCTTTCAGTAAAACAGGATCTGTTGCTGTGATGCCATGGAAATTTAGGTGCTACAAAGCCATACAGGTATTAATCCAAATGCAGATTGTGTCCACCTTGGGAAATGGGCAAGCAACAGAGGAGCAAACATCAGCTTGTCCAGACCCCCTCTGTCAGAGGGACTCATGTGCCCATTTGCTCATGAGGTTATTTCTCAGGGTTCATAAAATAAGTGTGGGGTCTGTTATTGTCCCTCACACCTCAGGAAACAGCCCTGTTTGTTTGAAGCATAGTGGAAGGTAAAAGCAGCAAAGATAAATAGTCTGTCTCCTAGCTACATTCTGCCTGTGGATTGAAGTAGATCAACACAAATATTTGTGTGTACAGCATGCTCCAGAGCCTGCCAATGCCTGCTGGCAAAGTGCAGGCAAAGGTAAAGGAAAAATGTGTGCTACTCTTTAAAGCAATTATCCTTATGTATTAATAATGTTATTTATAAGCACTCTGAGAAGCCAACAATGTACACTAAAGCAAAAAAACCTGCAAACATTTAGTAAAAAGGGGGAAAATGTTATAAGTATACCTCTTAGCACTTTCTGATATATTAAAACCTGTGTTGTCTCTGCATGTGATCTTCGTAGTTTATTTGTTGTCCTTTGGGAGCACAGCCCTTGCTGAACTCTGGGATTGAATCCGAAGCCCAAAGCATGCTCTTGTTTGTTGTGGATTGGAGTGTCTTCCCAAGCACCTCCACTGAGTCACACCAGTCCAATGTAGCCAAATCTGGCCCTGTATCACTTCCTTTACCATGGCACTGAAAGCAAGTGTGAGTTTTCTCATTGCAGCATAACCCATGTTTTTATATTTCAGTGTTTATTTGAAGTTTTGAGGATCTAATAATGAGAAGGAATATATATGTGTGTGTAAGGTATGGATGTAGTTGAAAGTATTTTTCTTTTCTGTTGTTGGCATTGCTTTTTTCTTGTCTGCAGTCAGGTTCCTGGGGGTGACAGAGCTAACTGAACTTGGTGCAGTGTTTTGGCAATAGCACAGACACTGATCACAGCTTTCAGGCACTCTGAAATCATCTGGGATGCCTGTGGCTGAGCTGGGGGTTATTACAGAAGCAAGTGGTGCATCTGTCCTGCAGGATTGGCCCTTCCAGCTCCTTCACAGGGCTGGGGCAGAGGGGAAGGAAACACTCTCTCTCCCCCAAGAACTTGTTGGCCACCAACATGTTTGCCCCTATGGGGAAGAGAGACATGAAACCCCCATACTGACCTCTCAGTTTCTCTTCTCCTGAGCATGGGGGAAGAAATGCCTCAAGTACCTTCGTTGTGCTCCTGCTTTGTAAGGCAGAGACACTGTTCCCTGCCACTCATCCTGTTGAATGAATCATCCTGTATACCAGACTAGTAAGAAAAAGAAATGAGGCCTCTCTCACCTTACAGGCAGGAGCTGCCTCACGGAGCAAGACAAGATCCTTGTCCCTGTCTTTCAGTTACCACTGAGCAGCTTTGAGCCAGTAACATGCTATGGGCACATCGTGATGCTGATGTTGCCCCTTCCATATATTAATTGCCTTAGAAGATCCCTGCCCGTGTCACCACAAGGGATTCAGGATCTCACTGTTATGCTGCTTTTCTGTGCTGAAAATTGTCAGGGTTTCAGCACACAACATGTATCCCACGGCACCAAGGAGAGGAACAGCAGTTTTGCTTTGCTGAGACATTCAGCAGGAGGGAGAGAGTGGGATTTTTCAAAGGAGGGCATAGCACAGCTAGAAATAACTGCCTTTAAAGTGGTGACATTTTTATGCATGGACAAGCTAACTTAGAACATTTTTAGAGGATTTTATAAATCCTGCTGATCCCAGTGGAACTAGATTTGTCATATGAGGACCTGTTTTACAGGAAGAAAGTATACAAGCCATAACTGAATATACATTTCTTGCACTCTCTCAAAGTTTCCCTAAATAGGTCTTTTCTAACCACAGGTAGCATATGCAAAAAGCATGATGAAACTCAGAAAGTTTGGCTGGTGTTACATTTCTGTTTTTGAAAGAGAAATACAGGCTGCTTTTAAGGAACAATATTGATAAAAAAGGCTGTAATATTCTCTTACATGCCCTTTCTGCATTCATGGATGTGTGTTAGTATCAGCAATTAATTTTTGCAAAACAATAAGCCCTTTTTTTTGTTTTTCAGCTCGCTGAAATGGAGCTGCCAGGAGCTTTTGGATTAAGCTTTATCAGGCTTTCAGTTAGGAAAGCCTCGTGGAGATTACGTAGCCAAATACAACATACAAATCAAATTATGGGAGAGATGAATGCAGAGTTGTTAAATTAATTTAGTTTTTAGTTCCAGCCCACTGGAATGTTTTTAACATGAAGAAAATAATTCTCTGCTCTATGGCTGGCTGGCCCAGTGCTTAGGACTGTATCAGCATGCTGCATTCATCTGCCACTGGCAAACAGGTTTTCTCTAGGCTTGAGTGAGCCGTGGAAGATGAGGCTGGCCAAGATGCTGCATTGCCCCTGCCTTCCCCAGTGGGCTGATCTGCAGAGAACAGCCTGGGCCAAGCTGCTGGACAGCCCCACGCATGGCCAGCAGCTGGGAGAGCCACTGAGGCTGCCCGAGTTGAGTCAGGAGCTTCCTCCAGATGCAATGCTCCTGCCTCTGCAGGGCTTTTCCAGAAGGCCAGAGCCAGCTTGTGTGCCAGGCTCTCCAGTTCAGGTATCCTGGACAGGAAGGTGAGGGTGTTTTTTCCCTCCAAGAGGTCCAGGGCATGTCTGTGCCAGCAGTGAGGCATGACCATAGTACTGCAAAGGCTCTTGCCTGTTCAGTGCCTCTGAGATGTGGCCTGGTTGCCCCAGCCAAGGGTTTCTGCCTCCACAAGTCTTGGCACAGGGCCACTAACCTAGGACACAGTGACTTTGGTGTCCTGCCATACCTGTGTAGGTATCTGCTCAGGACTGCATATACCACAGAAAGATATCCTGAAAGCCCTCACAATATTTATTATCCCTCAGGATTGGAATTTTAAAGAGAATATCAGTAATATTTTTTTCTAAAATTAGCTGAGGTTCTATTTCAGTGTGGAATAATGCTGGGGTTTGGGTTTGGGTCTTTTTTTTTTTTCAAGAAATCATGAATTCACAGGCTTTCTTTTTGCTTATTAAGCCTGGTTTTGTTAAAATAAAAAAAAAATGGAAAATAAAAGCTTGTGTTTCTCTTTAATGTGTCCTGACTAAACTTCCCCCTTCCCTGTCCCAGCCTCTTACTGCATTTCTCTCTTCTTCAGCTGCACATTTTGCAAAATCAGTAGAGGTTGTTTAGCGTGTGATTCTTTTAATCCTCTTTGAAAAATCCAAGGCACAGAGAGTATTGAAAGAAAATTTAGATCTCTGGGAAATGTGAGTTGTTTTATAGATGGTCAAATCATTGCACTTTTTTCTTTGTCTCTCAAACATTCACTATGTTATTATGTAACACTTTAATGAAATCATCAAATTGAATTATTGGATCAAATGTTTCTTTATTCCATTGTGTCCTAAGCAGGTTTAGTTAAATTAATAAAACCATATATTTCATTTTATTAAAAAATATTTCTTTTTTGCCCATTCATAAGTTGTTTAAAAAAATGTGGTTGAACAGAAAAGGTTGATTAATATTAAATTACTTCAGGTACTGCTCTGTGCCTTGGAGTAAATTGAACCAAGTCATACTAAGTCATGAAAATTTTGTAATATTTACTGAGAAATCACAGTATTGTAAATTCATCCTCATTTTAGCTTGCTGTGAATGAGGCTTGTCCTCAGTGAAGTCACTGGAGTCACTCAGGTGATTACAAGTGCTCACGACCATCTTGGATCAGGGTGCAGGGTCAGGGATGGTCTCCTGACTGAGCCTGTGAGTCTCCTATTTACCCTTGGGAAATACCCACTTCTCTGGCTGGCATGAGCTGTTCCAAATGGCTTCCAGGCTGGCTGCAGAGAGTGGCACAGAATGGGGGACAAGGCAGCCCCCTCTCCCTGGAATGGCTCAGGGTCCTTGTATGAAAAGCAGCTGGCCAGACATCGTTCAGAGGGCTGGTGCAATTAAGGTAGATCTCTCTGTCTCTCAGGAAGGTTACATGCTTGAATTATTTCTAAAACAATTTGATGCATGATTACTTTAAATATATAAATCTCTGCATGTCCTCCTGGAGGACAAGGACTGGGTAAGAGTTTTAGGTCCGGGTAGTCCTTCACCCTGGGCTCCTATCTCTGATGGGATTTGATTAGGTGGAGTGATAAAGGCTGGCCTGGCATTTTGAAGTGTAATTCTGTGATGACAAAGGGCATAAAAGAGGGCAGTTATGATTTATTGGTGCAGTTATCAATAAACAGTGATGTCAGGGAGAATTGATCTGACCATCTCAGTGGAAAGAGGTGAGCGTGGAGAGGCATACCAAGGCTCAGGAAGTTCTGTAAATAATGATAACACCGATGGCTTTCAGCTGTCCCCTCTTGTCTAGGTCCTGGCTACCTTCATGCTGTGCTTTGGGGGACCAGGAGGGAGCCAGAGGGAAGGCATCTGCAGGCAGCAGACCGTGGTGTGGCTTCTGACTTTGTGGCACTGACAGCAGAATGCTGTTTTGATCCCTTCAGCTCAGTGTAAATAAAAACTCACATACATTTATCCAACACTTCGAGGTGCTGTAGGGTCTGTTTGTTTTGCTGGATCATCCTTCTGGGTTGAGCAGAAGGATCTACTGCAAAACTGCAGGATTGCCACCCCTCATGGCAAGAGCAAACATCAAAGATTTTTTCTGCTCAAGCATATTTCTGCAATTTATCTTGTTCAGCTAGCTACAAAATGTGACTTAAGCATTTGACAGGTATTTTTCTATTGTACAGATAATATTGGTGTTTGAAGCATTTAATACTTTTTATTTAAGAACTGTAGCTACTTCAGTAACGTGACAGCAAAGCTGCATGGCTAACCTGCAAGTCCAGGCATAGGAATAGATGTTTCTCCTTTCAGTGCTGCCAGGACTCTTTAGAAGTGAAATAATGGCCAAATATACACGTGGTCACATACCTGCAGAGCGCAAACGAGCTCAGTGTGTTGGCTTTAACAGGAAAAGTCGTACTGGGAAAAATAATTCTGCAAACAGTGTCAGCCTGATGGTCTGGGTGACACTTTGCCTTTCCTTGGAAGAAAAGACCAGCTCCTTTGCCACGGCACATGTGTTTAGGTATCATTGCAAGTGATTTTCCTTGGTTCAGCGTTTATACTGAGAAAGAGAATGTGAGAATATGCCCTGAACTGGGTATTTTAAACGTGATTTTTAAAGCTTGGAAAAAATCTATACTCTTTATAGCTGGGAAGAGGAGTTTTCCCACAGCATGTGAGTGCCATCTAGTGTTATGCGTCCCCACCCGGACCTTTCCATGGCAACTCCTTGAAACCAGAGTTTCTTCTGCGCTGCAAGGGGACTGTGCACACCCCACCCCTTGAGGGGCCGGGCTGGATTTGTGCCTGGGCTTGGTCTGCCCAGCATTATTTTGAGTTTGGTACTGCTGGAAGCAGAACCTGTGTTTTTCAGAGAGGTTAAGCTGTCCCTGTGCTGATGTTCCCACTGATTTAAGTATGGCTGAGAAGTCCCTTGTCCCTCCATGCTGCAGGCAGGGTCAGGAAGGCAGGGCTGGCTGGAGGTTCCTCTGCCTGCTCAGAGGCTATGGCCAAGCCCATCAAGAGCCACTCTTCCCAGCCACACTGCCCTGTGCTGGTGATACATTACTGACAATCTATTGAGCATCTTTGGAGGAAGATATATAGAAAAAGGAGTACAAAATAATTGTAAAAATGTACTAGGTTAGCTGGAAAACATTTACTGACCCAGTAGTGCCACATTTTCAGAAGTTTTAACTCTTCCCAGGGCCAGCAGAGCATATTGGAGTATTTACCCCTAAAGAGCAGCAGAGCATGGATGAGGGAAGTGGATCAGGTCCACTGTATTTCTTAATGTTCCAGTGCAGAGCTCTTAAGTCACAAGTTAAAGTGTAGGTACAAATGTCAGGACTGAGACTTTCAAGAACTAAGCAACCTGCCTGCAGAGAATGAATTCTCTCATTCACTTTACTCAGGAGAGCAGAAAGCAGCTGCAGGTGGTATTAAATTCCACTGGTCTCCGTGGATTGCAGTCTAAGCTGTTACTGTAGTCCCGACCATTAAAGAAAAAAACCTAGCTCTTAGGGTGAGGCGCCATTCTTCCTGTTTGTTTTCTCTAGGTTATTTAGAAGAGCTTCTTATTTTTTCCTTCTGTTTTTCAGCTTGCAGCACTCCTCCAGTCAACATGAAAGTGCAGCCTGTGAACAGGACAGCGCTACTGGTAACCTGGAACCAACCAGAAACCATATACCACCCTCCAATCATGAACTACATGATCTCATATAGCTGGACTAAAAATGAAGATGAAAAGGAGAAGACTTTCACCAAGGATAGTGACAAGGACCTGGTAAAAGCACAGCATCAACCCCAGACATATGTATCAAGCTATCCTTATATTGTTATTTTCTTGGTGGAAGGAGATAAAGAAAGAAAGCAGTTGTTACCTTATAGGCAGGCTAATGTTTGGCCCACAATGAATTGCTGTTTAAATGTTCAGCATTAGTTGAACGTTGCCTAACAGGCTACCCAAACACTGGAGTGTGAATTTATAGTTTATGTGAGTGCATAAAGGACTGAATCCACAGACACTTTTTCATGTAGTGTTGCTGAGAAGCAGCTGGCTTGGGAAATGATGAGGCTCTGAATACCTTTTGGCTTGTGTTCAACTTGCAGATTTTCACACTAAGTGTCCCATCCCCCAAAATCTGTTCTTGGGTTCAGGCTTTTCACTGTTCATAGCCCCTTGCAGACTTTGGAGCAGTTTCTGGCACTATGTGCTGCCAGAGGCAGGAGCTGTGTAGTTAGGGCTTGAAGATTATTTTGGAGTGGCCCTGTACAAGCACTGCCTACATCTGGCAGTGTGAGAAAAAGAGGGAAGAGCAAGACAGTTCCAATACAGATGGAAGCACTGCTCTGTCTCCTCCATTTAGAATTTCATCTGCTTATCATTCTTGTCTAAGTGGAAGCAAGTATTGTACTGGTCCTTAACATTCTCTACATATAAAATCAAAGTGACATATTCAGGTTTGAAAGGCCTCCATTTATTGTTAATCAAAGAAAACCTCCAGAATAATGAAATCAGTAATCATATATGCACATGAAAAATGCAGCAGCACAGTGTTATTCCTAATGACTGTTACCATTTTTTTTTTTTCAAATACACAGTCCTCTGGGCCCATTCAATCAGTTATACAATAATACTTCTCTTATTTCCTTAGATGAAGATTCTTTTACTTCATTTCCATTTATATTTTCAATTTCCCCAGTAGACGTTGTTATCTGGGTCACATTAGGGAACAATCTGCCTCATGAAATCAGAAGGGAATCCACTGAAAGGCACCCAAGGTTATGATGTATTGTAACCTCTCTCTTGTCATAATTTCATACTGTTAAGGGAGATTTTTTTAATAAGGTATAAGGAGGAGAGCCTTAATCAGCAAAAATGAGGTGGGCACCATGAAATCATCCTATTTTATGTAAAAGAAATAATTACAAGGGCAAGGGATGTGATGGAGTGATAGCTTGGAAATAAATTGCACTGAAACCCTGTGCTGTTCAGCAGAGCTTTGGGTTAAGAAAGCAATGACAGCTCAGTCTATTTTAGGGGCAAGAGAAGAAGAAAACCTCTTGTCAGAGGGAAGTGCAGATTGTTAGCAGTGCTCTGGCAGATGCAGTTGGGCTGTCCCATCTTGAATCAGAGCTAGACAGTGTTTAGCTGTAGAGATCACAAGCATTTCAAGTGACTCATACAGCTACTCCTGTGAACTGATGTGATTGTGTACTAAGGCAGCTCTGAGGTCTGGGGGTAAGCAGGGATATCCCAGCCCAGCATGCTCAGCCATCGTGTTGCGTAGTGCACCAGCACCAAATTGCCTTAGCTAGTTTGTTGCAAAAGAGACAGTTTCAATATGCAGTGACCTTTCTGGCCTTATCCTGTGTTGGGGACGTGGATGTCCACCTAAAATACCTTATTATAATTGCTGTAAAGTCGAATGTCTTGAGTTTTAAGTTCTTCTGAGGAGAGCAGAGACATTGAGGCATGAAGACTGTAATGAGAACAGATGTGGAACATGTTCATTTCTTTTTCATGAGCAGAGTCAGCAGTGTCTGGGTGCATCCCTTCAGCCTTCAGCCTTGCCCTCTCTAGGGAACCACTGAATATTTCTGTGTAGAAATATAGCTTGTCTTACATGGCATAAATGTCCTGTGTTAGCACAATGGTTTATATATTTCAAACTGATCATGGACAGTACTGTGGGGGTAAAAAACTGAATAATATCTATTTTTTTTAAACAGAAGGCCATCATTAGCCATGTCTCACCTGACATCCTTTATCTGTTCAGAGTTCAAGCAGTTTGCCGAAATGAAATGCGTAGTGACTTTAGCCAGACTATGCTCTTTCAAGGTAAAAAAACCACATACATATTTTTACATTGAACTATTCTTTGTTTATTTAATATTTTCTTTGCAGAGTGCAATACAGTGTGAAGTTATTTCAGAGGATATTTGAATGCACATAGACAATGCTAATTTCATATTGTGGCCAGTGACTTGATCTGAATCTCAATTCCACTGAGGAGGGCTGGCCTTACCCCTCTTGCTGTCAGGGTTTGTCAGGTTTTCGGAGAGTTTAGAGCTTTTCTTGGTACTAGTTTTCTGAAACAAATTCATCAGAGACTCCTTATGCATCAGAGGCACAGCTATAACAGAATGTGAATCTGATCTGTGTCTATTTTATGTAAAGAGGAAAGGAGATCTATCCTACCTTGACAACCACATGTGGAGATATTCAGGTTTTACCATGCACGCAATCTCAGTGATTTCCAAAACATACATATTTAAAGAAAATCAAAAGAACTAGATGATAAGCTGTTTTTTATCATGGATTTCCTTTTAAGTTTATTGGAGAAATCTGGTAAAGCTGAAATTTGGTAGAAGAACTTGATGATTTTAGAGGTTTTCTAAGTGCTAAAGTTTTGCTCCTTCCTGGGAATTCATTATGACATTTTTTACTAGGTAGGGCAGATTTTGCCTCTCCTTCCCACTCCAGCTTACAGATGCATAAACCTCAGAATGGGTAATGGAAGAATAAAACAAGCAGAGAGTTAAAAGTTTAAATCCTTAGGATGAAGCAAAGAGTTGTCACATGAATCTGATGCTGTATATGGAAAAAAAAACAATAGGAGCATTTTTCAGTGTAATTTTCAGAAAGTATGGGAGTTTTGGTCCTGCTTTGTTAGCACTGAGTGTCTGAAGGATGTTGGGCTATGGACATGGTTGAGTTCTGTTGTGGTGGCATGGCACAGTGTTGGCAGCATTGCAGAGAAAGCAGGGATCAGACAAGTGTCCTGTGCAAGCCACAGCTCATGTTTAGATCTGTTCTTGGTACCTCAGCATAGGGTTTTAGGCTTCACTTTTAAGTGCCAGACAAAAGTTAGAAACTGGTGTATTGCTTATTATGACCTCTTTTACTGTGTGTTGAAATGGAAAAATTCTTTGAAGTTTGACTACAATAACTGTTTAATCACACTTAGGAGTAAATCATTACTGACAGCTCTGTAGGATATCCTTTGGGTACTCTAGCCCAGTTCTAGCCCAGTATTCAATGCAGTGGAAGTGATACAGATGTCTGCAGGTGGAGTAGATGATGTGATTCCTTTCAGATGTCCCAAAAAAGGAGGTACTGTTCTAATCTCTGGCTCTACCCAAGATCTAACATAGAAAATTATTCTACTTGAGCTTTCAAAATGTTATTCAGGGTTGATTATAGTTGTAGTTGAGATATATAGCAATAAATAATGATAGTTTTATCATTAGGACAGAAAAAAAAAACTGTTATCATCAAGCTGCTCTTGTTTCCTGTGTAAGTCAGGATGTTTCATCCAGTTTGGGGTTGAAGGAGAGAATTTGTTTTCTGACAGTAAGCCAGCATTTCCAGGCCTCAGTAATTAAAGACAAGCAAGTCTGTGTTTAGACACAAGTGCAGAGTGAGGTAGTTTCCAAAAAGCTGAGTTGCCTTAGCTCCAGGCTGAGACCTGCACCCGTTTTCTGTAGCCACATGTTCAGCAGTAGTTTAGCAGTTGTTCCTCTGCCTCCTTCCCTGTCCTGATGAGCTGCTCTTCTTCCTTCCCCAGCTAACACCACTCGAATTTTCGAGGGGACCAGAATTGTGAAGACAGGAGTGGTAAGTCATGGATGTAGGGAGTGGGGATTTGGGGACATTTCCACCAGATGGCAGCACAGTGTTGGAAATCTGTAGCAGGACCCAGCTTTCGTGGGGAAGGGGTGTCCAGACCCATCACAGAAGGGTTTATAGTATAAAATATAGTTCCAATATGAAATGGTTTTCCAGATTCATGCTCTGACCACTGGAGAATTGAGTGTTAAAAAATTTTCCTCAATCTATGTTCAACACATTTAGAGAGGATTTGTAAAATCTTAATGACAACTGTGAAAATAAATTTAATTTCTTTTATTAACTGTATTACCACAAGTATATGCAACAGGAATAAGGCCTCACACACAGCATCTTTGCACTTCCAGTGCTTTAAGGATACCTGCTACTGTGTGAATAAAGCCTGAACAATCTCTTTGTTTTATTTTAATTCAGGTGAGACTGTAACAAGTCATGGAAGCCAACTTTTGTATTCCAGAATCAGAAATGTTGATACATTTAGAGTAAAAGTGGAATACACTGTTTCAGTTTTGAAAGCATTTTATTAGTTTATTTAATATAAACTATCCATAACCTAAATTTCTTGGCATCAAGTGTACTGAGTTGTTCTGTCAAATTTATGGGCTGGATTCATACTATTGAATTTATTCTAAGTGCATTGCTTCTAGTTTTATTCTGATCCAGTTTGATATACTCCCTAGTGAGCAAATAACATATAGAAAGCTTGCGTGTGAATGATTAATGTTTGTTTAATGATGTATAGAGGTATTCTAGATATATAAATCTGCTGTCAAATTTTAATACTCAGTCCAGCTTTGAGACTGTTCATGCCAGCAAAAAAGCAAATCTCACAGTGCCTTAGGGATTCAGATTGATAAGTATCTGAAAGTTTAGATACTTATTTAAAGTTTTGGCTTGAAATCTCTAAAGCACAGGTTTTCATCTGAGATCTCAGGTTCTCTGTGATTGCAACTGGTCAAAAATAATGTGAGAAAGCAGCCTTTCTTGGTTTGCTGCAGCATTTCCACTACATGTCTTGACTGAACCTGGGAATTACAGAGATGCAGAAATGCTGTTAAGTTATAAATTTAAGTTTCTAAAATAAACATTTTACTTTTTTTTTCAATGTTCAGCAGCACCTATTTAACCCCTTTTTGTCCTTATGTGATACATACCTTTCCAGCTAATGTCTTCCTGCATTGTGAGGCATTTTTCAGCAATTTGGAAGAATGGTCAGGTTGTCCAGAGGAACTGCTGACTCATCTCTTCCACTGAATTATTCCTTGTCTTTAGGCAATTCACTTCAGTCTCTTTTTCCACATGTAATTCAGGACTAGTTCTTTATGGATAGACCAAGGTTTAGTTCTTTATGTGTGTACTAAGAGGTTTTATTTACAGCAGAGCACACACACGTGTGCAGACACCTGCATTTGTGCAGTGGGTTGATATTAGAATAATATTGGCAAGGTACAGAGGATGCAAAGTCCATAGTTCATTTCCTGATGCCTCTCAGTGGAGCAGTCAGTGCCAGTCCTGCCTTTTGTTCACTGGTGGTGGCCCAGGAGAGTCCTGTGGATGTGGAAAACTTAGTCTATACATGGGTGTCACAGCCTGGAGGTCCCAGCAGACGTGGTGGTGGCCTGCTGAAGGGCTCCTGATGCTCTCCAGGTCCTTCGAGAGTGCCTGGCTGGCCATGCTGCAGTTCTTTTCTAACAAGAACAGTACCTCAGAGCAACACCTGCCCTTGAGGGTAAATTAAGGAAATAAAAATAGTATCCTTTGAGGCCTCACGATGTGTGTGGGAAGAGCCAGAGTTCCTTGTCAGAGCAGACCCACCAGCCACGGATGCTCATGTTGGCAGCATATCCATTATTTTGGGACAGCCCTTATGTAAGTCTGTATTTTTAAACTCCTGTATTCTGAGGATTAAAGCACTGTGAGTAATGCAGCTGAACTCATTAAACTCCTTTATATTCTTCTCACCCCAAGAGGAAATGTTACTCACAAGTCAGTGGTGATGTGCGTAGAGAAGGTCCCGATGTAAAATAAGGATAAAGAGGGTTTTGCTGAGGATGTGGTGAATGCAGGGAGGTTTCCTCTCTTCGTGGTTTGCTGGCAGGTCTGTGGCTTGTTTTGTCCTGGCTCAGCTTTTCATCCAGCTGGTGTTGAGTCTCTGGTTTTAGGAGAATGGCTTGTGTGTTAAAAGGGAGGGAAAAGCAAGAGAATGACCCCAGGTGGCATGCTGGGCCCCTGCTGATGCTCTCTGCTGTGTTTTCTTCCCCTCTGCTGCTGGTGATCTCCTCAAGCCCACAGCATCTCCTGCCTCCTCAGCAGACATGGCTCCCATCAGCTCTGGCTCCTCCACCTGGACCTCCTCGGGGCTCCCCTTCTCCTTCGTGTCCATGGCCACAGGCATGGGCCCTTCCTCCAGTGGCAGCCAGGCCACCATGGCCTCCGTGGTGACCAGCACCTTGCTGGCAGGGCTGGGCTTCAGCGGCGGGGGCATCTCCTCCTTCCCCAGCAGCATGTGGCCCACCCGGCTGCCCACGGCCTCTGCCCCCAGCAAACAGGCCGGGCGGGCCATGGTGGCCACCACTGAGGCCGCTGCTGCCTCCCCAGGGACAGAGCGGGACTCAGCCCTGACAAAGGATGGCGAGGGAGCTGAGGAGGGGGAGAAAGATGAAAAGAGTGAAAGCGAGGATGGGGAGCGGGAACATGAGGAAGAGGAAGAAAAGGATGCTGAAAAGAAGGAGAAAAGCAGGGCAACAGCAGACTCGGAGGCACACAATAGCACAGAGCCCAGCGTGGCCGTGGCTTCCCCCAACAGGACTGCTGAGGAAGAAGGAAATAAAACCTTATCGGGAGAAGAGCCAAACCAAAACATTGCCCCCATGGCTGGAGGTGCCAAGAAGGAGAGTTTTGCTGAAGCCAACACTCAGCCCCAGCCGCTCCCTTCCACCCAAGTGCCACCAGCGTTCACCAACGAACTGTACCTGGGCAAGATCCCAAGAAGACCAGAGACAACAAGAAAACCTCCTCCAAAGATGGACAGGTTTCCGGAGGAATATCCCTCAGATAACAAATTCATCACCATTAACCCAGGTGAGTGATCTGCGGGGAAACCATTTTTACCAGAATAAGTATTGGAAAATAACACAATCCAAATTCCTTACTGATTTCCGGTAGATACATTTTTGTGGTGGCTGGATACATCTGACTGGCAGGTTGTCACAGGACCCAACCCCACAAATTGTTACTGAAGGGAGCAAAGCAGAAGGAAAATAAAAATATCCTTTTATTGGAACAGATTCATGGTCCTTGTAGCTTATTGGAAGAGGAAATCTGGAAAAATGTTAGCCCCCAACAGGCTACATCAAGAACTTTGTTGAAAAGAAAAAGGGAGGGGAATGCAATGAACTATAGCTGTGAAATTAATTTGGAAGAGCGGCTGCTGTGCTGAACTGGCATTTCATGGGAAGTTTGCTATATGTGCTTCTAGCTAATTTAGTTTATCTGCAGGATTCTCCCCTGACTGGGCTTTGAGATATTCTCCCAAACACAGGATTATTGCTTGTTTATTTCTCAACACAAAACCTACATGCACTGATCTTCCAAAACGGGCACCTTCTGCACTAGAATTACTTTCTGTTTTTTCTGAGGAAAAAAAAAATTTTAACCAGGCAGAGTTCACATATTTTGTGTTTGTCCTGGTGAGAATGTCCAGTGCTCCTGTACAGTCCAACTCTGGATGTATGTACCAGCTCCACAGTGTGTACACAGCAAACAGCCTCTTGGAAGCCTGCCCAGGTGATGTGCACGTGCACCAAGCCTGGTGTGGTTAGGGTTTGCTGCACAGGCTTCTGCAAGCTGGACCCTCACGGTGCTCCCAATGCGCCATGCAGAATGTCCACACGTGTTCCTGCTTGGGAAGCTCCAGGCACTGGTGAGGAAAACTGCAAGGAGCAGATGGAGTACCTGCATGCGGATTTATTTTAGATTTACTTATTTAGATACAAATATTTATTTGTTTGTTTATTTAATTAATTAATTAATTAATTAGTATATTAGAGTGATTATGTGTATTACCACAGCATTTATGAGATAGTGCACTTTTTTGTTTGTTGTTTTTTGGAGTTTTTTTACTACTCTTGTTTGTTTTGCTAATCTGTAGAGTGTTTCCGTCAAACCTGCTCTAGAGTAGTGTGAAAAAGCCTTACATGTTTATTTTTCCTTACATTGATAAACACTAAAATGTGCATTCAGTTATAGCTCAGAACCAATTTAAAAAACAAAGCTAAATCCAATCTTTAATAACATTTAATACAGAAATGCTGACCAGTCTGTAATGCTGTTATGTAGATCTCAACTGTTCTGTTAGAGATCAGATTAATAATGCAGAAGCTGAGAAACCTGCAACAGGTTGTACAGATTTTTTTTTTTTTCTTTAATACACTGCTATTTTTCTTACTCCTCAGCTGGAAATCCTCAAAGGCCAGTACTCCTACTGAATATGGTTTTAGATGCCTGTCAGGCAGCTTTCAACATGCCATTTGCCCTAATGACCTTTGTGTTAGGAAGGAGGCATTGGGAGTGCTGCTCCTCTGAGAAGACACTTTGGAATGCAGGAGAAGGAGCTTTTCTTCAGGCTGGATCTAGGTTACCAAAGACACAATCTGGTGAATTAGACTAGCTCAAAGCCTAAAACTAGTTGCTTCAGGTTAATTGTTTTCCCCAGTAACACAGAAATTTGCAATTCATACAGACAGACCTGACTTAACTCCTGCCAGGAGTTGAGATCAGTGAAACTCCAGCCATAGCAAGACTTGTTCCCATGAGAAAGGGCCTTAAAGGTTTTCCATAACAAGGTAAGCCTGAAATCAAGCCAAGAGGGCATTGTCAGAAGTGTCCGAAAGGATTCCTGAGCATCAGGACAGCTAAGACTGTTAAGATCACTTCCAAAGTGAGCAGAAAGCATCCCTGCAGTTTACTCTGTCCCAATGTGAGGGCAGAAACATATTTTGGATGCATCTTTTCTCCCTGCATCTTTTCTCTTCTGCATCTTTTAAAAGCAGGTTTTAAAAAGGTGTCAAGGTTTCAAAAATGTTTTTGTGAGTAGAAAGTTTAATCATTTTGAAGAGTAGAAAATTGTTTCATAACAATGTACATTTATAAAATTAATTATATAGCATTAAATTAGCAGTTGTAAGAAGATAACTGAATGGGGAAGTACTCATGAGTGTGCATGATTAGAGGAGAACAGGCAACTCATGAGAAATTACAGGGAAAGTGCGAGGCCAATTAGTACAGCAAGGCTCATTTTCTTTTAGTGCTTATTTCACACGTACATACACACACACCTCTCCTGAGGCCATGTCATTATTTTCCAAATGGCATTGGCCTCTTCTTTTCTGTGGTATTGGCCAATGCTAATGATTTTCTTCTGTCACCAAATGCTTGCTTGCATTCTCCTCTTTCATTTTGCTGATCATCCTTTTCTCTGTTTTGGTGCCCACATTAGACTAATTGTACCTTTGATCTGCAACTGTTACACACACAGCTGCTCTGCATTGTCTGTGACTCTGAAACGTGAAAGTCAGAAAAACAGCAATTAGATTATACTCTCCCAAAAGAGGGAGAGAGAAAGAAGAAAAAAAAAAAGAAGCAAGGGAAAAAGATGAAACTCAGGATGATTCAGTTTAATCAGGCTAAAGCAGATGCTATCCCACAGAATTTTGGTTAGTTGTGCCAGACAATTAAACAGATCCTTTGTTTTTTACCGGAGTTAACTGGGCCATTGTAAGCAAAGTAATAGCTGTGGGGTTGGGGTTTTTGCCTGAGTGGTGAGCTGAGACTGAGGACAGAGAGGTGGGTTTGGTTCTTCATCCAAATTTCAGCCAGGTCCTCCCACCCCTCAATGCTCACCCACCTCTGCTGAGTTCCTCCCATGAGACGGCTTCATAGAGACAGAGAGATCATGATGTGCAGGGTTAAATTTCAAGCCTGATGTATGCTTTTAACAAAGACTGAATATTGGGTTTTAGAGCAGTCTTTGCCAGAACTAAGGTTACAAAAGCCTTTTAGGGATAACCTCATTAGCATAATTAAACATCTGTGTAATTCTTCTCCATCAGCAGCAAGTATTATTAAGCTGTATTTTCATGTAGCACTTCAGCCATTTTCACACAGAATCACAGAATTTATAAGGTTGGGAAGGACCACTGGAGTCAGCTAGTCCAGCCCCCTTTCTCTAGAAGGCTTCCCTATAGCGCTTCAATCAGGAATGTGTCCAGACAACTTATAAGTATCTTCAGGGATGTACATGTATCTTTCAGGAGCAAACAGCAGAAATGGCTTGAAAATAAAAGAATTGAATTATTTAATGCCTGCAAACTATGAATTTCAGATATAGGATCAAATATGTTTGGCATCTGTTACAGAGCAGTGAAAAGCCATGCTTAGTAGTGCACAGCCTGTGTGACTACTGCAGGACTGCCTTAAAGAAACAGGGGATAATAGCTGCACAATGACACAGGCTTGTATCAAAGGTAGTGCTTCTTTAAGAAACATGATTTTGCCTTCTCATCATTTAATAATATGGCCAGTATTATTTTCCAGAATTAATTAATACCTTTGTATATGTTCATAACTTCATTTACTCAAGGGAAAGATGAGCAAGTTGACTTTCTCTTAGGGGAGACCATGTGGTCTGAGGCAGTTCAGCAGCAGGGCTTTACTTTGGTCAATGGTATCTGAAATGGTACAACAAACAGAACTTTGTCCTGGCAATTTGTGCAATGGCAAGAGATGATAAAAGTAGATAGGTTATATAGAACAGCTATGGTTGCTTATTATAGCAAGCAGTGTTACTTAAGGGAAATAAACATGTCTCTTTTCTCAGGAACCAATTACCAAGAATATGCACAAAAAAAGCACATTTCACAAACTGTAGATGCCTCTTTCTTACCTTGACCTTTGCACAAGAATTGCCCTGCCAGAGAATCTCTGGCTGCCCAATGCCATCCAACACTCCCTGTGCCAGGTCTCATCCATCCAGTGCCTGGTGGAACTGCTAAATGAGTGGTTCACAGAAGTTACAGATTTTTTTCAGATGCAGGAGTAGATTTAATAGTGCTGGGGCTTCTATCTTGTGGGACCTCCTGAAATAGATATGCTGTAATAATCTTTATTCCTTCCTACTGGGATGAATTCCAAGCCAGTAAAAGGCAAACTGAATTAATTCAACAAAGGCATATGCCACTGGAAACTGTTTACATTTCTTAGCAAAAGCAGAGTTTCCTAGTCTGTTTTCTAAGCTTCCTCTATCCTCCACCAAGTTCAGCTTATGGTGGGCACTGTTACAAGGAAATGCTCTTGACACTACCAGGACTTAACATTCTTGCTTTGGAAAATAATAAAATGGTGACTATTTTTTTATTTCATATTGTTTTGTTATATAGGAGAACAGGAAACTCTAGAGGCCCAGATCTGTGCTTTTGTGTGTGTATGTTTTCATTTCATCTTTTTCCAAGTTATCCAGCATGCTGGCTTTCATTAGGCTGTTCTGCCATGACACTCAAGACAGGCACCAGCTCTCCAGCTGCACTGCTCTGTCTCTGGCCCCAGCTGCCATTCTAGTACAATATTTATTGGCACTGGTTTGTTTAAATTCTCACAACACCCTACTTAAACAGTGGGAGACACCTTAGACTTTTCCTTCAAAACCAGCACAGGAGCTGTATCTTTTTTTTTGAGGCGCATCACTGCTTGGGCATTCCCAACTGGAATTTCGGGGCCAGCCATAAGCATTAGGGAATAGCATTTGCTATTCTGGCACTCAGCATACTGAGCACTTTCCTCTCCTCACATCTGTGGTACAGGGAGTTGTCAGGGGCAGATAAGTGTGTTCTCCACACTAGACTGACTAAAAGGAGCATTGTGAGCACTGCAGAATTTAATAGTTTGCATTGGGACTCCAGCCCATGCTGTGCTTACAATGGAATTGAATTTTCTTCCCATGCAAACAGAAACATATGGTTTTGTGTTGAAAGATGTGGAGGTGAAACTAAACAGAATACTTTCATTGGAGAGAACTGAAGCAACACCCTAACAGATATAAGGTGGTGGGGCTATTTGGCTCTCCTACAAAGTTTTATTGCATTATGTGTATTTTTCTTTGTCCTGTTTACCATTCTGATTAGTAACAACTCACAGGCTTACTTTTTTCATGCTCTTAAATTATTTGAAATGCACTGGTTATGAGTGATGCCTCAAGACTTACCATTTTGTACATTTGGCAGATACAGAGACTAAGCCTTTGCTCTAATTTGGAGGTTGCTCTTTTCCTTATTCTTTGCTAGTCAAGGAAGTCAAAGATGTTCAATCAAAGTGCAAGTTCACTTCCCCCAAACATCCCTCTGATTAGCTCCTCATTTAGGCTGCTTGCTAAAGGGCATTACCTCTATCAGCCTAGTTCTCAAAACTAGGAAGATTTCTTGCTGGGCTTGCAGCAGCCTACAGCCTTGCTCTGTTTTCAGCAGTCAGGCAAAAGCATTTACAATTAACCTTTACTTCCACGTTAGTTGAATTTTTCTCCTGCCTATGGAGGAGTATAATCTAAATGCTATTAAAACAGAGTATGACTTCATATTATGTGACATCTGGTGACTTCCAATTATCTGTGTTTTGCCTGCCTATGGTGAAAAGGCAATTACGTTCTTCTGGTAGGATTTGCAGCAGCTTCAGAAGATATGATAATACAATACTGAACGAGGGCAAGGAAGCATGTTGGTAAGGAAAGACTCACACAGGCTTAGAAGTCAGGTATGCATATTTCAATCCTCATTGAAATCTGAAGCTATTTATACTAATCCTTTCCCATTACATCCTGTTGACAGGTATTGATCAACCACTGCCTCTTTCTTAGGAAACATGACTAAGATATGGAATCTGTCTGAGCATTTTTCTTTTATCATTCTGTCTAAATCAATTTATTCATCAAGTCTACATGAATGTGCACAAATTAGGTGTTTTTTGAAATACATTGGTGCAGTGTCTATGCTCACTGGCTCCAGTGCTTGCCAAACTTCTAGATATTTATCTTATATATGATACAATAATTTTAATGACATGTCATGCAAAAAGTGGAGCAGAGTTAATTCAGCCAGATCTCAGGGTATTGACAAACTTTAATTTTGTTCAAAAACTGTGCAATAATGATTTCTTCTGTTGGTTACAACACATTCTATCCATTCATTCATTCACCCATCTTGACAATCCATATGCTAAAAAGTGCTTTCGTATGCAGTAACCCACCAGATTTTGACAATTCTGCAAATGATGTGACATGACACCCAACATGTTGAGGATTTTTTATTTTAAGATAGTTACCAAGAAATTTATTTCTGAAGTGGAGTATCACACTGAGCTTTGCAAACAGGGCTGTCCTGCACTGTTGAGAAAAGGAGTGCATTTATCTACAAATACTGATGACAGAGCACAGCATTTATTCAGTTGCCCTGGTGAATTGGCTCAGTGGGGTACTCCACATCTGATAATAAGTACTTGCATGAAAGAGTCCTAGAAGTGTCTATGAGACTGTATCTACAGGCAGTAGTAAAATCCAAGCCATATGTGGCAGTAAACACCATACTTCTGTGCTCTCATGTCTCAGACTGATGACAAATGGAGTCCCACCCTGGATCTCTGCTCAGTTTACTCATAGCATGTAAAAAGGATAAGCTATTTGTTTTGTTCACACATTTTCTGTACAGTAATTCTTTTTTCCATCCAATGATTGTTTTTGTTATGTGTTTACACATACACAGCTGGCAAGAACAGCTCCAGCATGGCCACGAGACCTTCTCCTGGTAAAATGGAATGGATCATCCCACTCATTGTGGTCTCAGCACTGACCTTCGTGTGCCTCATTCTTCTCATCGCTGTGCTTGTCTACTGGAGGTGAGCCTGTTTCCTTATCAGTGGAAACTGATTAGGATTTGAAACACATTTCAGATAGTGTTTTTAATGTGGTCCTGTGTTTTTTTATTTTATTAGAAGTTGTAGTGTTAGATGCTTTAGATAGTTCTCTGGGTGCTAGAACAGCTTTGTTGGTCAACTATTCACCTGTCTTAAATACTGATTTTTGTGTCATGAAAATGAGCTTGGTAGAGCTCTACCAGTGGTAGAGCCAGCTATAATGGTGAGAAATACTTTCACAATTAGTTCCTCTGAAGTAGCTATAAAAAATTATCTTTGTCTTGGCCTTTAGAAAGAGTGTTTGTGAGAGAAAATCCCAGTGAGACTGGCCTTGGTTTCATGGCCTTGGCCTTGGCCACAAACCTCCTGTGTAATCTTAAGTTCTTTCCTTCCTTTGACTGCACTTTAAGAAAGTGAGGTAAGCTTGTTTCACACTCCACAGCAATGCTCTGAGTCAGGGTTCTTTAGCATTGGTGAAGACTTCAGAAGTGTAGCCTGCAAGATATTGCAAGTAAAGATTGCCTCTTACAAAGAGACACTGTCATTCACACCAGTGGACATTAGTTCAGTGGTGGACATAAGGATTAACATCAACAAATCCCACTCCATTTGATTTAAACTAAAACCTGCAGCACCTGCTTGTGTCAGAACCAGAACCCAGAGGCACCTCATTTGTCTGGAAGTTAAAATTAACCAGGGATAAGCCACATACAAGGTATTTAGGAATTATTTCAAAATTTCAAATTATTTAAATGGGACAAAGGAAAGTAGCTTTGATGAGAAAACCATCCCATTGATCGTTATATTTGCAGAATCCATTAAAAAAAATACCATGCTATTTTTCAGTACACCTGTTTTGCTGACAATTAATTGGCCCAATTGTTGAGGTTGAGAACATTTGAAAAAAATTAATAAGTAGCTGGCAATAGTCTTGTGAAAATAATTTCTGTTAACATTTGTAAGTAATTAACATCATTGCAGTAAGACAGTGAATAAAATTGCAGTAATATATCCACAAAAACTGAAATTGGAAAGGTTCTAAAGATCCCATTGTATTATCCTGTTTTTCAATATACATTGTCTTTATCTGAAGTACTAAGCTTGGTCACATTCACACCAAGCAAGTCCTGGAAGGATATGGTATATCTCAAAACACTAGGATGAGGGATTAATAGTATTTATCTAGTGTTGATACAAAATGCTCTTCTAAGGAGGAAAGGTTTTGAAATACAATGCTAACATCTATTATCTAGAAGAATGTTGGTACCTATCATTGTTTGCAAAACATTTCCATTTCTTCACAATTTCACTAATGGAGCAAGAGAAATAATTGCAAAATTTGGGCTTAATTTGCTCAAAGAGTAGCAATACCATCCCTGAGAAGGTTTTAAAGTTGGTGGAGATTGAAAATTAATACAGACATGGAAATTATGTCATGTAGCAGGCAAAGTTTTTTTATAAGTATGAAGCAAGAATTAAAGGAACAAACTTGAGAGTACATGTGTACTAGCTTCAAATAATCTGTGTCTAATTCTGAGAATTTTTAACAAATAGAGAGAGTGTATTAAAAAAGCAAACGTGTGTTTTAGGATAAATCAACAAGCAACTAGAACACAAATCATCCCCAGTAACATTTCACATTGTGCAGACCTTGTCACTGAAGCAGCAGCACAGCATTTCATGTGCCCTTTGCAGTGTGATTGCCTTTCCTCAGGAAAAAAATAAAATGTTTATCCTGTCAGTGTTTTAAAGTAAGGAAAAAAGAGATTCTGAACCACTGCAGACTCTAATTCAGAAGTTTGAAAGGAACAGTAATTTGTATTTTCAGGAAAAAATACTTAAGATGTAATGGGCAATGTATGGAATAATTTGCTGAATAACACCATCAAAGCAAATGACATGAAAATGAGTTTGAAACAGATATTTCAGAAAGGGGAAACATGGTATTGAAGTACACAGCAGAGAAACGTTTGTGATGAAAGGATAACCCTCAAGGGGACAGGCGTGCTGCACCAAGGGGCCTTTTCTTGCACAGCAGTACTTTGTTTTGGTGTGAGAAAAAACATTACAAAACAAAACCCAGAGAACTAGATGAAGCAGAAGAGACATAGTTGCCCTTTGGCAATGCATTTTGAGGATAAAACAAATGATATTTTTGCTTTTGCATTTTTGAGCATTTGTGGGATTAGATGATTTGAGACTAGAGGTGACATAAGCGGAACAATGAAGCAGAGAGAAGCCTTCTGCTTGTTTCCATCTCATCAGTGCCCTATTATCCAGGGACCAAAATAAGGAGTAAGAGAAGTTGCTTGTGAAGGTTTGGCAAAGCATTAACTTTGTTTGGTCTCTTTGTGGCTCATTCCACGATACAGCAAATTAAGTTTTGTGAAGAAGACTTCTTGTAAGGAAGCTTCATTTCCTGTTCCCTTTATTTGAAAAGGAGAGGGGTAGAAATAGTCATTGTTTGATGAAGATTTTCTTTTTCCATCTGCTGAGGTTCCATGCTGTGTTTTAGAGACTCCTTGTAATTGAATATATTTGGAAATGATCAGTGCCATTTCTGAATGAGACTCACTTATTTGCAGCGGTAATTTGCCATTCTCAATTCCTCTTTCATGTGGATCCTGGACAAATGGTGAAAGAATAGGACTAATTTTCTAGAGAAAGGGTCACTTCCATCTTGTCCGTGTGGTGGCCATCTCAGTAACGAAAAGGGATGGGAACTTGCAGGCGAGCAGAGCTCTGAATTACCTTTCTACTAAAGTTTCCTGTATTCGGTACTTTTAATGGCACTGCTGCACAAAGACGCCTGTGTGATTTTAAGGTGGTAAAGTGGAAGATAAACTAGGTCAGCATAATGAAGCTGCAAAAATTGTACTGCTTTTTATCTGAGAAAAATGAGGAGAGTACAATCACAGGGTGACCATGAGCCGTGACATCTGCTGGGGCCTATTGGTAGTTGGGCTCCCTGGGCAGGAGGGACAATGATGCTGTAGTTTCAGTTTGCTTCTGTGCATCTTTGATTCCTCTTGAGGAAAAGCTGGCCTGGCTGATCTGTGAGCTGTCATGGGCATGATGAAGGGGACTGTTGCTCCCAAGATTTCTAGTGCTTAAACTGATTTCTTTTAGCATCAAGTTGAGAATTTGAGTCTTAGCAGACAGAAAATGGGAGGAGACCAGATCCTTGTTTTACTCCCCATATGGATTCACCATTTACTTCTGCAGTGGCACAGTGCTGCTTATTTTTCTGCTTTCTTTCCATTCATACTGGTTCCTGAAATTGTGTGCTGTAGGGACAGAAACTGAATATTTCTGAAAACTGTACACTGAGATTTTAAGATCTTCACTGGAGTACTGCTAGCTCACCTACAGCCCATTGAAACATGGGCACGGTGAGGTGCTGTTTCCCAAATACATTATTTTTGCATTTCTGGGCATTTGTTTTTCATCTGTGATTTTATACCCAGACTCAGTATCATGAGATCCATCTGCAGATCTTCAAGGTCAGTTTAAAATCTGACTTGGATTGTGTGCAGTCTTTGCCACTGTTACTCTCACAGCTTTTGCTACAAGCTCTGAAAACTGCAAAGTGTGTTTAGTAGTGACCTCCAAACTATTTAAGGATTGAGTGTGACTTCAGTTTTTTGCAACGAGTTCCTATGCTGAGCTGTAATATGGCTTGAAATATGTCTCTTCTAGAACTGCCATTATATTCTGTAGAAAATGGAACAAGTCCTGAGTATTGACACTTCGGGGTAAACCCACCGTCAGTGTCACTTTCATCTTCACAAAGGTGCAGGAGGGTGACTAGAGTCAGGAAATCAACTGAAATACTTTGATACACAATAAGTTCTGTAATTTAGGAGGAAAGTAACATATTTTAGGAGGGTGTGGTAACCTTACACTGTTTTTTTTTATTCTGATTTTAATCTAGACACTACAGTCCTATAAACTGTGGATTCAAAGGGAAAAATAAGCAGAGAAGATAATAAGCAATTAAGATTTTAGAGTTTAGCCAACAGCAACTTTTAAATGGGTACTAAATTATAGCCATTTCTCATTTTCGACTAAGAGGAAGAAATTCATTCACAACTACAGCTGAAGAGTTTTCTTTTTCTTTCTTTTGAACAGATACCATAACTCACCTTGAATTATTGCCACTATCAACATCGTGATCCCAAAGACAAAGTGGGAATATTGTACTGCATTGCTTATTAAATCAAGTTGTTTATACAGTGCTAATATGTTTACATTCAGGGGGAATATTTGGAACAACACAGCTGCTGCCTTTCAAAAGGCAAGCAAGCTTGTGTTGCTTGTTTTAGAGTTGTGTGTGTATATGAGACAGCTTTGGAAAAAGATGTCCTTAATTTTCCTTATGCAAAACCCTGTAGAATTTAGTAGACATTGAGAGTTTTCTTAGGTTTTTATTAAGCATCCTGTCAAATTGAACAGAATCCTTGGGACAAGTCCTATGACAGAGTCTTGTACTGCTCTGGCAGTGCCTTTCTGTGCAGGAGAAATTACACTGAGCACCAGGAGATGTGTTCTTTTTTCTGACTCAGTCATTGATTTCTGTGTGACCATAAGCCAAGTCACTTACAGGTTAAGAGTATTGTTGTTGAACTCAGTGGCAAAGATCTCACTGGGAGCAAGCTCAGGTGTTCAATATTTCAGCATCTGACTTCTGACACTGGTGCAACAGCACTGAAGATGTTGGTCAGCTGTATTTCTAAATCAACTTGTAATATAGAAACAAAAGCTGCAATGTAAAGAACGTCATATTTACCATGTCTAATAACCATGCCTTGGAAAACTACCTTTTGGTGTTAGATTCTGGGGAGCTTGCACAGCTCCTTAGCTAAGAGAGTGTTAAAACTTACTTGGGAGAAAAAAAAATAACTTCTGCCTGTACCAGGTTGCAAAAAGTACTGAAATCGTTATTTGAACCTATCTCTTGGTTTTATTTTATGAGTGTAGAATGTGTTGTTCATCTACTGTACTGATTGGAAAAGGAGCCTTGCAAATTTACAGACCATTGTAAAATTGTTTGCTTACAATGATAGAAGCTTCTTTCAGCATACTCTAAAATGTTGGTGATTCTGCTCATTTTCTCACCCCTGGAGGACGCTGAGTGGTAACCCTTTCTGAGACCCTGGGTGTTAATTCTAAGAATGTCTCGGGTGCAGTTGCAGCAGCAGTTCAGGCAGGGTCCTCTGTTCCTGCCCTTGTTCTGCCCTCTGTGACCCTGTTGCAGATGTCTCTACAACCATCTGAGGAACGGGATTGCAAATAATCCATGTTTAAAAAAAAAAAAAAGAGGGGGTTTCATGTCCTGATTTAAACCAGATTAGCTCCTGGTCTGATCATGTAGTAACAGGACAGAGCTGTACCCGCATAACTGAGGGAGCAGCATAGGGGAGGAATGAGAAAGATGGATGGGGATGCTCAGTCCAACTCTGTCCTTGGTGATGCTTGAGGACTATGTCCAGGCACTTGTGCTCATCCTGGGGATGGCAGTGCCCTAGAGCTTGTGTTGCCACAGACAGTGAGGAGAACTGACAAGGGCAAGAGCCTTCCCTAAGCCTGGAGACAGGCAACACCACAGGGAGATGAGGGAAAATGTCTAGGTGAGTGTCATACCTGAAACTTCTTACAGCTTCCATCTCCTTTTTTAGTGTCCAACTGTGCCTTGCTCATACTGAACAAGGCATGCCTTTGTTTTCCTCTGGGAATAGCCACATCTAGTTTCATATGGTGAGGGATGGGTACAGAGCAGATCATTGCCTCGTAAATGGGATTCAGCCTGGCCTGATTTGGAGTCCTCTGATCTCCCACTCTCAATCCAGGCAATGCAGGTCTCCTGGGGTGACGTTATGAAGCTGCTTTATTCCTTAACCATCCTCTCAATGCCCAAGGACGCTGTGCCTTTATGATGGACCGAGGGGTGGGACCACAGGACCTGAGTGTGGGGCAGTTTAACAGCTGGGGCCCAGCAGCTGGGGGCTCTGGGGCTCGGCAGGGAGTGCGCCAGGAGTGCTGTGCTGCTTTTTGGGGGTTTCTGTTGTGTTCCAGCTAGCTGGGAAAAGGTTCTGTTGGTTTTTCTTGTTTTTTTTTTCCCTTTCCTTCCCCTTGCCTCACTGCCTCCCTTCCCTCCTTGCTGGTCCAGGGAGCCTGCGGGTGGCCCCGGCCGAGCCGTATGTCTGTTCCCTCACCAGGAATTTGTTGTATTTTGAGGGCTTTTTTTGTTCTACCCTGTTTTATTTGGTGTTAAGAAACAGTTTGGTTTTTTCCACTTTCACTTGCTGTGACCCACTTGTCTTATTGGTGGAGGAAAAGGAGAGGCCCTTTTCCCTTCGGAGGAGACACTCTGGAGCGTTTCCTCCTGAAGTTTTGTCTCCAAAACAGAGACAGCAAGAAAAGCAGTTCAGCTCTTATTGCAGAAGATCCAGGTTGTGTGTGATTTTGCCAGTTCCAGAGGTAAAGGTACTGAATCTTGGACCCTTCTGTGTTCAGTATGTCAAAATGCTGCTTGTTTTCATTAAAAGGGAGCAGGCCTATGATCAGCTCCCTCTTATCCCACTCTGGGACCCAGGCTCATCCTTGGTGCTGACTTTCAAGCCAGATGCTCAGAGCAGCCGCTGGTTGCTTGTTCTGGCTGTTGGTACCATACCTTCAGTGCTCATCATTGTGGCAGCATCTGTGCTGTTTCATCCAGCAGGACACAACCTGGGACAAGGGACAGAGACCACAAGTAGATCCCAAGACCAAACTGTAGTGTGCCACTATTGTGCTTCCCGGTGTTGGCTCAAGGGGTTTTATCGTCTCCTCCTGTGGGAGAGCTGAGCCCAGCTGTTCCCAAGGCTAGTGGGACATGGGGCTGGCTCCATGTGGGAAGGGCTGAGGCAGGGGAACCCAGGACCCACACCTGCAACCACCTCTCCCCAACTTCTTGTTCCATAACCATTTCCCAAATGGCTACTTTAGGGCCTTTCAGAAATCAAGAGAGTTGTAGTAACAAACCCCCTGTTGCTGAATTAGCCCTGAGATGCCCATCTGGGCCTTTGAACAGACTATCTCAGGCTCATTAGACAAAAAAAAGAGAGAGATTTGCAGGTGGAAAGTTACTTTTTAAGCTGCTGGATGATCTGTCAAGACCTTGACTGTGGAAAGGGGCATGTTCTCTCCTTATATGTCTGTTACTTTTACTCTTTTTTAATTAATACTAGGTTAAATTTTTTGTCATGAAAAAGAATTCTACAAGATCCCATTTTCTTTCTGTTGTGGCCAATAGTGAGTTGCCACTTTACAAACCAACATATTTTGTCTTGAGAAAGGAAACAGGTATTTGCCAAGCTTAAATGCAGATTGGTGGTGATATCCAGAACTATCAGGATATTAACAAAACTCAGAAAATAGTACTTTCAATTCTAATTATAGAGCATCAGGACGAAAATCAATAAGCACAATCTGACCCAGGAATGTCACATTTCAAGGAAATAGAACTGTCTAGATTTTGCTTTTAACCTGAGCTATCCCACTGGTGTTAACAGAGTGATTCCTGAATAACTTCTACCAGCTACAACAGACTTTGCCATTGTAAATTTGAGTCCACATGACTGAAGAACCTGGATCATCTTAAATGGGTTCTCAAGAGTATGTAATTGCAGTATCAAGTTTCTTCTTGCCAGATATTTGAAGCCAGCTTCTTCCTGGGCCCCACATGGCCAGCCTTCATCTGAATTTCATGAATCAGTGTTCTCCTCTCAGCTGTCCTATAAATAAAAAGCAAATACAGTTTTATAGCAGGCTAATATATCTCCAGATGTAAATAAGGGAGGACTCTGGGGTTTTTTATATGATATGCCTTTTCTGTGGGGAAGATTGTTGCATTAGGTGGGGAGGCAGGGCTGCTAGCAGAGAGGGGAAGCAAGTGCTCAAGTACATGAGAAGGATCTGCAAGGAATAAGTGATCTTCTGCCCCCATTGTACTGTAGGTGTGAGGAGTTTTTGGCTTAAATTACAGCAAGAGGGAAAATTCAGTTGGACATTAGAAACAGCCTCATGATAGGAAAGACAATAAAGTGTTGGTCTATAGAATCTCCATAATTTCTAGGTTTCAGACAAGATTAAGAAGCTCCAGTCAGGAGCACGACATGAGTCTGATCCTGCACAGGAGCTTCCAGGCCAGTTCTCCGCAGCTCTGCAGTGCCAGCTTTAAAGCACACATGGAAGCACGAGAAAAGAGGAGGGATGGTACAGTGTGATAAATTCCCCTGTAAATCACAGGCTAGAAGTCTGAAAGACAGTGTAAATGCATCGTGTTTAAAGTGAATAATGTGAAGCTGATAAAAAAAGCACATCTGAGAGTTGGGAGGAGGAGCAAGGGAGGGAGCTGGCTTTAGAAGGAGAATGAAAGGAAGATACAAATGGACAGGAGAGAAAATGCAAAGGCAGGTTACAGAGGATGACTGCATCAGGAGACACACAGGTTCATGGAAAATCTGTTTGGAGTTTTGTTCCATCTGTTCTCCTACAGTAGAGAGCTTAGAGTAGGGGAGAATTGAGTGCAACAATTGTTTCAGGTTTAAAAATAAAACAGAGGAGAAGGGGTTGGTGTAGCTGAGGTTCGTTGGCCTGTTTTGTGTTACCTAAGGCACCATGTGCACTGCATGTGTCAGTGCTGCCCTGTAGGCAGTAGTGAGTGCCAGCAGGAGACCATCCCTGGTGCCAAGGGCAAAGACCCTGGGAGCAAGCACCCAAGGTGGCTGAATCAAGACATCCCTGCAGGGACTGTCATATGGAAGTATTTTCATGCAAAAGAACTAGGGAATGGTGAAACCACCCATCTCAGTGCTGGCCATCCTGGTGCCTGCTGGGTTGTCACTGCTTTTAACAGCTTTAAATTAGAACTGTCACTCTTAAACTGTAGCATGTGGGTCTGTTGTGTGGATGACTTTCTGCAGGCACTTTTATGGATGTGGCCACTGAGCTTAGTGGGAGCCTAGGTATGCATCACCTTTATTTTGAAAGATTTTGAAAGAATGTCAAGCATGCAATCATGAGTCAAACAACAGGACAATATGTGCTTCAGGTGCGGAAGACTAGAATTCAAAATATCATGTTAGTGACCTTGAAAACTCCCAAACAAAAAAAGTATAATTTTTATTTTTAATTTGCTATGTGTCCCATGAGAGCTGAGACATTCATGCTGTACTCTGCTCACAGACCATCCTAAGGGGGTGAAGTTTATGCAAAAGTCTTGGCAGCAAGTTGGAAAACTGCTGTTGACACCCCTCCTCAAAGTTTTGTTTAGAGGTGTAGCAGAACTTTCCCAACATTTCCAAGAATACCTTCTTTGGCAGAAAGAGCAAAGGAGAAAAGGCAAGGGCAGCTGAGGTCAGGCAAGGAGGAATCTGCAATGATCTTTCTGTTCTGTCTCTGTGGAATTAATTAAACTGATTAATTGCAGACATATTTTTTCCTCTGGAAGTGCTTTCCCCAGTGCTGCTGTAATGGTGAGGTCTGGAAAAAAAAGCAAGATTTTATCTGTGCAGTTACTGGCTAAATAGTTTGCAGTGCAACCATTTGAACAAATTTTTTTTAAATATCAAAATATTCTAATTAAGCTCCATTAAACTCCAACGGGCTTGTAAGTGCTCAGAAATAATTGCCATAAGGAGTGTGAGTTTTCTCAGAACCACAGTGGTAGAGGATGCCAGGTACCACTGGCATCTCCTACTCATCTGTTAGGTCTCTTGTAAGTTACTGTACCGGAAACTCTTATACAGCTTTAAAATTTTTGAACTCTGACTTTTAAAGCTCTGAGGTATTTTAAAACAGAAACAAAATTCACAAATGCTTTTTGTGAAATTAAATCACTATGTGAAAAGAAATTGGATTAAGAAAATCTATTAAGAAAAAGGATGCACTCTTTTTCTGTTCTCCTTCCCAGCTCAAAGAAACAGTTTGCTTACTCATTGTCAATTGATCTCTTGCTAGTTTATATGTCTTCTATAATATTCTTAGTAGATAAGCATATGTGTTAAAATGTATACACCTATTTCTGGAGTAGATTCACTCTCATGAATTGGCAGGTTCAGAGCTAGAGCAATGTCTCGGACAAACTGTGAATGAAATATCCTATAATACAGCTAGATGTACCCTGAGGGAACAGTATACGTCTGTTGTGAAACTGTGAATTAATCACAGCAACCAGATAAATTACATTTTTTCTCCCTCCTTGTAACCATAAAATATAGCTATTGAAAGGCCCTATCCTGTCCTAAGTCCCACAGCAGCATTTGGACTAACATTAGCACCAGCTATTTCACAGCAGGATGTAGTTTGAGTGTAAAATCATAGGGTAAGAATATTAAATCAATTCGGCAACCTTCGCTGCTTGGATAAATACTGGGAATCAGCAAACCAGTAAAACAATAACAAGCAGGGTTGAACTTCATTTTACTGTTCTTAAAACCTTGACTGGATGCTGTGTGCTAGTCCAAAGAGAGCCCAGAGGTCCAGCCACGGAGCTGTCTGCAGTGTGGCAGGCACACACAAAAGGGAGCAGGCAGACAGGGGTAGGCTCCTCTCCCGAGGGAGCTTCCCTTGAGCTGATGTGAGTGCACACAACAGCAGAGGCAAAGAAGTAAAAGAGAGGGGACTCTCTGTATGGTTCCATGCAGAGGTTTATTCCAGTGAAGGAATGGGGACGGAGTGCCAAATTGGTGGGAGGGTCCAGGGATTTTATACTGGGTACAAGATAGGCAGGGAATGGGATCACAGCCAATGAGATGAGGGAAAGTAGATGTAGTGGTTTAGTCCTAATTATTTCTTACTTACCACAACAGTAGGCAGGGTTAACAACAAGGGAATGAATGGTGATTAATTATACAGAGGAGGGATTTAGGGAAGGGACCAATGGGGTGTCAAGTAATGAAGAACTTTCTAGAACATATACATATTAAACAATGGAAATGAATAAATATGGCCTTACACATAAAATGAGGAGGGGAAAACTTTAACCAATTGTAGAAGAATATGTAAAAAACAGAACAGGGGAACTGTGGGCTCTCGCCATAACTTAGAAGTAGGGTGCCTAAAGCTGGGATTCTGACCACCACAGCTTGCTGTTGATGTCCTTTTGAGTGGTCAAGGTTGCCAGAGCCACCTACACTGCCACAAAACTTGTGCAATTTGGGGAAAAACAAGACCTTGGAATGCACAATATGTTGTGCTGCTATTAAAAATACTGCAAGTCCATGAATTAATTCAGTTTATTGTAGAATGCTGAGTTGGTTGGTTTAAAAGAACACAGTTCCTCTCTTGTTATAAACAGCATGTGTTTTACTCCATTGAATTACAGGTTAAAATCCATTTGAGTTCCAAGTTTTTAGCTGAAACAGGCGTAGGCAGCATACCTAGGTCTTGATTGGTGGGTTGTTTCATGTTTTGGAAATCCTGGCTTTTCCAAAAAAAACCAAAACCTTTTTGAATGTCCTACAAATTGACATTTATAATGTAGTAGAAATAAGTAAAATTTTAATTGTAAAAATATTGTAAATGTTGAAAATAGAAATACATCATAAAATCAAAACATTTCTCTTTACTAACAAATGTTCTATTCCCTGAAGGTCCACATTTGTTTTATGTTTTCCTTCTGATCAAATTATCAGTTAAATGGATGGATTTCTACACAGTGATTCACTCTCCACACTCATTTTTTAACCACTGTCAGAAAGCTTCCAGTGAGTGCTGGTAAAATTCCTCACATTTTGTAGGGACCACATCGTCACTCAAAATGATGATCATCCAGCATCTTAAAAGTTTCCTAAATTTCAGTGTTCATCAGTAGCAGCAACTGGTATTGCAGACATGAAGTGAAAGCTGGGAAGAGGCGGTCCTCATACCTGACTTATTATTTCAATTTATTTTGTTGGGTTTTGTTTTGCTTTTTAATGAAAGCTTGGGACACAAATGTACCAAACTGACAAGTCTCTGCCCATTCCTACAGCTCCTTATTTTTGAAGCATTCAGTGTGCTGTTTCAATCAGGGAGCAAATGGGTTTGCTTTGCAGGCTCAGAAGAGCAAACTGCAAATGCTGGTTTAGTCCGTTAATGCTGAGTCTTAACTTTATCCAAAGAACCAACGTTTGGAGAACAGCAAAAAAATATTCTCCTGGCCATGATACTCATTACAGGCTTCATACTCGTATGAATGAACTGGTTTTCACTACTTTCCTCACTTTTAGGTAGAAACAAGCCTTTTAACTTAAAAGGGCTTTTCCTGCAACCTGTTTATTCTTCAGCAAGCTTTTCTGTAGGTCTTGTATGACAGAAGTTGAAGTCATGTTTTCTGCTGCTACTTTGTCTCCCTACAACTGTACAATTGTCCTGTGTCCTTGTTCTAATTTTGGGGACCTGGAGGGGAAGGGAGAGAATGATGAACAGCTTAACAAGCCCCAAGGACATTTACTTGGTTTACATCTGCCACAGGTGTTCTAAACATGATTATGGTATGGAGCAGTTTATAAACTTTATATTTATTAGCAATAATTCCTTATCATAAAAAAAATTAATACTAATTAGTAATTAAAGCATACCACTTTCATGCACAAATCACTATAGTTTGACTTGGGTGCTATTTAATACTGAATCTATCTAGGCAAAGCAATTGTATTTATGTGGAGATGAAGCCTAAAGAATAAAAGAGATTAAAATATTTTTCAAACAATTTGAGCAAAGAAAAGATTGTCTTATTTTTCCTGAGACTATGGAAATAAAGTTTCTGCTTTCTAAATAATTAGGAATTTTGCAAGTGGAAATTACCTGTGTAGGTCTTCATCTTTATTTGTATTATTAAATGCAGTCTTTAGTTAGCATATGTATTATTCATATTTCAATATAATCCATTTTATAAATCCAAGTTCAAATATAAAAATCAAAATTGACTTGATAGACCCTATTGTTCACATGCAAAGCAGTTAACATAGATGTAGAGATACGAGGTGAATTGAAACATCCATATTTCATAAGGACACAGTCTATGTTTTCTGAAATTATGGCTTGAACTCTTATTTTTAACTTTTTCTCATTTGCATACATATTGCTCCCTGTTTAAATGATTTGTAATTCTGTTCATTAGACTTCACTGAATGCTTCTGACTCTCCTGATAATCATGCACAAGTCTCTGGGAAGCAAGTTATGGACTTCCATGTTGCAAAACCCATTGTAAACATGACATTTATCACTGCAAAGCCAACTTCTGTGGAGCACTTGGCTGCAGTCAGGAGGGCAGAAGCCTTTTTCTTATGCTTATGGAAATGATCATCATCTGTGAACAAGGAGTTGACACCAGGTCCCTGATGGCTCTTCAGAAATGGTTGAGCACTTCACAACTGCTCCACAGTCTTGATGGTAAAAATGCCAGTTCAGCTCTTTGAGGGAATAATTTGACTCATGTCCTCACCCAAACAGCTTGAATAAAATGGGTGATGAGGAGTTTTCTGTTCCATATAATGTGATGGTGGAGACCAGGATGGGGGGACCTACAGGGACTCTGTACTCTCTGAAGTGTATTTGGCTGTCAGAGCTGGAGCCTGCAGCTTTGGCTTTGCTGTGCTTCCAAAATAGGCTTGTACTTCAAAATCTGGAAGAAGAGAGCCCTGAAAGCAAAAGTACAAAGATGACAGCAGTACAACAGGAGTCCTTTCTCCTTTCTCTGGTTTACTGAGCAATTATCTGTAGCGAATGTGGGAAGAATCTATGGGAAGAAAACGAGCAGTGAAATAATATTGGAGTTGGTGTCTGCTATTGCATATTGACTTGCCAAGGTGTACTAGTTTGAAAACAAACCAGTGGGAGGCACTAAGTCAGAATAACAATTTAATAGGGAAATTAAAGAGAAGGGGGAAAAAAAAACCAGCAAAAAAAACCCCACTGATTCAAATGGACAGAGTCAGGATACAAACCTGACACCCTGTTAGTCAGTGTGGTGGTAGCAGTCCAATAAGATGGTGGCTGCAGTCCTCCTGAAGTGATGGATGTGGTTCTGTCGAAGCAGTGATCCTGTGGAAAGGGCCTGATCTTCCTCAGAAGGTCCAGTGGTGGCTGTGTAGCTCCTGTCCTCTGGGAATCCAGTGGAAAGGTGTCCATGGTGTTTGGAATCTCAGTTTATATGCAGGATGGAATGCTTGGTTCCTCCTTCTGTGTGGAGCATCTCAAAATAAGATGATGAGTCATGAGGCCAGGCATTGATGGGCCATTAACAGAAAGGTAGTCCAGAGGGAGTTATCTCTGAGTTATGGGACAGGGCATTGATGGGCCATTAACAGAAGGATAGAGAGGAGGCAAGGAAACAGTGCCCCACCTGATTTCAACAGCTCATGAAGATGGTAATAGAATACACTGCAGCCCAGGACACAAGGCTATGTGAATTCATCTCCTTAATTTTCGATATAAAAGCATTGTTATCCCAGTGGCAAACCCGAGGTGATAATTTTGGAAGGTTTTATGTTGATGGGGTGAGCTCTGAGTGGTGCCACAGGGAGTTGCTCTGTGTGTGTGCTCTGATTAATAAAAAAATTGATGGGAAGAAGAAAGATTCATATTGGCATCTCTGTGAGGAGATGCTTGATATCATTAAAAGTCCGTAAGTATAGTTTCCTTCTGTTTTTTTGCAAAGCCTGGACCTTTTCAAAAGCAGTGCTGATGTGCTGTAGGGAATTAGTTGAGGTCTTTGTGATAGCAGAAGATGGGAGTTCAGCATCTCTGGTTTTGTTAGCCACAGAACTATGGAAAACAAGCTCCCTGTTTTATAGCTTAAAGGTACAGGTGGAGACTACTAGAAAGGGACCTGTTGTCCCTGCAGCTTAATTTTATTCCAAGTGCACAGAATAAGAGAGCAGAAGAGAAGAAATCATTGCATTTGATACGCATTCTCAGCAGCTACTTCATCTCCCTGTGTCTGGTTGTGTAATCTCACTCTCAGGATCTTTCTGCATGAGAAACAGCTGGGCACTGCTGAGCACAGGAGAAGTGATCCCACTTCAGCAGCCTTTGAGATAACCCAAGCTGCAGCTGGGCCCATGGGGCAATGAAATGTTTGTGTGTTAGTGAGACTGTGATTTCAGTGAGTTGCAGTGTTGTCTGTAGGGTCTGAGCTTGCACTTGGATCCTCTCTTTCCTTACCAATACTTTCTTGTGCTGAAACTGTGCAAGGGAATCCATTCTGAGCTTTACACCACCATTTTTTAAACACTTAAATTCATCTGCAGCCCTCTCCTCCTTCACTCCCTGGACAGTGAGTGTTGAGTCCAGTGGGGCTTCTGCACTGTAAAGCTGGGACAGGCTGTGCTAGTTTTCTGTGTGATGAGCCCAAAAGAGGATTCTGAGGAAAAGGGATTTTAACCTTAGCCCAGGATTTAAGGTTTCCACAGTTCTCAATTTCCTGGTTTGGGTTTTTTTTTTGTCTTTTCTAAACCTGGAAAGTAGGCAGCTCGCCTCTCTGGGAAAATGAGGCAGGGGTAAGAATTCCCCTTCCATCCTCTTTCCAGTGTTTTTTCCCTTGATATGCCAGATACAGCAACTTCCCATCCCAGGGAGAGATGTATTGGCAACCTAACTCCTTTTTTCATTCTGGTGACTGGATTAACATTAACATTGTCATTGCTCTCCACCAATATTATTGTATTTTCTGAGCTTTCTGCAAAGAATGAGTTAAATACATATGGGTTGAATGCTTTCTGTTACAACTCATGTTCTGTCTCGACCTTCTTGGCTTCATGTATTTTTCCCTTTTAAAGTTGCTAGCTGTATCTGAGATCTTGACATCAGTGGGCCATTTTGAGAAATAAATATTAATGAGATGGCTGTGCTTTTATAATAAATAGAATTTAATATTAATTGAGTGGTTTGGAGTTTAAGCAGGATATAAAGTGACAAGCTCATGGCACAGCAAAGTGCCCTTTGCAGAAATCCAATTAGAAGAGTGAGCAGCAAATTCTGTGTAAACTTGCCATAATCACACAGGGGCAAGTGGAGTGGAGCATAATTTGGAGCCTGGGACCTGTCCCCTTGAATGTCTCATGATTTCCATGAATCAACATTCAGCTACTATGTGGTGCCAAGTTTGCATTATTTGGCTTTTTCCTGGCAGTGCTGCATCCTGTTGCTCCAGTCCTCCCTCTCTGGAGGGAGACAGTATGTTTTGCAATAGATGACACATCAATTAATGCACTGTTGTGCTACACATCTGTTGGAGAAAAACAACCCATTTGTTAGCCTGCTGAAATTACTTTACACTGAAAATCTTCTGCTGACATTACAGACTTTTGCCTGATCGCTTGAAGCTGTTACCTTTACCATTTCCTCAATGAGGATGATCAAGAGTTGTCTTCTTTCCAAATTGCAGTGCTTGTTCATGATTTGGAAAAATAGAAGATTTGCTGAGATGTGTTGTAGATAAATGGCTAAGTCCTGCCTCAAGAAACCAAATGCAGTTGTCAAATATGTCCCATGATATAAAGAGTGATGTAAAGCGTTCACTGGGTTTGAATTGTTCAAAAATAATTTCTCTAAATATTATGTATTGTTTTCATCTGGCAGATGGAGTTGCTGCTGTAGCAAGAGTTTGTTTGTGGTATTTCAGACAACCTGGGTATTGTGTGAAATTGGCTTAGCAAGCCTCTAAATGTGGAGAATGTAAAGGGAGGGTGTAGGAGTGATAGCTGGGGCAGTGATTCCAGGCTGATAGAGAAGCATGTGGGGGAAAAAAAAAAACAACAAAAAAAAAGGAGCAATTTATCTATTCTGTCAAAATGGCTACGATCAGCCAGGAGGCAAATGAATAAACAGATCAACAAGCATTTCACACTTGTGTGTTCTCGACAGGAAATCACAGATCTGAAACCAAATGTCTAGGACAAAACTACCAGAAATAGTGGCAAAATACTCTGCTGTTTCGTCTGCATTTTAAACATTTTTAGCTCACAAAAGTCTTTGAATTAAAGCACTGGAATAAAGCAGGAACTTGTTACTACATTTCCCAGATATGAGCAGAGATAAAAATAGATGGGGGGTCTAACAGCAGGACCTCAGTCCCTACTGGAATCTCCCTTTGTTGCACACCTGAATGTGTCTGGCTGGCCATGGTGATGGCTCCTGTCTTTTCTTTTCCTAAGCTCACAGTCTGATGGCAGCCAAAGCACCACCAAAGATCACATCAGGACATGGAAATGAAATGCATGAATACAGCAGGAGGAAAATGGATGTGGATTGATTAGAGGTGCCAGGGATGAACAGCTCACCTGGAAACAGACATCTACTATGTTCCTCCAGGACACTGTGTCTGCCAGAGCAGCCATGGCCCTTCCTGAGCTTCAAGAAAAGGAAATGCAGAGCCAAGAGCTTGTGTTTCATTACATATCTGCTTCTGAGCAAGTGCCTCGTGGATCCAGGCACATTTCTTCATACATTAAGAAACATGTTTTTCCTAAGATGTGAACTGCAGTTCTCATGGGCTTTTTTTCTCCTTTTCCCCAGTCCCACATTTTTCAACACTGAAAGATTATCAAGAGCTTAAAATTTGTAGGTTTGAGCTTTAGAAGTAGTGCAAATAAAGAGAACAGTCCATAAATAGAAAATATATTAAACTGTATCTGGTGTTAAAGGCTTTCATAATTAACACAGGTCGACTGAATTTCTCCTGTTTTGCTTATCTGCAATGAACTTTTGTCTTGAACCAAAATGTTCTGCTCCAGTGATTAGTGGCTGTTTCTACACAGTGATTAAGACAACAGGAAAGCAAAGGGTTTTTTTGCCTGAGTGTGTGCTTAGTGCAAAAGGGTTTGTAATGAGAATAAAAGCAATTTCTAGTTTTCTGTTTCTAATTTTCAACATAACTTCAACTGATTTTTTTAAAGGGAAAATCTCTTCTGTGTCTGTTACTTTATGATTTTTCAATTCTTAACTCTTCTATGTACTTAGAAGCCTGCTAACTTTCCTGGTGGTAACTTTCTTGATATGCCTCATGCTTTGAATCCTTTTTGTGTAATAAATGTGTATTTCCTTGGCACTAAAATTCAAGAAAGTAGCTGTTTCTTATTGAAGTGGCCAGTGAAAAAAGCCCACCTTCCAAATACTCAGTGATCAAGAGAGAAAGGAAATAATCACTCTTTTAATATTTATCTTGGCCCCAAATAAGCTAAACATGAATTATGTCCCACACTGTTGGGAATTCTTCCTAGTTCTCCCATGCAGCTTTAGTCCAGGTGCACATGGACATGTGTGTTGAGAAAGATGAAGCTTCCCACTAAGTATTTCATTACATTTAACAAACTGGCATTTTTCATGAAGATGGGCGGGGACATCAAAACTGAGGAACAAGCTGGGCCTAAATTTTTACAAGACTTCTGTGTTAGATCTCAGGCTGAGGCTTGAGATACCTAAAATAGCTCTCAATTGAATGTTCTGATGTCCCATTTGGAGGAAAAAAAGAATATTTTTTGTAAAGACAATAGCAGAGCTCTTGTGTTTTAAGAGTAATTAGATGGGAGTAATTAGGGAGATTTATGTAAATATTCCAAAGAGACTGCTGTCTGTGTTTCTGTTGTCATCTCCTAGGTTGGATCATCTCTATTTTGGTTTTCTTATAACACTGTTTCCAATCTGGACGAATTACACTTTGCATTTAAAATTACCTGCATTTTAACCTCCCAGTGTGTGACCCTGTTTTTATTCATTCTTTTCCTAAGATTCATCATCCCAAAGGGAATTCATGTCCTCAAATGATAACATCAAGTATGCCAAATTTTGAGATCTTGGAGGTGCTACTAAAAGCTCCTCTCTAGTAAGAGGCAATTGTCATTGATTGCTGTGGCTCTTGTGATTGCAGAACAGCTCTTCACTTGCTTAAATCCTGCTTTCTTTTATGAGAAGTTTTAAGTCTCCTTTTTAATATTACATGATGTTTTGGGTATTGGAAGTACACATCTTATAGGAAGTGCCTGAGGTATTATTTGATTGGAAAAGGCATATCTTTGTTTTCCTCTGTAATTTTCTAGCCTTTGTTATGAATGTTGCATTACATAAACATTGGCTCAGGGAGAAGAAAATGAATATGTCAGGCTCTCCTTTGGTTTTAAAGCTGTTCTTCATCTTTAAACCATTTTAAGATACCACCTAGAGGTATGTCTACCCTATTTTTGCCTGAAGACATTAAAGTTCTAAGTGGTAGTACATATAACCAAGGAGCTTGTTCTCTTGCAGTAGAAAATACTGATGAGTAAACCCAATCAGGCATCTGTAAAAGTGCTATGTGTATCCAAGGCAGCTGTTGTGAGTATTGATTCAAGCAGGAGAGGAAGGTCTGGTGCCTACGGCCCTGTCAGAGGTCACCAGGAGAGTAATTAACTACCAAGTGTCACAGGGCCAAGTGTCACCACAAATAAGGTTTCACCATTGCCTTTGCTGTTCTCCAGGGACACCAGGATGATGGGACGAGGAAGCGTGGAAAACATTTGTGCTGAGTTAAACTCATGATCCGCTTACGATTTGCAATTAAAGAGCTTTCTAAGTGCATTTCTGCACTGGCCACCTGGGTGCTCTCTGGTCGCACAGCTGATGAAGGGGGAGGACATGAAGGCAGCTCATGGGGGTGTTGTCATTTCTCAACTGTTTAATTACTTGAATACCCTTCTAAAAATTACTACGTGTCATATAATGCCTGAGTTCAATGCTGTATGTGATATAAATGGGTGTCTGGGTTGTGGTGCAGGATAGGATCTCAGAGGATTGGGAGAAGAAGATTTTTAATTTTGTGGAGAGCTGTGTAGTCAGCTGGCAAATTTAGGACATAAATATTAAATTAGCTGTCATTTTGTGTCAGAAATCCCTAGTCTTGTTTGCAGATTAGTTTTTCAACTGGACAATTTTTCTAGTGGTGCATTCTTCAGCACAAATACTGTCTTAAAGTTTTGTCCATCTTCTTTTATTTTTTTTCCATCTGCCGTTTCCCAGCCTTTTTCCTGTCTTTATTTCCCTATGATACTGCAGAATGTTGTGGCTGGAGTGGTGATTAGCATTTGGAACCTTTTTTGGATCTGTCTGGGTCACCTCCCTAATGTGAAAAAGCACTTGTCCTTGCACAGAGGAAGTCCTCTGAAAGAGACAATCTGTTTTTCATTCTGTCTAGGATAGCATGCCATGGGCTTGGTGTGCCATGCACTTCTGAAACCTACCCATGTACCATCCAGACCTCTCTAGGTACTGTATCTGTGTGACACTGCTCAAGAATATTTCAGGCAGAAACTGCTTTGTGGGGAGAAGGGAAATGGTCTTCAGGAGGGATCTGCTGGAAAATCAGCATTGCTGTAGGGAAATTTTCCTCCTTTATCAGCTTTTCTTTTTATCCTCTTGGTTTTTATGCATTCCTGCTTTGTACATCCTCCAGTAGCTCCAGTTCGGCCAACATTTAGTGCCTTACTGCTCCAGCATGGCACAGGTTCTTTTATAACTTGGCTTTTGAATTCTGGTCATTAAGTGTTAAGACCTGTGAAGGAAAATAATTGTAGAAAATAAGGGCAATATAAGCCATTTTCTGGCCAAAAAAAAGAGTAAACGCAGATGCCCCTCTGATTCAATGAATGTAATAGCACTGCTCCATGCTGGTCACTTACTCATATTCATAAGATCAGCTTTTTCATGTGGTTTTCTCTCCTCTTTTTCTTCTTAACACAGTTTTATTCATCATAAAAATCAGTGACTGATTACCCCAGTTAGAGCAGTGCAGACTGCAGACAGCTGTTGTCCAGGCTCGCATCCACTGCTCTGCTGGTGACATGGTCATGATTTGCAGCACTTCTATTGTTCTGAACCCTGTGCTCTTTTCTGAGGAGTCATTGCCAGTTCTGACAGTGATAAATGCTTGCCAAGGAATAGTGAAGCTAGTTTGAAGTGCAGACCCATGTGTTACTAGTACACTTGACTGCATACATGCCCTGTTTTTGGTGCCAGCAGAAACCAATCTTAATTGTGTCTCCTGAAAAACATGCAAAACAATTCAACAGGAATCTGAAGCAGCTTTTCTTCTATTGAAAGTGAGAATGAATGTACAGAGGTCTTGAAAGGGGATCGTTTTCTGCCCTTGCATCCTTGTTTGGGAGTTAGTTGCAGACATCCCCATGATGGAAGAGCATGGGAAATGAATGCCTGTATCCAGGTGGCATTTGATAAAGACAAAGCCATGTCCTGTGCAGCCTGGTTTACAGGGCCCTTACAGATGCTGGTCTGACTCATATTCCATCTTTCCAGTTCTTCTCACCAGCTAAAAACTGTGTGTAAAAGTAGGACGGCTGCAAGGACTGTTGGCCTCTGTATTAACAAATGTACATTCTGCAGAGGTTCTGTCTGTGGGAGGCTGCTTCTGGAGGAAGAGTGCCTGAAGGACAAGACTGGCCCTGCTCTGACAGTAGTGAATAGGCCTGCAGGACCCTTTCAAGCCGTCTGCCACTGAATTGGTCATGCTTTAGCAGGTAATGACCCAGGAAGAGAGCCTAGAGCTCCTGGATGCTAATACAGAAATAAAGTAATATAAATCTGGCTGACCTTGGAGAGGGAGTACACACTGCTCCAGCCAACATCAACATCTGGAATAAGGACAAGTGAACAAGGAGCAATGAATGTTGCTTCAGCGTGAGGCAGGGTATGGCTCTTGGGTGTCCCCAGAATGTGAAACATTCCATTTTGGTTTTTCCTCTGTTCTACCACTGCCCTGGTGGCTCCAGACAGCCACTGCAGAGGCAGTCACTTGTCCCTTGCTATAATCCTGGCTCCTCCTCTCCCTGCCCCGGCTGCTCCAGAGCACACAGATGCTGGTTGTCAGATCAGGGGATACTGCCTGTGCTAGAGCCAGTATGGAGGAGTAAAGGCCAGGCACTGCCCTCAGAGCAATTCCCATCACTCCCATTGGCTGCGACCGAGCTGTGTTTGTATTGGAGGCAGTAGTAACACTGAGGCATTACCTTCTGTGTGAAAATAAGATGCATCCATGCTTTCAGGCCATTATGTGAGCCAGTTCTCCCTCTTGCTTTTAGAGGAGTATAAAGGAGAAGCTACTTGAGCTTTAGTAACTAATAATCAAGGAAACATGTTTGAAGTGTCAAAATCTCAAAAGGCATCTCTTCTTATACAGAAGTTAATCTATTATTTTGCTCAGCAGAGATGGAACAACCATTTAACCCATTTAATCAGGATCATCTCTTGGCATATTTTTATGCTTTCATCTTAATAATAAGATGCTGCTGCTCTGAACTTTGCATCCTGTTAGTTTGCTTTAGTAATTCACAGCCAGTATGTCTGCAAAAAGATTCTGGGCCGGGGGATACTCTCCCTCACATTGTCTTTGCGTTCCAGACCCTGCCTCTGCTGCTTCTCTGGGGAGATGCTAATCTTGCATTGTTTTATTTCTGTATTTGGGTCCATATGTGACAACTGTGTGTCTGATAACCACAATCTCGCACAGTTATTGTACCCTAGGGAAAGAGAACCACAAAAACATATGGGGCTAGAGAAAATGGTGGGCTTCACTGCTCATGGGCATATTTCAGAGACAACAGACTCTTTGGTATTTCACAGAAAAGATATGGTTCCCCAAAATATTTTTGAAGTGAAATCAAGGTTGTGATTTGTTTTTCTTCAACCAGTGCTGCAGAAATACAATAATTATTCTAAAACTAGTTTTCAGTTCTTAAGATTTTAATAATCATTTGTGCCATGACAAATACCAGTTGTTCATTCACTATGGATTGCTTCTATTAGAAAAAAAAGGCCTGTAATTTTTTTCTGCTGACAGTGTTGGTTTCCTGAGCAAATGTGCACACATATGCAAACACCTGCCCATGTATACACACTGGTGTTAAAAGTTACAGACTGAATTGCTCATGTGAAAATAGGTGTAGATTTGCACGTTGCCTAGCCCTTTATCCACTCCCCTCTCTCTCCTCTCTGGTGGCTCGAAACAAGCAATTGCCTGCTTTCATTCTTTTCCTTTATCCAGCCCTCCCCATGTACACACTCAGATTTACTGCAGCCTCTTGTAGCCTTAGCAACTGCTGTCACTTAAGGTTTGTATCTAGAGGAAAAGGTAATGGGGAGGGGAAATGCCAGGAGATAGAAAGGAGCATCCTAAAATGGGGGCGGAGGCAAATGCTGAATTGTCTGAAATGCCTCTCAGTATCCCTGATGGCAGCTATCAGTGTTTATTACTACAAGCCAGACATGAGTTTCCAGAAGGCTCTACTTGGGGCCAGGTGTTTCCTTACTCAGGAAAAATGGACATTATACAAATTGGACTCATCTGCCTGGCACACTGAGATGTATGTTCCCTCCGGGAGCTGCACAGAGGAAAGATGCTAGGGTGGGAAACAGACCCAGTAAGTAGAACTTGCTGGAAAATTCATCCAGCGAGTTTGTTAAACCCATAAAAGATCTTTAAAGATCTGAGACACAGAAGGAGTCACCAGGTCAGGGATGCAATGTCCTGTGTGCAGTGAGCTCAACTGTACTCAGCTGTAAAGGCTAAATTTAGAATATTTACAGCTATTATGAGCAAGTAGAGAAAAAAAAGAGTTTGAGAGACATGTCTTCACCTAATGTGCCAGAATCCAGTACTGGAAAGTAATGAAAGTGCTGCATTATATATGTACATTAAACAAGAGTGTGATGTTTGTGACTTGGTGTCTTCCTTTGCAAAACAGCTGCAGAAAGTGTTCCAGGACTAAAATGCAGAATTTTTAATTACATTAATGATTGTAGCAAACTTTACTATGTGAAACATTAATTTAATACTTTGTTAACCCAACATTGTGCTCAGCAGAGTTGCTCTGGGCTGGGTATTCAGCTATTGCCATCATGGGCTTTGGACAGTATGATTATCTGACACAATTACATGTTTTCAGGGTATTAAGAAAAAGCCATCTCATGACTGTGTATAAAACCATAATGCCAGCTTCTCAGAGCCTCTCAAAATATAATATAACAAATTAACAAAAAATAATTGCTTTTCTTCAATATCATCAGCTTAAAAAAATACTTTAAATCCCTGCAAAAAGGTCTGTTTTTATCAAACACCTTTTTAAGATCTTCATTACCAGGAGAAGCCATTCAAGGATTTCCGTAGTATTGACTCAAGGGAAAGAAAGATCCCCAAATACATCAAAATCAGGAGCATTTTGCCTGTTTCATATTCATTGTTTCTTCTTTATGTGTGACTGATTTATTCTGGTGTGTGCCCCCAGGGTGTGCATTGTCCAAAATAAAGGCTGCCAAAAGAAAAATGACAACAGGGAGCAAGTGGTGAGGTGGAGGGAGTTCAACCCGTATTTTTAAATGCTGTGAGACTAATGCACATCTTGCATCCTCATGTGTGAATTCACCGTATGGTGTTTCTTAACAAAAGTATAGGCACTAAATATATAACTTCAGCAGAATGCAAGCCATCATGCTTGAAAGTAGAAAGCTGCTCCCAGACAGTGACTCCATGCTCTGAAATTTACTCTCTCCTGCTTCTGTATTGTCTTAAGTTGTACTGGTGCTGCCCTAGCTTTGTGCTTGCGTTACAGAGCACTGTGCCTGTGCATTAGAAAGTACAGATGCATGGAAAGCAAGCACCTGTGATAATTTAGATCCTGGTTTCACCTAAGAGACTGGTTTGTTTTTCAGTGACATTTTTTCTCCCTGGCATGTGTGGATGTTGGAAACAAAGGGAGCACAAGTGATTTTGCCCAAGTGTGCAGGGCTGGCTCTGCTGATGGGCTCTGCATGGAGAGCACAATGCCCGAGTTGCAGAGCAGCAAACTGCAGGAACTGCAAGGCAGCAACTCAGAAGCCACATGTGCAAATATGTTTGAGCAAGGGAACCTGCAGCTTGACAAAGGCACAGTTCACCAGGTCCCCACAAACTTTGCCCTGGTGTTGCGGAGCAGTTGAAGGGTGGCAGTGAGGGAGATCTTTCTGCACTGGGGAGCTATTGTTTAGCACCTCGACAGATGAGAACAGACCCTTCTGCTGCCACAATATCTGCTCACACCAAGCAAGACTCATTAAATATTCAGTTCCAGCCTCAAGCAGCTCATTAAGTCAGCAATGAGCAGTGACGTTGTCATTGGAAAACCCTGCCTCAGTTAACATCACCATGCAGAATCTCCCCAGATCTCTTGATGTTATTCTGCTCAGTACCTTTTCTGTGATGACCAGCTTGTGCTCTCTGCTTTGCATTAAATACAGGTAAAAAGAGTCAGGTGGATTTAAGTTCTGCTCTTCTTTATAGACTTTTTTAGAGAGGAGTCCTGAGGCCCAAGAGAAGTGTCTGTTGGATTTTTGTCTACCAGCATATGTAATACAAGTTTGCAGGAGGATGGGATGAAGGTTATATTGCATTCATGTTAAAAAGCAAACAAACAAAAAAACCTAATGTTTGAAGGACAGCTCTCGTGGCAGAATGTCATGATACACATCATTCACAGATGCTGTATTACTGGTGGTTGTTACACAGCAGAAACTTTACAGTAAGTGTATTTTCTCTGAAAATTGTGTGTCTTAGGTGGATTTGGGCTTGAATTGTATGCTGAAGGTGTTTCTTGTGTGCAGTTTCTTTCTGAATGATGTATTTGAAACCTGTTTTGCAGCCACTAACCTTTATGAGTATAATTTCATATTCGACAGTACTTAGCAATAATATGTAGAGGTATTTATGATGGGTGGATGTCAGATGTCAGTGAATTAGAGCACACCAGAATCTAGAATTAGGATTGTAAATGTAGAAAACAAACATATGTTTTCATGTATCAATGTTTTAAAATTATTACCTCTGAAATTATGGAATAGAAATGAAGAAACAGAACATGTGCAGAAGTTTTTCTGGAGTACAGCTTTTCACACCCTGAATCTATTTTTTTTTCTGCTTTCTTTAACAGAAAGTGTTTTCAGACTGCTCATTTCTATGTGGAGGACAGCAGTTCCCCCCGTGTGGTCCCCAATGAAAGTATTCCCATTATACCTATTCCAGGTAAGACAGGCTTAATCTCCTGTGTTTGTACTGCTTGGACTTTGGTTTAAGTACATAAAGAAGAGAAGGTTATGCTTGTGATAAATCCTGGGGTTTTGGTAGAAATTTGTTGTACCTGTGCTGCTTCATTTAATTTAATGTGCTTTGTAATGGGGCTCCGAATGCCAATACTGTCTTTTCCTGTAGGCACCTCTCCCACTTTGTTTTAATAGAAATTTCAGAATAACCTTTGCAAAATGTCAAAAACATGAGTAACAAGTCTTGAAAACACTAAGACATTGCATCCAGGGTGAAACCAGCTGCTCCACCCGGGCAGGTTGCAGAGGAGGGATATTCATCTCCACTGCTCTCTCGAGACTGGGGGCCTTGCCCTGACTTTCTCTGTGTATACAGCAGAGTCTGGGGCTCTCAGAAAGGACAGTGAGACACAGGGATAAGCAAACAATCCTAAATAAAGTCCAAAGCCATCTGTTAATTTGGTATTAATAGTTACCAAAGGTCAAATTCTCCTCTCGGCTGTACTGGGAGTGATGCTGGAAGCAGAGTGTAGTGCTATTCTCTCTTCATGAGGCATTTCCCCTGGAAATTATTATGTGCAGGATGCCACTGCCTTGAAGCTGTGATGTTACTTTGGCCTTTGCAGCCACTGCCTTGTTTGATGATGGTCATTCTCACAGGCAGAATTAAGATACCAAAAATGTTGTATTGACTGCAGTCTGTCAAAAGCTTGTACATCTTGCTTGAAGGTGTTTTAAGCTTCCTTGTCATAGTCTGTATTTGCATCAATCTGGGATTCAATCTGTAGCTAATTAGGTTCATTTTACCAAAAAACATTCAGAGCCTTTTCTGAGACACTGAAGAAACTTGCTTCCTAGAAAAGTGAAAGAGTCCAGTTATATTTTCCTTGATTTTATTCAGTAGACATGTGTGACTTACTTCTAGAAAGAGTTTTTCCAAGTACCTGCAGGAGCTGGTAAGAAAGGTCAGGTATTACATTCCTGCAGAAAGTGTTAGGCAGTTTGCCTTGCAGTCTGATGCTATACCACTGAAAATAAAGAAAATGCACGTTTATTGTCCCCTCTCCTTTCTGTTGGAGACTAAAATGCATGTCCTGGCCACCTCATGTCCTTAGTAAGAAGTCATCCTTCTCCTTTAGGTTAGCAGGAGGTCACAGGTTTTAATCTTAGACCACCAGTGATTAGTTTTCACAGAAGTACTTAAATAGCTGGAGAACTCCATTCTTCCTACTCTGAAACCAAAAGGAGCAAATGCCTGTTGGGACTGCTTGTGGTAGTCAATTCAATAGTCCCACCATGCCTGCTCTCGTGTGTTACCTCCCTGGAGATTGTGGGGAAGGGAAGGCTGGGCTATGCTAGACTCTGGCACAGCACTGTCAAAACCCAGGGGATTATGACTACAAGGCAGTGGGAGGAGAGAAATTCTTCCTTCAGAGAGAAACTTCCTTGGCCAGTGTGTAGTATTTTTACTGTAACTGAGACAGTTTTTTCTCAGATAAAAGAAACCAGCAGAAGGCTCTGTCTTCTCATGCTGCTGTGTGTGTTATTGAGACAGCAGTTCTTTTCTGTTGCACAGAGATGTTTTGAGGTCAGCCCACTAAGACTGCAGTGCATTCATGTTAATTGTAGTGTAGGCTGAAGAAGTTTCATTAAAACTGTGCAGGCAGCAGGTACTGTCAGGGCAGCATCTTCACCAGTGCTTCTGCAGCAGCCATTCTGGCACATAGCAGAAAGTGGCTGGGAAGATAACATTGTCTTTTGGGGACATTTCTCATGACTAGAATAATCCAGGCTGTGAGAATACAGCAGCTTTGTGAGAACTATGATGCTACTGTCACTGCTGTGCTCACTGTGGTGTGCTCAGACTCAGTAATGCTGAGAAAGAGCTGCTCACCCCTCCTAACAGGCATTGCAGATTGAGGCACCCCCTGAGCAAATGCTGCAGGACACCTTGAGCAGCTTTGTAGTTAAAAATCTGCAAGGACTGCTGATGAGCCTTAAGGCCCATCAAGAACTGGGCCTTAGAAAGAGGTTTAGTCTAGTTGGATGCAAAAGTGAATCCAACCCTTGAATTACCAATCTAATGACAACATTTTTGTGGATATAATGGGCATATAGAGACACCTGCATGCAGACATCCAAATGGAGAGCCCTTAATCTGAACCTGAATCTTGCCCAGAAAACATTCAAAGAGAATGAACTGGTGAATTTGAAGATCTTGACACTGGAATTAAAGCTATTTAGGCCACCAAAAGTCAAATCACACTGTCTAAGTGCCTCACTCTGTGTGTATTGCGTATAACCTGTACAGGAATAATAGTTAATATGTGGATACTTCCAGCCATAATGAGGGTCAAAGTTAGTAGAGAAAAATTCCAGCTATGTTGGCTTTTTCCATAGATGGGAGAAACTGCCTTGAAAGATCTTGAAGCCCTCCAAGGCATTTTCCTTGTTTGGAGATGTAGAAGAGGGCTGTTTTCCTCTATATACCTGTTGCTAGATGACAGTCTTCCCTGACATCAGCTGCTGCTCCCACATAGACAGCCCACTGAAATGCCTTAAGAACATGAAATGACAAAATTCTCTTTTGAACTGTTGTCAACTGATGAAATTATAAGCCTCTGAACTTTTCCTCTGGAAGCTGCCACAGGGTGTGAGAAAGTCTTACTTGCCATGTTGATACTAGAAGCAAAATGTTAAGTGTCATTTTCACAGAAACAAGTTTTTTAAAGTAACCTTGTTAGATTGTGAAACCCCATTCCTACAAGAGGAATTTGAATAGATCCCTGTGGGGCTGTGCCTCTACCTCCTACGGTTTCGTGGGCCAACTTCCACTTTTGGTTAAGAGCAAGCAGCCACACAATGAGAGCAGCATGGCTGAAGATGTTCAGCAGGTTTGCCAAGACCCATCTCAGCTCACAGTGAGCTTCTGGGCAGAGGGAACTGAGGGGATCTGGGTTGGCTGGTCCTGGCCCAGTTGTGGCTCTGCCACATGTCTGGGAGCCAGGCACAGCGTGGTCCTGACACAGCTCAAGGTTTCAGACGAGGATTGGTGTTTCTGTGTGCCACTACTCCACTCCATGATGTGTTGGCACAATCAGAGGGAGCATTTGTGTTTATTTCTGCACAATGTCCTGCTCTTGTTTCTGCAAACTCTGTTTTCTCAGGTCTGTGAGTGCTAAATCAGTCTGCAAGCTGCCTGCTATAGGCACACAGTGAAAGTTTTCAGGTGTGAAATCTAAAAAATTCTTGCAGAGGAATTATTTTATCCATATTCTATTTCACTTCCCTTGGCTATGTCCTTAATTATTGTGCAGGAAGCCACATCACCCTGAGGTGTATGCCTATCTGTGCAAATTCTCTCTGAGATCCAAATCATTAGCATTATTCATAATTATCTGCACTGCATGATCTAGAGAAACACATGACAAAGGAGTTATCATTAACTAAATCACCCACTGGACATTATGTCTGAGGTATAAATCTCAACTTGTGTAAGCCTTACACTTAACAGTTATGCATCTGTAATCCATGGCAGATTTCTGAAAACTCCCCTACCATTCCACCCAACAAAATTGTTTCTCTGGATCTTCTTTATTTGCCTCCATGCTCAGTTAATTTTGGCCACATACACATCATCTTTGCCTGGATCGCTTCCCTAAAACATTTGCTCTTGTCAAGATCTTGCTCAGCAAAGCTACTCCTGCTTCTTTTTGTTTGGTCTTCTCTTTTGGTGGTCAGTATCTGACTGAGTTACTGGATCTTTCTGGACTTGATCCTTTTTAGTAGAGTTGGGAAAGTACAACAGCAGCATCACAGCAGCAGACCTGTGTGTTTTGCAACCATGAAACCAAAATGCATCCCTTAGCAGTTCTCCTTTCTCCTCCTAGCAAGACCTGCTTGCTTCCTGATATCAGTGCAGCTCTGTGCCACTTAGATGATATCAAACAGAGAAATAAATACAAATTCTGCTTCTACCCTCCTCCTCTCCTTTGTCTCAGAGTTTTCCTGTTCTTGCATGGAGCATTGTTCTGCATCTTGCTGTGACTTTACTGGTTCCTTGCCCAGCCCATTGGGGAAGCTGTGGCACTGCTGTCAGTAGGACTTGTGATGAGATCAGTATAGAGGTGGTTGAGGCTTGCGGTGATGGGAAGACTCTGTATAGTTTTGACCACAGTCCAGAGAAGCACAGATCATAAAGAACAAAACAGCTGGCCAATGCAGCTGATTGATTTTCCACATTTTCTAAAAGTATTTCACATTTTGTATTTTTAGTGTAAGTAAAATTTCTGAGGTGATGCCAATCATTTCAGGTGTGTCTAGACTGCAAGACTTAAGAACATTTCCCAGTTGTCATATCATGGTATGTTCAGTTTTATGCTTAAATGTCAGTACATTAATTTTTTAACTAGCCATGGAGTTTATTAGTAATGTGTTTTAAAAAACTAGTGGCAGAATCTGATGGAGAAATACTTACGCTTCTTCAGAAATGTCTCAGTGTGGGTGCACAAGTCCAGGAAATAGAGGAATAGCAATGAAAAGTTGCTTTGACCACCTCACACCCACCAGGGTGTGAAGGCCAGGTCACCCATGATCCTCTTTCATTTTCCTCTGTCTCCTCACGGTTGCAAGGAGTCCCACCATGAGTCCATATTATTAATTCTTAGCTCTTCAGTAACTTGAATAGTGCCTTGAACCTTTCCTGACAAGTGTCAGTTGTTAGATTTGGCATGTTTTTTACACGCTCAGCTGCTGTGTTCTGGTAGCATCCACCCTCTGACAAACTATTTTCATTAAGAGACAGTAACAAGTATCTCATTTGACAAGGAAACTGCAGGTTCCCAACACAGGCTCGGTATCTTACTGTTTTCTGCTAAGGTGTGGCTGTCTCAGGTTGCATCCCCAGAGCTAAAGAGCAGACCACAGGATATGTCTGTGGTCGTGACAGTGACAGTGCACTGAGCACAGTGAGCTTTGTGAGGTACAGGAACTGCTCTAAGTGCAGCCGAGGGCTTCTTTCTCTCGGGCATGAAGCTCTTCACCGAGCACAGAGGTGGTGCTCTTCAGCTGTTTGAGACTTTATTTCTGCTCTCTACTTCCTGTAGATTAATGTTCCAGCACCACATTGTGAATTGTGCCTATCTTCAGCTTCAATTAAATTCATGAACGCAATATGGCAAACACAGCCATCCTCTGAAGCCAAGAAAATATCAAGGTATTTTAGGGAACATCCACCTTCCTTTACTCTGCTACCAACCCTGCTCCTGCAGTAGTAGAAGAATTTATGGTATGATATGTAGTTGTGGCACTTCAGGTTGAGGCTTCAGGAGTTGGCTACAACACAAAAGAATGTGGTTTTTGGTGGCCATGTGAAATGCAGATAGATGCTTTTCTGAGAGCTGTCACACTGGGAGGCAGGGCCCTGGAGTTGCATCTTTATGTGCTCAAATGTAAGGCTTGTGTGTAACTGATGGCAGGAACGGGGATCTGAGGATGGAAATGTATGAGATTAAAATTGTGTTCCTTAGCTGGCAATACCAAATAAGATCATGTTTAATGTATGGACTAATGGAAAATTCACATTATTTCATTCTCTTGGACTGAAATTGGCTTTTTGCTTAAAGGGAAGAAGTGTATTGCTATTACATTTTTAATTAAAAATAACCTAATCTTTGTACAAGCAGATTTAAACTGGGCTCTTATTTTGACATGTATAAAATTTTATCATTAGCATCTTTATATTCCTGACTGACAGATGGCTAATAGCATGGTAGTAGATTAAGTTTTGAAGCAAGAGCAATGAATGTAGCTAGATGAATGTAGAATTACACAGGTGATTTTTCATATTCTGCTTTTTCATGTGTCTCTCCTTTACCAGAAACCTGCCCTTCCATTCATTTGACCTGATTATAACAAATAGATAGCAATTATCTTGCTGAAAGGACTCCTGTTTTTCTTTCAGCATGCCCATCTTTCCAGGATTTTTGAATGTGTTCAAAGTGTTTTTCATGCCTTTTCACTTCGAAAGGTGGTTTTTATTAAAAATAGTATTTCATAAACGCGTAATTACAAAAAAGTGAATACTAATGAGGAATAATAGCTCCCCCAGTAATCAACTCTTAATGATTCCTTATTCATCTTAATTCTTTTTAATTTATAATTTGTCTTAATTACTGAGGTCAGTGACTTTAGGAGGATGCCACCCTTAAGAGATCTTCAGTAGTTATTTTGATGTTCTAGAATGAAACCTCCTGCATAGCCTTTATAGTATTTATGGAGATAAGGCAGACACCTTCTCAATACTAAGGTTTTTTTAATTACTGGGTTTTATCATAAATTAATTGATACTAATCTTATACAAATAAAACTGTTCTTCTATTTCTGGCAATTTTTTATACAGCAAGTAAATGCAGTCAGTCAGAAAGATTAATTATTCCAATTGAAATACAATGGCTGCAGTTGCATTCTTACTTTAAATAGTTATGCAAGAAAAGCCAGTATACTGCAGAATTAAAGGCTCTGACAATATAAATATGTATAACTCAACTGCATTAAATCTAAAATGGTTTAAAGAAAACTGGGCACCGCCCTGTTTTACATGTAGAATTACTCTTAGACCATAGTATTTGCGTGACTTAGGGCAGGAGCTGGCTGTGTCTGTCTGCTCAGACATTTCACATTCAGTCTGTGGCAAAATTTGAGCAGCATGTGAAGTTTCTGGCCCTTTTAAGTATGTGCACTTTGGCACGGATGCTCAATCTGTAGGTTTATGTCGTTTTGTCTAAGCTTTTCTCTAGAGGTGGACACTTGATCTTAGTGGAATTGATGGGAGTTTTTAATAACCTCTGCTGGGGTAGAATTTTGCCCAAAGGTGTGCTATTCATCCTTGCAGTATTCTATATGATCAGCCACTCTTGTAGAATATCACACTTCACATGGTTACTCCTTCTGCCATACTTCTGCAGCCTTCACTCTGATATGTCTTTTAGCTTATGCAATGCTGTTAGACTCCATTTTAAGTGAAATGCATCCTAAATATTGATGCTAGGTATTTCAGCTGCTTGCAGAATTTTTCCATCCCTCTTTGGAAAAAGTAAAAACCCATGAAACTTCACTAAATGTGGTTAACAATAAATAAATATAATTTTAAAATCCTGTATTTGCATTCAATGTTCTTTCCAGAAATGGAGAGTAAAAGAGTGAAAGCCCAGGACTGAGTGTTGCTGGGACCAGAAGGGTGCTTGTTTGCTATGGATATGGGAAAGCATTTTTCAGATATGTTACTTTTCAGTAAGTGAAGAGGTCAAATCCAGTCCTGTTACAATCCTACTGGTAGATATTTTGGGAAGACTTTTTTGCAGAAAATGAGAACTCCAAGGATACACTATTGAGGGTGGATTCTCAAAGACTAATGTCCCTAACCATGTCACTGGTTTAATGATCATCACAAGCCAAGTTATGTTTCTGCTGCCTTCAGAAAGAGAAGTTTCCCTGTCACTTCACTATTCTTCATCCTAATGAGTAGGATCAATCCATCTACCCCAACAACAATTAATCCTTCCCCTTCGCCACAAATCAATTAATCCTTTCTTACAGTCATCAGCCAGATCAGCAGGGGGATTCAGGTCACTGCTCAGCCCTCCAAGCACATGGCAGCCATGGAACATGAGTCCAGGTGGCTTAGTAAATGAGAGACTGAAGTGCAGGGACTCAGAAACCAACCAAATAAGTTTTCACAATAAGAGTAAGGCATAAGATGCAGGGAGTATATTGCATTTAGGAGACTGGGTAAGGTAATAGCAGAAAAACAGAAAGCATTTACAGACAGAATGAAAGACATGGAGAACTTTCTTACCAAGACTATTTCATGTGTCCAACATCCAGTCTTCAGAAACACCAAAACTCCAAACTAAATAAAGGTAATATGCAGAAGCACTTTGGTTTTGACCTTCTGCATTAATTCCTGACCCAAACCCATGTATTCCAATGCAATGCCATTAAACTATCTAGTGAGCTCTCAGACTATAAATGAATCAAAATGAAGCTGAGACTATTATGTGGAAATGTCATTTCTGATTGGATATCCAATTTTTCTTTTGAAATTGTCCCCTATTGCTTTAACATTACAAAGGCAGCTTATTAAGTGGGAGCTATGGGAAAATCGTTCCTGGTAGGATTACTAATTATCCAAACTTAAAATGTGACTCTGTTCGAACTGTATTGCTTCTATACACTTTGGGCTTCTTTTGAAGGTGTCTGTCTTATGAAGGAATGTATTAAGTATTTTGCATTGGCAATTGCCATTTCTTTTAAAAGGAGATGTTAGTGAATGTTTTCCTGAACAGTCATTTTTTTAAACAAACATGATTTTCTTCTTGGTATTGCCTCTTTGTGGCAGGAAATGAGCTGCCTTGTGCTCCCCTTTGGGTTTATTTCGTACTCCTCTCAGGTGCATGGCTTGGGCCAGCAAATCAAGATGGGAACTCCACCAATATATGTTAAATATTTGCCACAGAAATTAAACATACCCCTCCACGTGTCAGCTTTGGTAGTATCTGATTATAAAAAATATTACTAACATATTGTCCCAGTATGCTTCTTCCTCTGTGTAACACAAAGAGTTAGTACATTATTATGGTGCCAGATTCAGCTCATATTTCATAGTGAAGTAAATCCAGAATCACTTTATTGACACTGATAAAACAGATGGCTAAACCCAAGCTAGACAGAAATGTAATTATATCTGCAGTGTTAGAGGTGAAGGTATGTTATTAAAACCATTTCCCTCTTCTCTTTGAATAATGTGTAGGTCTTGCAAAACATAAGGATCACACTGACAATATCAAATGTCACTCCAGCTTCTTGATGGGAAAAAGTATATAGTGCAGAAGCAAATATGGACAGAACAATGGAGAGCTGCTAAATAGCCATTATAGGATTCTATTAATCTCTTCAGTCGACCAAACAAATTACAGTCATTGAAGTCTATTTGCTTTAAGATGGGAAAAAAAGGCTTAGTCAGCCTTTGGGCTGACAACAGCTAAAGGAAGAGCATCTAGCTACATCTGTTGGTCTTCCTGGAGAAGGTCACAGCCATCTTCAGATAACATCAGCTCGGACCATTCCCAAGTGCTGAGCATGTTAGCACACATTCTACCAGAGGCCTGGCAAACTGCCCATGGCTAAGCATGCCTGTATCCAGCTAAAGTAATTTGTGTTCCTGGGCAGGAGTTTGGAGTTGGAGGTCATGAATAGAAAAATACCAGCCCAGATTACTTCAGCATTCTCCTGTTTCACTGGTTAATGTGATAGGCTCTATCTCCTGTCCAGCTGCTTTCCTGTGGCCATCAGCTGGGGCAGGGTGCAGGGAAGACAAGCCACATTCTACCACACTGTTGGTTGCCCGTCCCCTCAGGGATGTGCCTGTACCATCACAGGCCATGTTGGACCATGTTATCCCACCAGTTTGAAAGCTGGAAACCCTAAACTGTTTTTTAAGTTTCTAATGTTCATGGTTCTCATTATAATCTTTCTAATGTGTAATAATTATAGTTGCTCCAATGTGGTTTTCCTGAGTTGATGGGCAACTTCATTTCCCTCTCACTCAGTGAGCTCATATGCCAACAATACTTCCTATTTAATTATTTAATGTGTAATTGTTACCTATGTTATCAAATAGAGTAAGAAACCGCATTGGTTAAGGCTTCTGGAGGGAGTTAAAATGAAAATACGAAAGAGGAAAAAGGGAGGAGAAACACTAAAGAACAGTTAACAAGAGAGAAGTGAAGTAGCAGTGGCTATAAAGGTAGAGATATACTGCCACCATGCAGTGATGATGATAGAAAGAAAAATAACCATGCTTTGGCCTGGATTTCTGTGCAGACCCATCCTTGGAGTTGGTGGGAATTCAATGGACTGGAGAGCAGGTTATCTCTAATGTATTTCTTGGTTCACAGATCACAATTAAAGTTAAATTCTGCCTTCTACAAAATTAGCTTGGACACAGTGGTCTGCTGCAGCCAATCCTTTATCTTGGCTGGTCTCAGCTGAGGTAAAACTATGCAAGGAAAAAACCCGAATGATAAGTATGGAACTTTTCTTGTGAGATTATATGCAATTGCTATGATAGCACAAGCTATTTTCAAGAAAATCTAGGATGTGCATGTTATTTTTCAGAAGAGGAAATACTGTTTTACAGGTTCTTGCTGTTCCTATAGATCATTCCATTCAAATGTCTTGGTTGTGAAAATATTGATACAAATGTTGCTATGAGATGATGATAATCTCAATACTATATAGAATAAATGTTATCACTTAAATATTTTTAAATGCCCGCATTTCTGCAGGCTGCAGCTTTTTGCTAAGAAGAGCATTCAGAAGTCAAATGTTTTGAATTCTGTATTATTCGGTAAATGAGGATGTGGTTAATTAAAGTAGCATTACTACACTGTGAGGTGACCAGATTGCAAATGTATCTTTAACAATTGGCCCTTGTAAATAAAATAGAAGAGACCTGACTGAGACCAGAAAATGTCAATAGATGCAAAAAGCCACCTTAGAGCAATCCATTATACAATAAAAGGAGAGAAGTAATGACATGGTCAATATTAACTGCAATCAGCTGGAAAGAAATCAGATTGTCAGGGATCTCTAAAATTCTTTCCAAAGTAGAACCTCATTTACACATACAGATCTTCATACCCTTTGCTAAGAAAAGCATATGTGACAGCTTAGAGGTTTTAGCTGCCAAAGATCTTTCACTCTGAATATAGTAAATGTCACATCTATTTATTTATCGTTAAATTTTGCTAAGTATCTGTAGAAATATTTGGATTTTTTCTATCATAATGGATGTTTAAATGGAAAAGAATCCAGATCATAATGCAGCTGTAGCACCAAACCATATGGCTGCTAAATGGGAGCAAAAATACACCGCTGAATTACTAGGAGTAAACATAACCTAGATGCTATCTTCAGAAGAATATTAAATGGATTATATAGGGTATTGCTATAAAATCATGCAATCAGACAATAGTAGCCATCAGGCAATAGATTATTTCACATGCTGTAAGTAATCACAGTTGTATATCAATTTGCATTTTCTAAATGCCAGACTGAAAATATTAACCACTAAATCTTGGCAAGCACAATTTTTCTACCAGCTGCAGTGGTGGTTATAACAATATCCAGGCCATTTTTGAGAGCAAAAGAGAGGAATAAGGCAGCCATCCTACACCCCAGCTTTATTAGAATCTACCTGGAGTCCCAAGTGCTCAAAAACTATCTTGTTTGTCTTCAGTTAGAGGCTTCAACTTCTTCCTCGTGAGAAGACATCTAAGGGTGATTTACTGGTATATTGAGTGGTGTTTGCACTGTGCTGTGCAAGAGCAAATGGTCCAGTGGAATACATATTGAATGTTATATATAATGTCTGGCATGAGAGAGAACTCAAATTAGTGTGGCTGTTGTGTTTGCCTGCTCTTTTGCTCAGAAGCAGTTTCATAAGTCCATTTGGATTCTACATCATTGTGTGAAAGGGAAAAAGTTAATGACATTAATAAGAAAGGCCTGTGTATCTGCTCAGTCTTGTAAAACTTAATGGGAGTAACTGTCAACTGTATTTTCACATTTGGGGGTCTATTCTGTTCTTTTATACAATGCAGATGGAGAGAAGGTTTCTTCATCCCATCCACAGCCATCTTCAAACTGAGCAAGAGCTTATGATCCTTGAGCTTAAGTTGGACTTTGTAAATCAGCATCCTAGGGAACAGGCTCTCAGTATTTTTAACTGTAATGCTTAGAATTGGAAATACAGTTAAACGTTTACCTCAAAACTGGCCTCAAAAAGATTTCTTATTACTGCATATTGAACTAGTTCTGCCCCTGGGAACTCATATCTAAATGGTATCAAGTGAAGACTTCTCCTCCTCCTGAAGTTTTATGTATGAAACAAAGAGCAACTCTGTATATCTTTTTTTTTTTTTTTTTCCTCTACAGATGATATGGAAGCAATTCCAGTCAAGCAGTTTGTTAAACACATCAGTGAGCTGTATTCTAATAACCAGCATGGGTTCTCGGAAGACTTTGAGGTACGATTTAATGACCCACCAATAAAATGTTGCTTTCCTAAAGCTAATTGTGTATTAATAATTGGGGACCGTGTGACATCTGTGTGATGTCATATCAGGTAAATGCAGTGCTCAAATATATCAGAAGAAATAGGATGATACCACTTTGCTGCCAGCTGTGAGCAATGTGGGAGCGGACATATACAGGTACCTTCTAACCACCACAGATGTGGTGTCTTTAAGGGGGAACCCTCCTAGGTTTTTATTAAATAGGAAAAGCTGCCTGCATGCCCCCAGGAACAAGATGAAGATGCAAACAGTTGTTTTTAACTCCAGGGTTTTCTTACAATTATTTTACTCTTCTTGGTCCAGAATTTGCTCCTCTTAGTAATTGGAAAAGCCACATACCCCTGAGTAGTCCAAAAGTAGCAAAACAGGGCTTGCAATGAGTAAAAGTAAAAATTTGGTCTTTGATGAAAACCCAAACTGTGGGTCAGTTCCTTGCATCCTTGTTCATGCTCTGTTCAGACAGGAGAGATTGCTATTGAAGTCGTTGATTATTTTGTTCCAGTAAAACCAAGGAGAAGGGATTTGGGGTTTAGCTGGTGGTATTTACTTGATGTGACTATTTTTATATTTGCATTCTGTTAGCTGTGAAGAACCCATTGTGACCTATAAATGTGCTGTCATTTGGAGATAATTCCAATGGAGTGAAAGTAGTTTAATACCTCTAGGTTACCAAACCCATATTATGCAAGCATGGTAAAACATCATGCAGCATAAGACAGCAGAGACAGGCTTTTCCTTCACGCAGTCTAATCACAGTCACTGCTGACCTTTTGGAAGTACTGAGAAACGGGAGAAGCCCCAGGAAATCACATGGAGTTGCACTACTGGCTTCCCTGCAAGCCAAAGGAAGTGTGTTTGCCTGCTGCCTGTGAATCAGAGCAGCAGCTCTGGTTATAAACAAGGCACTGAACCAAAATAGGTGGCCTTATATCTACAGCTTCTTTGCTTACTGCAGTGTAAAGGCAAGACTGTATGCAGAAATTGTTTTTAATGGGATCATTTAAAACATTTACTGTTGCTGTTTGGTTACTGTCTATAAAGAGTGTCTGCTTTGTCTGATGTCCAAAAAGCATTGTGTAAGTTAGAAGCGTTTTGTATTCATGAGGAAGGCAAATGTTTAAGGTGTTAGAGTGATTTACTTCAATTGACTGCTGGCTGGATGACTGAGCAGGAATATTGAGGCATTTAACAATGTTGATGGTATTCAGGACAAACAGTTATTCTCCAGAGAGTAGAATTTGATCAGGATGATCAAATGCAACTCGCTCAATTATTTATGGATTGCGACCCCAGTGCTATTCATCACAGCTGGGTTTTACCCCACTTAATTATTCAAAATAATCAACAACACATCTGTAAACTTGGTCTGGCTTTAAACAGGCTTTGCTTCAGCTGCCAGAAAATCACTGCTATTAACAAATGTTGGACACCTTCCACCTGTGTTTTAGCAAAGAAAAACACTGCTCTAATAGCCTTATTTTTCCCTTCCTCCTGGAGTTCCCTGCTGTGAGTGCTGTGCTGTGGCAGCCAGTTGGAGAGAGCTTTGGCCAATTAGTCCCTTTCTGGGTAGCGCAGAGTCCCCTCCAAAGAGACGTTAAACTCCTCCAACTGCACTGTGTGCGCCAAATTCTATTATCCATGCTGGCTTAAAACCTGGAGTGTCTGCTTTGAAGTCAGGATAGGTACTCCAGATGTGTTTCTCCATAGGTGAGGTCTCAGCTTCCTAACTGTGAATGAAATCTCCTGCTGGAGTAAGGAGTAGGAATAGGAAAAAGGTGATCTCTGTCTGGGATAAACCACCCGGCTCCCCTTCATCGTTGGTGTTCTGCCCTGCTGAGGCCTCATGGGCCTGATTTGTAACCCAGGATTTTTCACAGAGCCTGTAGGTAAAATGTTTATCAAGTGCTCAGACTGACTCAGAGGTCGGAACCCCGGTTTGGAGAATGGCTGAGGGATAGTGGAACTTGAGGTTACATTTATACAGTAGCTCTTGGAGTGGCTGCAGTGCAACTTCTCAAATCCAGTCAGATACAGCCATGATCCATGTGCTGGAGTTGCATCTGCCAGCTATGGGGAAGACTTAAACCAATATTTCATGGAGAAATAATAATATTCCAGCTAAAACAGAAATTCTGTTACGGGGCTACTAACCTGTGGGTGGAAAGTACCACAGCCATATTGTGCCTTCATGCCTGTGGAACTTCTAAAAAGAAGTAATAGATTCTGCAGTCATACAAAATAATACGGCTTTTTACATCTAAAGGGGAAAGAAAAGAGGATGGCAAGGAGATACTGAAATAATGTGATTGATACTGCAGAATAAATAAATCTTCCCAAAGGTAGCGAGTGCATGAGATTTTGTTAAAAGAAAAAAGGATCAAAAATCTCTTCAGAAATTTCTGTGGCAGGACATTTAAGGTGGAAGCTGCAAAACGAAGTACTAATCTAGGCACACACATACACTGTGCGCCCAATGTGGAACGTGAACATCCTCCATTTGTTTGTTGCTAGATTTTGATGTCTCTTCCTTTGTTTTTGGCAGCATGTTTAGGGCTGTGTTGAGTTGGTTTTTACAGGAAGATGATTCCTTTGAAAGTAAATTGTGTGAATACTCCCTCCTCCTCTTAAATTGAGCTGTAATTACAGGTAAATATTTTGTGAATGTTCTTAGGAAGCATATTGTGTGTAGAGGAAAGAAGGACTTTGAACTCACAAATCTTCCCTTGGAAAGTACATCTAAAATGAATCCTTATTCCCTTTGGGTAGTTGTAGTGCAAGCAACCAGCTTTATTGTCTGATGATAGCTGGGCTTTCTTGTATATACAGAATTTTAAAGATTTCATTTGAGTCCTGTGAAGTTTCAATTTTTGACGTAAATTGGAAATACAGTGTTGCAGTGGGGATCTCCTGCAACATGTATAGACAGCGAGGCCCGTGGAAAGAAATAGGAAATGATATTTGCGTGGATGTTCAGAGATGTTTATTCTCCAGCCACATGGCCAGGGTACTGCCAAAGAACTCAGGAGTCACGGGACAATCAGGGTCTTCCCGGGCAGGGGAACACAAAACAACAGGTTTGGGGTACAGGTTTAGGGTAGATGTGGCCAGGGAGCAGAGGAAAACCTCATATGTCCTAGGGCAGGCTCTCATCCCAGGGCCCGTTCCGAGGGGGAGGAATCCCAACAACATAGGACCCAGTGTAATACTGAACAACAAATAGCTTTTTAAAATGAAGATCCTACATCACTAGTGCTGCTCTCTGACATAACTTTTTATATTCAATCTTGGAGTTTGTTCAATACTAGATTAAAAAAAGTTCGGGGAAGGTTTTTGGCTTGCTCTCAGGTAGTTCCAGCACTGTCTTGCTATGGTGTACAGGATGAGGTACCTCACTTTACAGGGGTACTGGCACAGGGTTTGAAGGCAGGACTGAACAGAGGTTGAAAGGCTTCCTGAGCCAGAGATTGTATCTACTCCTTGTCTAGGCAGAGATTTTCTTGGCATCATTACATTTAACAGTTTTTGATAGACATTTGTTCCATAAATTTCTAATTGCCTCTTGAACCCTCTTAAGTGTCTAGGTGTCCAAAGCATCCCATGGCAATGAATTCTACAATTTGTTCTGCAAGAACAGACTTCCTTTGGCTTTTAATTCATGTTGAATAACTTTTCTTGCTGCCTCCTAATTTTTGCATTACAAAGTGCATCCCTGTTTACTTAAAATGCCTCACATGATTTGGTCTGCAGTTATATTCCCCCTTAATAATCCACTTTCAAATCTGAAGATGTCCAAATTATTCACTTTGTTTGTTTTGAGGAAGCCACTCCACACTTACACTGACTTGTTCTCTCTGTACCTTTTTTTTTTCCTTTACCATAACCTTGTCAAGATGGGAAGACCACAGCTGTGCACAGTATATGACAGGTGGTTTTACTGCAGAGTTCAATGATGTTTTCCGTTTTCTATTACTTTCCTCCCTCCTAACATAGTAGTTGGTTTTTAACAAGTATTGAGCACTCATCTGACACCTCCAGAAAACTATTGACTGTGACCCCAAGGTCTCATCACTGAATGGCAATAGCAAACTGGGAACCTATCAGTATGTATGTATAGTTAGAGTTGTTTTTTTTACCCAAGTACATCACTTTGTATTTATCAACATTGAATTTCATTTGCCATTTTGTCACTCGGCCACTCAGTGCTGCAAGATTGTTCAGCTTCCCTTCACAAATAGCTTTTGTTCTAATTATCCTGAATAACTGTGTATTGTAAACACACTTTGTCTCCTCTGCAGTCCGTTTATGAATGGGTTAGGTCCCTGTAAGGTCCCACCAGTGAAAGCTGAACACTGGCAATTCCTGGGCAGGTGAGTCACAAGATGAGTTTTCCTTTTGCTCCAACACCAGAACAGGTTTTTTAGTAATATTTTCTGACAGGCCTGTTCACACATTTTGGAAATTGATATGCTGCTCTCTTCTAGGCAGCCTGTAGACTTCTTCAGGGACCTCTCCCCGGTGTGTTCAAGGCGTACTAGCTCTGCTCCTCTATTGCAGAGTCTCGCAGTTTGTCCCACAGAGAAGTCAGATGTAGTGGGCTGCAGTGCCTAAAACCCCTTCTGGATCTCATTTTAAAAACTGATGTCACATATGTCATCCTCTATTCCCCGATAGCCTGACTATATAGGACATGTGCCCTCCAAATTCCTGTATAAGAAAGTGTGAAGTGCCACCTCCCACAGCAGAGCTTTTCACTCCCTCCCCCTGGCCAGTTACTGGAATAACACAGTAAGTTTTTTTGAGTAATTATGTCCTTTTGCTCTAGAAAGGAACACTAAGCCAAGAAATCACCTTACATCCCCAAAGCTAACTGAATTTTTACAGTTTAAGGCAGCATTTGGATTTTAGAGATCAGACAGTTTTATTTCCCTCCTCTGTAATTCTGGACTGGGCTGGTCAGTGCTGCTGGGGGAGCAATTAGAGAGGAGGAAAGCTGTCTCTGCAGACCTCTCCTGCCTGTGGCCATGTGAGCACAGTGATTCATTGCCAATTTGGAGTCTGAACAGGCTCGCTGAACTTGGAGGCAGGCTGTCTAGCTCCCTCATCACATAAATTGAAAATATCTTTATACTCCAGTGGCACCTTCTTCTAAATGTCCTGAAATGTAAGAAAATAGCATATATCTATATTTCCAGCGATGTGGCAGGGATTTGCTAATGTTATTCTCATGGTTACTGCTGCTCAGGGCAGGGGCCACTGGCTGTTTTTAAGCAGGGACATCAGAATGTTATTCTCTAGCAAAGGGTTGCACTGAAGACAGGTAATGCTGCACTTTGCACACTTCTTGAGACACTAGAAACTCAGTTATACTGACATTCCTTACAGATTAGACACAGCTCACACCAGACACGTGCTTATAGCTCCATCTACACCAAGGAATTTGGCAGTAGAAAGATGCCATTTCAAAAGCATGCTGCTAGCAGGCAGTACTGCATTGGGGGTGTTTTATAACCCCAGCCCAAAATTGCCTTAATTAGAGGTATTCTCAGCCTGTGTGTTGCTGTAATAAAACCAGAGGGAAGCAGCTCTGTGAAGCTGGAGGAGGAAGGATTGCTGCAGAATAGGGCCTTCCTGGAGTTCTCAATTCTTACCTCACTGCTTCACCTACCATGAGAAATTGGCATTGTGAATTAAGAGATGAAGAGAAGCAATAAAAGAACTTCCAATATCTGGGGTTTCTGTTACTAACCACAGTACCACAACCATTCCCAAGGTTTCTGCCTGGAAGCCCCGCTTGGATGAGCCATTGGCTGGGAAATGCAAGGTCTTGGTCAGACTCTGTCACTTCCACCCCACCATCCTTTCCTCCCTCATGCATTTACAGGAGTTTTTAGCTATTTATTGATTTCATTTCTGTATTGAGTCCTTTTGTTTTCTTTATTTTCACCTCTTTCTAGGCATCCCCAACTCACTTCTCTCTTGAGTGCTGTTGGAGAGTTTATACCAATGCTAAATCATTACAGAAATCTACACTGTTCCTGGGGATATCTGCAGTCTCTGTTGGTATGCTGTCTTCATGTTTGCTGTGATAAAACAAACAGCAAGAGCACTACCACAGAATTCTTGTCATTTGGGATTAAAATAATAGATAAAGCTGATATTGGGGGGTGGATGAACGACCTGCTTCCATGCTGAAAAATATCAACATTAATATCAAAACATAGCTGTGGATGTTCTCAGGTTTAGTTACTCAAATTAGGATCCTTTCTTTGTTGTGACTCCTCCTCATTGCTATTCATAGGCTTTCACAGATCAGCCCCTGCCAGGACATCAGCCTCAAGTAATGGGAAGCAACAGCAGCAGCACTTTGTAAGGCCAAATCAAGAGACAAAGTTGCTGCTCAGCCACTGTAGCAAAAATTCCTGCTCAGAACCTTACACTGCCAGCAAGACCCTGGAGCAGTTTGATTTTACACTTAAATGGAAATTCTTTGAAGTTTAGAAGAAACTAATCTGTAACTTGTTTCAGAAAGGCAATTAAAATGGGTTGTTAAACCTGGGTGTATTATATTCCAATTAGCATTAGCATGGACAATATAATTAAAAGGTAAATTAGCCATAATAGCATAGACTAGAACACTTCTTACAGTAACTAACAGTCAGTTGAAACCATGTACTTTGGTTTCTTGGGTTGTCAAGGATAAGTTGAAAGGACAGAATAAAGCCTGTATCCATTCATCCTGGGACAGTAATGTGTTCTGGGAAGTTAAACATGAGGAGCAGCAGTGTGCAAGCCAGCTGCCATTAAAATCAATGTAGGATACTGAGCAGGACTAAGGAAAGCCAAAGGAAATATTCTAGACCTGAAAAGTTTATTAATAAATTATGAATGTGGCAATATGAACACTATCTGTCCTACTCCAAGGTGCCAGTAGCAGTTTTGTGCCTGCTGGAAGAGGACTTTGTTTAGGCTGAGCTGTAATGAGCAGCCTGGGTCAACCCTGACCTGGGACCTGCCTGCAAATGTAGGTTGTAATAATAACGCGATCATGGTGATGTTTCAAGTGCAACCGAAGGAGGTGGTAGCCAGTAGGGTTTAGAAATCTCAGAGTATTCATTGCCTGAGCAACAGAAAATACTGGGAAAGTAAATATGTGATATACAGAAATGTGGTAAAACAGCATAATTAAGATAGGGACTTTGGGGGACTTTCTCCAGGGTATTATTTATTAACACCGGGGTGTCCTCTTCTGCCGAGGGGTAAATTATACTCTGAGCAGAGGCACAGATAACAGACTGCAGCTTGTCTTGTCTCCTTACAGCCTTTCTTGCATTGATGAGAGGCAACCACATCGGCTTTAATAACAGAGAAATGTTAACTTAAGCCTTACTGGCTGGTAGGGGGAGTCTGTGTTTTAATAATCTGCTGTTAGAACTTGGAGAGATGAGCCTTGGAGGGTGGGAGAGCATGGATACCCACCCTCTGCTCTCAACCCCATCTGTCTATGCAGTGCAGCCAAACCCAGGCCAGTGTGGAGCTGGAGGATGTCCTCAGTCCCCTTTTCGTTGACAGCTTCAATGTCCCAAAGCCTTGGCTGTGTCCTGGACTGGAGGGGAGGGCTGAAGACTTTAAAAGACAAAAATAGCTCAGATATATTGGCAAGGGGGAAGCTTTTCTGTGACAATCTCCTTTTGCTGTGCTTTTACATTGTGCAGACATAGGAAGCCACCATTACAACATCTTTCCAGAGTATTAAAAACCATTTAGAATGTTATGTGGTTAGAAAAGCCATTTTCAGATCACGAGCTCTCACAGCGTCAGACCTACTTTTCCATTGCTGTGTTTTTCACCATCTTACCTTAATCTTCCTCTTCTATTAACTTTATATAGGCCAGCTGGGAACATGTACAGTCAAGGAAACAGTCACCATCAACATAAAAAGGTTAATTAAAATTATTAACCTCACCAACAATTCCCTTATGGAAAAAATCCTATAGAATGTAATAGAAAAGGATACATTTACTATGTGGTATTTAAACTGTCACAGAAAATTCCCTAGCAGGGAGGTAATTCCCTATTATTTCTATAACTTCTCAGAGTATTCTCCACAAAACTTTACTGGATTAATCTGTATTAAATTCTACAGCATTTGGCATAAATTTTTCATGCTATTAACTTCTAAAAAGAATTTTATAGTCATACAGGGATGTAGGGTTTGATGTGAGGCTTTTCAGAAATGGGCAGGGTATTTTTTAGGAGTGACCTGTAACAGTACAGTAGTGATGTTGTATGGTTTCTAAATGCAAAAATAGGTAAAACAAAATTACATTATATCAACCTAACGCTGCTTTTCCAAATATGACTTAGGCTGAACTGCTTCTGCCCATTGTGTAAGCTAAAATCCCTTGTTTGCTGGAGCTGATAGGCAGAGTATGGGGAAGAGCACACTTTAATATGGGGGGTTTTATATGGTAGAAGTGGAACTATGAAAATTCTGTTAGGGCCAGCTGAGAGTTTTGCTTGATTCGTCTTTGTCTTTGCTCAGCTCATCTCCTTGAGCGCAGTATGTTTTTCCCTATGGAGGGTTGGGAAGAGAGAGAGAAGCAATTGTTACTTGAGAGCATCACATGGATAGAAAAGCTATAAAACATACTAGCTTTTAGTATACTTTGCACTTCTAAAATGTAAATGCTGGGGAAGATACCAAAATTGCTATGCAAGTTCTCTTCGAAATGGCTGCATAATGCTGAACTCCTACATCTGCTGTTTGTGTAGCATTTCTTGTGATAATTTTTCCCTGTCACTTAGCTCATGATCTTTGTAGCAGCTGTGAGCTCCTAATGACTTTCCCTCTTAGGTTCTATACTGTTATTTTTAAAATCTGAAGTACAAAGTAATTTGGCACTTCCTCACATATCCTGGGGGGAAATTGGTTCTGTTTGGTACAATTTCTGGGAGTCACAAAAGATTTGAATAAATACAATTTCTTCCACGACTGTAAACTCCAATTTATTTTTTTTTATTTTTTTTTTCAAAAATATGTCTCTAAATGATGAATATTTATGCCAGTGATAAAGGGGGTTCTCTTTTTCAGGAAGATTATGATTAAACAGATACAAAAAAGGTGTGTCTTGGAGATGAATGGACTCCTGAGTGATTCAGTTTGTAGGGCAGTCTCTGAAGGGTGTAACTCTCTAGGGGAATGGCTGCTTCTCTTTAGGGTCAAAATAAAGACCCTCCATTGCCTCATTTCAACAGCTCTGTATTCTGTTGTTGAACAGATTGAGGGGTAGGTTAAGAATTTTAAAATTATGTATCTAATCTACAGCCCCAGTTAGACAGATATCTGCATCTCTGGCTTTATGAACACCCTGGGAAGCTTGGTCTCTCTCTGCTTTGTAAATAAATATATACATGGATGCAACCTTTCCTTTACTGTATCAGGAACTGTTAATCAGTGTCCAAGCAGTGGTGTTTAAAGCCCTTGCTGTTCTCTTCAGAGATCTATTTTATTCTTATTTTACAAAAGGCCTCTCTCTGCAGAGAACTAACAAAAGGTCAGTGACAAACTCAAATGTCAGAAACCCCATTTTGAGAGGTTATAAGCACATAAGTTGTCCAAAGTCTTCTGTTGAAATGGTTCTTAGTTTCTTACATTGCACTGACCACTCTTGCATCTGAGGGACCCTATCTTAGCTCCCCAAGGAGGGACAGAGTGGGGCATGGCAGGAGATGCAGTGCAGAAGGTGATGGACTGGTAGTGAAATGGGACAGTTGGCCCTCAAGCTGCTCATCTCTCCCCAAGCCTGTGGAGAGGAGCGTGACCATGCTCCAGGGACAGCTGACATGGTTCAATGTAAGAGGCCACAACATACAGGACAATACTGAAAGACTTTGTGTTTAACCCATCAATTACAATACTGATACTTTGAACATGGTTTCCATGAGCTGTTGCAAAAGGAGAGAAAGCTCAGGGGTTTTTTGGACTGACAAATTTTCCATTTGAATAATCTTTCTGCCTAGGAAGTGCAGCGCTGTACGGCTGACATGAACATCACTGCAGAGCATTCCAACCATCCCGACAACAAGCACAAGAACAGATACATCAACATCCTGGCCTGTAAGTAAGCACTGACCTAAACACAATGAATCAACCCAAAAAGGCACTCTCTTCTTGCAGTGTGTGTGTGACTGGGACAGGCAGGTGGCCCCAGGTTACATTATTACATAGTATGTAATATACATGTGAAAGTGTGGCTGGGAGATCCTTTCCCCCTTAATGCAGTGAATGTTTTGACTTCTCCAGGGCCAGGATTTCACTCCAACTTTTGTTTTGAAATGTTTCACAGTTTGACAGTCCAAGCATAGTTTTAGAAGTATAAGTTTGGTATGAAATTTTGGGGAGGAATAACTGAGATAAATTGATGATCAGAGTTCTTCTGCCTGCTAATGCCTGAAAAGTGGCCTAAGAGAAGTGCACGGTGAAGCAGAGTTTTACTGATGATTCCTGGGATTACCCTACAATCCCAAAGGTGCTAAATCTTACAGAGTGTATCTGCTGTATTTCAAACTGCTTTAGCAGTGTAGGATTTAGACAAATAGTGATCTTTGTAGCACAGAGCAGGTTTTACCTGTATCCCTTTGAGAACTGCAATTCTGGACTCTGGTCTAGAATGCAGATTGTCTGGGATGGAAGTGCAGTAACATTTTCCCTGTTGTTCTCCTGCGTGGAATGGATGGCAGATGCAATAGTCACTGTGGTTTATGAAAGATGTGGAGAGCCCACTGGTAAAAAGTTCACAATGTTCATAAACATTGCAATAAATCTTGAATGCTTTTGATGGCTTAGGAAGGAAATGCATGTCTCTAACAGATTCTCAGAAGTAATCAAGGTACTGGCTGAGGACCAGTTACTAGACCTGTGAAAGATTTGCTGTGTGGTCTTGGGCAAAGGCATTCATTGAGCTCGTCCCAGCTGTGATTATAGACATAGATGTCTGGTCCCTCTAGGTACAGAGATCTGACATTGAAGGAGAATTGAAGAAGGCCCTTCAGTTCCTCAGATTATCATTGGAGGAACCTCTCTCTCCATTGGTCCCCAGGAAGGCAAATTAAACCAGTCTTTATGCTTAAAGTTGGCTCATGTCTCAACTCTGCATGAATTGGAAGCATCACCTAGCTCAGTGCTTCTGCCTAGGAGGAGGACTGTGACTTTTTTCTGCTTTAAGGCAGAGTCAAGCATTTGGGTGAAACAAAAATAGGAGCTAAAGATCACAACCTCAAGTCTGTCCTTGGTGGTGAAGGCGTGAGGACATTGACTCAGCTCCCAGAGCCAGCAGAGCTATCTGAGCCCAGCACTGAGGGGAGGATAATGAGCTGAGCCAAGCAGAGGCAGTGTTACACAGCCCCATGGGGTGCCCTGGTTCTTTGAATCTCACTACCCCGAGTGATGTAGATGATCCTAGAAATTGTGCTCCTGAGGCTCCAGTGCCCTTTAAAAAGAGGCTGTCCCAGCATGAACCGCATACCTTAAGGGATGTGAAGGCTGACAACTTGCACATGAGCAGATGACCAAGGACAGATACTCCCACCTCTCTCTTGACTCCAGTCCAAGTCCAATCTCTTTTGTGTGTTAGTAAGGGCATCCCTGATACCCAGGAAATGGGATCTTTGCCTGCAGTTCTGCACTGTGCTTCCCTAATGTTTCTCTGCTCTGGTTTTTATCCTACAGATGATCATAGCAGGGTGAAGTTAAGGCCTTTACCGGGGAAAGATTCGAAGCACAGTGACTACATTAATGCTAATTATGTCGATGTAAGTTGTTTTAATGGTTTTTATCTGCTCTACCTTTGAATCCTTCCACAAGGAGGAATTATTGTCACCTGTGATGTGACAACTCTAACTGTATTTTCCAACTTCACCTGATAATTTTGCTACAAATTCCTCACTATTCTGAATGAGAAAAGCACCTTTCTTGTTAGCTCTAAAATATTAATTTTTCTGCCATGATACTGCTTTCATCTCACTTGACATTATGGTTTTCTTTGAAGGGTTACAACAAAGCAAAAGCCTACATTGCTACCCAGGGACCTCTAAAGTCTACCTTTGAAGATTTCTGGAGGATGATTTGGGAACAAAATACTGGAATCATTGTCATGATCACAAACCTTGTTGAAAAAGGAAGAGTAAGAGGTTTTCTTGTTTGTTAGCAGCTGCTCCTTAACATTTTCCCGAATCACCTGGGCAGAATTTGTTTTCAATGTCTTAGAGTGATGTGTACTCATGCATAATACATAACTAGGAGAACAGAGGGATATATACTGAGCCATGATTTTTTTTCTAAAAGTTCTAAGCACAAGTACAAAGCAGCAGCTCAGGCCCTTACCCAACTCACCCAACTGTTTCTGTGTTCAGAGGAAATGCGATCAGTACTGGCCAACAGAGAACAGCGAGGAGTACGGCAACATCATTGTCACGCTGAAGAGCACAAATGTCCATGCCTGCTACACTGTTCGCCGCTTCACCATCAGGAACACCAAGATCAAAAAGGTGAGCCAAGCCTTCGCTGCTCCCATCCAAGTGTCTTCTGGCTTGTGTAAGACACAAGGCCCACCAGAGCAAAACTCAGCGTTTGTATAAGCAACCTGAAGGTGGGTGGGAAATAATAAATAAAGACAGGATTACAAGGAACCTGTTCTTCTTTTTCTCAAGTGCACTGCTGCTTTGGTGTCCTTGTTTTGCTGTTATTACCTGTTCCCACGTGTATTTTTCCTTGAACATTTTCTCCACCTAGCAGGAGGCAGAGCTGCAGCTTTCCTCTGTCAGAGTCCAGCACTTTATGAGCTGAGAAGGACTGATGATATTTTTATGCTTCTTTTTTGTCCTCTCTCTCTTGTCTCTTCACACCCTTCACACACAGGGTCAGAAAGGGAACCCCAAAGGGCGGCAGAATGAGAGGACAGTCATTCAGTACCACTACACCCAGTGGCCTGACATGGGGGTGCCCGAGTACGCTCTGCCTGTGCTCACCTTCGTCAGGAGATCCTCGGCAGCCAGAACCCCAGACATGGGACCAGTGGTGGTGCACTGCAGGTATGATGGCTATGACAAACCACCCATGGCAAGCACAGCTAGAGCACAGTGTGTGCTCTTCCATGCCAAGACAAACACTGTAAGTTACTAAAACAAGAGGAGTGTGTCAGGCTCATGGAGTGCATGAGCTCTACTTTGCCTTGAAACAGCTCCAATGCAAATGCTTCCCAGTTGACACAGGGTTTTGCTATTGCCATGATACTGACCTGCTGAACATTGCACTGATGTGGTTGGGAAGCTCCTTGGTCAAAGCTTGCCTGTAGCCTGCTGGTTCAGTGCATGGACAAGGGCAGGATCACCTCTGCTGGGAACCAGCAGTATGGATACATGGACACCTGGGAATGCAATTGCCACTGAACCACACTCACACTCACCAGCAGTTGCAGTCACAGCGATAGATCAGTCAATAAACTAGTTCGAGGATGTGGTCTTCATTACTGTGTGTGAGGAGGCTGCACAGCACCATATCAAAGAGGAGAGGATGGTGAGGGTTACAGCTCAGTCCTCAGCAGAAATTGAGAATCTCTGAAGAGCTCCCACCTCTGAAAGAGGACCCAGGACTGCCCTCATTCACTGTAAGGAGTTCTGCCTCCACAGGATTAGCCCCCTTTTATACCTTCCCACAGTGCTGGTACCACTTGCATTTCCAGCTCCACTGCATAGCTTAAGCTTTACCTCAAGGCTGAAGCCAGCCAGGACCATCTCACAGTGACCTTGGCAATCCAGAATAGCAGCAGCTTGGCAAAGGGTGGATCTCTGTTTGGCTTCATCCAGCCAACACCAGTAACAGCAGCAGTGGAAACGGGAACCAAGTACAAACAGCCAGAGAGTGAAGTCCAGGACCACAGCAGCCTCATCCTCATGCTACTGGCACAGGTGTGATGGTTTGTGTTGTGTTCAGCCTCATCTTGAAGCACAGAAATACCCACAGAAGGGAGGAAATACATACCTGGTAATATTTCCAGAAAACCAAAATATTTTGCTGGGAAACTTTAATGGTTGAAGCTAGGAAGAAGATTAAAGCCCATGAACAAGAATATTTGAATATTTCCTTAGTTCTGTTCCACTTTTACTTCTGCATTTGCTTTCATCTGTCTGTATTTCATGGGTTTCTCTTATGTTCTGTGTAGTGCTGGTGTTGGCAGAACTGGTACCTACATTGTGATAGACAGTATGCTGCAGCAGATAAAAGACAAAAGCACAGTTAATGTCCTGGGTTTCCTGAAACATATCAGGACACAGCGCAACTACCTCGTCCAGACAGAGGTAAAAATTGAAGTGGGGTTGAATTTAAACCTTATTCATTTTTGCTTTGTAATCAAAAAGATAATAGATTTTTCCAATTACATCTCTGTAAAAATTGAATATATTACTAATATTTTTTCTGCACTGGAATATCTCTCTTTTTCTAGACCAGAAACTTCATATTTTGTTTTTGACTCATTCAGAGTTGTATGTGCTACATATATAAATATTTATTCTGAATTTGGCAGTATTTGTATGGGTGACTTGTTTTGCACACCCTTTCCTTTAGCGGGCAATACTCCTAAGACAAAGCCAGCTGTTTAGGTTATTCCAGATGTCTACCTGACATGCTGATGTTTTTCTAGGAGCAGTACATTTTTATTCATGATGCCTTGTTGGAAGCCATCCTTGGGAAGGAGACTGAAGTGTCTGCAAACCAGCTGCATAGTTATGTTAACAGCATCCTCATACCTGGCATAGGAGGGAAGACACGGCTAGAAAAACAGTTCAAGGTAAGTTTTAATTGCTGCCATCCAGAGAGACCTAATTTTCCTACCCTTTTTTATATGGCCTGTCTTCACTGTCAATTGTCATGACTAAGGAACCAAACCAGAAAACTTGATCAGCACAGCACAACATCTTGAGAAGTTCAGTCCTCTGCAGTCTTAGCTTCACTGCTCGAAGTCAATGCTTATGTTCTTCAGTCAGAGGTGAGAAGGACACTGGTTGGGACTGTGAGGCTGGTCTCCCTGTTCCCAAGGGGGCTTGGATGTTCCCAAGTCTGGTGGTTAGCTTGGCTGGAAGTCTTCCTCCAAACTGTGGCTCTCATGCATATAGGTATGGGGAAAGACAAGAGATGAGGTTCTTTGCACCACCTACTATTTCATCACTGTAGATAAAGAATTACAGATGTTTTAAGACCAGGAAACACAATATGCCTTTCCCATTGCTAATCATGATGCTTGCTGCATTTCCTGCTATGTCATACCTGCTTTATTTCTGGCCAAAGTAATTTTTTTTCCAGATCTCTTATTTGAAACCTAAGATTTTCTGATTGCACTGTATTTGAATAAATTGGAAAATACTTTGTGAGAGTTTGTATCATAAGGAGATTATACGTGACATCTTCTTTCACAGCTAAACTCACTCAGTTAACAGCTACCCAATAACCACCCAAGGAACTGAAGCTGTTAAATTACACCAGGTGCCAAGCTATTCAAAAAATGGACAGGCTCTTCACTGAATTCACTTGTAGGAATCTCAGTATTTCTCCATCACTTAAGACATTCCAGACGCTTAATTACTAAATTAAAAAAACAACTGCAAGCGCACCCATGCCCACACAAAATGCAGTAGGAGACAGAGATTTGTTATTTTTAAAGGTGTTGCACTTTTACAAACAATTCTGAATTATATGTATAAATTATATGTTTTCTGATGACTCGTGACCAATGTTTGAAAACCCTAGGTGCCATTTTCAGAAATTACTTTCTCTGACAACATTGCACAGTTATTTAGAAACCCCCAAAACTTCTAGTGGGGCTTATGCCATTGCATAGATGAGTTAAGTGCTGTCTTGTTTAGAGTGCATTTCAAACTGGGATGTGACCAGCAACAATTATTATATTTTTCTCTTGTTTCTGCTGCTGCCACAGAGCTGGCAAAAAATAACTTGCACTCATGCCCCAGTACAGCAATTTAAATTCAACAATCTTAGAGAGAAATGATGCTGAGTAACGAGGTGTGAGTGCAGGAGATGTGAAAGCCACCTTTACTCTCTTTACTCTGGCATAGTTTCCCCATGCACTGGGGGAGTATTCAAATACAAATCTGCCTTTCTTTGTGCCTCTTGACAGCCCAGAATGAACATGGCAGACCAGAGAATGTAGCCCATGGCCTCAGATCTCAGATGCCAGTGTGATAGATTCCCCAAAGGCCTAGCAGAAAAAGACATTCTGCAGGAATTTTCTGGCTTTTATTTTGGAAAAAAAAAAAAACATAAACAGTATCAACATTATGTTGTTCTATTTTGCTAGCTTTTATTCCTCAAGACCTGCTTCTGACTAAACATATCTGAAAGTTTGTGAAATATATTCTCAAAGATAACAAAGCATAGTGTTCCATGAAAATACATTTTGATGAAACTTCATATTCAGGATGTTTCAAATCTGAGAGCTGCAGAGATCTTTTTATCTATTAAACATGTTGTATGGAAAGGATGATTTCCATTGGAAACTTGAGTACTTTAGACAAGTTTAACAATGCAGTTTATTATTCTACTAATGCGCATCTTCGCAGGGGTTGGCAAAGAAACCTCTTCATTTAGAGTGCTCTGAGGACTGACTTACTGCTTTATTCTCTTTCAGCTGGTTACACAGTGTAATGCAAAATATGTGGAATGCTTCAGTGCTCAGAAAGACTGCAACAAAGAGAAGAACAGGAACTCATCAGTCGTGCCATGTAAGATCACATCTTCGGTTTGATTATTGTCTAGCATAACTTTTTGTACCAAATTCTCCCAGTGTTATGCATGAAAAGGCATAGCCACTAGGAAGGGGAAATGTAATCTTGTTCAGCTCAGGCTGTCTTGCCTTTCAGTATTACCCTGATGAAACTGAACAAATGGAAATAGTTGCAGTGTCAGCCAGATATGCTGTCCAAGTGAAATGTTAATTTGAAGTGCGTAAGAATTTGAATAATTAGGGGATAAATCTATGGAATACTGAGAGATTACTTTGATACCAGCTCCTAGCTCTGGTGAGATCTCCCAGAGTGATTGGCACCAGTTGTTTTTTAATTCAGCTACTGCACTCCATTTCTCTGTGTGAGCAGCCCCAGATTTGAGGGTATTTAGTGCCCAAGGACACAGTTTCATAGTCACTAAAATGGAATCTGTGCATGGCTTCAAGCAGTATAAACTTGCACCAGACCAAGCATGGGCACAACGTCATCCACATCACATAGCCCAGAGTACAGGACATAGAGGACAGATACAAAGTAATAGTGGCACAGATACAGTCCATCATGAAGTTTGTTAATAAACAGGGAAGTCATCAGAATACATCTTAGAAACAGATGGGAACCGGCTAGAAATAGTCTGTATGATTTGGCGCTCTGTGGGGCCAAATCATGCATGCAGCTGCAGTGATTTCTGTTTGGCTTTTGGGGCCTGTCAGAGGTTTTGAGGATGATGTTGAACCCATAAAACACAGAGCAGCGTGGATCTGCAGAAGAGCACACACTTCTGGGAGGTTCCCCATTAGGGAAAAGGTTTGTTTCTGGAGGTTCTCTTGCCCTGTGAGAGACGGCAGTGCTACAGAGTGGTAGAGAAAACAAAATAAATCAGCTGGGTTTGTGTGCTGCTGGAGACAAATTGAACACTACAGACAAGAATTACCCGAAATCCCCTGTTATCACTGCATATACTGTTATTTGGTAATTCAGCCTGCTGTGAAAATTTTTGCTGTAGTAAAATTTGATTCCTGAAATTACTTTGTCCTTGTGGGAATATTGTGCAACATTCTGTTTTATACCCTGTGTTAGCAGGCAGTGCTTTAACGCAGTTAGAAAGTGCTGGCCTGCTCCTGTGGGAGATGGGAGCTACAAACCGTTTGCTTTGTTAACAGCTGAGAAATTCTTACTTTCTGCATTGTGCCATGACCAGACTTTGATCTTTTTTTTTTTCTCTGTGTTTTTTTTTATGTTATAGCTGAGCGTGCTAGAGTGGGCTTGGCACCACTGCCTGGAATGAAGGGAACAGATTACATTAATGCCTCTTACATCATGGTGAGGAAGCCAACACCTAATTACAAAGTAAAATCAGCTCTAAGGTGCTAAATACCAAATGCCTATAATTGTCTTAATTCTCTATGTAATGGCTGTGTATTAACAGATGAGATTTTAACACCTTCTCCATAATGTAAAGCTATTTACCATGTTTTATTAAAGATTCTTGCCTAAAAAAATTAATTACAAGATGCATTTAGATGGAATGTGTATTTCTGTGAGATACAGTCAAACAGATACTGGAATTCAAAGTCAATTAAAGCAGTAGGGACTCTGTAGAATTGAAATGGAGTTTAAAAAATATAGTCTGTGTGAAAATATTGTGGAGTAAAATGAAATAGGGTCATTATGTGTCCCCAGAAATTAAATTAATGCTTTAAAAGTATGGAAAGCAGTAAGTAACTGTATGCTTGTTTTGCTGCAAAAGGGCTACTACAGGAGTAACGAGTTCATCATAACCCAACATCCACTGCCACATACGACTAAAGATTTCTGGCGAATGATCTGGGATCACAATGCACAGATCATTGTCATGCTGCCGGACAACCAGAGCCTGGTGAGTTGCCTGTGTCCCTCCTTGGATGGTGCTGCTGTCACAGCCCAGCTGGGCATAGCACAGAGTCACTCAGTTGCCTGCTGGGGCTGTTTTCTGGCTGGAAGCAAAGCCAATTTTTGAGCCACCTACTCAAAGCTGGTTACAAAAAGATAAGTTCTCAAGCTGTTCTTTTGCTGTCACCTTCTGCACTCACTCTGCACATCCAGAGCTGGAGGGACCACAGTGCTCACACAGTGCAGCATGCTGATGCTGACAACATCTGCAAGGCTCCTGAGGGCTGCCTGGCAGGATGCAAGCACTGAGGGTATGGAGAGGCTGGGGTTGTGGGTAACTGTAACCCCAGAGTGAGGAGCAGAAATGCAAGGCAGGGATAGGAGGATAATTGATTGTTTGCCTATGAGCTTAAGCCTCAGGCCATGCAAGACTATGACTGTGCAAAGTGGCCATACATTTCATTTTTAATGAAAGTGAAAAGCAAACGAGTATGTTAATTTAAATGGAAATAATGAGTCAGACAGAGAGAGAGAATAAGGAGACACAGGTGAAGTGCTAGTCACTACATCCAGATTCACTAGCACATCTCCAGAGGGTATGTTGAAAAGGATTAAGAACTAAATGGTTCATTTTTTCATGCACACATCACTGAGGTGAACAGACAATTGTAGCTGAAAGTGGAAGAGAAACCACCTTCATTACAGCAAGAAAATAGCAGTCATGAGGGGCTACTAAATAGGCAGCAGTCAATATGCTGCTTGTGTGCAGGGATGAAAGGGAGTGCAGCACTGCAAGGAGTGCTCAGAGACATTGGATCGAATCAGTAAGTGCTAATGAAATGAAAGTATGTCAGGTGGAAATGAGGAGGCTTATCTTGTCTTCACATGTGCATGAAATAGCTCTGCAGAGCAACAGTGACTAAGGGGTAAAGGAGGAATGCTGGGCTCAGCCACAATGCTTTCACCTTCACCTTTCCCAGGGTGGAGGGTGGCCAGGAAGGCAGTGGCATCCCAGCCTTGGCTCAGTGGTCAGTGTGGGATGTGTTGGCTGGCAAGGAGGGGTGGCACAGGATCCAGGCAGCATCAAGGTGCTGGATGTGCAGTGCCAAAGTACAAGACAATTATGCAAGGTACCTGCTGCATGAGGACCTGTCAGGTGGCAGGACAGGTCCCTTCCCAGGCACTCAAAGATTTTACTCTACTTCCCAGTGCCTCTGCTTATTTAGGACAGAATTGTAAGGGCTTAGGACCTTAAGTCACATTTTCAGAATGAGCATTGACAGCCCAGATCTCAACAGTATCTTGCATGTCTTGTGCATCAGAGCTGCAGACCCACAGAAATACACCTGGTTTTAGAGGGATGTGCATGGCCACAGCAGGATGACATCAGTTCATAGCTCATGTTTGCTCATGAGTGAAAGATGGGTTGTCCAGAGATATGGGTTTGCTCTGTGCATGTGGCATGGGCAATTTCTGTGCTCGTGCTGCAGGGACATAGACCTCTGAAGCCAGGAGAAGAAACAAACTTTGCTTGTATGTGGTGACAGACCATAATTTCCTTTCTCTGCAGCAAATTAGGAATTCACAGTTATTTTTTAAAGAACAGCTTTGACAGGATGTTACCTACATCCTGTCAGTCAGGCTACTTCAGCCCTGAGCTTCTTCCATCCTTCCCAGTCTCACTGAGGTTTTACAGTGTCCTTTCAGTAGAGGTGTTTTGCTGGAGAACTTGCATTAAGTTTAGCCAGTATTTTTTTCAAGGCTAAGAATATTTGGGGTTTTCTCTTCCTCTTCACACCTCCAGTCACTCCTAAAAATTCAAGCCCTACATAGGTATACATCAATCTTCTAACTAGGCCTGATCCACAGACCTTCAGTTTTGGATTAGACGACAATAAACACAAATTAAAAGTAACAAGTCATTAATTTTTAAGGGTCAATGAGTTTTTTCTAAACAAATATCTGACTTTCAAACAAAACTGTGTAGGCAGGAGGTCGTAAAGCCTGGGATACAATACAAAGGTTAAGTATTCGTGAGCTAAGATAACCATTTCCCTATGAAACCAATTAGAAAGCAGATGTTACCTCTTTGAACACACAAAGGGAGGATCTGGCAGGTTTACTGCCTACTGTAATAGTAAATTTGTTTTAGACAGAAGTGGTTTTTAAAGGTCAGCTCCTGATCATCTCTATTTATCAAACCAATTTTTTGATCCACTGGATTTTTCAGAGTATCTGAAAGTCTGCAGCCGTGTTTTGTTTCATTTCTCCAGGCAGAAGATGAGTTTGTGTACTGGCCAAGTCGTGAGGAATCCATGAACTGTGAGGCCTTTACTGTGACCCTTATCAGCAAAGACAGACTGTGCCTCTCTAACGAAGAGCAAATTATCATCCATGACTTTATTCTTGAAGCTACCCAGGTAAAGTAAACCTTCAAATGTGGGTCTCTGCTTTCCACCGAAATTATATTGATGCCATTAAAATACAGAAGAAGAGTTCAGAAAATTTTTGAAAAGGATTTTCTTGTAAATACATGTGTAGGCATGTTGCTCTCAGGGGAAAGAGATTCTCATTGGCTCCTTCTCCCTCGCACATCATCTACTTTCAGGTAGATTCCTCTAACTGTCTGTCTTGCTTGAAAGTGAAGATGTGATTTTACCAAGGTGTATTGTCTTATTTCTGCTTACAAAATTCAGCATTTATAGTTTAATTGTTTGGGGGGGTCTTAACTAATCATAAAAATGTAAGCACAATTCTTTTTAATTATAAACCTGCTTCTAGTTTGCTGTCTGGATTGCTGGACTTCACTGCAAGACTTGAGTTTGCAAGCCCTTTTAGATTTGACTTGGTTGCTCTCATTTGACTTTTCAGCAATAAGGTCTCTGAGAGAGGTCTGATAAGAGCCCTGAATTCAAATACAAAATCTTTTATTGATTAAACGCTTTGTTAAACTTTGCATTCTTTTAGGGTGTTCACTGTTACAGAGGTGCTGGAGCTGTGTGTCCTCTTTCTATGTAAACTGTTTGGAAGAAGAAAGTTTTCACTTCAGTTTGCAGCGAGGCTCTTCCCTCTCTGTGCGTGGAGTGGATGCCTGTGGAGGAAGCTAATGCCAGGCTGGTTTGTCATTGCAGGATGACTACGTTCTGGAAGTCCGCCACTTTCAGTGTCCCAAATGGCCAAACCCTGATGCTCCCATAAGCAGTACCTTTGAACTTATCAATGTAATCAAGGAAGAGGCCTTAACTAGGGATGGCCCCACCATTGTTCATGATGAGTATGTCATCACTTTTCTCCCATTTATGTGCAGATTGTACACTCAGCTAAAAGACACTTGATAGGACTGATGTCCATTTGTGCATGGAGTAGGTGGTGTTTAGTAGTCCACAGAACAGATTAAGAATATATAAACTTCCAAAGATGAGTTTTCAGTCAAATACATTTTGCTTAGTGTAATTTTTATGTTGGTTATAATCTTAGGTGGACTCAGGAGGTGAGGCTGTTTGCTGTGGAAGCATTTTGGGTTCTTCTGCTCCTGGAAGTATCCCAAGAAAATCCTACAACCTGTTTCAGAACCCAGCAGAGCTTTGGTTTAGATAAGGCTTTAAGCAGGCTAATATGGGCTGATTGAAACAAGTTTCAAAACAGCCCAAGCTCCTGTCTAACAGCTCAGGTTTAATGTGTCATGCAACACAGAACAAGATTGGCTCATCTGTGTCTCATGAAGAGCAGCAGAAGTATCTTGTGACAAAGTACCTAGGTTTTCTAAAAGCAGATTTATTTTTCCTCCTTCTGCTTTCCCAAAAACACTCCAAGGGGCCCATATTGTGCCAAGTGGGTGTAGGGGGCCCACTAACACAGGGCCAGCATGCCCCAACACTTGCCTCTTTTGTGGCACAGTGGTGACCATTGTGCCACCAGCTGTGCTTGAACACCCAGTTATAAAGGGTGCTAACTTCTGCATTGCATATTATTACTTGCACACATTGTGGAACTGAAAAATATCATTGTAGTGTAGCTGGAGCCTAGGTCTGACCTGATTTCCTGGGAGGAACTATATCCTGGTGGGCAGAGCACTTCCTGGAGTCATTCAGTGCTTAAAATCCCAAGGAGACCCTACTTCTGACAGTGCTCATGTTGTCCTAAGAGCAAGCAACAAGCCAGCTAAAACACCTCTACCTGCAGCCCCCCTGACCTGCAGCCCATTAGACTTTGTCACTGCCACAAAACAGAATTGGTGGGAAGGTCTTGGGAACCTTTGCAAAGGCCTCACTACCACGCTCAGGTGTGTCAGTGATCAGAGCAGGCACGGTGCTGGTGTCCCAGGAGGACACTCATATCCACTGGTGCTGCTGGAGCTTTCCCTGCAGATCCACGTGTCACTGCTGCAACAGGATTTTCCTGACTCCTGCAAACAGTGCCTTGGGCTGAAGTAGTTTTTCTCTCACCACCTCCTTCTGTCTTGCTTATGCAGAGTTTAAGCTCTGCTGCCTTTCACTACCACTGATTAATTCCAGGCTGGTTTTAATATTCAGGCTTTGGGTAGTCTGAAGTGAGGTATTTTAAGATTATGTTTAACAAAATTAGAAGTATTATTGATTTGGGAATTTCATTGCTAGATGAAAAAAAAAAATCAAAATCACAATGCTGAGTGATTCTTTCTGTACATTGCTTTTTTGGTTTATTTGTCATATTCCGTGATTTTATTTTTATGCCTAATACATAATGTGGATTCTGCTTTTCATTGGAGTTTAAGTAAATGTAGCTGAAAATTAAAATTTCCCTTTGCTACACACAACTACATCACATAATCCACTAATAATTGCAACTGCAGATTAATTCCAAATATATGAATTAGCAGATGACTGAATTCATGTGGTATTTAGCAAGTATTTGGTGGGATGAACTTCATAGCATTTTTAAAAGTTCAGAAATTCCAGTTTGAGATAGTTGTCAAGATTTTTAAATATAACTGCCCATGTGTAGGCAACTAGATAAAGATCTGCTGCTAATTTCCTGCAAGAAAAGTCTTCAGATTGCTGGGAACTGGAAATTACCAGCCCAAGTGAAAATGATTCCATTATACCCTCAGAGGGATTTAGTTGTGTCCTGTCAGGTATGTGCACGGGGCACATTGTCCACTGTCCCTGTAGATGATCAATCACAGCCATCTGTATGGTGCTGCTGCTTCTTCTGTAAACTTTACATCCAGTAGAGCACATCTATTGTGATCTGAGTTCCGTTTCCCTTTTCTAGATAAACAGAGTTTGAGTTTGCAAAAATCATATAAAATTAAGTCAGCATGTGTCTTGACTTCCAGAGGAATGCTGTACAAATCCTAGTGGTAATCTTGCAATACAAGATGGTATTGCAGCACTTGCTGATTATTTCAGTTGTCACATAAAGCTCTCCAAATGGCTTGGAGAGCAGGTCAGCACTGATGACCCCATTTACCAGTGGGAACGTTTAGACACAGGCTTTCTCAAAGTCACAGAGCAGACCCATAGCACAGCCAGGACAGAATTTCAGTCTCCTGAGTACTAGGAGAGTGGAGGCTCCTTAGGAGCTGTTGTGTAGGATCCTTCATGCTGTGCCTCACACCTGCACCTACAGCTCAAACACAACCCCAGGCCTACCACAGTGAGCTTTCTACCTGACCAGTATCTCAAGGACTGAGTCGTACTCCTGCTGAATAACTGCTGCTTGGGTTTTTATTACATGACAACACAGCTCAACTCTTCAAAATCTGTAATGTTTCCTGTATCCCTGGCTCAGGGATGTTACCTTTACTGATGAATCAGACCTAGGGAAGACTGAGATGTGCCCCATTTACTTGGGAGCAGCACCCAGCCATCTTAGTTTTCTGCAGTTGTCAGATGTGGAGGAAGAGGCAAAGTCTCATTTCTTTCTAATAGCTCGTGTTTTGCTTGAGCTTCCACTAATGAATTTAAAATATGCTCCACTGTAATGCAGATGCTGTCAGCCTATGTGGTGTGGGAGAAGTGATTTCAGTGTTACAGTCTCCAGGCTGGGTATTTTGAAATGGCTGCTGCTACTACAGTTCTTTGTGTTGAATAGTGCAGATGACCTGAGATGTCTGGTGTACCATCACATTTCTTCTATAAATTAAAATGACAAAATATTAGCCACTATAAAACAAGCATTTAGTAGATAAAAACATGAACTATAGTAATCAAATAAGACTATAACAACATTTTCATGACCCTGTGCCAGTGCCCAAGTGTTTCTGAGTAACTCCTCCTTTTGGTGTGGTTTTCCAGGTATGGAGCTGTGTCAGCAGGAACTCTGTGTGCCCTTACCACTCTGTCTCAGCAGCTGGAGAATGAAAATGCTGTTGATGTTTTCCAGGTGGCAAAGATGATAAATCTTATGCGGCCTGGAGTATTCACAGACATTGTAAGTCTTTAAATGGAATATAAATAGACAGTTTACAAGGGTTTCATCTGAGACCAAAAGCATGAACTAAAACATGCGTTGTGTATGTTATCAAGCCCTACAGCATCTGCTACCAAGTAGAATTTGCATTTGAACTTTTTTTTTGTGTAGCTGTCATTTTTTATTAACCTCAAAGCCACACTGTAAGTCTCTGATTTGCACTTAAACTTATTTGTCATACTTTGGAGGGGAGCACCATACAGGCAGTCCTTGCAGCTTGTCACCATCTGCCTTCCAGCCCTGTGAGCTAAGCTGTGCTCTTCAAACCTGGCACATTGTGGTCTGAAGGGATGCTCAGCACAGGTGGAGCTACAGGGAGATGAGGCTCTTCACTGAGTGTCCAGCAAGAGCAGCCCCCCTGCCTCAGTGTGCTGGGTACAAGGTTCTGCCACCCAGGGACGTGGGGCTGAGCTGTGGCCTCAGGTTTGGTCCTGCACTCCTGTAGTGTTCAGTAGTATATCAGAAATAATATAATCTACCCAAAACTGGAGTTTGGGTTGACAAGGTTAAACTGGATGAACAGAGGTGATTGTTCTATTTCTTTTCTATGTGTATGCTTCTGATGATGAATACCCATGACCTTCCCTGGAAATGCCAAATTTAAGTGCCACTCATTTATGTACACTTAAAGGATGGAAATAAGTTGTTCTTTCTTTTCCAGGAACAGTACCAGTTTCTTTATAAGGCAATGCTAAGCTTGGTCAGCACTAAGGAAAATGGAAACGGTCCCATGACACTGGACAAAAATGGTGCTGTGATGGCCAGTGACGAATCTGATCCCGCAGAAAGCATGGAGTCTCTTGTCTAATTGGAAACCTGAAAAGGCACTTAATTTGTAGAACTTCTGAAGACTGAGTGAACTTTTTTGAGGCCTTTTTTGCCAGACTCTAGGTTATACAATAACCCAATTACTTTTTTACACTGATAAAAGTTTTGATATTTATTTTTTGCCATTTTATGTCTTAATGGTATCCTACTGAGCATTTGCACCTCTGTTTATTTCACACAGTGAAACGCAATTTTATCTAGTTTGCACTATATGATCAGTGTTACTGCCTATAATATCCTAATATAAGACAAGCCCTGATGTGACATTCCATGACAACAAACATACATTTTTCTGTTTTGTTTAAATGCAGTACAGTTTTGCTAACTACAGTGACCCTCAAATCTTAAATCTTGGATGCTAGGCCAGATGGATTCTTTCTACAACAGATACTGTACCCCTTCATACAATATTTATTATTTAATGATCACATCACAGTTTTGGTAAGGATGTTCTGCATTCCAGTGGAGTGGATGAGCAGTGTTCATCCTTTCTTGACAAAATGTGGCAGGTGATTATTAGCTACAGTGAAGGTGTAACAGCCTTGTGGAGCTGAAACAATTATTTCTGTATTGTTTCAAATTGCTATGTTGTACACTTATGGGCCTGAAACTTGCTTCACATGGAATATATAAATTACATACAATATAATTATAAATTAGATGCAATTCATATGTGGGACTTGGTGATAAGTTTTGAATTTACAATTTCGAAATTTCCCCATGTATTCAGGAAAATGTTTTTGGTTTTTAACCAGCCCTGCAATGGGAAAGTATTTTTGTTTTTTTTTTCATTGGAGCCAATACAGTGAGAAATCTACTACAACCCAAAATCAGAATGTTTTCTGATACATTGAAGGTAGCAATATTTTACATTACTAAGCTATACAATATTTTAAACACATCTAATTTCCTTACTATTTCTTGAATATGACTTCACACCTAATGGTATGTTACATGATGACAGGCGTTTCTTAATTTCATAACTGTTAGATGCCATTTTTACAGGTGTGTAATTTTCATACTTTAGTGCTAAAACATAAAGTACTGATCCATATTTACTGGTGAAGCAAACTAATAAAAACACTACCTATAAAGTTACATTCTCCCTCTTTTTTTTTGCCAGACTAATTCTTTAGCATAAACTTAGCTTATTGTGTTGTCCCTCCCAATAAAATGGTTTTCCTCAGATTATGTAAATTATTATTGTTTGGAGCATTTAAGTTTACATCCTCACTGGCTCCCTCTTCCTTTGTATTTGGTGCCATTCAACAAGGTCAATCCCTGTTTAACAAGAGAAGTAAGCATGTGCTTAATTCTCCTGAAAATTGAAATTAATTGGGCCCTTTGTAGCTTGGCTGAGTAGGGAGGGGTTATTGAATCTGCCTGGAAAAAGAAATACATTATTTCAGCCATCCTAACCCTTGGTGTACAGTTAAAGGCACTATCCCTTATATATGGCATTAGTTTCTTCACTTCTAAACTGCAGAAAACATGCACTGTAATTTTTCAGGACTTGTCAAAATATTACAGCAAATTTTTTTCATTTAAATGTAAACCTATTAATTTCTGCCAGTCCAGTCTTGCTGAAATCTAGACATTTGGCAGGGTTCTGTGTATTTTCACTCATAAGGAAGCTGAATGCAAACTGCTTAAAAGAATATTGAGAGTAGGTATTTTGGTTCAGAACCTCTCAAGGTGCAAACTGATAAAGCATCACTGAGAGTAGAGGAGCTATGAAAACTGGGATGTGCTAACATTTGGCCTTTTAATCTTAATAAGAGAAAGATTCAAGGTATTCAAGGATTCATCAGCAGCCTTTTACACAGACACCTTCTCAGTTTTTTGAATCCCTCCATACAAGCAATCTCAATAATTGCTAATGCCAAACAATATAATAAGCCCATGGTTTCAGTAAGGAAATCCCATGTACAGCAACAGCTAGTCCAAATAAAATGTATCTAAAGATTGTAGTTTGCTTGCCCTTTTGCACTGCATGGAGGTGGCAGTCAGTAGGAGTTAGGACTGACTGGCTTTCCAGTCACTACACCCCAGTAACAGAATGGTTAAGTAAGTTTTCAAGTGCTGCTCCCTGCAAGGGCTAGAAGGTTTTGTTGAGTGGTTTTCTGTCCAGCCTGTATCAGCCTCAGAAGCTGCTGAGCCCCCCTGTGCCCCCAGTCCTGAACCTGGCCCCAGCCAATGCCAGCTGGTAGCACAAAGGGACTCATGAGTTGGATCAGTTCAATCTAGAAATATTTAAGTTCCTGGGGAGGTGTAGGAGGAAGTTAGGAATTCAAACCCTGACAACTAAGTGACACAAAGATTACTGCTGGCATCAAGAGGGTTGGATTTGTTCAGTACTTTCAGGTGTTTACTTTTCATTTCACTGGCATGATGGAAGATAACTGTGGTTCATGACATACTGCCTGAACACCCTTGTTTTAATCCCTTACCTTCTCTCAAGTTTTAAACATCAATGAATGAAGGCTGTGGGGGTTGAACTTTGGTAGATGCTTTGGAAATCCATGCATTTGCATTGGCATTTTCCAACACCTGAAATACCTGCTCGGGGTTTAATCCATGGGGAAATAACGTACACTGATGTCCTATGAGTTGTCCATGGATTATTTCATAAGGGAGCTCAAGCTGTGTGTTAAGTGCTGTGCTGACAGCCAGGTAGCCAATAGATGGTAGTGATGCATGAGGCTTGAAGGGGTGAAGCTAGAAATTGCTTCTGAAGGTCAGGATTAAGCACACAGAAGAGCCAAATCTATCCAGTTCTGCTCTCTTACAGGGGTTTGCACCCTTTCCTTGGGACTGAGTGAGTGGCAGAAGGAGCAATGTCTGCTCAGAGATGGGCCCTGATGAGCTCTCCTGATGCTCCCACGAGTGTCTGGCCAAAGTCTTGCTCTGTAATCACCACCTTGTTTTTTGGCACCCCAAGCCCCCTGCTGCACCCAGCTCCTGGCACTCAGTTAGGATGTCTTTCAAGCATCAAAGGTTCCCAAGCAATGTGCAGGTCTGCAAATTAAGAGAACCTGAGACATTTCTATATCACTACAGAGTGTGGTCCTCAGCACCAGCCCTGAGAAATACAAAACAGAAGGACTGAAGCACACGTGTGTGTCTACATTTAGAAAATACCATTTCCACATGTCTTGCATGTGTGCTGCACCCACAGACCGTGTGAAAGACACGGACTGTGTTTTGAGCCCATAAGAGCAGCCAAGCTTTCCAAGTGGGAATGTTTGGAAATCTGTGTCATCTTAACAGTGGCAGGCTGAGAATACCCTGTCCTCCAAATACCCCTGTATGTGAGCTTGGCTTTGGTAGGAAGGTCTGAGGGAGCTGGTGGGACCCCTCAGGTGTGCAGGGTAAGCACTGAGTCTTCTGCAGAATCAGTGTCTAAAGAACATTCATTTTAAACAGCATTTGTCTCTAGTGTTTCAGTGTCTGTTTCCAAATGCTACTTTATAAACAGGGAAAAAGAAAAATCCAAACCCCTTAAACTTCTTGTAAGTGACTGTTTCTGTACTGTGGGTCTTTTCTAGATTAGTGGAGTCATTTACAGGATCTGCAAAATTTCCATTGCTTTTCCAGTTTCTGATTGCTTGAATTGCTTGAATTGCTTGAACACAAGACTGATACATTGGAGCATTAGGAGAAGAATCTTTATGATACAGCACAACTGCCTTCTCATTAATCTTTTTTAAAGCTGATGTATTTTATTTAAAAGCAAAAAAAAAAATACAGATATCTATTCTACCAAAGATATATGCTACCAATTCTCAGCAAAACAAAACCAACTTAATTTTAAAAAATCTAGTCGTCTTGAAGATTTAGCAGTCTTTCTCAAATTCATGTCTTTTGACATCAGATCTTGTATTCCAAAGTTTATGTTCAAATGGTTCCAGTGAGTTTTTACATGAAGGGAAAATGCCTATTACTCTACTGCATTGCTTTTCTTCTTTTTCTCTTTTTTTTTTCCAGATGTAATTTGCTGTTACCCCTTTGCTCTTCTTCTCTTTGTTGCCATTCTAACAATGTGAAACTACATTGGCTTTACTTATCAAAGGAGAAGGAATGCAAAAATAAGGAAAGAGAGGAACTGTAATAGAGAGGTTTGGCCTCTACTTTGTCTTAGCTGTTAACTGTTTTTAGTGTTTTTGTTAACTATTTGCAAAGGGAAGCATTTTCTACAGAGGATAATTAATTTCAAGAAAAATGTCTTGAGTTTTAAGAATAAACGTCTCCAAAAGAGGAGATAGTCAATTTTATACAATGTCACAACTCTCCAACATTTGGGGTAGTGACTTTTTTTGTTTTGTTAGAACACTTGAGACTAGCAAGCAGCCATTGTGTCTAAAGACCGAAGCATTCGTGTGTATTCCTGTTTTCTTTTCCTTCATTTTTAAAATAGCAAAGTCATTAAAACTGTAAATATTTTGTTGCTTGGATAAGCATCTTCTGGGAACTTTGTATCTATGGTATATAATCATAGAATTTTATATTTTCATATAAAGCTAATTTTTTTCTAGTTTCACCTCCTTCCTAGTTCCATGGTGGCTATGTGAATACAAACCTTCTGTGTTTCAAGGTAGTGAGACACCATCATCACACTCCAAAAAAGATTTCCACCCATGTCATTTCTTTGGGGCAGTGATTGTGAAAGTTGGATTTTTTTTTTTTTATTATTCCATTGTCAGTGTGTGCAATAGGAATTAGACTTAGCCAGTCACTGGATACGTTTGTCTCATTGATGCATTCAGAAAAAAAAAATAAAAATGTGGTGTTTGGTTTGGGGAAAGGGTGGGAGGGAGTATTTTGAGGGAGACTTTTTGTTCATTTTTTGTTTTTGTTTGGGGTTTTTTTTGTAACTTGAAGAATCTTTTTGTTATGTTAAACTATATCAAATCATTCTATTATAGTGTTATTTAATATGTAAATTGTATTGCTATACATAAAATAAAGTATGGTTTTTGATGTATCTACAGACTTCTTCCTTATTTGCATCAGGTACACAAAAGGAACAGATGCAGTAGTCAGTATTTCATTGTCCCAGATGTGCAGGAAGAATGATGAAATCCAAAGCCTGTTTTAATTAGTTCTCAAATTTCCAAGCAGTACTCAGCTGGGAACTGTCAGGGAGAGTGGAGTTCGCTGTTCCCTTCTTAATTGTCTCCAGCTATTAGAGGGCTGCCAGTTAATAACCCTGTCCCTCTCCACCAATGCTCCTCCCCAGTCAATTGTGACCCATCAAAATCCCTTTTGGAAGGGGGACTGTCTCCATTCTGAACAGGATCCCACATCCTGAGCTTTCTTGCCAGCTCCTCTGACATGCCCTTCTTTCAGTCTAGTTCTGGTTTACTAGCCTGGAGGAGCAAGGTCTTCCACCAAGCCACCATCACCCATGGTGATTTACCACGATAAATGGCATTGCTCACTAACCCCAGCACTGTCAGGAAAAGCAGGAGTATTCATTCCTATCTCAGACAGACTGGGGGGGATACAGATGTTTCAAATCCTACAGTCAAGGCAGCAAATATTCCCCATGGAGTGCATTGGTAGTCACATGTCCTTGCTGCTTTAGCCAGAAGGTGTCACTGAGGTGGGCACACGATGCCATCGATGCTGTTGGTGTTCTGCAACAAAACCTCAGCAGCTCCACACACCACCTCCTCTTCTGGTACTGTGCTTAGGGCTGTGTTACTTTTTTTTACTTGGGGGGAAACTGCTGGGGTTTGTGGACAAATTCTTGTTGCAATCTGCTGCTGGCACAATGGCTGCCTAGGCTGGCAGAGCCTTCAGCAACATGGCAGCACAGCCTCTGGAGCAGCACCTGCACAGGGAGAAAAACATCAATAACTCAAACCACTTGTTGATATAAAATTATTGATTAAAATCAATACACTACATCTGCTGCCTTTTGTGTTCCTGTATTCTCACCTGTGAGGTCTGTGTTCTGGATGACTGGGAGGAAGAGGGATCCTGGAACAGTGGATGGGGACTGTTATCAGTAGGACACCACACAACAGCCTGATGACCCTTGCCAAGCACCCCACCTTGTAGCATGCTCCCTCCAGCCCCTGCTCCAGGGTGCTGCCTCATGTTGCACCCCAGTAGCAGCTCAACACCATCCCACCAGCAGGTCCTGCTGCCTCATGGATGAGCAGCAGGAAGCTTCTTCTGAGCCTCCAACACTTGCTGTGGGGGATGCTCCAGCACCTTCAGTGCCCTCTATAACTTTTCAGGCCAGAAACAGGCACCTGGCTGAAGTGGCCCCATGCACCCAGGTGAAAGTTCCTCTGCCCATCTTGGCTGCTTCACCTGCATGGAGAAGATGGCAGCTTACCTGCATGCACAGGTAGGTGGGTACATGACACTTCACAGCAACAATATGGGAAAAGAGTTGTGTAAATCCTGCTTGTCTTGGAAGTGCCTGAAGGATGGAGTCGATGGCAAGCTAAGCATGAGCCAACCCCACCTCCTGCAAAGTAAACACTTGCAGGTCTGGCAGGTCTACACTGGGACCAGGTAAGGACACCTACCAGCCTGCTCATGGCAGGGTTAAAACCGTCTCATTCTGGGAAGGGAGAGCCACACAGGTAAAAATAATTGTAACTGCACTGAAATCCTCTGAGCAAAGACAGAATGAACTGGGACATTGCCTAGTGAAACAATGGAGAGAGAGGGCCTGGAAGAGGCAGGAGCAGAGAGGCTATGGGGCTTGTATCCTGGTACTTAAATCACCACTCCTGAAGAAAGGGTATAACTCTTCCTACATCTTTGATAGATATGACAAAAACCAGAGTTTGACTAGCCACAAGGAATGTAGGAGTCAGGTAGTGGGAACATGACCTGGGGCAGCAATGGAACAAGAAAAACAGCTCTGTAACAGCTACAGAAATCAAGACATCCCAAGGCAGCTCCTTAAACGATAAATCCAGCATTTCCACTGGACAGCAGCAGCTCTGAGGTGAGCCCCCAGCTGCTGCCAGCCAGGTTGTCACTGCACAGACAACAAACGGGGCAGAGCTCCCTGCACTGCCAAGGTCGTGCAGTATTTGCTCCAGGAGGCCCTTGCTCTTCCTGAGACCTCCTGGTGAGCAACACTGGCAGGAGTGGAGGACAGGAGAAAAGGCAAAGCCTTGGAGAAAGTACTTGGATTCCATGCTTGGGAATGCGCAGGGAAGAGGCCTGGCTGAGATCTGTATCCAGTGGAAGGATGTAGCAAGTCATTCATTAATACTTTGGCAACAGAGATATGATTTACCAGCACTTCCCACTACTAACAATATGCCTGAATTAATTGGTTCTATCAGGAGATCCCAACTTCTTCTGTAATAAATAGCTTCCAGAGGCTGCTAGCTGTCATCCTATGCAGGCACAAATAATAGCAGCATTTTTATTAAATGGATTCAAATGCATGAAGGTGTATTTTCAAGACCTTTTATAATAAAAAAATAATTTTGAGCAATGGCTTGGTCCAAGTCCCATTACCTAGCCACTTGAAGTCACGTTACCCCCATCTACTGGCAGCCACCTGATTGCTCACTGGTGTTTTCTGTTCCCCTTTGCTGCCAATCAATGTTTTTGATGTCTGACTTTGTAATACTTTAAGAAGCAACTCTTCACAAAGCAATCTTTCCTGATACTGTGTTCAATTAATCTGACAGTCGCTGGGCTTGCTTTTCTTTTCTAAAGTTGTTATCTTCCTTAGGTCTTGAAATCCTTGTTTAGGAGTCAAGGCCTGCTTCATTCGTGTTTTATACTGTGGTTTTGAATTTTTAGAAGATTCTGCATTTCAATTCCATGTCTCTTATGGGAGCCATTTCCAATATTTCACATTTCCCTGTCTCTATGTCTGTGAGCTGTGCTTTCTGCACAGCTCATCATTTCTGTCACTCCCCAATTCAAACCCTGTTAGTCCTGTGTCCCTTATCACAGGATATCCTTGCACTAGATCTAATAATAAATACTTTGTTCCTTTGTCTAAGAAGCTGCTGAAAGGGAGAGGATTTTTGGGCCAACATCAGAAGAAAGGCAGAAGATATGTGTGTTTTGTCTTGGGAGAAGGCATTATTGGCTGGAAGCCCAAGGCTCAATGTAGGGAATGTGGCACAACCCCCCATCAGCTGTGTCAGTGGGGGTTTTGTTCTAAAATGATGCCCTGTGTGCAAGATAAGAGTAGCAGTCTCTGACTGCTCAGGCAGGGAATGAGACACTGAGGCAGGAGTGGGAACCTCCAAATAATAAATCTAGTACAGAATCTTTAAAAATATTTTCACATCATAATACAGAAACAGCGGCTTCTCAGCCATGCTCACACAGTCTCCCAGAGTTTCCTAACCTGAGGTTCTGTCAGTCAGTCTAGAGTTCTGAGATGCTGAAGGTCCCTTCCATGAGAGGGAAGATTGTGATCCTCTCCAGTTTCTTTGCTGAGAAGGAAAAGCAAAGGGAGAGCTGATGAGCTTGACTGAAGGATAAAATGAGATCTTTAGTCTTCTCTCAGCCAATGCATGAGAGGGAAATTACGATCTCTTAAGGAAAGCCTGGCTGTTTTTTCTCTGCTAAGGAGCTCCAATGAGGTGCACAAGAGGGATGGAATGGGGGTATCCTTTCATGTACTACATAAATGAGCATTTTTCTGTAACGAAGTGCTTACAGTATTTTATCAGCACACATCAAGAAGACCAGAAAACCATAGAATATTAATAAATCAAGGCCTTCGTTACATGGAGCCTGAGGGGTCCATCAGCCCCACACTGCTTCATTCTCCTAACAGGTTCAAATCATTATCTTCAATAGTATTGGCTCAGTGTCAGAACTGTTGGACAAACTCTGAGTCTGATCATCAGATAAACATTTTAATTTAAAATACCATTTAATGTCAATGTCATTTCAATTAAATATAATTTCATTCATGGATCTGGATACACTGTGACTGTAACCAAAAGAGGCTGTTTGCTTGAAGCTGTAATATATGTAGCTGTAAAACAATGGTGACACAGAATAAAAGGTGACACTTTATTTATCTAGGTATAGAAAGGTTATCACACTGTGCAACTAACAAGTCCTTAGTGCTGCTTAATACTAGACTTCAAACTGAAAAACAACATTATTGAACTGGGGTAGAACCATAAAAACTCTTAAAGGTTCAGTACCTTAGGTTATGAAAGGCTCTGCCTTCTGAATTTTAGTGCTTTATACAAGCTTCCTTATAACTTAAATCAAATTTTCTAGATAGCCTCTTACTTTGAGCCTGTCAGACATATGTTATGCCTGAAAGTCTCCCAGTGACCTGTAAATTGATTGCAGCCTGTGAAATTGGCCATAAGTAAATCTTTGCCCTTTTTTTTTTCATCCCTATTTTCTGAAATAAAAAGGATGCAGGTGGCTTGTTTATTCTCAGGCTGTAGATCCTATATGGACTTCAGAAGCACTACTGACCCCCAAGGAAGAGTAACTGCTTCAAGCTAACCTGGTCAGATGAGCAGAGCCCTGTCACAACCTAGTTCTCTCTATTTGTCAAAATTCTCCTCCAGTTTCTCTAGCCTGAGCCACAGGTGCCTGATCAGAGAGGGCTCAGCACCTTCCAGTTGCCAGTGAAGATTAATGACTGGTCTTTGACTCATCAGCTTCAATATTGTGCTAGTTTGAAAACAAACTAGTGGGAGGCACCAAGTCAGAATAACAACTTAATAATAACAATAAAAAAAATAAAGGCAGAAAACACTGGGTTAAACTGACAGAGTCAGGATACAAACCTCACACCCTGTTAGTCAGGGTGGTGGTAGCAGTCCAATGAGACGGTGGCTGCAGTCCTGAAGTGATGGATGTGGTTCTGTTGAAGCAGTGATCCTGTAGAAAGGACCTGGTCTTCCTCAGAAGGTCCAGTGGTGGCCATGTAGCTCCTGTCCTCTGGGAATCCAGTGGAAAGGGTGTCTGTGGTGTTTGGAATCTCAGTTTATATACAGGATGGAATGCTTGGTTCCTCCTTCTGTGTGGAGCATCTCACGATAAGATGATGAGTCATGAGGCAAGGCATTGATGGGCCATTAACAGAAAGGTTGTCCAGAGGGAGGAAACATGGAAACATGGAAACAGTGCCCCACCTGGTTTCAACAGCTCATGAGGATGGTAATAGAATACACTGCAGCCCAGGACAAACAGCTTCTGAAACACCTGTTGTGCTGGTATCCACCACGAAGGTGAAGTATGTAACTGCCAAAAAAAGATATTAAGCTGGATTTTTGTCACATAAAAGGTAGGCCAAAATGAAATAGAAATACGCTACAAAATGACAAGCAAAAATAACATGGGGATTTAATATAAATGACATTAAGTTGCTCAAATTACACAGAAGTTCTTAAATAAGGAATACTAGTACACCCCCACTTTTTAAGCCCTTATTTCTTTCTGGGTTTATGCATCTGACACTGCATGTAGCTGGGTAAAAAAAAAACAGTGCACAAGATGATAAAGCCGATTTTGAAAATTGCCACAAAATCACAGACACATGGCACAAAATGCTGACCCAGTCCTGGTGGTTTCCAGTTTGTTCACAGAATTGTTTTGGGGCAGCTGCATCCCCATAGACTTTGAGCCAGACCAGGAAAGTCCATTCTCTCACAAATGGCCTAGAATCCACCACTTCAGGTGCTTTGAGCAGATACTTGTTATTGCCAGGCATTTAATGACAGCCTCAGCAACGAACAGCCCTGAGCAGGGCTGGTGTCTTCCAAACACACAGCTACCCCTGCCCAAATTTTCTGCTTGAATCATGTCCCACCCTCTTTTCTTCGTTGGACCATACAGTGGCTTCTACCCAAAACAGAGAGTAAAGTCCCATTATGTCATTTCCTTCTGAGTAAGTCCAAAATGCATGTCCCAAAAAGGTAATACTAACTTCAGATTCTTTGTCTTTTAGAGCTCTTATTCCACATTTTGCCTGCCATTCAATTTTTATTGATTTTCCTGCGCCACCTCTCAGCATCCTTCCTAGGCAGCATGATGCATTAACTTTCCATTTAATGAATTTTCCCATTTGGTTCTGTACTCTGAAATAAACCCACCTCTGAATGAGATTTCAACACTCTGCATTGCTGATTTTCAGCTGTGTGCCATGGCCCTCATTTTTCATGGGCTGGAAACACTAAAAGGGCCCTCTAGACCCAGAGGTCGTGCTTTTAACACAATCACAGCAGTATTGGGGGGAGGAGAGCTTTTGTATTTTTATATTAGTTCCAACAATGAAGGTATTAAAGCTATTTTCCACCCTGCAAGAAAGCTACCTGATGATGATACTGTTCCTGCCCTTTAAACTTATTTTATTTTAGTATGGTGCATTTGCAGGCATCATAATCCTATTGGTGCATGTTATTCCCACTTAATCACTGAAATTTGTATTGTCTGGGGAATGGGCTTGTTCTGGGTTTTGTGGGTTCAGGGATTTCTCTGTTTAATTTTATCTATGGCCATAATATCAGAAGATAAGCCAATTTATTGACTAAAATCCTTCCTATCCATTGCTTTGTTGACTTCAGTTTCCCTGAGAAAGATACAAGGAACATTTGCAAAGCAATATGGAGAAAAACCTACAGTTATTCCAGGTAGGATGCATCCACACAACTAAGGGTCTGTCCCAGCCGTGGTACAGAGCAGGAAGTATTTTCATAGCTCAGCTTCTCATAGGAAAGGAATACATATATATATATTCCGGTCTTCCACACTGGGTTTGGAAAATTGTGTCACTAAATCCACATCCCCTCTAGGGTGGCACCTCTGCAGCTCTGGGGACAACACAGTCTTCCTGACTTGAATGGCAGCCGACCTCCAAATAAAGGGTCCCCAAATCTTTTATTTTCACTCTTAACTACATAATGGATTTCAAAAAGTTCTTTTCATCCTGTGTAAAGCAGGATGGGGATTGGTTTCACGCCATGTTATTACAACCATTACAGCTCACACTATAGCCCAAAAGCACTATTTTGAGTCCCAGACTTGAGGCATTTTAGAAAGTAACGAACTTCAGCAGAGTGGAATTTTAGCCTTCCTGCAATTATGATATTTGTGTTAAGCACACAAACCCTAAAGTCTTTTTCAGACATCCACATGAACCTGAGATCCAAGGTGGGCACGAGGTACTTAGTGACCAGGCTGGCACAGGAGGACATTGTCCTCCTTAGATGTCCGGCTCTGTACCGACGGCTGGGGGATGCCACTTGATTGACATGGAATAGCTGCTGCCAGGGGTGACTTCAGAGGACATCACATCACTCAACTGGCTTGCACAGCTGTTCCATGCTGTGTAGAGACAAACCACTTCTCCCTGAAACCATCACTGCGTCTCCTCAGCTCAAAACCTGAGCTTCCGGATAAGGCAGCAGCAGAGGAGAAATACATCTCCCTCTCCTCAGCTGACACATTTCCTATTTACAGAAGGTTTTGTTGGGCATAAGTAAGAGCTTAAAGACAAAAAAGTATTGAAAAAAGGGTCTCGTATTATATGTATACCCATTATGGCCATGTTTTTTATTAATTTTCCTTTTATATTTAATAGGAATTAGTAAGTATTTTCACAAATAGGTCTCAATTGTTATAGGTGACTAGAGAGTTCAGCAGGTTGATTATTACTGCAATAGAGCATTATCTGCTGATGAGCTTGTAACCCATGTTATCCTTATCTGCTAGATGTTCATATTATCTATTAATAATTCATAAGATAACCTCATTATAAGTCTGTAGTATCAACTGCAACAGATTACAGCAAAAACAGGCAGGACTCAAGCACTAAAAAGTTTCTCTGTGCAGCTAATCCTGGCTTCATTATGTGTTCCTTGTTGAATTTTATCATACATTCTTGATATTCTGGAGAAGTCCACTTCTTCTTCGGAGAGGACGTGGTTATCAATAATCTATATGCTGCATTTTCCCACATGGCAACTGATGCCTGCAGCAGAAGCTGAGCTCATGCTGTTGTATTGGTACAGACAGGTTTGGGAACAGGACCAAGAGTTCACTAACAATCTTCAGAGTGAGCAGAGCTCTACACAGCCTTGTGGGGCTTAGTGCAGCAGTGAGGCCACGGCAATGCCCATCCCTGAGTTGTTGCCTTCAATCTTCCTTTCACAGGAGTGCTGTCTCGTGTCTGAGGATACAGCTTCACCTGTGCACTGAACTGTGCTTCCATTCTGGGCTATGCTATTCATAGATTTATTTCACTAAGGTGGTCACAACACAAAGTACTAACCCTACAAGCAGAAGCACTTGCTGTAAAATGGATTAAGAAATTCCCAAAGGACAAGGAGTGATTCTTTTCCTGATCTGTGTGTACAAAAGAGGGAAAAGCTTGGAGAAAAAAAAAAGTGGTGTATGCTCAAGTCTTTAATTTTTCACAACTGTCACTTTCCAGTGCTATCTAAATAGCAAGTCAACCCTTTTTTTACAAAATCCTCTGCACTTGAATGTTTTCTGCCAGTCCTCCCTCACAAGGTGGCATGAGAACACTGACAGCCACAAGTGCTCAGCTGCAGGATCTGGCTTTGTGAAAATGAATAGCAAAGCTGGAAAGAGTAGGTTCTTCACAAAAAGAGTAGTACAGTCATCCACAGTACCTACATGCTTGTTAAAATCCGTTGTTCTGAATTCATGACAGCACATCTTTCCTTGGAGCCCCTTTGGGCAAGAGACACTCTCAGGACATCCAGGAAGAGCAGCTGGTCTGGGCAGACTCTCAAGGCAAAAATCTGGGCTTTATGGAAGCCATGGGCAAAGTTCATTTTGACTTCAGCAGAGCCAAGGTTTTTCTGTCACCTTATCACTACATTTCTTGGCTTTCAGCATTACTGCATATTTTCCTGAGCAATTTTAGGCAAACCTATTTCAGTCTTCTAACAAAGATATTCATGATAAATAGTAATTATTCTGTTGTAGTAGTGTACTGGGACCTTAGCTGTGGATCCACATGCATCCACAGCAGCAGTATGTGGATGCATAATGAAGAGGCAGGCTGGGTCTTTATTTATGTATAGTACTCTTTACCTTATCCTCAGACATTTACATGAATTTTAAACTGAGAAGTAAACACAAAGATGTGGATATGATCTCTGGTTCAGGATGTGCCTGCTCTACAGACTGCCAAAGCCTGGTAAGAATTAATGTCTGATGTTCTTTGTCACCTTCTCTGGGTATCCTCTGCCATCCCTTCTTAAAAATAGGAGACAGTCTGAATTTTCCTACACTCTCAGTAATACCAGTTTTTCAGTCTATGTTGGGAAAATCTGTCAGGAACATCACTGGTGTAGTGGCAAACAGATCATAGTCCTGCACCCTGACAGCAAATGCTCTACACACCTACACAGCACTGGTGTCAACACAAACGGGATGGCTTGGCAGGCAGAGCCAAGCCAACTGCACAAGTCTCGTGCACCACTCCACAAACAAACCATTGTGTGGTTTATTACAGGGTTTCCCTCTGCAATACTATCCACAGCCAGAGGCACAGAGCAGCAGGTGACTCGGAGCTTTAATTTCCAAGTATTCTCTCACTGAAGACCAGCAGCTGGTAACAGTACTGACGCTGGTGATGGGATTCTGGTATTTCACCAGCACGGCTCAACTAAACAGGTTTGCTATGAAAAACTTGCCATTGGAAAGGCTCTGCAAGTCAGGCTTCCCTCTGAAGGTCACCAGAAAGCCATGGCTCTCAGTCACAGATGGGTGAAAGTCCATGTTAAAATGACCCCGTTCTCCTAGTTTGTTCTAAAGAACTCCTATGATGTTGCCTTGTTTTTCCATAAATGGGGCTTTGCAGAACATTTTTACAGTTCACAAAGAATTATGCCATTTCTAACTTAGTGTTTCCACTGAGATTAATCTTATTTTTCTACATATATTTTGCCCATAAAGTAGTCAGTAACCTAACTGCCTTTTAAAAATCTTACTCAAACAATTTTTCCCAAGCCACATTTACAATAAATCTCAGTCTTGTAGACTGTGAGATCTCTCACTCTCTCTTCCTCCTTACCCCCATATCATGCTGAGTCATTTTCTAAAACAAATCCAGTTGCTTTTCTATGAGCAATGAATGAAATCTAAAGTGAATGAAATCTAAACATAGACTGCACCAGGTAGGTGAGGAGAAGGAAGACATGTTATCACAACTTTCCAGACTTGCAAGAGTTGTATTTCCTCATAGTCCTGAAAGCATATGCAATGAGACCACACAATGAAAGAAAAACTCTCAGTAAACTGTGAAGGAAAAGAAAACCTCCCTTTCTCCTTTGGTGTTCATTTCCTTTCCACTCTATTCTAAACACATGCCATAAATTGGAAATTATCCTTTTCTGGCAGAGATTACCTTGTGGTGATGTACCTTGCTACCTTCAGCTTGCTTAGTGAGATTTAGCCATGGATTCCAATCATGTTTTCCTAATCTTTCCCACAAGTAACACTCACATTATCTCACACATGAACAGACATTAATAACCATTTCTACACTTGCTTCTGTGTCTTTTAGTGCAGAGACCACAGTCTCTTCTTAGAGTCTGTAACAGTCTATGACAATTCAAAATATATAAACCTTACACACCAGTTTTTTCAACTATAACTGGGAAAGCATAATTTTAATCAGCCCTTTTTGATTATTCCAGTTGGCACAATGTGTAAAAAGGTATCACAAATTATTTTGAGAGATTACCCAATTACAGAGAGCCATTTCCAGAGAGGAAATTTAGAGCATCTCAGTAATGGCTTGATTAATACACCAGTCATATTTTAGCAACAGATCGTTTGATTGCCTATATAAACTGGTTTCATTCCACTTGCTTTAAATGCAGAAAAATACTAAGTAGATAAGCAGCTCTATGAATAACAGAACCAAGGAGCCTGGTTTTCTATAGATTTGGGTTGGCAGGAAAAAAACCTAGATAAACTTTCTGACATCTTACAAATGGTAAGCTCTCCTTACTACTTTTCTTTTTCTCTGAATAGCCATCTATTTTCAAAACAAAATTTTAGAACTTTGATGTCTTTGAGACTAGTAAACTATTTAACTTGATGTTAAATTTGGCTGCAGTTGGTCAGCTTCAAAAATTAATGAAAATAGAGAAGTGTGCATGCATATGTGCACAGGTACATGCATGCACACACACAGAGTACGAACACATAAGTCTCATTTAAATAGAAAATCATTCCCTTTAAAAAAGCTCTATAAACTTCTGTAATTCTACAGCTTCTGCCCATCATGCCCATTTTCACAAACTAAACCGTCAACCATCAACTTATATCATTCTTTGATAAGGTTTAATGAAGAAAATAAATGGTACTCCCTAAGGAAAGTAATTTTCTCATTCCTTAGAATGTATTTATTTTCTCATATTTCTTACTGCTTCATCCTTCCAGAGAAAGTTTCCTTTACTACATTATTACTAAGCTGAAACATAAATGACAAAAAAGCAAGCATTGACTCTATTCATGTTAATGGCAGCACTGACATTTTTACCCAGCTATTTCAAAGCCTGGAGTCCACAGTGCTGTCCATAACTCTTATCATAAATAGAGTGTGGTTCAGTAATGCCAAATACAGTCAAATGTGCAAGAAAATCTGAGAATGCTGTTAGAACCTGCTGATATTTAAATATTTTAAACTGACAGCATTTGAAAACTAACATGAAGCCTAAAAATTAAAATTCACCTGCCTTTCTGTGCCTGAGGCTATGAAAGAAGTTCAGACAAACAGCCACTTACAAATAATGTCATATAAGACTTTGTAATGTAAAGCTCATAGTGAGATCACAGCTAATAGAAGGTTACATTAGGAAGCCTACGCAGACAGGAAGATCTTCACAATATGGAGATGCTGTGTTCAAAACATTCTCCTCCCAATGCATGAATTCAGTAACAGTGCTCTACACACCTACACAGCACTGGTGTCAACACAAACGGGATGGCTTGGCAGGCAGAGCCAAGCCAACTGCACAAGTCTCGTGCACCACTCCACAAACAAACCATTGTGTGGTTTATTACAGGGTTTCCCTCTGCAATACTATCCACAGCCAGAGGCACAGAGCAGCAGGTGACTCGGAGCTTTAATTTCCAAGTATTCTCTCACTGAAGACCAGCAGCTGGTAACAGTACTGACGCTGGTGATGGGATTCTGGTATTTCACCAGCACGGCTCAACTAAACAGGTTTGCTATGAAAAACTTGCCATTGGAAAGGCTCTGCAAGTCAGGCTTCCCTCTGAAGGTCACCAGAAAGCCATGGCTCTCAGTCACAGATGGGTGAAAGTCCATGTTAAAATGACCCCATTCCCCCTCCCTCTCTATTCTGTCTAAAAGTTCACCTATCCAGTGCTAAAGCACTTCCCTAAAACTTCTCTGTTCAATAGAAGGTTTATTCATTATAGAATCATAGAGTGATTTGGGTTGGAAGGGACCTCAAAGATCATCTAGTTCCACCCGTCTGGCCATGCGTGGGACAGAAATGGATTACACCCATTTGTTCTTCTGGTAGCACTATAATTTTTTTAAAAAGCTCTTTTTCACCAATATTAATATTATCATTCTATTGTTTGTAGAAAACAATCAGATACTCTTCCTGCTTCTATCTTGATAAATATGCCAAATTTTTTAATCTTTTCTCACAAAACAAGTCTGCTTCACTCTCTTGATCATCCTAAAAGCTTTTTCTACACCTCATCATTTCTCTAGAACTCAGGTGACCAGAAACACACCAGAATCACCACAGCTGGTCAAATAAGTAGAATGACCCATAACAGGCTTGCAAGAAGCTCAACTGAACAATTCTCTCAAAAGTAAAGAAGGGTGAGATAATTCATCTTTTCCCCCATTTCCTGATTATTGATAAACCTGTGGGAAGGGGTCTAAATTGAAGGATAGAGTATGAGCTGTAATTTGGGAATAGTGCAGATTATTTGTGTCCCTTGGAAGCATTCATTAATTATGCTTTTATATTACTTGGATAACCTTTGCCTCTATCTCCTTCCCATTCATTCATACAAAGGAAATATGATACATTGACATTTATACTTCACACAGTGTTATAAAGCAAAGCTGATTCTTTTTATAACACAAGGCTTGAGCTATACAGATGTTGTTTGCTTTTCTTCGATTTATGTGATCATGCTCCTTGCTTCTCTGCTTTTAGGATGGTTATTAATATTCTAAAGGTTTTGTTACATTCTCTCAAACTTTAAGACATTTCCTGAAGAGAATTGTTTATCAAACCAGTATTTTGTGTTTCTAAAAAAAAAATGTAATTTCTATCCTAAGAAGAAAAATGAAAATCACAACCAACAACCAAATTTCATAGAAATAAAACAGCTACAGAAGAAACAGATTAGGAGAAAAAAAAAAAAAATATTTGCATATCTTTTAAAATCTGCTATAAAAGCTTCTTCTGAGGCTTTTAATTTTTGGTTACCAAACAAGATACTATTAGATTTTTAAAAAATCTTTTTAGCAGTGCTAAAATTCCAGGTCTGAGCATTCATGCTCTAAAAATCAGGTCCTGTGTGGGTTAAGTTGGTCATTTCCTCTGAATGAGTACTTCAGAAAACGCTGGCTTTCAGTGAGTTGGTTCAGACTATGAATCCACTCTGGCAGAGATGGGGACAGAACTAGGGTTTTATGACTGACTGATCAAATAGCTTGACTGTGCTATCACCAAGAAAGAGAGTTTAAAGAATGACTCTGAAAGGTTATTTTCATTGAATTGCAGAGTATATAAAAGGTGTTGAAAGAAAGGGTAAAACTTCTTCAAAGGGTTTAGAAATGGTTATATTTCTAATCTGTTATGGTAGGATTTTCAACTCTAGTGTTCAGCGAAGCTAGACTGACAAATTTATTATAGTTATAAGGCCGAGAAACCTATTAGAAGAAATATAATAGAAGGTACATTTTTGTGAAGCTTTAATAGGAACGGAAACAATTCAACAAAAGTCTAAATTCTGTGAGGTGGGAAAAGTCATTCATTAAATCTTTCTAAAAAGATTGAGTGACCTTTCTTTAAAAAGTGGGGCTTTTTTGTAAAAAATGAAAAGCTCAAGCTTCATAACAACAACCCAGTAAAAGGGTTTATTAGAAAATGGTTTCTTGTGCAAATTCAGTTATTTTTATTGTCATTAAATGTTGGCATCATGCAATAAGAGAAGCATTGTTGCCTTTTTAATTTCTCTCTGGAATTGAAGAAACTCACAATAAAAGCATTCAAAATCTAAATTGAAATTAAAAAAAAAAAAACCTAGAACCACTGCTCAGATTTGTATGGCAAAAACCAGAAACAATGGGCTGAGAATTCAGCTCATAAGGAAACTGTGCCATAACTGTGAAGGTGGTGTTATTTCTTCTACCTCTGCTTACAGTAAAAGTCAAGCTATTAATATCAGGCTTCTTGACAGTCGTATAAATGCAGATATTAAAATTCAAAGTACTTTTTGCTGCTGTAGATGTATCATCATTACAGAATAAAACAATTTTAATGTACAACCAGATAGCAATAGCATTACTTATAGTGGCTGAAAGTCATAGGGTGACTTGTACACCCAGTGCAAATGGCCTGAAACTGAAGATGGTGTCCATCATCATCCCAGAGCACAAAGCTGAATAGACCAGGTTGGTCAAAGCATGGTGCGCATGCAAGCTGGAAGAGTGTTTAAATATCCAGCAGTACCTGTATGTGATTGAATTCAAATGAAATCAGCAGGCACTGACCTGCTCCTCAGTAAATCTGCTGTGGTTTCACACAGGAATCTCAAAGCAGGCCAAAGCTGACAGACTTTGTGCAGCAGGCCAAGTCAGTCTTGACGAATTCCAAAGAACCTCCACTAGGGTGTGAAAGACAAACGCTGTGAATGGTTTTGAGGTAGTTGGTTAGACACTGATCAGGTACATAACTGCAGGCACCAATCTGAGGAAAGCAGTTTCTCAAAGCTCCCTACATAGCCTGTAAACAACGATACTTCTGGTCCTTCCCAGCAGCTACAAAGGCTCAGCCTCAGGCCTACATCATGGCCACGGAGCACTGAGCTCTCTGCACCAGTTAGGGAGGGAGCCTTGTATAAACCCAAAAAGTGTATTTTTGTCCCCCTTGTTCACATGCAACTCTTTTGCTCTCAGGAGGAGCTTGCTCTCCATTCTGGGGAAGAAATATCCAGTCTACACAGATAAGTGAAGTGCTGGTTTTAAGATCAAAGCTAAGCTCCTCCATTCAAAGTACTCCAAACAGGAATATAGAAAGGTGGTTCTCCAAGAGGTTTTTTTAATTGGTTTTACTGTGTGCAGTTTAGGGAAAACAGACAACAGGAGTTGTTTAAAATAAAGTTTTAATTTACTATCCTAACATGCTGAGAAGCAATTAGATTCAAGCTAATTACTGTAAATAGTTACTATAATTACTTGTAAAACATTCAACTGCCAGTACATCTGCTAAAGTCAGAAGAGATCTGTACACTTTTTCTTTTTTAAGAGAAGGCTAAATGTTATTATTTAAGGGCCAAACTATTTTCATGAACTCTTCAAAAAGAAGTAGCTATATCATAGACACTACTGATGGAGAGCACTTGTTAGAGCATGTATCCCCTTGACAAGACTGAGTGGGTGTATCAGCAAACTGTCTGAAGAACTGTCTAGGCTAGTTCTAATTTATATTTACAGAACCTTTAAGGATTTTTCTCAAAAGAAAAAAAAATGCAGCAGAATACTGATTTTCTTAGATTTGTTCTATTTATCAGGTTTCTATTCCTACCTGAAGCATGAAGAAATTATTGTCTTGTCAATATCTTTTGATCAAGAACATTATTTTTTTCTTTGACACTGGACAGAGTCTGGCCTGGCCTGATGCACAGTTTTATACCACATTTTGACAGGCACACAAACCAGCTGGAGTTCTACCACTGCTGTGCCCTCACACACAGAGCTCTCAGTTCTTCCTCTTCACACAGGTCTTCCAACTCTTTTTCTGAACTTGGCCCAGTTTGGACTATTTTTGCACCAGCTGATAGGTGCTGAGCCCATCTTGGTCTGCTGTTTGGTTTCTGGTTCACCTGAAAGAGGTCTCCTGATATCTGGGGGCAATTCCAACAAGCACACACAGATTACATTAGTTTGTCTAAGCATAGAGTAATGTGTTGGAATTTTTTTTCAACAACACATGATTTCCACATGTGTACCAGTGTTTCTCACACCAAATACACACCTTTAGCTACCAAAAAACCCCAAATGCAAATACAGGCATGTGTTGTTGAGTTGTCCTACCATTTATGAGCTTCATGTCAGCTCTAATATTACTACAACAGAGAAGATAACAATTTCTAATGCAGGACAGGGAATGGTAGGGGGCCTGCCAACAGAAAGTTTGAGATCTAGTCTCTGAATATTAGAAGCTCACTTTTTACCCTCCTGATTTTGATACTTTATTATCTCACTCCTGCTCTGGGAGGGCATTTCCTTACACGCTTTTGCCTTTTAGCTTGTGGTAACTTAAAGCAGCTTTGCACAGGGCTTGTGCAGTTGATTGAAATGCTGTTGACAGCCTCTGCAGCTGATGGAAAAAACTGCCAGAAGCCAAGGTGATGACCACAAGCTGCTCTCTCCAATGGGATTTCATGGCTCAGACTGTCTTGTAGGCCTGCTGCTTTTTACCAATGATAGCACTCAACAAATGTTTATGAACAGATGGACCTCAGACCTCAATGTGGATATTAAGCTACTGCACCAATAGAGGTGTGCCTCCAAAAGGTAAGAGAAGGAAGAAGTGGAAAGCAAAGCAAAAAACCCCAAATATATGCTCATTTCTTTAAAAAAGTTTTGAAGTGGTTTCATATAAGAAAACTCCTTTCTTAGAGTTTTCACTTTGAAATACTGGTGTCTTGCAATTCCAGTATATAAAAACATTTCCTTTTTTTAAAAAACTGACATATGGCAAAAATTGGTAGCAGTAAATAAACTCACATAAAGCTAAATTGTGCCATCCTAAATGTTAGTAAAAATGACAAAATAAAATACTATCTATATAAACTGTGCACAGGTGTGTAGCATATTACAAGCAAAAAACACATCTTGCAATTATAAGCCCACAGTATTTATTTCACTTGTCTGTAATTACATTTTTTACATGTTTGTTTAGTAATAGCAATCCAAGACATCATTTTGAGGATATAATTAACTGCATGTTAGAACAGAATGTGTTTGACTGTTTTTGTGTGTTGAAAGAGACAAAAATCTTTGTTAGCTGTATTTAACTGCCACCTAGTGTCACAATCCACCAATTTCACTCGGAAAATCCTCTAAATTCTCAGAGCAAAATCAGAATTGCAGGGTCAAAAAATACCTAGGGTCACAATGCTCCCATTTCAGTGCTAACATTAAGTCCTTAATCCATATGGGCAGTAAATACAGATTTCAGGGTCCCACTGGCAGGTATCTGTTTTTCAAATTTTTATAGCAGTGATCCAACAGTAGACTCACATAAAGATAGAAGTATCTAATGAAGAAAGAATCTGGGTGGAAAAAAGGCTTTTTATAAAAACGATTAAAGGTGTTTGGGTTTTTTTTCTGAAAGATGCACATCATAACTGGAAGCCAAAGCAGGGGCACATGACATGACACACACACAACAGCAGGACACACTACAGTGAGGTGCCAGTGCATTTAGATACACAGGAGAAAGTCTTTCCCCATGTACATGCTGACCATGACACAACATGTCTGGAATATCACCTGGATTGGCTGGAATCAGCTGTCCGGGCTGTGCCCCTCCCATCTCCTTGTGCACTCCCATAAGATGGGGCGGAAGCAGAAAAGGCCTTGACTCTGTGTAAGCCCTGACCAGCAGAAATAAAAACATCCCTGAATTATCAGCACTGTTTCTAGCACAAATTCAAAACACAGCCCCAGATCAGACACTGTGAAGAAAATTAATTCCACCCCAGCCCAAACTAGCATGTGAGGATTTCTGGCTGCTACCAGCATTGTATTTTTTTTCAATAAGTTTAAAGCTTACATTCTTGATGGCTTCAGAACTAGTCTAGGTTAAAATAAGAGTTTATAGCTCAGTAGCTATGAACTTCATTCACTGTCACATAAGGAAGCCATTAGAAAATGATGGCTTCCATCCCGTCTCTGTTTCCGCAACACCAAACGATAGTATCTGTAACTTAACTAAAATGCTCTTTGCATTCTCGTCACAAGTGGCATCTATAATGGTCTATGTAAACCAAACTTCAGTTTGTCTCATTTCTTCCTGAAATTCATTAAATGCTACAAAGAAAGATCACAGCCATTACAGAGAGCTGGCATAGCTCAAAGTAGAATATGCAAAACACTTGGGCTTTCTGTTACATTTAGTGAGACCATAACAATTAGCTTTTCGCACCAAATGAGGACTGGCTCCTACGCCTCCATGACATTCACTGGAAAGTCTTGTCTTTAAATCACAATGATAAATAAACAAAATTATATTAAGTTTTTAAGTAGGATTTATCCTGACTGCTGCAATAAGCAAGGGTAAGTGGACAAGTATATTAAAGAACCTCTACTTATGTCATGAAATGAAATAATGTGAATTTTTTGCAGAAATATAAAATCAGAGAATGGGAAAAAAATAGAAAATATGAAGAGATTAAAAATCACAAGAAACAGCTTCTGATCAGCAGTAAATAAGGCTTGTGATGAGGTGTCAAACTAGGATGAGAGAATGCTTACATAGAAAACATTTAGGCAAGACAAGCACTTTCAGAGCAGTTTTCAGAAATCTTCAGCTGCACATGTGCATAAATTTATTGGGTACGAATGAAATGGAGAAAAAAATATTTTTCAGCTTTATCTAGATTGGAATTTTTTGGTTTGTGTTTTCTGCGAAGGACAAAACATTTACGGAAAAAAAAAAAAAAAAGATAGATTAATTGTGCTTTTTTTATTTGAAGTATATTTTGATGTAAGTTTGCCTGTAAAGGACTAGACGCCTCAGCAACTCTTCAGCTTTGAGGCCAGGAAGTGGGCTCTGATACACGGGCAGAATCACCCCAGAGGGTTTGAAAACCACGTGGAGAACCGGGCTGGCACTGCGGGCGGTCTCTCGGGTCGGACATGGAAGGCCGTGCCTTGCACAGAGGAAGGAGCACTTGTTTTAAACACAAATACCGGCCCACCCCGTCGGAGCGCCGGAGCCTGAACTCCGTGAGGGTGAGCGCGGACGCGCACCGACCGCCCCTCCCCCCTTCTCCCCCCGGCCGCCCCTCAGCGCTCCCGCGCTCCCGCCGCGGGCCCTGATTGGCCCCGCGCACTCTCGCTCCTCCAATCCAAGGGGCGGGATGCGATCCCACCCCCGCCCGATCCCGCCCACCGAGGAGACGGCTCGCTCCGCTTTTCCGGCCGTCTCCATGGCAGTGAGGGCGGGGGGTGTTTTAAGACATCCCGGAGACCACAGCGGGTGTTTGCTTTCCTTTTCGAAGCCGGCGAGGCTAAAGGTAAAACAGCAAGTGTATTGGTATTTTATTTTTATTTCCCGACTTATTCGCCCGCATTCATACGGGATGGTACATTTCAACGAGATCGTCCGTCCATTACCCCCCCCTTCCCAATGGTAGGGCTCAGGCGGTGCGCGGCCCCGCTACGGCAGTGGTGCTCCTGCCTTGGCAAGGCCGCGGCCTGAGGGGGAGCGGCTGCGGGTCCTGAGGTTGAAGTGCTGTCCTCGGCCCGAGGGGCCTCCTGGGGCTGCTGGAGATCCGAAGACTGCCGGCGGAGGTTCATCCCGGGCTGCCTCAGGCCTTAGCATCCGCCCAGGGCAGCAACGAGTGCAGCGGTTGCCCCACGGTGCAGCGGGCGGAGGATGCTCAGGCTGGGGCCATTTTGTCACTCACGCTGCTGCTGGTTTATTGCTCCTGTTATAAGCTACAGGCGCCCCTAAAAACAAGAGGTGCGTGCGGCGGGGTGCTCTGGCTTCTCCTGTCGCCGGTAAAGGTGTGTCGCAAAGCAGCAAGAAGTACCCTGGCTGAGGGAAGGAGCACTGAAGGGGTGTGCTCCGTGTTAAACAAGGTGAAGCGTTAGCAACAGGCCGGGTGGATAGAAGTGTTTTCAGAGTGTGGTAAAACCTGCATCCCTAGAAGATGCACTCCAACTTCATTAGATGCCACATGTAAATCGCCGGTTTCAGAGTTAGGTGTGACACGTGATAGTGAGGAGGATAACTAATGTTATCTTGATGAGCTCTTTTAGCTCTCCTGCCCTTTGACATTATGAACATGTGACAAGTTATTTAATTTTACTTAAGGTGACAACAACACAGTCACCTCTGAGGTGAAAAAAAATAGGCAAAACATTTTCAGCCTTCTGAAAAGTGCTGTAGGATCTTTATTTGCATCAGTGGGCAGTTGATCTCCTTAATAGCTCAGAAAAAAAACCCAGTAAGTTCTAAACAATTTAAACTGTGCACTCCCTTATGTACTGAGTTACAGCACTGAGAAGCTGAGCTGAAGAAATTATCATTTAATTTTTCAAGCTTTTGGACATTAAACTTTAGTAGCTTAAGTTTCCTTTAGTAGCTTAAATTATTTAGTTTAGTCAAGTTACTTAGTTTAATCATGCCTGTACTTTAACATAATTTCCTAGGAACAGGTCCCTGTATCTGTGAGAAGTAGTTTGCAAGTATAACTGCGTTCAGTGTAACATGATAAAAGCCAGAAATCAGTAATGTAAACAGTAATAGACAATTTATGCAAGCACAGTGTGGGTGTGATTGTACGCATGTGAAACTCAGGAAAACTCAATGCTAAATCTGAAACTGAAAAAAATATAGTTCTTTCATAAATTATTAGAACACAGTAACATTTTCCTAAAACATATTGTGAACATTAATAGTGTGAATGTATTCAAAGCATAATGTAGCAATGTCTTGTTGCAGGTTTTGTGTAGATAGCTGACATATAGGTATAATGTGTGCAGCTTTTTAACCAGAACAGTTTAATACTGGAAAGTGTATGTTAATGTACATCTTTGGAAGATTTTAATTTCACTCCATTTTCCTTTTATAGAGTACAAAACGAGGACAAACAACTGAAGATGTCATCCTCTTTGGCTCAGGAGGTTCACTTTGCTAGAAGACATGAAGAAATGTGAGTAGTTATTTGTGTTGGGTCTTGTGAGATTCTCCCTGCCTGCACACGACCCTTGGTGCCAGCGAATCTCAGCTCTGCACAGCACAGTGGTGCTTCAGCCAGGGGCTGGAGTTCCAGGAGGTGGCACTCTTCCTTCAGAAACCATGGGAATTAGCATCCTTGCCTGCTGTTCAGGGTATTTAGGTTGATGAGGTTTTTGACTTCCAGTGATGGTGCTGGTTTAAGATCTCCATTGTTAACCTGTCACCGTTAAATTCCTGTTTGGGGAAGGTAATTGGATTCTCTCACTCAATGCCTCAATTATAGAATTGCTTCTTTGTTGCCCTGTAAACTCAAATGTGAGGCAAATACAGTAGTGATTCAGAAAAATTTGCTTTTCTTGTAACAACTAGTACGTGCCAATGAGCAAATGTAGTGCTGATCAAGTCACCTCAACCCACCCTATCTTTCCTTCTTCTGAGAGATTCAGTGTTTCTAAGCATTTCATCATTTGAGGACAGTTGATTACAGCATTATAGCTTCGTACAAGCACAGCAGGTGATGCCTGCCTGTACCTTTTCCCTCCCCCAGCACACCCACCCCGCAGCTGGTTTAATTAGCCCCATAGTTTTGAGAAAACTGGGTAAGGTAAAAAGGTTATTTTCTAGGTCCTGAGCAAAATGTTCTACCCACTTAGCAAAACGTTTTCCTTTGTAGACTGTCTCAGAGATCAGAGCTGCTACAGCAGATGGAGACTTATTTAAGAGACAAAAAGACTAAAAAGACATGGCAAACTCAAGCAGCTGATGCAGCTCGTAAAAGGAATGCAGCACTTTTAAATGTAAGTTTCTGCAACTACCAGGAACCGCATCGAAATGTCATGGTTATGTAGCTTAGATAATTTAAAAGAAAAAAAAGAGAAGTGTTTGCTCTATAGTTGTCATCTGAATTCTCTTCTATATGGTTCCCTCTTCTGGAACTTGACCAAAAAGTATTAAATGACAAGTCTTTATTATCCAATGGCATCACTACCTATTTGCCGTGCCCTTCTTACAAAAGCCTCCCGGTGGCAGCTGCTACTATGTATTTTTATTTTTTTAAGTACATGTGGAGATGTAACACATGCTAGTACAAGTCTGCGTGAGGGAATTTAGAGGTCTGTCAGGACTCACAGCCCCCTTATGCTTTAATTCAAGACATGGGGATATGTTTGAAAATGGGCTGACCACGCTACAGTGCTTTGGGCTAAGGGTAGGAACTGTTGTCCCACTGTGGTTTAAGTTGTGGAAGAGGTTCTCAGTTTAAGCATTTTACTTTCAAGTCTGTAAAAGCAGTGTTTGGTGTTTCTGGCTCTTCATGGGGGTGAGACCATTAATAACGTTCATAGCTGAGCTACCTACCAGTTGTCATATTTAGGTAAGATTTGTTTCCTAGGTAAATTCAGCAGACTTTGGAGAATGGGCAATTTAAAAGATCTAGGTTTGATGGCAGGGACTGGAATACTAAAAAGGCTCCTCTGGAACCCCTAGCTCAGGCATCTGAAGTTTGGAGAGATGCACTTAACCACTGACATGATGCATTTGAAAAATGTGTGTCGGTTTTTCAGAAGACAGCAGCAAATTGAACCTCCTGTGCCTTTAAACTACTTATTAAGGGTCCATAATGCATGTATTGTGTTTATTGAAAAAGTAAGTTTTACTCTAGAAAATTACAAGATTAATTTGTGTCACCAGAATTTCTTTGGGTTTTTTTTTTTTTTCATGCAGAGACTGGTTTAGGTTTAAAATGTTCACATTTTGGGTGGGTATAACTCTATTGCATTAGAGTTTGTATTTAAATGGGAGTTATATTTAGAGAGGGGCAGACAAGGCAGAACAGTTAGCCAGGAATGCCTTCTTAACTATTCTGTGACAAAGAAGATTTTTTAACTTGGACTGGTGAACTGATGCATTCTGGACAGGGGCAATCAACCCTCCTTTTATTTGTTATAGCAAGTGTAAGTGCTTCAGTGAAAGGCTGGGGACAAATGGATGGTTTGGTTATTTTTTCCATAGCTCCTGCTCCGTTGATTTAGTAATTTCAGCCATTATGACTCCCATTTTCCATATGCATTTTAGGTTAGATATTTACTTCATAAATATAGGGTTTTATAAATTATTTGTTTTTATGAATGCATTCTCAGTTTACATATGCAGGCAAACACAATAAATGCAAGAGTATATTTCTCCATCCTGAAAGCTTTATTGTATTGGAAATGGTAATAGCTCAGACATATACAGAGTGTAAATATTTCTGCAGTTAAACAGATATTTGCTATCTTCTGTCACATCCTCAAAATTGCTCCTTTCAAGTGTCAAAAATGTTGGTGTTTGTACAGAAAAAAAGCAAAATCATATGTATCAAAACAAATTCTGTTGCAGGATAAAGTAGCATAAATCAATTTAAATCTATTAATTTTATCCTAGTTTTAACAAGCATGCACTCCTGCAGATGCTTTTTGATAACAGAAGAAAACAGGAAAAAAAAATCTATGCAGCATAATATATGAGAAGCTTGAAAACAAGACTGATTAATGTGCCAGCTTCAGAATATTGTTCCTGATACCAGGCACTGTACATTTCACAGTTACCATGTGGAGAGTTGTTGATTTGGCCTACTCAAAAATACATGGACATGACGAAGTGTTATTTTTTTATTTGCATTTCTGGTTTTCTGCATGTAAGCAAAATCAGTTGTTTTCAGTAATAGATCGTAGCAAAAGCTATTTTTCATTCTCTGTGCTAATTGGAATTTATGCACAAGAAAGATTTCAAAATTAATTTGAATTCGAATCAGTAGGAAGCAAGGAACTAACCTTTTTTTTTTTAATTGAAATTTTGACATTATAAGCATTTGTTCAGCATTTGAACATAATTATCAGAGTATTTTCCTCAATATCTTTAGAGGGAGACTGCAGATTAGGGAAATTGTATCATTTGGTGCTTATATAATGTTGTTGTAATAAAAGCAGAAATTAGACTAGTATTTGTAATCTAATTTATGACATTTGTTTCTCAGTGATATTTCTTGTGTTTAGAAGTATGTATTACTGTGGAACAGCTTGTAACATGAAATAGAAAAAGTATGCTATATAGTAATTAGTACTGGAAAGGTAATTTAGAACAAATTTGCTTTCCTTCCCAGGCATGCAATTCCAGAATTATTTAAGTGGGATTCTGCCAGACTGATATCAATATAAGTGACAGCTGAATTTGGTCCCCTAAAAGCAATGCGTGTGTCATGCAGTCCATTTTACTTCTGGGCAAGGGTCTTGAATTGTTTTTGTTCCAGTCCTTGTGGTTTTAGGGGAAGCACTGTAAGATGCTCTCTTTTTTTCAGTGCTGTGACATATTAGATTAGCTGGGTTTTTTTCCAAAGAAGTTTATACTGCTGATGTATTTATTTTTATATTGATGACAGGGATTTATTTTTCCTACAAAGCTTGCCAGTTGTGTAGACATACAAGAAGTGCCATCTAATCTTTCAGTAGTTCCAGTTATTTTCTGAAGCATACTACACCTTCCAGCAAAAATTTCTTTCCCTGTCTGTCACTAAATCAGTATTCTGAATGACAATAGACTGCACAACACAAACTGGAGTGAGCAACGAAAAGACATGTCCAATATCTAGGCTATGCCAAAATGACCTTCTCTACTAAACATCCATGTACAACTGCTGTCTCCTTTCTTGCCTGAAAGACACTCATTTCCTATAGCCGTAAACATTCTAATGACTTGGCTGAGTCTATAAAGTAATAATTATTGGTATTCTTCTTCCTTCTTTTTAAAATTCCTACAGTAATTAGGAAGAAGGAATCAGGAGGAAAATCCTGTGGAAGGATATGAGGCAAACATTACTGAATGATCCTTTATTCAGTATGATTCGTTATGGTGGTAACTTCTTCAAACTTGGCCGGAGCCATTCTGATATGAGCTTCATTTGGTGCTGTCTGTGTGTATCTGTTCTGAGGATGTGCAACGGAGAAATTCCTTGCTTAAGTCACTCAAATCTGTGTTGGCCTCTTATTTTGACATTGTGATTTCAAATGGCTTATGTCCTTTTTCCTGTTCCCTCTTTATGTTTATCACATTATCATTTGCTGCTTCTGAGAATTTGGACAAATCTGAGACTTAGCCTAGTCTTTCTCAGACATCCTTTAGCTTCCTACAGTGGTATGGATTTTGCTGTAGAAAAGCTTGGATTTTGCTTGGATTAGGTTTGCAATTATGTACAAGAGAGCATTGTAAAAGAAATTAATGAAATAAAATAAGATGAACACTAAATTGAATAATCTGATTGTATCTGTGTCACTAAGTTGAACCTCAGCTGACAGTAAGGCTGGTTTTTTGCTTTTATGAATCATACTCTACTGAACTAAACTTGGGTTGAACACTGTTTACTTATTGATGTATTCAGACTGGCTATTATTCAATACGAGTAATCATGTTTGGTCTCTCTTGTGGATATGCTCCTCCAGAATCTCACTCTTCCTTTCAGCAGCAGTGGTGGTGAATATTTGGGAAGTCCCTTTGGGGAATTTCCTCTCTCATTTAGTTTTTCTGTTGTACTCTTCACACCCGCTCTCTGCTCCCAACTCTGCCATCTGCTATACTTTCTTTCCCCCTCCACTCTGTTCAGCTTTGGCTTCTTCACACCCCACTCCCACGTCCCTCTCTGTCTCTCTTCATCTGCCCACCACTCAATCTCTTCAATGTTTGGGTATGGAACTAAGCCCATAAGAACGGGTCAGAACTTTAAAGGGGGAGGGTGGTTAGTTTGGGGGCATGCTTTGATTTGTTTGTTGCTGCTGATTTTTTTGGTTGTTTCTTTTTTAAAAGATTTATTTGGGCCTCGGTGAATCCAGCACACATCCACTGGACAAGCAGAAACCCAAATACTGATTTTTTTTTTTTTTTTTTTTTTGTAAGAAAGCTATGTGAGGTGCATTGTCATCCAAGTTTGTCTGGTGAACAGCTTGCTGCAGCTCTACATTTTTGTGCACATGTTATGCATGCATATTAGCAAGTCATCTTTGTCTTGAGAAGTAAAGATCTTGCACATAATTTGCCTTGTTACTTTACAGTTACAGTAGCTAGAATACATACTTTAGTCTTATGCAGCATGGGAAAAGGTGTTCCATTCCCCTCTATTTCCTTAAGTTTTATGCAACAGAATTTAACTAATTTACCCTGGTGTCCAGAGAGAATAGCAGTGTTTTACAGCAAAAGTCTTACTTGGTTGCGAAATGTGCTCTTGTATGAAAAAGGTGCAGCAAACATATTTAGCAGATGTAGGGTGTTAGTTCTAAGTTGTATTTCAGAATGACTAAACAAAGATTTGAACTTTGGTGTTATTATTTGGATGCTGTTTAGCTGTAATAGGTTTGTTTAGTTAATTTAAATGTATTTATATGTATATTTTCCTTTTAAAATTCCCAGTGCTTGTTTTTAAAATGTACTTTGCCTGTGTTTTAGGATATAGAAGCAGCAGAAAAAAGGCTTCAAGAAAGAATGCATTTACTTCCACATCCTGATATTGTTAAGTTAGAAGTAAGTTCTAGAATTCTGTCTTTTCATTTGTTTTCATTTGCTCTTTAACAAATATTTTGCCCTTTTTTTTTTTTTTTTTTTTTTCTCTGAAGCATGTTCTTAAAGTGAAAAGAATTGATTTTAAAACCCAGTGACTGGTATAGCCAAAGGCCTGTGTGCTGTGTAGCAAGCTGAACCCAAATTCTGGAACAAGGTCCGTAGATTCTGGAGCATTCTGGTGGAAGTGTTTAACAGCTTTCAGATCTCTACAGACTTCTATTTTAAAATGAAATCAAATATAAAAAATTAATATTGGGAATATCAGAAAATTACTGTGTTTACTATGTCAGAGCTATTTAGTTTATGTGGTCATCCCAATCTCAGTTTACCACAGATTGTCATCTTTGTATTTCAGGGTCAACAGTTTGTCAGCATGAACAGAGAAAATTTCGCTTCAATTATTTAGAGTTGTATGGAAGCTTATAAAAAGTACTGCAGCAGGAACACTGGATTCTTTTTTTTTCTTCTCAACCTGCAGTCCCTAAAGCATTACTTAAAGATAAAAATTTTGAGCAGTCACACTCCCATTTGTTTGTTTCCCCAATTTTCTGTGCTGTGAGGTGGCTTGGTTCCCACAGGCACGGGAGCATAGTGTCCCGTTCTGGTTTGGGTGCCGGTGCCCTGTCAGAGCAGGGTGAAGGGCCAGGTTTCAGCACTGTCAGCCCTGAAGAGAGGTGTATTGTACCTCAGCTTCACACCTGCTGGGCAAGTGTTGTCATGCTTAGGCCATTACTTAAACACTTCTTATTCTGGTTACTATTCAAAGTTTTCATCTGTCATTGCATTTTGTAAATAGCCTACTGAGACAGGGTGGACACTGGGTATGCCCCTTCAATGGCGCTTTTTTTTGTTTGTTTTTAGATATTTTTAGGCAAAAGGATACACTTTTTCCTGAATACTTGTGCATTTTGAATGATGCTAAGGAAGATGCCAGCCTACTAATATTAAACATTAAACCTATCTTTACTGTGTTCAGAAATAGGTTTAGACTCTTCAAGGACTTTTGAGACACCTCTAGAGCTGTTTGGGTCAGTTAGTCCCCTGGTAGGTGTTAAGCTGCTTGTGGCATGTCGAGCGAAGTCCACACAAATTGGAGGCTGCAGAGCGATTGCTCCTGGCTGCAGAATGTCTGTGCTCTGCAGCAGTGGTGAAATTTTGGAGAGAACAGAGTTACTATTTGAAGGAGAAGATCCTATTTCAGCTTTTTTTTTTATGCTTCTAGAGAAGAGTGTTATAAATAGCAGAAAAAGAAAACTTTCTTTCATAGTACAAAATTCTTGTGCATGCTTTGTTCCAAAACGCTTCTGAGCATATTTCACTCAGCCATATATGTGTCTGTATTAATATACTCTGAAAGTTATGGCTATAATGGATCCCCAGCTTGCTGAGTCGGAGTAGTTTTGTGTGACAGCACATATGCTTGTCAAAAAAGATTCTTTGAGTAAATCTGTTGAAGAAAATATTTTTGTAAACCTGCAGGAGCCATAGTTATATCTGAGTTACATGTAAGGTCCAAAATGATTAGCCAGGAATCTAATACTTTGCAGGAAGATCTTCAGTTTTATGCTACACTTCTTCATTATATACTTCAGTAAAGAAAAAAGGCTCACTACATGTGTATCGTAACTGTTTTCTACTGCAAAATTACGTTTTTCTGAATGGACGTCAATGGCAAATAATACATGGATTGATTAAATTGTTATCTTAGCACAGTTCTTAGATCATATTATGGGGGAAAAAAATGATACCTGTCCCTTAAAATTTTCCTGAAAATGCTACAAACAACAAAATTGTCCTTAGGATACCAACACAAAAATGATGAATGATAAATAACACAGATAAATAATATGTTAAATTTATTACCCAGAGGCAAGCTGTAAAGCAAGAAGAAGGGTTAGATAATCCACAGTGGTTCTTCTAGACCACAGGCTAAATATACAGCACTTTTTAATTATAATTTTTTTTATCCAGATACTGGAGATGATTACTTCATCAGTGAGTTGTCAAGTCTCAAATTTTACTCAAATATTTTGAAATATAGTTCTGAATAGTACTGTAAACTTTTCTAGCATAATCAGTTTACATTGATAAATGTACAGCTTTCATTTCTAACGTTTTTTTTCCTACTGCAAAATTAAATTCAGTAATATACATGCTTAAATATAAAAGCTGCTTTTTGAAAAGTATATAATCATGGAAAGGAGTTTATTGAAGGTACTATAGGGTCTAAACTGATGTGTTGCTTACCACAAGAGGGCACATTCAGTCACTTCACAGTTTGTCCTGCAGAATAAAATATTTCTAAGCTGATATTTTGTATCATACAAGAGATTAAAAATTTCAAGTGTTAAATACGTTTTTCTTTTCTGAATTGCTTTAGTCTTAAAGTAAGATTTAATAATGTGTTGCACCTCTATATTGTTTTAAACTGGCTGACACAGATTTTGAAATTAAGTTTGTTTTTTCTTATATCTTTCTCAGACTCTCTATTGGGCATCAGTAAAAGAATCTCTTCCCGAGTGGGAAGAGTTTCTTTTAGGAAGAGCAGAAGTTCCTATTGGCTTTAAGAAAATGAAAGCTACAAAGCAGAGCATAAAGTACCCAGAAGAAGATTCACAAAAATAAACATTTTAGTTTCATTTTGTTTTGTAATTTTTCACTTAAGCAGAGAAGATCATCCAGAATCGGGCAACAGAATATCGTGCCATTAAACTGAACTGTAAATAATTTAAAGTTAGTTACATAGGATAATTTGATTCCATTGTTGCATTGTGTACAATTCCTTATTTCTATTTTGTACTAGAGAAGCAATCCTCAAACAGGCTTCTAGGATCAAGAATGAGAAATATTAGTGTATAGATTTACACCAAGGCAATTGGGTTTTCAGTATGAGAAAAGTTTTATGTTATTTTTAATCCTCTGCTTCTGCATATAAGTGCAATAAGACAGAAGCTTGCATTATCTTTCTTCACTTTAGTCATCTGTGCTTCATGCCTGCTCGGGGATGAGGGAGAGAGGAAGAATTTACTGTTAGCAGAAAAGGCAGACTGTGCATCAGAGTAGCCTTGGTTTAGCACCAGGAATCTGTGGAAGAACCTTAATGAGAGCAGTTGTAGAAGGAACAAACTTGAATTTCTGCATCTTGTTTTCCCTGATTTTTGTCATTGCCACTTTCATCACTTCTACACCTCACTCCAGGCAGCTTTTCCCAACCTCCTTCTGCCTACATTGTATTTCTTGTCTAACGGATGGGCAAACAAATCTCTAGGGCTTTTTGCTACTTCTAGGCTGCTCATAATGCTATTTTCTTTTTACTGATATAATCTACAAGTGAGATCCTTTTCTGAGATGTGAAAAGTTTGAAAGAAGCAAACTGAAAGGGAACTGGCTGTAGCTGTCCAAGAACAAAGCATATACAGAAGTTGAGTATATAATATTTTCATTTTCAGCCATTGAACAGCTTCTCAGCTTTCACCTACAGAGGTAAAGTATCAGTGAGTTTTAATTGTACTGAGCTAAGTAGGTATGAAAAATTCACTGGTACAGAACTTCTAGAAGTGTCAGCTCAATGGAAGATCCTTCCTGGTGTGTGACATGGCCTGCAGAAAATAAATCTCTCCTAAGCAAAAGAAGCCTAGAAATAAAAATTTCTTTTATTATTAGGAACCTAGACTTGAGTCAGTATACTGTTAAAATTTAATCTCCTGCAACAACATCATTCCACCCCAACCTGGAAGTAGTAGGAAAAAAAAAGTACCTCTGCAAGTGTCTGAGGATATGAAAATGTAATGATTATAAATATTGCTAGGCTGCTAGTTATCTGAGCTATGCATCGTCATACTACATAGAGACCCCACTACTAAAAAAAAAATTATATCCCTATGTAGCATGAGGAATCATGCTACATAGGGATATAATTTTTTTTTTAATAGTGGGGTCTCTATGTAGTATGACGATGCATTGCACAGACACAATAAAATCAAAACTTCAGGTGCAATATAAAATTGTTGTATATTTTCCACAGGAATATTAAGAGTTCATTTTAAACTTTTTCTATTGAAGTGTCCATTAAACTGATAACTTTTTACAGAAACTGCCATCTTAGAATTATCCTGTTGAGTGGGTGTTGGTGTTTGTAACAATAACGTTGTTTTCATAATATGTGATGGCAGATTAGCACGCTTCTCTGCAGTGTTGTTAACAGTTGTAATTAAGTAATAAACAGTAAAGGGTGTCAGTCCGATGACAATTTCATCTATAGTGTCACAATACAAAATGTCACAAAATATTAGAACTGTTATATAACTACAAAAATATCAAATTAGGCTTTCATCTTACGAGCTGAGAGCTTAAAAAAAACTTGGCATAGAGATCATTGCAATTTTATACCTACTCAGTGTTCTGTCACAAAGACAACTTGGTAATATTTTCTTCTGTAAACTCACAATGTGATTCTCAATCTGATTTAGTGGGTATGTGTATGATCTTACAGTTGTAGAGCTCACATTTAAAAAGCAAGTAATTGGAGCCGGTTGAGCACACAAGAAGGAAGAACTTATTATACATGATGCTCAGAATGAAGGGATGGATGAGCAGTTAGTTGCTAACAAAGGATGGGATTCATCCCGTTCTTTGCATCCAAAGGGAAATCACTTAAACTAAAATCTCGGCCCCTAAGTACTTTGTACATGCAAATAATCTGGGTCTTTATCTCTTTTGACTCCACCTAATCACTGGGACACAATGCAGATGCTCACTATCTTGCCCTTGTGATTTCCCCTGGAAGGAGATCTAAGTGTGTGGACAGTGATGGCATGGAAGCCCCATGGGTGAGAATTGGGCAACATGCATGAAAGGCACCTGCAAGCAGGATTGGAGTAGTCACCATGCCACTGTTAGATGCTCAAATAGCATGCCTGAGAGTAAAATGAAATTATCTCTAAAGAAGGAATTTAACTTTTTTTACTGCAGCATAACTTTAGAAGCAATAGGACAACCAGTTCAAGGAAAATGATGTAGGAATATGTCCAGAAAAGGAAAAACTGAATAAAGAGAAACATTTAAAGAAGTAATGTGTGTAGGTGACTGCTCTCAGAGACCAGGGCCTTCATGTTGGCGTGTGGTTTGAAACAAATAAATGCAACTGCCTATGACTGTGAAGTAGCACAGCAATAGGGGCAGGGGCAACACAGCAGGGCCACTGAGGTACAGGAGCAAGTGTCTCCTGAGCTGGGGCATGCAGGGGCACAGAACATAATTATATGGAATCTCCTCCTTAGATTTGTTGGGTATAGTTTACCATGGCTGGGCTAGCTTAATACTTGCCTTTTTATAGATACAGATTTGAGAAAGCAACTGTTAAACTAAAGTGTGCTTAAAAAGAATTTAAGAATCCCCCAAAGTGATTTCTACTAGTGTAATTTAATGTTGGTCTCCTATGACATCTTGAATGGGTATTCTTCACCAAGTCAAGGCAGTTACCTCAAACATGTAGTTATACCCCCTCTTATCCCAACCTTTATATATATCAAAAAATATAAAATATAGATATCACATCATATATATCTTCTGTAATTTCATACCCATCCTGAGTAAATGTCTTTTCTCTCAAAAAAACCTGCCACACACCCCCCCCAAAAAAAAAAAAAGAAAAATACCCCAAAACAAACAAACCAAACCAAACTTATCCCTCTGTAGTGTTGACTTGCTGCTTGCCCTTTTGTGTTATAATACATGCATGCAGAAGGTGCAGTGGTCCTAGGGGCCTGCTGCTTCTTGTGCTTGTCTGGTAGTCGAGGGACAGCAATTCAGTGAAGAGCAGTGAGGAAACCCAAAGGTTTTTCCTGTTTGTAAATTAATCTTGGACTATCTTGCAAGAAGAAATAATTAATCATACTTTTCTAGGTTAATGCATAGATGAGTAACCCCAATACTAACCCAGGAGCACAGCCTGTTCACCCGTCTTGTCACCTCTACCAGCACATTCCCAGGCTTTTTACTTTCTCAGTTATTCTGGCTGTGGGGGCAGGAGCAGAAGGCATGTTACTTTTCCCTAGCATTAGAAATTTCTTACTCTGCAGAATCTTTTGCAAGCCTATTAATTTAATTTGAAAGTACATTTGAAATAGTTGGTTTAGACACATGATATTTGACATTATGGTATCCTCTTGATTGTATTTATTCAGGATCATGTTTTCATAGAAGTTGGGAGCTAATATTTAGGCTGAGGTTATAGTTTTTAATTTCTGTCTTTTTCATTCACATAGAACAGGTTGGGGATGTAGATGCTCAGTTTGAGCTTGTTGGTACTGAAAAATAAGAAAACCAAATTTAAAATGGAATGTACTTTTAGAGGTTATATCTAAAAGAAAACATTATTTACTCCATAATGGTAATTTTCATAATATTTTAATAGTTGTGTTCAGATACAACTTGACCTTAAATATCACCCCAAATGCAAGCTGTTTTAACATATTTGTAATGCTAAGGTCTTCATTACTGTGATATTCTGTTTGCTCAAGGATTATAATCCATGGATATACTGTGTTAAACTTGAAATAAAGCTTTGATCCTGTAGTCACTGCGTCTTGGATCTCAGTGTTGCACTGCATGTATGAGTTGGATATTAGTTGGTGCATGCTGCAGCCAAGTGTGAACAGTGAGTAGGCCAGTGATAAATACTTTGCATAGGTATGGTGTTTATTTTCCTCTGACTCTGATATGAAATACTAATCTGCTCAATGAAGATTAAAATCTCAGAAGTTTACTGCTGAAAAATCTAAATGTAATGAATCCCAGATCGATTATTTGCACTCTTCCTATTGCTTCATACTAAGTGTGAGCTAAATTACCTCAGATATGCGCTTACTAGGAAGACTTAGATAGAGATTCTTAAACCCTTGCTAAGGAAACAGGTGGGGGGAAATGGTTCTTTAGTACATCCTCCTGCTGTGTGAAACTCTTTGTCTTTGCTATAAATAGGGTGATTTGATTTGGGAATTTGCTACTCCTTTTAAACACAGCTACAACAGCTCTTGAAAATGCTCTGAGTTGTACTCGCTGTGTATGTAGCTTTCCAGTTGTAGCTTTTACATTTGACTTACTTTGGATATGTCTGTTTTTTAATGCAAACAGATAGAAAGTATGCTCACTTCTTCCCATAAGTTTTATTGCTGTGATGATGATCTTAAAAATCAATGTGTGGTGTTCTGTCCCCTCACTCTCAGTCCTTTAACCTACCAGAAAACCCTAATAGGCAACAAAATAGTGTGAGACGGTATTTACATCACACTTTTGAAACAGATTCAAGCAGAGCCAGCTGCTGTAAGATTATTTTACAAATCTATTGCAAATTAATAAAAGGACAAAAATTGCCTTCCATTAGGTAAATTACAGTCTCCTTTACTAATTAAGTAGCTTGAAGCCGCAGTAAATGATTACCTGCCTCACTGCGGTGAATGGGAAATGGGAAGTGCAATTTTGGTGTCCAGACTTGCCTTTCTGTACCCATTTAGTTCTTATGTGTTCCAATAGCTTCCTTGACGGAGCTCTGACTGTTGCTCAATAAAAGCTTCCGGGGGATAATGTGCTCAAGTGAAGTACATGCCGGCAGCTTTGTTCAGCGCGGGCGAACCTGCGCGCAGCGCTTCGCGGCCGCGCTCGCCCCGCGCCCCGCCGGTACGCGCTGCTTCGAGCCGGGAAAACGCCGAGCCAAGCGACTGTGGGAAAGGGAGAGAGGAGGGGACAAAAAAAACCCCAAACGAACTAAACCCCATTTCTCGGTGGCTGCCTGGTGTGAAATGAGCTCGCTGTGGCACGGGGGAGGACAGACGGGTGGCGGTCGGTCGTGATCGGGGCACGGGGACCGCGCGTCGGCGGGAACGGTGCGCTAGGAGAAGGAACGGGAAGCGCATTGTGTGTGTCCTCTTTCACTCAACGGCACCGAGATTCCCAGGAAAGCTCTGGGCAGCGGGTTTGATTCCTTGGAAACGCTCGTAATAATGTTAACGGTAAAAAACGTATCTGTAAATCCCTAGGAAAAAGGTTTGTCTCTATGACCCAAAGTGTCGCAGTTCCCTGACAACTGGAAGCGGTGTTTAGCGCGCGCTTAAACTACTGCCCCGCTTTGCTCTATTTCTCGGACGTTTCTTTGTATTAAGTTTCCCGGGTACACTTAGCTTTTTCCTCTATAATTAGCTTTATTTTGCTGGATTCATTGATAGATACGATAATCCAGTGTTGGTAATATTTCAATTCATTAACATAATTAATCAGTAGGAAGGGGCTGATAATAAATCAGCTTCTATTTGTGTGAAATATCTTGGCAACGGGCAGCAGTGAGGAAGACAGTAGGAGTATCAGACAGTTAACGGGACCTCGGGAACGCAGCTGCAGGAGGTTGCAGGAGGTCTCAGGTGCTCTCTGCGGTTTAAACGCCTGAGCCCTTCACAGGACAATCGTGTCCATTGCAGTGGGGCAGCGGCGCTGATGTGGGAAAATACCTGGCTCCCGTGGCCTCGGTCTCCCAAGTGGTTCAAAGCGCACATCCCCGCTGTTTGGGCTCCCCGCTGCTGGCAGAGCAGCCCTAGGGGCTGGGACGGGGGCTACGGCTGCCCCCCCGCCCTCACCCTCCCTGCTGTGGCCCCGTTTGTGCGCATTGCTCGCGGTCTGGGGCGGCCCGGCAGGGCCTCCGAGAGGCTCGGCGAGGAGCCGGCAGAGACGGAGCGGGTCCAGCGAGGTCCCCACTCCTTGTCCCATCGGCTGGGAGTATTTCTGCCCCCGGATCAGATCCCTTTTAAATTTGTCATCAGCCTGCTTCTTCTGCAAACGCTGAAGACGGCAAAGGTGCAAATATTTGTAGAAGTTAAGTTTTATGTTGTTTCGGGCTTACACACACAGAATTTTGGGAGCGGACCTTTTCTGTGGTCTGTGTCTGACAGCATTTTCTCCCCACTGGAGGCAATAAGGTGCTTCGGTGACTAAACACGCTCTTACCGGAGTCACCTAAAAAGAAGAGTTTATGATCACGGGTGGCTTGAAGCACCCGCACTAAACGGCTGTTTGGGTTCCCTGGGGAGCACGCCCGAGGCTCCCTGAGGGCTGAGCTCTATGGCGCAGCTTCAACACCTTACGAGGAGAGGCAGCCCGTAAAACAGAGAGCACAGAAGTCTAAATGTACCCTTTTCCTTCTTTTTTTTTTTTTTTAATTTTTAATTGAGGGCATGTATTGCCCATGATTCAATCAATTAAGCAATTGCAGTAAATTGGTGAGATAAATACAAATAACACGAGGCTACGGCTTTGAGCTAGGCAGGGTTAGCAATAAGAGTAGGCTAGGAGTGGGAGTGGGGTTAAAAGCTGGGACAGCGTTACCTGGAGAATCAGGATGTGTGGTAGAAACCAGCTGGTAAGAGCATTTCCCCTTCTCCCTTATATGTCTTCACTAAGGCGCCGTGGTGATGGTGTTGGTCAGCACAGTCCTGTGAGTGGACTGGTGAGAAGGTGGGGAGGATGGCAGCAATGAGGAGGTGGGAGGGCGACTAGTTAGGGCAAAGCTGGCCATGGTGTGAGGTCTGTGTGCAGGAATCTTCAGGAGAGGAAGGGCATGGGGTGACTGTGTCCCAGACAGTAACCCCCCTAGCACCACAGTCCGAAGGGTGAGTGCCTTTCCCTGCTGTTGCCCCCTCTGCCTGCACAGCCCCAGGATCTACCTGTCCCTTGCCATCTCATCTGCATGTGGCTCTCAAGTCTAAAGTAGCCGGGCAGGCAGCCGGTAGCCCTCGCTGTGGCCGCTGTCGGTACTGGCTGAAGGGCAACGCCTCCACTGGGACCCGCCGTGCTGTCTTTTCCCTCGGTTGCAGGGGCAGCTGCCTTTGGCCCCTTACTCTCTCCACTCAGCTGTGAATGGCAATGCAGCCCCGGCTTTCTGGGGATATCCGGGGTACAAATTTGAAGGAGTTAGACGGGACCTGAGGAGAAAGGCAGGAGGTGTTAGGGAGTGGGCAGGAGCCACACCGTGAGGGCTGGGGAAGGACCGCAAGGGCTGGCAGCAAGGGCCCAAAGAATAGAAGTGCCCTGATGGCATGGTGAGGCCCATGAAACCCGTCTCTGGAGGGGGCCATCGTGGATGACACGCAGGGGTGGGCTGGCACAGTTGAGGCCCAGCAGGCTTACTTAAAAATCATGCAAATACTCCCTTAAAACGGCTTAAAGCGGCAGAAGGACAAGTCCCGCAGGCACCTGGGCGTTCTGGGGGACACGGCGGTTTGGGAAAGGCATGTGTCAGTTTAGCTCGATGTTGACTTAAGCGAAAGTGCTTAGCCATTCCTAAACCAAAGTCAATACAGACTTAAGCCAAAATTGTTATTAACGAGCTCTAATCTGATTTAAGAGCCTCCGAGCGGGCCGTGTCTACACGACGCGCGTTGCCTTGCGCTGCGCTCCATGGTGCCCCGTCCCCCGGGGAGGAGGGTGGCCGCAGCCGGGGCAGCGGGAGGGGGCGGGCGAATGCAGCCCCGGGGAGGAGAAAGGCAGATTTCGGGGAGAGACGGGCCGCCGTGATTTGGGATGACCGGTGATCTCCCTCCGCGGGATAACTTCATTAAGCTGTACCCAGCTCGGCTGCCCTGGGGCGATTCGGGTCTGTGCAAGCGCTTCCGGGCCGGGGCTGCCGGCCCCGCTCTGCCGTACCCGCCCGGGGGGTAGTGCCGAGCGCCAGTAGCTCCGCTCGCTCGGAGAGGGACATGCCAGTGCATTTTTTTCCCCCGTCCCAATAGGGCAGTTGAGCCCTCCACTCCACCCCTCACTGGGGGCCTTTCTTTTCTTCCCCACCAGCTTTGAGCAGCCCTGTTTCAGATTGGCCTTTTTATGTTTGATATAAAGAATAGTTGTTGGCCAATTCCATCTTTTCATCGCTGCTCTTCAGGCCCGGGTCCAAGCGGCTTGTCAGATGCTCATTAACTCCCCCTTTGGCTCTTTCCAGTGTGTCTCCTAAGCTCATTGTGCCAAGAACTAGCGCTTCTTTCTCTTTACATGGCTCCCTTTCTCTGCTCCATCAGGGAGACAAATTACTTTCCAAAAGGGATCGCCAGGGATGGTTTAATGAGAATTTCTCCAGCGCTGGCCGTGGAAATCAATGTAGTTAACATTCGGTGCACTTAATTGGACTTTTCTCTTCTGCCTCCTTCAAAAAAACTCTGAAGCTATCCTGTTAATCTCTCATTTGTAATCAATTGTGTTGACTAAACAAAAGTCTAGGTCGTCCTTTCTTCCTGTCCCAGACAATCCTTTGTTGCCTCTAAATGCCTCATTCTTGAGGGCTCCTGGTCGTGTAGATGGGTCCGATTTTTGACAGTTCATTATTGCGCTTTTGTCCATTTAATCTCCCTCGCTGTGTTTTGCATGTGGATGCCTTAATGAGCTCCGTTGGCAATTAACATGTTTCTAGCAGCAAACTGGTTGCTCAGACGTTTGGAGAGCGGAGTGCAGGGAAAAGGGCAACGCAGCTGCCTGTAGGTTGGTCTCTTCCCGGTGCCCGGCGCGGTGTCGGGACACACCTGGGAGCCGCCCGGTCTCGGGGAAGCGCCGGGCCGGGCCGGGCCGGGCGGGCCGAGGGGGGAAGCACGGCGGCGCTGACACGTCGCTCCCTGCACGGAGGCACCTCTAACCCTCCCCCTGAGGCACCGGCACCGCTCAATCTGTTGTGTGCGCGGCTGCGGCGCCGGGAGAGGGGTTTTTGTGCGGGTTTATGTTATTGAGGCTTGCTGGCAAGAGTGCCGAAGTGTGAGCAGTCGTGGACAGCAGAAACATCTTGTGAGGGAGAAGATAATTGGAGTCTCTGGCGTGTGTGTGTCTGACAGAGCCGCCCCTCCCCCGCGATCTGCGGCTTGTGTGTGCCGGGATCCGGGTGAGATCCGGGGGGGATCCAGGGCCGGCCGGTGGCGTGCGCGCTGCCGCGGCCCCTTCGCGGCCCCTTCCCAGTGCGTCCGAGATAGGGGGAAGCCGGAGCGACAGCCGGTCCGGGGAGGGCTGCCCACCGCCCGGTGGTGGGGCCAGGTGACCAAGCCCACCAGCGGCGGCCGACAGGGCACTTCAGGGTGCCCCGAAGATGCCCTTAGCCGCGACGGGGATGCCCTCCCCTCCCCAAAAGGCTCTGTAATCAACGCCGCTTTTTATAAAAATGCGATATGAACGCGCTTTCTTAATTCCCTTCCTGGGAGTGGGTTTCGCACTGCTCTCGCCCATCAGAAGAGCTGAGGAAGCCGCCTGTGTGCTGTCTGTGGGGCCCGCAGCCGCGCCTGGCTCCTGCTTTCGGCTCCCGGCTGGCAGCCCAGACTTCTGCCCGGCGCCCGAGGTGCGGAGAAGGCGGCGCTTCCCCCGGACCTGGCAGCGGGACCGGCTCCATGGGCACCACTCGGGATGCGCACGCCCCGCTCCCGTCCTTCGGGACCTTGTCCTGCCACAGCCTCCCCCGACACGGTGTCCTCCCGGAGAGAGGGGTCTCTCCCGCTGTCCTTGGCCCGTGGGTTGTCCCGCCCCGTCTGTCGCGGCGGCGGGAGAGCCAGGCTTGGCTCCTGCCTGTCGGGGGTTGAGCCACAGCCCCTTCACCTGCGGGACCGTATCCCCCCGACAGAGTTTCCGGAGCAGTGACTTATCGGTGACGGGGTTTGCATTTTTTTCCTTTTTAAAATTTCCTTTTAACCTAAAATTCTCCGATTTTTTTTAAAAACAAATTCGGTCATGATCTTTCCCCGCTGCCAGGATCACTGGACATTCTTTTCCGCTCCTCAAACCGTCAAAATGCTATTTCAGACACTGAAAAATGCAAAACCTCGAAAACTCTAAAATCGCCCCGTCCCTACAGCGGGAGCACGGGGCCCTCAGCCCCGGCCCCAGCCCCCAGCCCGCTCCTTGGAGAGCGCGGAACATCGCAACCTAATAATGAATCCAGAAACCCGGAGCGAGGGGTCGACTCCCATTCCTGCGCTCGGCGGCGAGCTGTGCTCGTCCTCGCCTCCCTCTGTTTAACCACTCAGTTAAGAGGAGAAAGGTGAGCTCCCCATTACGTCGTCCCCAGGCATTTCGGTGCCTCTCTCGTTCCCCTCTTCATTGGCAAGCCCGGCCCGAGCAGCACGCACACGGCCCGGCCACCTCCATCTCCCTTCTCCGCTAGAATAATATTGTTCCTAACGACGTGGCCGGAATAGACACTTGCGTATTAAAAGTGAGGGAGGGGGGTAGATGAGAAGGGAATATTTAGTGTAATCCAAGTGGTTGATTATCCATATTCTGATCAAAAAGAGTTTCTGAGGCCTGCTGGGAGTGATTAGATTAATGTAATGCGGTTTGAAGGGTCTGTGTTTTCTCTCTTAATTTGGGTCATTACTCGGAAAGCAAGCGTGAGATCATTTTATCTGCATGCAAGGAAAGATAGTCATTCAGGAGCGGTTTAAACACGCCGTAATGAACCGACCCCGAAAAGCAGCACTGGGAAACTCCGAGCCACCCTTCGCGCTGCCGCTCGGGGCTACGCAGCCCCGCCGGGGGTCCTGCAAGGGCTCTGCCCCCATTCTGGGGGTAGGCAGCAGGCCTCTGAAGCCACCCGGCTCCCTCCCGCCCTCGTTTTGCTCCTCTGATGCTCGCGGCGCTCGGCGGACCCTGAAGTGGCAGGGCCCGGCTCCTGCAGCTCCTGCAAGCCGCATTCACAGGGGGGATAGCGCCGTGCAGCCCGGTCCCCACTCGGGCCGGGGCTCAGGTGGGAAATGAGACACCTGCGAAGGGCCGGTTTATTGTCCCATGATAGATATAGATATATTCCTCACTTATTCGAGCGTACATTTAAAATGGAGATTTACAGACATGTATAAAGAGCGCTGTCCTGGCGCCGGGCGGGGGGCGACCAGCCCGGCCCGTCCTGGCCCGCTCCGGCGGCGCAATGCGCCATTAAATAAGATTCCTCTTATATACAACTGCGGCTCGGGGTCGCTTGCTACCGGTGGCTGAGCTCGCTGGGGAAAAGACAGAGAAGCCAAGGCTGGTTTGGATAAATAGTGCTGGCCAGGTGGAGCGGGTCTGAGTGCGGCGGTGCGCCGGACCCTTAGCTCTGCCCGCTGCGCCCAGGGTCCCGCGGCGGAGGAGCGCTGGAGACGCTGTCGTGCAACTTTCGGACGTGCTTCTTTAAATCAAAGTTTCTGCAAAATCCTTTCCCGCAAGTAACACACGTAAAGGGCTTCTTGTCATTGTGGGTGTGCATGTGGAAAGTCAAGTTATAGATCTGGTGGAAGGCTTTGTTGCAAATGGTGCACTTGTACTGCTTCTCTCCGCTGTGGGTCAGCTTGTGGTTCTTGTAGTTGCCTGCGATGGAGGAAAAAGATGGAAAAGGGGGTTACCCGAGGGTACCCGGGCCGCACGGTGCACAGGTGAGGGGGGCACTAGGAAGTGTCTCCCCCCACACCCCCGTCCCACTTGTCAAACTCGGTCCGCGTCAGCACAGAGCAGCGCGCAACTGGCATGGCACAAATGAGGGGCAGGGTCAACCCGGTGACCCGCAGCAAACGGAGGGCTCTGGATTAGGACCAAGGCCCTGTACCTTTCATTTAAAAAGCATTTAGGGGGAACCGTCAGCGGTGCCGGGCGGTGTGGACCGGCTTAGAGGGAAAGTAATTGGGAGCGGCGGCGGCTCTGCCTGCACCCCTCGCTTCCCCCATCCGAGCAGGGCTCGGCGCATTTAATCCCCGCTAATGATGGGCGAGGGCCCCGGTGTGTCCCGGCTCAGCTCACCTTTCTGATGGAAGCCCTTGCCGCAGAACTCGCAGACGAAGGGCTTATAGCCGGCGTGGATGCGGATGTGAGTGTTGAGCGTGGAGCTCCTGTTGAACGCCTTTCCACACTGGTTGCACTTGTGGGGTTTCTCCTGCACCGGGGTGCGAGAGGCTCGTCAGTGGGGGCTGCGCGGAGAGAAGGGGCGGCCGCCGCCTCCCGCACCCCGACTGCCCCCCACCTACCTGGGTGTGGATGATTTTGTGCCGGCACAGGGTGCTGGCCTGGCGAAAGCCTTTCCCGCAGACCTTGCAGACGAAAGGCCGGGCCCCCGTGTGCACCGGCATGTGGCGGGTGAGGTTGTAGTGCGCGTTAAACACCTGCGGGAAAGCGCCAGGAAAGCGAGGTCAGGCACAGCCCCACCGTCGCCGCCCCCGGCCCCCCCACCCGATGCCGGCGCCCCCACTTACCTTGCCGCAGACCTCGCAGGTAAAGTTTTTGGGCTTGCCCTCTGCCGCCCCGCCGCCGCCGCCCCCCATCTTGGCATGGCCCTTGGGGTGGCCGCCGCGCTCCACCGCTGCTACCTCCTTCATCACCTGGTCCAGGTGTCCCGGCAGCCGCTCCTTGTGGGTGAAGGGAGTCGGCGGCGGCAGCTTCTCGGCCGCTAGCCCTGCCAGCTTAGCATTCTCCAGCAGGAAAAGCTTCTGGTGGGCCGAGAGCCCCCCCGGCGGCGGGGCGCCCAGCAGGCCGGCCGGGAAGAGCTGTCCGTGCAGGAGGTCGGCCGGGTGGTACGCAGCGTCCAGGTAGTTGAAGTAGTAGAGGGAGCGGGGGGCTGCCGGAACGGCCCCTGCCTGGTGGATGACCTGTGGCTTGATGAGCCGGCCGCTGGGCTGGCCCAGGGCGAGCTCTGCCTTGCAGCAGACACCGCAGTTGGCTTTGCAGAGCCCCGCACCGCCCCGCAGGCTGTTCTTCCACAGCTCCGAGTAGCTGAGAGTCTTAGAGGGCAGCTCGTAGCCCAGCGGCGGGATAGGGATCACGCAGGGCAGAGGCGAGCACAGGCTCAGCGGCTTCTTGCCTGGCTCCGGCCCCGGCCCGCCGTGACGCTCCTCGAAGGCCGGTTTGGGCTCCGACGTCTTTGCCATGATCCGCTCGATGGAGAAGGCCAGGGTCTTTGAGGGGTTAGCGGTGGCGGCCCTGCCGTCGTGCCGGGGGCAGGAGGAAGGCATGACCGTCTCCAGCGACCCTGGGCTCGCCATGTCGCTCCGCCGTGCGGGAACTTAGCGTGAACAGCGACTCTCTCCCGCTCTCGGCTCTGCATTCCAGAAAAGCCAGGAGACAAATCAATTTAATAAGCACCTTGTTCTCCCCCCACCCCACCCCCCACGGGTACCCCCTCCCTATTTATATTCAAATGAACATATTCAAGAACAATGGCACGTAGGGTACCAGATTACTGCTCATTAAGCGGAACACGCTAAAGTAACATGCAAGCTAGACCTTGTTAGTATTAAAAAAAAAAAAAAAAAAAGGAAAAAAAAAGAAAAACCTCCCCCAGCCCAATGCCACCCAGCCCAGCCCCACCGATGGCCACTGTCCGGGAAATGCGGGAGCAGGGGTGGGGAGGGAGGGGGCATGACGAGGGGTGGCGGGGCTCGCCTTGGGACCATTTACCTCTGCCCAGCGCCGGCGAGACTCATCCAAGCAGCGCAGTGTGGCCACAGTCACATTTTGATAGCAAACATCTTCCTGAGCGTCAGATCACGGTCTCGTACATTTAAAGCTGACATCATATGAAGTCACTTTGAGCAGAATGACATGGGGATGCCACCATGGATCTTCCCCAAGCCGAGGCGCCGGGCTGGAGCGCGGTGGGTTGGGGCAGAGAGGAAGACGAGCCCCCCCCCCTCCACGCACGATTTCCTTCCAGTTTAAGACGCACAAATCGCTCGTGTGCGAGCTGGGTTTTTCCTCTCTCTCTCCCTTCTTAAAAAGCAACTTGCAAAGCAGAGGAATCGTTTTGCATGTGGCAAATTAGAAGGCAAGTGCGATTCACAAGTTGGGTGGAAAAGAGTGCTCCAGTTCTTGCTGAGGTTAGAAGAGCCACTCCGAGTGAGCGTGCGGAATTTTTTTCTTCATCTTCCTTTTTTTTTTTTTTTTTTTTTTTTTTAAGAAGGGGGAGAATGATTTTTTTTTTTTCTAAAGCATCTACCACGCAACCATGCTCGAGTTATTTTGGCAACCCATCTGCAATCAGCTCCGTTGCAACCGAGCTGGAAGATAATTAATAAATTGTCACTTATCTGCGAGCCTCTCCAGCATGTATAAATTAATAGCCAACCCATTAATTAGGACAGTGCATTAATGTTAATTAAACTAAGTTTAATTCCAGCCCTCGCCCCTCTCAGGGTAGCTGGTGATTAGCCTTAAATAAATGTGGAGGGAGTCGTGTCCAGAACTCGATTTCGTTGCTGAAAAACAAAATTAAAATAATAATAAAAAAGACCTATGTTCAGCGAAGGGAAGTTCTGCAAGTTCACCCCCTAAAGGTGCCCGCTTCCCTGGGGGCACCCGGCGACTCTCCCTTTCCCTTCTAGCCCTTCTAGCCCTTGTCCTGCTCCCCCCCACCCCCGCACTTTCTTCTTCCCCCTTTTCCTCCCCACCCCCCCAAATAGGCGACGCTACATTATAGCGCCTGGATGCCGGAGTTTCTTTCCTTCCTCTCTCTAATTAAAACGCCGCGATGAGAGAGGGGAGGATTTGCAGAAACCTCAGATGCGAGGACACGGTAATTGAGAGAGTCCCGCGTCCACCTGTTTGGGGGGGCCCGGCTGCAGGGCAGCACCCCCCGGCTCTGATTAGCCGCCCCGTCCCTCGCTGGGGCTATTCAGCCGAACCAATTTTCTCCTGGCGATTCAGGGCGTTCAATTCTCTTTCACTTGTAGCCACTATAGCGCTGCGTGGAACCTGGTTTTGTGTGTTTCTAAAATAAAGGGGAGGATTATCCGGCGGAGAGGGGGGGAGCGAAGGGTTTAGATTGAGCCTGGCCAGAGGTAAAGCAAGCAATGAAAAGGCCCCTATATATTTTTTTTTTCGCCTCCCTCGCGCGCCTAAGAAAGTTTAGAGGAATTCGGGGGTTTTGTGCGGCGCTGACAAAGCCGCGCCCCCTCTCCCCGCCGGGGCAGCTCGCCGGCGGCTGTTTGCAGACAGGCTTTTTCACCTGCGAACCACAACACGCTCCAGAAACAAACTTTAAAAGCGGCAGCCGCCCCGGGCTGCCTGCGGGCAGAGGGGAGCGCCCAGCCCCGGGGGCCACCCCGCCTAGAGCATCAGGTGCTGGCGTCCGCCCAGCCCTGCCCGCCCGGATCTGACATGTCAGCGTGCAAGGGAGCGAGGGAACCGTCCCACTTCTGGGGGAGAGGCTGGGGCGGGACCACGGAGAACCACAGAAGCCGTGCCCGGTGTCTGGGCTGTGAGAGAGCCCGGCTGAGCCCCGGGGAGGCGCGCCGAGCTTGAGCAGCGCTGCCCGCCCAGCCCGCGCCTCCTCCAGGCAGCGGGAACGGGCAGGCGGCGGCTGGGCTGGGGTTCTGCTCGCTCCCGGGGCTCGCGGGCTTTAGCGAAGTATTTAATTAGCCTCCACAAACTTCCTTTCCTCGCCTGCAGATTATACTGAGTGGAGGGTTGGGAACTATTTTACACCTTGCCACTCACATGTTAATTAATCTCTATCTAACCCTAATTGCAGTTTATTCAAGCACCGCTCAAACAGCTCACCCACACAATAAACACTGGGGCTGCTTTTATCCATATTACTCCCCGCTCACACGTTGAGTAATTAACTCCAGTACCAACTAATAGTGCAAACAAATATTTTCTGTAAACGAGATGATTTCGGGCAGGATAAAAGAAGGGCTGCGGAGCCGGGGCCGGGAGCTAGCATCCAGCTTCCCCGACCCGTCCTCGTCCTTGCCGGGGTGTTTGCTGAATCGGGTCTCTCCCTCTTACCCTCCCTCCCTGGCCGAGGGGACGACTGCCGGCTCGCTACTTCGCACCCACCGCCCTGCTCGGGGCAGCGGGTCCTGCAGGCCTCGAGGCTCCCGGAGGCGAGGAGAGGGGTTGGTTGCGGAGCCCCGGGGCTGCCTCCTTCCTGCAGCCCGGAGAAGCTCCCGTGTATCTCGAGGCTGCGTACCGGCTTGGGCCGTGCCGCTGTCTCCCAGCCGGCTCGAAACCGGGTGCCGCACGCGTTACGCATCAGGGCGTTGAGATCCCAGCTAAGACATGGGCATCAGAGCTCAGTATTTTAATTTAAATCGCAGGTTTAGGCACAGCTGGAGGCCATCTCTATCGATTCGACTTCTGCTGTTCTGGCGAGCATATTACAACTCACTGACTTTGAGACAGCTGCCCTAGCCCCGTCGTCTGCCACCACCGAGCCCGAGCCCCTATGCTCCCGGAGTGCCAAGCGGGGCAGGGGGGGAGAGGTTTGGGGGGACCGAACGGCCCAGCCCGGCTTTGGGAGGCAGGAGCATCTGCACGTCGGGCGCGCAGCGGGCTCCCGGCTCGGGGCCGCGTTGCGCCTCTCCCGGGGAGGCAGTTCTCCCGTGAGGTTTTAATCCTTCACCCCCGGCATTTGGAGGGAAAAATGGTTTGCGTATTTTTCCCAATAAGGCGCACGCCGCAAAGACTTTCCCATTGCGGACGCGATCGCTCCTACGGTTATTTTTACGCCGCTGCCTCCTCAGAAAAACGAGTGCGGTGCCCGGGCAGGCCGGACTGGCTCTATGCGGGACACGGCGGGTCACCCGCAGCTTCTCCAGCGCTTGCTCCGCTCTTGGGTCCCGTACGCTCCCGGCAGTCCGAGCCCCAAACGCTTCTCGGCCGCTGACATCGAAAACCGGCGGAGGTTCCCCTTTCGCTCCTCGACGGCCAGACTCGCTTGGTGGAGGGACTCCCGGGGACGCGTCCCGGGTGGGTCCCAGGCGGGCAGGAGCGCAGGGCCCCCCAGGCCCGGCTTAGCTCCCCGCATCCGTCGGGCCGCCTCCGCCAGGGCAGTCGGCACTGGGCATTTCTGGTCTGCTGAAAGATAACTTAGGATCCTCCTCGTTATTTCACTTGGCAGCTGCTTAAACTCCACAGTGGAAGCTGCCGAAAGTTATTAGCATTATGCTTCCATCTCCCCGAAATGGTGGCTTTGATTTCTATGCTGCTTTGCTATCTATAGGTATTTTTCTAAATACTTTTTCCCCCTATTTTTTTCCCTATTATTTTTTAATAGAAGGTGATGGACTGCCGGGTGAGCCACCAGCCTAGGCAATTAGGATGGGGCTGTCTTTGAGAGCCAGGGTGAGGGAGCAGCTTTTTCTGTGGCTTTCCAGCTTTGTGCAAAGGTGCGCTGGAGGGGCCCAGGACTGGGCTGGGAGGAGGGCTGGGCTGCTGAGCTGCCCGGCCCTGGTCCCGCCGTGCTGGATTTAGGTCTGTCTTCATACAAAGCAGCAATTACGACCTCGAAGGGTCGGCCCAGGGATACTCCCAAGGTGTTTGGCCGCAGGTCGGCTTGCAATGGTCAGAGACAGACACTGTTTGGACAAATTAATGAACGACAAACAGAGAAGTCAGGGTAGCAAAATTTGGGGCAGGGATGAAGCGATGGTTGTTACCCATGTGAATCTTCCCCGTTATTCCTTAAACCATGATGCTTTGTACTACAGGAGCAGTACCCCTGCAGTACTGTATGCCTCAGTTTCCACGGGCAGTCCATCTTATCCTGCAGGGCCCATAGCATCGGTAGGCTGACCCTGCTGCCCTGTTACTCAACAGAGACTGCCACTCTGGGGCTGGGGTAGTGCCTGGCAAGGCCACCTTGGATGAAACAGAGGCTTTGAGACCTTCCAGAATATTTTTTTCATCCCTTTTGTTGACTTACGTACGTTACTGCCTATCTATAGGCAGATAAATTTTGTATTTTCTCTTCTTTTTTTTTTTTTTTTTTTTTTTTTTTTTAATTAGGGCCCTATGTTTTTGGAGCACTGTACAGGTCCCAGAGGAGGTGTAGTTAGTGGGATTTTGGAAGCAAACTGGCATGGCTGTGCTGGTCTACTTTGTCAGTGAGGGCAGGAGTAACAGCTACATTTTCAATCTGAATTCAATTTTAAAAGCTGGTATCTGACCTGCTTCTAAAGCTGTTTGAAATCTAGTCCTACTGCAGAGCAACTGGCAGGGCACCGTGGCAGGAGCTGCACAGAGTGCCTCGATGGCAATCAAATGGGCTTATGTAATTCTAAAAATGGCAACTCCTTACTTGCCACATCTCTTTCTGTCTATGCGGAGAGTCCTGCAGAGCTGCCAAACAGAAGCAATTGAGTGAACTCTTTTCCCGGCTCATTCCTTCTTCCGCAGCTCGCAGAAAGTGAGCCAGAGCTTATTCTAGTTTGCCTGTCAACAGGAATGGTAACTAACGGTTTGATCCTAGCCAGGCTTTATGCCCCAAAAATGCTGCCTGCCTGCCTGTGAGGAGCGGAGAGAGACATCATGAGGGAAATCTAGTTCCTGGTGCGAGACTGGTCTAGCCCAGGAAGCAGGCGAGGAGTCGGTGGAATCCACACCATATCCAAAGCCAGCATGGCCAATAAGGCAAGGAAGAAATTGTTGAAAGGGTGAGCTACTATTCTTCATCTATATTGTCGGAAATAATCATCCTTCATGTTGCAGTAATGGAGCAATGCTGTGTTTCATTTCTGAACGCTGAAACTGAAAGATGTTTCTTCCTAATGTTTTGAAATGTTGTACTTTTTTGTTTTGAAAGAGTGGGAGCTTTCAAGTTTTTCTGGGTTTGTAGGGGTTTTTTCCCCTTATTTTCTATTTAGGAGAAAAGGTGGGAGGAAGTAGAGAAGGAGAATATAATAGGTGGATGGCCTTGTTCTCACTTTCCTACTAAAAACGTTTCAGGAAAAGGAGCAAAAAGCAGTGAAAATGGGTAGAAGCCCACTTCAGTTTTGTGTTCCTATTCCTTCCCTTTTTTTGCTTGAAAGAAGGATGGCCAAAAAAGTAAGTGGGACAAACTCCATGTGTTTTGAATTATTCTCCTCTTAATGAGATAGAAAAACATCTCATTTTTAAAATTACTTGCTTTTTCAATGAAGAAAACCAAATAGAGAAAGAATCTTTTCAAAACCAATCTACTGTCATTTTGCCACTCACTCCTCATTTGGTATTGTCCAGTCTTTCTGGCTATGCTACATTAGGTTGTTAGAAATTTGTAATTGCCATTGTTTGAACTATTGTCACAGGTGCTGCAGAGATGGACTGGTGTGGAGTGGTATGGAAGTGGCAGCGGGTGGCGGCACATTGTCCCCTTCCTCTGGGGTGTGTGGGACTGGCCGGACTGCAGCATCCCTGTCCCTCATGGTGACTAAATCAGAGATAGCCTGGACTCCCAGATTGACAAGTGAAAGTGATGCTGTGCTGCTTGGGTACAAGAAAAGGGCTGATTTCATTCCAGAAGACATGATCTAGAAGAACCACAAAAAATCCCCTCAACAATGAGAGCCCAAACTAAAAATCCAGACCTCGTTACTGGAGGAAAAAATTTCAATGCATAACCTAAGTATTTCCTGAATGTTCAAGAACACCCAGAAATTATGTAAAAATAGATGATTATTTGTTTATTTGATTTAATTATGAGCCTACCTTGTGATTTTGAGGTGGGGCTAGAGATAGTGATATTGAAAAACCAGTTGTGAGAAAAGCCCAGGCAAGTCATCAGCCCTGGGGCACAGAGGAGCTGCTTCAGCTCCTCCTCACAAAACACAGAGCACTGCAGAACCCACCAAGAGCTCTGAGACTTCTTGGGTGTGGAGGACTTCACCAGGGTAACTGTTTCTCCATGGGGAGCTCTAGGCCTTTGGTCCAACAGTCCATGGATGAGGCAGGTGTTCCATGGCCACGCCCAGTTAGTGTTGGAGGGACTGGTCATCAATTCCTGCTTATACACCAAGCAGATGACCCAGGGTAGATCTGTCATGGTGAGCATTAGCTGTCCCTGGTTGGTCATCCTTCCTGTCCCCACTGGGCTGTGCTGCTGGCTGACTCCTGGAACTGCTGAACATGGCTATGGGACATGTTCCTGTCCCTGATGTGAGGGTCCAGATGGGCTTAGAAGCTGCCATGGGCTCTGCCTCTGATGTAAAACCAAACCTGCAATCTTTGCCTGTTTAGCTGGATAGAAAAATACCTTCCCTGTTATCAGAGTTCATCACCATGTTCACTTCTAGTCTTTGAGCTGTTTATCTCTTCCTATCTCTCTTCCAGTGCATGATTCTCCTCTCCAGCTGACAGCCTAGGACAGCCCTGACATCAGCTGCTTGTGAAGCTCTGTGTGCAAAAAGCCAGTCCTAAACGATGTGGCCTTTGTTTCCCCCAGCTGTTGAATCCTCTAGGATCTGCAACAAGTCCTTATTTTACAGACCCCATCTTGACAGTCCCCAGTCTGATCTGACCACCTGGTTTGTTTTTGAATCGAGCACTTGAGTCATAACATTTCTGTTTATTTCAACAACTGTATTCCTTGCATAGGAAATGAGCCAGGATGATCTAAGGCAGGGATAGCAAAGCATGTCATGGTTGTAATTGCTTTTGCTCTCCCAATATAAAATTTTACCATATAATCAAAACCTTATTTTTGTAGTACTGGACTCTGCTATTGACTTAATCTTCTTAAGTGCTCCTATTATTCCAATGATTTCATCGTTGTATGTTGATTTTAATCTTTTGATCTCCATATTAGCTACTGCCTGCAACTAATTTGTTGCTCAGTGTTTTTCTTTGTTTTGACCTGTGAGGCATTTTCCTCATGGCACACAACTCTGCTGGCAGATTGCATATAATCTCTGCACTTTTTTTCTCTCATATTTTGCCTAGTTACAACAAATGTAGATTTACAACTTGAAATGGAATATGTATCATTTAGAAAGGCTGAGGAAAATATTACTTCAGGTTTAGGTTGAGAGCCTAAATGTGTTTGATTAAAGGAAATATCATGGAATACAGCTTACCAGAGAGAGGCGTCACACAGGCTTTTTTTAGTCCAGAGAGTTCATGATGGGTGAAAACTGCAATAATTATATGCAGTTGGGATCAAAGAGTTCTGAAAGCAGTGCTAGATCTGAGATGGAGAGGGCTGGGTTTTGTGAATGGTTCAAAGGACTCCCCTAGCTGAGCTTGGTTTGATACAACGGTGGCTCTGTTGAATCCTGGCAACATGGAACAGGTTTTTGAACAAATACTGGTGATGGAAGTGCAGAGCTGGGAACTCCACAGCCAAAGTGCAGAGATTGACATACGGCTCAGCTGCATTTTGGTTGGCCATTAGACGGCAGCTTTTCCCCTTAGTAGTTGATGGTTTAACCTGTGCTGATTTATCATGTGCTTTGTTTGCACTAGCTTTTTCTTTTAAAGCCTAGAAAAATAATTTTTGCCTTAGGTTTGCTGTGACTTTTTAAAAAGAACACAGCCTGAACATTGGCAAAATCATCTTTGCTTTGTTGTGTGCCTGTTAATGTTTCTGAACACAAATTGTCTTCTAATATTTTTGATGTTTTGGTCACTAGAAAGGCAGAAAAGCAATTTCTAAGATGTCTGTGGGCCAGAAGACATGCATTACAGCAGAGGGGAAAGAATCTGTGAGTTGCTAAAATATAAAACAAATTGGATGAACAGCTGCTGACACTTGTCAGTCAAATAGTTGATAGCATTTTCAGTCTCCATGCCACATGCTTTAAGTAAGCCTGTCATAAAAAAGGATATTTTCACTGGACTTCCCTGTAAATATGAGAGAAGTTTTGGCCTGATCTATCATTTAAAATTTTGCTGGCAGAAGAATGAAATTTTCCTCTTTTCTCAAAATGGATTGACATAACTGTACTGGCAGATTCTTCATCTAGGTGCAGTTGTACTGGCAGAAAGTCCTTTGCCTGTTGGAGCACATTCCATCACAGCAATGGCTTGAAGTGAACCAGCAACAGATCTTTGCGTTCCTTGGCCATGTTTGCCAGTGCTCCCATCTATCCACAAGCTCTTTTAGGTGCTGCCATAGGTGTAGCTTTGCTCTGCAGGAGCTGAGCCCTGTCTAGACTGTAATATGTGGCCAGGAGGGATTTGAACCCAGATTGATATTTTTCAGGCAAAACCAAACAATTTTGGATTTGACATTTCTGCAGGACTGACCCGAGGTGGCTCTTCCCAGTCCTGGTACCACAGTGCAACAGCCATTTAGCAGAGGGTTGGGCTGCCAGCACCCCCCTAGCCCCATGCAGGGTTAAAAGCAGTGGGGATCAGGGTGTAGTGCACTCCTTTGCTCAGCCACAAGCTGCAGGCTCTGGAGTGGGAGGTTAAATGCTGCCTTGCAGCAATGCTTGTATGCGAGATCTTCTCCCTGCTTACACTACAGTACATAACCTGAAGCTCATCTTTTTGGGTCCAAATGCCTTAAAAACAGTGAGTTGGCTAATGCTTCCCTGTTCTGTGGTCAAGCCTCAGGGCTGTGGAGTCACTGGGGTGCTTTAGTGGCGTTTGAGGACACAAAAAGCTGTCATAGGCCATAGAGTCACTGCTCGTGACAGAGGCACTCAGTCAACGGTGTCCAATTGCTGCTGTTTCAAGGAGGCACCGATGTGCATTAGCAATGCACAGCCAAGGAGTGTCTCCTGAAGGCTGAGCCCACACTCTCTCATTCAAAAAACTGAGCAGGGCTCACTATTTTGAAAGGTGGCAGGTGGAAGTGGGCTGTGTTTTTACCCAATAAATACTTGGTGTTTAAAAAAAAAAAGGGAGACATTTCCAGAGCAGAATCAAGCTGTTTCTCTAGCTCTGCTTTGCCTGACTGGGAGCAGAGCTATAAATCTGTGTGTCCTTCAGTACTCTTTGCTACCAGCCTCGTGACCACGCCAGTAAGGCTTTTTCAGGGCTTCCTCTTGGAGCTGCTGTCCTTCACATAAATATTTGGGACAGCTGAGAGAGAGGATAAAGAGGGCATGAACACATGTGTGCATCAGTATGTGTATGGGTCTCAAGTGGGTCTCAACCACTCACAAAGAAGGGACTAGGTGATGCTTGCAGTTTGTTCCTTGCTTTGTATTTTGTGAGACTTGCTTTGTCAGGGAAGTCCTGGGAGGACTTCAAGGTGGGATTGAAGTCTCCAAGCATGATGAGGTCAAGGAATAGATGTTTTTTGTGCACATCCCAGTGACAAGACCTGCAGAGGCATCTGAACTGGTTTTGATAGACTCTGTATGTTCAACATTCAACTACTATCCCAGTTCCTCTGCAGACTCAGGGCCAAGTAGTTGCACATACGAAGGATGGGTAAGAAGAGGGAAAAGCTTCCTGTGTCAGTGGTCACAAAGCCATATTCCTGCCTAAGTCTCAGAAGTACCTTTTCTGGCAATGCTTCCCTCTTACCAGCAGCACAGAGCAAGGCAAAAAGCAAGTCAGCTGGGCTACAGTCAGGGTTCAAAATTTGTCTATTCTTGTGCATCAGATGGCTTCTCAACATGTAAATGGTGCTAAATGTGCATGTCCACTGCCCACTCCTAAAGTGAAGCCCCTGCTAATGCCCCTGTTCCAAGGGGGTGGTGTGTGTAGGACACCTGGGAAAGGTCGATGCTAAATGTGAAGGGTGTGGCCATCCAGGTGGGGCTACACAGCACCTCCACAGCCAGATGCTAAACTCTGACACAGAGGGAAGGGACCCAAAAATCCAGCACTGCAGGTGAATATGCTTTGGGCTCCATAATTATCCCAGCTCCATCTGGGAATCAACACCCTCTTCACAGGCAGTTCCAGAGGTCCCAATCTCCTCCCATATGTCCAGGGTGGGTCTCATGTCTTTTGGGATCTGGAAGATGGTTTAGTTTAATTGTTCATTATGTCAGGAGGGCTCATCCAGGTAGGACGTTTTTCTGTTTGCCCATCTTTTATTTGTGAGGGATGAACATTTGTCCTAGTTCCCAGGCTGGCAACAGGTTGTTGAGTTTGGGGGTAAAGCACCTGTTCTTCAGCTGCTCTCTCAAATGACTGAGACCCAGACTAGCAGGAATCAGTTCTGGTGTGCATCAGCTAATGGGAGGGAGGGACTGCAGAACCTCTCAGAAAACTCTCAGCTTAACAGAGAATCACAGAATGGACTGGGTTGGAAAGGACATTAAAGATGATCTAGTTCCAAACCCCCTGCCATGGGCAAGGACACCTTCCACTAGACCAGGCTGCTCAGAGCCCCATCCAATCTGACTTTGAAGGCTTTCAGGGATGGGGCATCCATGACCTCTCTGGGCATCCAGTTTGAGTGTGCTTTTATTAGACACCTTTTCCATCAAACCAGACTTTAATTTAATTTCAACTCAGGGTTTGTCTCTGTCCTGTGTGTCTCAGTGCTACTGCAGCTGGCTGCTTTGGGAGAAGTTAAAGTACAAACTGAGGCCTTTTGAAGAAAGGTAAGTGTTGGGTAAGGCTGGTGGCCATATAATAACAGGGGCTGAACCACAGCAGACATCAATGAGATGTCCAGGGACAACTCATAGCACATAGAACACAGATAATGGTGGAAACAACTGTGGCAGTCATAGACAAAATGCCCTTGTACCTGGGGAACAGACTGTGTGCTCCCAATCCTGACCTTGGGGAGCAAATCAGGAAACCGTCTTCTTAATTAATAAACTAAAGAACACCCATGAGAAAACAAAATGCCTTTATTCTGAGAGGTGGGGGCTCTTACATCTCAGCTTGTTGTTTTGTTGGGTTTTTTTTCCTAAGGCAGACATAAAAAGACTCCATAATTTATTATTAGGACATCTGAATAGTTATTTATTGAGAAGCCACAGTTCTCACACTTTTACAACTGTCGGCTTGTATAAGGCAAAAAAAGCAAGATGGATCACTATTTTACACAGAAAGTAAAAGTTGGAGAAGGAAATGATGGACATGCAGTTACTGGTCAAAATGCAATGTACATGACATATAAAAACCATTGTGAAACAGAGGAATTGTAAATTATGGCTACAATCTACCGAAATAAATATTCAATCTATTATAAACACATTTGTAGAGTCTAAGTTTGTAATTAAAGTTGTCTTTGTACATACACAGTTATTTGAAATTTAAACAAAAATGTAACATTTAGAGGAGCAAATGTCAACATAAAACAACTGCTTTGGACTTGTAATGTGGCATGATATATCCATAATGATAGGATTAATCTGGTGTGGCAATTAGAATGACTAATCCTTTGGGATGAAGTCTCTATGGAATTAACTGCATATTGAAGGGAAGAGCCTGGTACATTAACAAGGATACAGAATGATTCAAACGGCTGTCTGGGTTTGTTTGTTTTCTGGTTTTTAAATGAACAGAGAGAACAAAAAAATCATTTGTAATTGCCTGGTTTTTCTTTTAAAAACAAAGCTGTTTTTTTTTTATTAATTTTAAGCAGTTGGCATCCACAGAAGAGAAACAAAGAAATGAAAGGACTTGAGTCACTCATCTTCACAACAATTTACCATCAATGTATATACAGTACATTAATGAAGCATTGTTTAAACTTTAGTAACAGGGACACACCTAGCATGTTTTCTATGTAGTTTTTCCATTAACAGTATTAAACAATGGTGCTCCATATTGCTTATGAACATACAGCTATGAAATTAGGAAACTGATGAATCAAAGAGAGGTGCTAATCTTATTACCACACAGCTAACATGGCATTTGTATTGGTAAACTTCTCATGGGCATTTAGAGCTGACATAAAAATTCCTAATGTGGCTAACTGAGTTACAGACGAGGTACATGCACGGATACCAGGAAACCCCCAGCCGGTGCTCCAGCTTCCCTAGTCATCCTCTTCATCTTCCTCATCGCTGTCCTTCATGGTGATCCCCTGGAGCCCCCCACCCTCGCTAACCGAGGCCGTGGCCTCCTCTACCGTCAGCCGGTTCCGGATGGTCTCGTAGGTTTTGCTGTTCAAAGTGGAGTCCAGCACACCTTGCAATCGGAAATCCCGGTACGTTTTCTGAAGTGGAGACAGGCATGGAAGAAGGAGACATGGAGAGGTCAGGGCCAACACCGGCTCCCTTGCTTTGCTGCAGGAGTCAACCTGTGCCCATGAGCTGCGGGTCCCCTGCTCCTGGATATGTTCATCCTACCTCTAATATTAGTTATTTCTCTTCGAGCAGCAGGATGCTTATCGCCCCTATCCACAGACATGATTACACTTCCTGGAATGCTCCATATTAAACAATCCTACCTACAGTATAGGGATTAAATATACTAAGTCCAGGATACTGGACAAAATTATTGATGTACATGTAAGCATGGGGCATATACTTCTTAAATCTCCCTTTCTTCACCTGGAGTTGTATTTCCATGGTTCCCATATTTCCCTTGTTATTACAATTAACATCTCTTATTTGAATTTATGTTTAAAAACTTCTCGACTCTGTGAGATAAAACTCTGGTCTTGATCATTTAATTCTGGTCTATGCTCTGCATAGAAACGAGTTACTGTTATTTCAGAAAGTCCTTGGGTTTGTTATAGCTGTTTCTGATTGTAATATTGGTATATATAAAGCACAAGGAAAAAAGCTTTCTTCAGCTAGCTGACAAGTAGGAATAATCTGTCTGTGCCTGTTGTTTTCGGTTATGAAAAGCACATTTAATACATTTCAGTTTTAATTTATTCATGCTTTCAATGTGTTCACTGCATGCAAGACCATAAACATTATAAAATACTGGACCAAAAAGCATTAGATAGAACCTAAAATGATCAAAAATATATTTACCCCCTTCTGTGATCTTATTATTTCATGTAAACCACTGTGATTTCACACTGAAATAATTATCATTAGTCCAAGGCAGGCACATACACATATACACATACACGTGCACTTAAGGAAAAAAAATGCTACTTTCAGGGTATGTTATCTCACCTTTGCGATCTCTTGGATTTGATTATATACACCCATTATAAAAGAAACAACTTTATGAGAACAATCTTATTTGTATTCTGGCAATAGTCACAAACCAGAGCTGGGCTTAAACGTTTCTAGCAAAACAGTGTTAAAAACTTTTGGGTTGATTTAACCCATTTTAACACCAGAGTTCACTGGTGTGATCAGCTAATTTATCCACAAAAAAGCTAATTTTGGTGCACTAACTGTACAGATAAGGCCAAATAGCAAGAGAGTTTGGTTTTTGTTTTTAATGCAAGGAGTCTTTGTTCTTATTTGCACACCTATATTTTACATCTCTAGGCATTTGAAGTTCCTGTTTATCCAGTGCTACCTGCCATAGACACATAGACCATCTTAATTATTTTAAAGAATTTTAACAAAACCTTAATTTATCTGCCAGTGACAGCTTGCCAAAGACCACGTGCCATACACATGCAGGCACACACACATGCTCCTCTCAACAGCACGGGGTACTGAGAACACCTCAAGTGCTTACCTTTACTATCCTAATGAGAGTTTTCAGTTGGTAGATGTGGAGCTGCAGGTCCATGCGGTCTGTCAGCCAAGTGCATACGACACTCATGGAGCTGGTGTACCATTGCTGCAAGAGAGACATGACTTCTCTAGCAACCCTGCCAGGGCTGTGTGCGATGCCCCGCCTGACACTGGTGCCCCAAGCACCCCCTCACAGCCCCTTTCCCACCTGCCAGCCCACTCCTGGGGGGCCACAAAGGAAGACAGGCATCTGCTCTTACATAGAATTTTCATGCATGAGCTTTTGAATTTTAATAACAACAACAACAATAAACTTAGGAGGGTAACAGCCACCAGTAGTGCTGCAAGGTTTTGTAATCTGATTTTGCCATTGATGGCACTTGCCAGCACTGATGTGTGTTTGGCTCAAGCCATGTTTTAACCTGTTTCCCCCACAAGTGAGAGCACAGTCCTGCCTTTAAGTGTCTCAGTCCCATACTCAGATTACTTATCATCTTCAAATTCAGTCATAAACAGCCACAGGACGAGTCTGAATCTCTGAGGGTGAATGGAGGGGAGGCTCGTGTGGGGCAAAGTTTGGCTGGGGGTGGAAGGATGTAAGTAAGCACCTATGGGTGCCTGCCCAGGCTGTGTGGGAAATGCTCTGGTTTCACCTTCGCAATTATGAAAGATGGAAAAGCAGCAATCAGCTTGTTTCAAGCTGCTGAACTCACAGGGCCCCTCCAGAGGCTGAAACTGTGCTGCTTGTCTGCGAAAAAGGCTTGCAGCGGTGTGGCAGCAGCCTGCCATTCCTGCAGTGCAGGAAGGCTCCGACGGGCTGTGGATCAGCGCCTTGCTCACGCAGGGCTGACATGGCACGTCACAGATGAGCAGCGAGCCCTCGAGAGGAGGAAAAGCAGGGGTAGGGGGTGGATGGGGAGCCACAAAACCTCCCCACAGTGCTCAGCACAAGGAGTAGTTACAAAGCAGGCAAAACCCCATTACACCTCTGTATGCACAGTTGCATCCTTCTTGTGATCTCTCTTACACACAGAGATCAAATTCCATACTGCAGACCAGATGCAATTAATCTAGAACCAGTTAAAATACTAAAGAAAATCCACCAGACCAGTTTATGAAAGTCCCAATAGTGCACCATACAAGTTAGTCTGGGATGCAACTGCCTCCCAATGAGCCTGAAACCTCACACCAGTCCAATTCAGGTCTTCCTGTCCCCCTCAGGTCAAGGGTCTCTGACACAGAACATGCCCTTTTCTCACCGGCTGTGGAAGCTGCCAGCGCAGCAGGGGAATGGAGACAACTGAACATTCTGTAATTGCAAAACTGAGGCCAGTGATTTTTTACCCTCCATCCTTTCACACCAGCACCCACAAGATAGCATGAGGCTCACCAAAGCAAATAAGTGAGTCTAAGCTAAACCAGCCCTGCACCACAAAAATACGTGCTCAACACACATCTCCGTACTGTACGGCAGCATACCTGGGAGTTGCATGGGGAAGGGTTTCCCCCCCAAACTCCAATGATGTTCCTCTACTTTAATTTCTACACCACGTCTTTATAAAATGGAGGAAACAAGAAGATGAAAGAGTCACCGAAGAAATGGCACATGGTGACCTCACGCTCAATGCTTACACCTTGTGAAACTTGTGGCAGAGATTCTCCTGACCCTTCATCTCCAGGACAGAAAGCTGGCAAGAGCTTGGATGAGATTAATTAAGACTGGCAAGCAGGAGCTCTCAGCTGAGGTCCTGGCATCAGACTGGGGTTGAACAGGGAGTGAAACAAGCTGGGTAGTTGGTGTGGACCTGACAAGAATAGGAGACATGAAGGTCTGGTGGGGCTTTATACCTTCCAATCCCCCAGACTAGTCTGAGAAGTCAGAGCATCCCTAAATATCCCGATATCCCGGGTACCTTGACCCAGGACAGCCAGCAGCCAGCTGGTGGTGGGGTGGCACAGAGCAACTGCTGTCACTGGGGGATCTGCCTGGGTTCCCGTGAAATGCTGCAGACCCACGCAGGCAAAACAGAGAAATTGTTAATGTTCATAACGCTGCTTTTCTGCAATCAGTGCTTAACTGAGTCATGCTCTTGGGTGACATTAGCTGTGATCCAGGGCTGCACTGGCACATGGGTGCCCAGGTCAGCCAAACACCTCCTTCTCCTTCTGCCATCTCTTCAAACTGGAACCCCCAGAGGAAGGGCGCAACCGTGTGTTACACACACACACCCTCTCCCTTCCCCTACTGCCTCCCATCTTCCACAGAACAATCTGCTGGGTGTTTGTATCAACTCTACATGAGATGAGAAATCCCTGGCAAGGGCAGGTCCTGCCATTTCTGTCTGTCCAACGCCACACACGCCCACATGGCTGTGTGATCCCAAACAGAAATTACAACCTCTGCCTGGAGGTTATTGGCAAGGTGACTTTGCTGCTGTGAGACCTTCAGAGTAAGCAAAATGAAATGTTTTTATGTGTTTCCGGAGGGCACTTCAACACTCTGGGTTCTGGGGAGATGCAAACTTCTTGGAACCAAATGTGAATCACACCCCTCCCCGGTCGAGCACCGGCTGACAAGGGCTCAGCCAGGCATAGTGCTCAGCTGCATGAAAGGAGCTCTGTTTCTCAAAGCCAACTTACTCCTAAGACTTTCTGCTTTATGAGAAAAAGACAAAGTCTAATTCATTGATCTTGATACACAAAACCATCACGTCACTTCATAGAGCACACACCAACTGCTGAATTTAAGCCCTGCATATTCATAAAAATAAGTTAGCCCATAAATTAAATGTTCCCTTTAGCTATCACTAGTGTTGATGTGCTATAAGACGCACAAGCCCTCTGATTCATGACTAACCTACCAAAGAAGATAACATTTGCGTATGACTATATTATTAAAAAACAACAACAAAGCCAAATGCTCCTAAACAGAAACGTGATCATCTCAGACAAAAGAGAACAGAGTGGTCCTGTGGGGACACTGGCCATCTTGCTTTCCCCAAGGGGGTCTGTCATTCCCTCAAGGGCAGTGGGGTCCATGCTGGGGACATAGGGTCCGCTTGGGGATCCAGCTCCAGTCTTGTGGCTTGTCCCCAAAGGTAAGTTGCAGAGGTCACAGCCCAAATACTGAACTTCAGGGCTTTGCCAAGGGGCTTGCAACACATTTCAGGCACATTTCTGGAGCTGCAGGACAGCTGTGGCATGAGCACACCAAAGCAAATACCATAAATATATTTTCTGAAAAAAATTCCTCACGTCTGGTTGTAAAGAACCAATAGACTTCACTGATGGTCCAGGCCCATGGACAAAAGCCCACATATGACTCACTGTAGTACACACACATTACTGGTGCTGCTGGCATTCCTGTCCCTCACCGAGGGGACAACTTACACTCAGTTTGGGGGCACAGGCTGTGGAGGTTGTATCCTCGTGGATGCATGGTGGGTACCACTCATCCAGTGGGATGTTAGCAGGGAAAGGAGCAGGGCTGTGTCAGAAGCAAAATACAGCTCCATGGCTGCACACCATGACCCAGCCTCCAGCAGAGGAAATGCAGACACTCTTTGGCTGTCCTCAGAGCCCAGTCGCTGCAAGCAGGTACTGTATCTGTACAGACAGGAAGTCAGTCCCTCTTTCAGGTTAGTTTTCCTGTTCTCCTGTCTTTCACAGCAACCCTCATTGCTGGGTGCTAGGCTGCATAGATGAGGTGGGCCATGGGCTGGCTGGGATGCACTAGGATGGGTATTAGAGGAGCTGGAGCATTACAAAAGGGGCACTTCCATGGCTGCCCATCCAACACCCCAACCAGGCTGAGCAATAAGCTTCCTTGTTCCGCAGCCCTCTGCATTATTTTTTTTTTTTCCTCTTTTTTTTTTTTTTTTTTAACGCAAAAACATGATCAATAAGTTTCTGAAATAGCAAGTTTGTCTCTGAATACATAAATTGCAAAAATTGGTATGAATAAATCTGCAAGTAGCACACTGAACGTGGCACATTTTATCAAAAGCCATCCCTGTGCTGGGTTCCTGCACTTTCCGGGAGGTGGTGTCATTACACATACCCAGGAACATCTGCAAACCCCCATCTTCTTTAGTGTGAGATGAATGGAAAGATGACCTCCTGTTCTTGCCATGAACCTCGAGTTCACACTCATATTTTACATGTTACAGGAAGCCACAGCTCACTGCAGGGGTGCTGCAAACAGAATCTCGTAAGCCAGATGCAACACTGCTTCTTAAGGCACCTGAAGGAGCTGTAGTCTTCATTCAAAAGCTTACATACTACTAGTAGCTTAAGGTCACTTCAGCTTTTGTAAAGAGTGGGACAAAACCAGGAATGCTTATAGGGCTGGGTTGTCAGCAGGGTAGCAGAGGGATTACAAGGAACCTGTGACTCTGCCTCTTTCTGCCTTTACTGGTAGTTTTTTTGTGTGTGAACAAGTGCCATACAACAGATTGAGGCTGGTATAAAGGCCTGGGACTGTGCAAGGGCACCCTGCTGAGCCTCAGCTGTGCTTGCAATTAGCAATAGGCATGAAATGATTATTGTTGTGGTGGCTGATGGCAATCTGAAGTGACAAGTTTTATGGGGGAAGTTGTAGTAGTGATGTTCAGCAAGTTTCTGCAAACCATTAATCGAAGGCTACAGCACAGTTTAGTCAAAGCTATTTTATGTCATTCCAAAGGTCTCACAAGGATGCTGAAAGAATATTTTTCTGCTCTCAGTGCCTTGGAATGGAGTTTTTCTAGGTCAGGGATTCTTTACTGCCCTATTTAGTGTCAAAAATACCCATTTGCCTCAAATTAGCAGAAAGCTTGTAGTTAAGGGCTAGAGATTAGACATACAAAATTACTCAGCAGGTGACTACTGGGTGGATTTGGAGTTGAGAAGTCTTTAAAACTGACTACAAGACATTATATACTTCTGACAAAAGAACATAGTAATCCTACCTGCTTGCTTTAACCACTGTTGTTTGTCTATTATTATGCGCTTTAATGATCATAAGAGCAAAACTACTGGTGATACTACTCAATTACCATAGTAACTCTCCCCTATGACCTCTCATTTCAGTACTTGCTTTCCAACCAGAACCAATCCAAGCAGGGCAAATCTATTTAAAACTGTGACACACACTGCACAAAGAGGCTCCAAATGCTGGCTGGCTCGCTCTCTTTGTCCAGGACATGGGCTTGTTTTGAAATGCTGAAAGGCAGCTTTGAAATGAACCCTTGAATTCAAGGTGTTTCAAAGATGAGGGACTGGATGCTGGGCAGACGCCTCTGCAGCATCTCTGAGTGAGCCAGCACAAAGTGAGAGGACCACAGAGGTAGGAAGGGAGAGAGGAAGAGGCTGATTGTGAGTCTTATTTCTCAAAAACTGAACTTGCTTTCAGGCAACAGCTCAAAGTCATTTGATCATCCAGGAAAAAAAAAAAAAAAGATAAAATTACCAACTCTGTTTCTGGCATTTGTATCTCTGTCCAGTGGCCCAGAAGCTCAGATGGTAGAAGGTACAGTGAGGGTCTGCTGATTTACAGCTGCTAACAGTAGGTGACAGCTGACAGAGTAGTGTCCATCCCAGTCCTGGGCGGCCCTGAGATCAAACTGGGTATTCAGCATTGGCACATGTATTCATGGCAGCCACCTCCCCTGAGTGGGTGTCATCTCCACAGGGAAGGCAGGGATGCAGCCACAGCAGTGCAGGGACATGCTGTCTGGGAACAACCCAGTGCACACAGCTGCCAGTGTTGGAGGAGGACTTGCTTGGAGAGTGGGAGCAGGAACTCTTCGGGACCAGCCTGCCAACCCCAGGCACCACACCAGTGTGCCCAGTGGCACAGCCAGGTTTGTACACCAGACCTGGCTGCAGCCCTGCAACCCAAAGCCCAGACTGCCCAATGGCAGTCATGGAAGGATCATTCTTGTCCCTTCAGTCTTCTGTGGCCACTAAAGTTTGTCTCCACTTTCCCTCAATGTTTATTTCTTTCTTGGTTCAAAGCAGTCATTGTTGTTCCCAAAGTTGGTAAAGATGGCAGGCCTGAAACACAGAGTCCCTCAGCCAATGCAATTCCTACTCTTGTCTATCAGTAATAAAGAGATGTTCCCAGCATGAATGTACACAGCGGCTTATGCAATCCCTTTTCCAAAGGCCAGCTCTGCTGGGACACTGGATGTGGAAAAGGGCAATGGCAGGCTGGAGTGTGACTCTTGCCCTGCTCTCAACCAGTGCTAGCAAGGTCTCATCAAGACTGCCAGAGCTGAGCTCAGCTGTTTTTCAGGCTGTTCTGGAAATCTGGGTTTCATCTTACTGCAGAAGATGTTACTTGCCTCAGGTTGGGAGAGTGAGGACAGGGCAGGGACAGGGCCTTAGTGACACAAGTGTGTCTGAAACGCTTGAGTTAAGATAAGTGACAGTGGCCCTGGAGGAGGAGGTGGCAGAGCCAATGTGGGTGAAGAGCCACAGGCACTCAGGCACAAACATCATTCTGGTCCCGTGTCGATGAAGAGACTGAGATGGACCTTCTGCCAAAGAATGAAGAAGGAAGAGGCACATCTCTCCCCTGCAAGCATATGTTTTCTGGATGGCAAGCAGAGACCTGTCCATGCAACAAACCCCATCTCGTCTGTTCATCAGCTTTTTCTGCCACTACTTAACAAAATCCATACTGTGCTCTGGATTTTACCCCACAGAGCCCTGCTGATGGTCTCTCCTGCCCTACCCTTCTCTGGAGACCAAAGAACCACCCCAAAGCAGCTCAGAATTTGGAGCTACAAAACCTCCTCCAGCACAGAGGGTCAAACCTGTAGTGGGCTCAGGGCAGAACCCCCAGGCAAAGAGCATCTGTCTCAGTTGTGTCCTGGCCTCAGCCATGAGTGGCACCAATAATAACCCAGTGACTCCTTTGATTTACACCTGCCAAGGATTTGGACCATTCCCCCAAGCCAGGCAGGGGACAAGGTTCAGGGCACTGAGAACGACATTACTGTGAGTGCTCAGGTTTTCCAGAAGCAGAGAAACTGGTGTGACATTGCCCACGTTACAGAAATAAGTTTAGCGGCTGCAGCTCTCAGAGCACACAGCTAACCATAAAATAAGCAATGAGTTAATATTGCAGGCATTGATCAGCTAGTCTTACAATTAATGCTTCCAATAAATAAAAAAAGCTCCCCTTTTATTCAACAGAATAAGAAATTAAACACTTGTGGCCTCATTCTAAAGAATGAATGAAATTGAATAAGCTACCTAGCACTTGAGATTCCCAGCAAGTGCTTGAATAGAGCAAACCTCCTGAGTTGAATGGATTGCCTTTTGGGACCAATTTGTCTCTTTTCACTCTTTATTCCTCCTTTTTTGCTGACAGATGTACAAAGGCGGAACTGCGCTGTGCAGCTTAGCTACATGCACCCACAGCAGCTGTCACTTTTGTCGAGCAAGTTAATCAAGCAAATGCCACCATATCCCACTTTCTATAAGGAACAACATGTTATAGACAGTAATCTTGGGAGACAGGGAGGGAGAGAGACTTTATTTTAACTTTGAGTAGCTGGTATTTTTTTTTCCTCTCTGTGTGTAAAAAAAAAAAGGAGAAAAAAAGAAACAGCCAAACCTGGTAGCACAAGCTGACACTTTTGTTTTCCCATAGAACAAATATTTAATATGATTTTAACTCTAATTTCTACTAGAAGGAGAGCTGTCTGGTTTTAATTAAATTTAAGGGACTTAGGGAAACAGTTAAAAAAAGAAATTAAGCTTTTTGTTTGCATTAAAGCTTGTTGATAATAATATATTGATTGTCAATTGCCAAGCCCAAAAGATTAGTGTAGTAAATACTATTATCTGAATGCCACAAGTGAAGTGTTAGCTTCCCGTCCCTGCTTTTCCCTTTGTGAGGCACTTTGAATCACTGGTTGTTATTTATACATTTCCTTTGATAAAACCAAATCTGCCAACTTGTGTGGCAGATTTTTTTTTAAACCCTGCCTCATTAAGTGTATAATAGCATTTACGTGTGGGGCTTTCTGCTTTCTGGCCTTTTAAGCTTAAGCTTATATTCCTCTCTCACAACCATGTTTCAAAACTTGGGATGTTCACAAACAATTGGATACACACTAATATTGTATACATCAGACGCTGTCTTGCTATTGCCAAAAACTAGAACAGAACATTATCCACAAAGAGTAAATAAATAGTTATCGTTCTGCTATGCCGCCGCATGCCAGATAATAATGCTGTCCAGTCACTGTGCGGCTTTTCTATGGCACATAATTCTTTTTAAGTTAGGTATGAGAAGACAACATCAAAAGTAGGTCTGTCGGTGTAGCTCCGCGGAGCACACGGCAGAGCACCAGGAGGGCTTCAGGCAGCCCTCGGGTGGCTGGTAGAAGGGTGATTCACCCCCAAATTCACACCTTTTGGAAAGTATCTTTCAGAAAATAAATCTAAGTTTTGGTGACAGATTGCACTGTGCTAATTTAACTTCTCTGCAGGGTCTCCGCCTTGCTATGTTCAGGAACCGCGCGCACGAACCGTCAGTATTTGGGATTCGTGACCCCTTTGCCAAACTGTGGACCCTGTGTCTGCACCTCACCCCTGTGAGCAAAGCCTCTGTCAGCCATGTTCAGCAAGGCTCTGGGCTAGTGGTCCTCACAGCAGGCAACATGACCCTCATTTTCTGAACTAAACCTCTCTATAAAACTCCACATTAAATTCTAGAGATCTGGCAAAGTGCTAGCAGTTTGATAAAAATCCCCATAAATCTCGAGGTCTTTTCTTTTTTAAATAACATTTTGACTTTGTTCTACCAAAGCCTTGTGAATAAGTCTGGAGTCTCCCAGGTCACACTCACACCGAGCTATTGCTGAAGCAAAAGTACTTTTTTTCCTAGTATTTTATGTACCACTGTAATGCTATCACTGCAAGTACACACAGTGCGTTCTTCAACATGCACCCCAGAGCTGTGAATTCTGGATGCCTTTTACTCTATTTCATATTCCTTAACTATGAAATTTCATTCTTGTTGACAATGTAGCAATACGAGGAAGTTACAAAGGCTCTTGATATGAAATAATTTGTATTATTATTTAATAAAGTAACAGTCCCTAATGTTGCCTAATAGGGTTAAGCTGCTAGCCAGAGTGACTCATCATCTGTCTAGGATGCAAATGGCATCCCCGAATTACATTATTTTTTCCCCTCTTTCCCAAAAACAAACCACAAAACAACTTTGAATCGCCTAAGAGATCTGCCTTCCAACAGGGAAGAGCATTCAGAATGAACAGAGTGCGGACCCCAGCGTGTGGAAGTGCCATACGCTTTTTGCAGTACATATGGCACCTGAGAGCACCCACTGTTTGGGGAATCTCTGCTCCAGGGTGTGCTCAGGCTGCTGCCTCACCCATAATTGGCTGGACATTGGACCCGGTGGGGCTGGGCAGGTGCCACAGGTGTTAATGGCAGGGAGGCCGGGGCTGCCGGGGGTATTGCCTATGCTGGTGGGATCGCACAAATTCCCTGCTCTCCAAAGGGGCACATGCATGCTCCTTGCTGCAGATTTCTCCCTGCTCTTAACCCAAAATTTTATTCCTTTTCAGAGAAGACAGGGAGGATCAATATCTTTTGTGTTGGTGGTGCCAAGGTCCCAACAAACACATGTGCTCAAGAAGCGCATCCCTAATAGCCCCTGCTTTTGGTGCTGCACAAACCAGTAACACGTACATGTGTCCTGTGCAGCCATGACTTCACACCCCAAGGTGGGTGCAGATTTGTTTGTGTCAACCCTCAGTGGCTTTGCAGGCAATCTGTGCACTCTCAGCACACAGGCAAAGACTTCCCACAGCAGGGACACAGCCAGAAAGGGATTTGCAACGCCACTGCTCCTTCAGGGGGGAGGAACAACTCTTATGCTGGGGATATGATGCCTTGTATTCATTCAGGTGTCCCTGAGCTGTATGTCAGGGTGGTCTGCTTTGCTAGCCAGACACCAAAGTCTCTGCCCAGCAAAGAGCCACTCACATCCCGGCAGAACTGATGGGTGAATGTGCCAATGACTCCCTGAGCCTTCTGCCCTGTGGAGAATCTCATGGAAAAAGCAACCGCAACGCTGGCTCCTCTCTTCCTACACCAGGGATGTCCTGGTCTCAATCTGCTGGGGTTTGCTGTGAGCAAACACCAACACCAGACCATGCATAGATCATCTCTGAATCCATCCCAGCTACGTGCTGCTGCACTCACTCTGAGGAGGGCAGACCCACCAGGCCATGTGCTAGTCAGGGCTGGATGGAGGGCAGCAGGCAGAGAAAACCGCAGGGGAGGCCCCTGCGCAAACAACTACTGGTCCATGGGAGCGAGGGTGCAAGAGATGGTCCTCACAGTGATCTGGGAAGGAAGCCAGCTGCCACGCCCAACTTCTTTCCCATCCACAATGTCCTCAAACCAGGGGCATCCCATGCTTAAACCCGTTGGGTTTGCAGCCTGAGTGTCTCAGCAGGTGTCTCATTTTCTGAAACTGGACAATCCTAATCCTGTTTACACACTGAATTATACACCTCCAGAAAATGCTCCCTTTAGGTAACAGGTAAAGCCTGTCCTGGCTACATGAACTCCCGAACTGGTAGACCCTGCCTTTCCAGGCCATTCTGGCATGGAGCATCCCACAGCCCTGCACACAGAGTGGGGGTATGGGCACACCGCCAGGTGGGCTCTGGGTGCTGAGCTCTCTCTCCTTCACTGCCGATATAGCTCTGCAAAGTGCACAGCATTCACTAGGAACTGCCAAATTAAATCCCCAAAAACCTGCTGCTTTGCAGGAATTTGCAGACCTCCCTTTTCCTAAATGAAAGAGGTTCTGCATAAAAACCTATAAAGGCACACACACACAAAACCACTCCTGTATAGATGCTTGTTCTCAAATACATTTTTAACCTATAAAATATTCTCTGCTTATTTCCATTTTCCAAAAAAGAAATGAAGTTGACACGTTAAAATCTGAGTTTTTATATAAAGCAGACTAGTAAAACACAATATCCACACAAATATTTTTGTATCCTGATTCCAGAGCCTTGTTAGTGTGAGGCGGTGATGGTAAAACCGGCTGCAGAGTTGCTCAGTAAGATGCACAGCAACCCATGTTATGGAATACTTTCATTATACTTGTTATCAGTTTAAACTGGAAGCTATCATTAAGTGGGACTTGATAAACTTTATCTGCTTCTTTTATAGCCTGCAAATTCCAAAAAAGTGGCTAGAGGCTGGCTGGATATCTTGGCCCTGATTGCAGCAGCTTCCCTGGTATCCTTCCTGGGGTTAAACACCAGACGCAGCGCGCTCCCTGCCCAAGTCCCACCAGGCATTTTTGAACGCTGATATCATACATCCAGGGCGAGGTTTAAGGGAGCACCAGGAAAGGAAAGAGCCGTAGATCAAGAGAAACAAAGTGACCTGGGACGTCTAATCTGGCACGCATCGCTGGCTGGCACGGGCAGAGCAGCGATTGTGTGGGGCTGGGATGCAGGGGGAGAAAAGGAAAAGAGGGATTGAAGGCGCTGTTGGAAATCAGACAATTCGTCATTGTCCGCGCAGGGGCCTTTGGCTCTCCCCTGTGTGCACTGAGAGTTCTTTTAAAGGCTCTTTGCACAGCCTAGAGGGAGGGAGCAAAGCTGCCGGCCTGGCCCCGCGGGCTGGGGGTCAGCCCCGCACACCTGCGGGCACCGGGGCGTCCCGGCCCTTCCCACGCTCCTCGCACCCCTGGATGCAGCTGGGACCCGCGTGGGCCGCGGCTCACCAGCCTCTCCTCCCTGATGACCCACAGGACTGGTGCTCCAATTAGCTACAGCCTCTTAAACTTAGCTGGAGAGTAGCTCCAGCTCAGAGTGCACCGTGTAACTTGTCCACAGTTATAAATGAAAAAAAAAGCTCCTGCTCCAGGAGCAGAGAGGCTGCTCAGAAAAAGGCTCTCTCTGGATGGAGGATTCCATGCTCCTGCTTCCCCAAAACCTTGGCTACTCACATCTACCAGGAAATGATCTTTCACTCAGTGCCAGCCCCAAAACACAAATCTCTGATGCTCAAAAGCATGGTGTGGATGATGCTAGCAAGCCTATGCTGACCTTAACGTAACGGAGCAATCAGTCTGCCTTCTTAGAATGATTAATGGAAAATCTCCTCTGGAAAAGAAATCAAATTAACTGTCTTCAACCAAATGTCTACTGGAACACAAAAGCTGTTCTGATAAAGACATTTAGGAGGGGAAAAAACCCCTTTCAAGCATGTAAAATCCAGTGACAGATCTAGGATTTATTTTATTAAGACTCTTCCTAAAATAAATTAAATGGAGCCTACTTAAATGAGCACTTCAGGAAAGAAGCCTTGCTGAGGGGAAGCCAGGAGGCCATGTGCCAATGCATGCCTGGGCCGTGTGAAGCTCATGGAGAGGAATATCAGCGGACAAGGGCTCTGAGAAATGGTGTCAGTGCTAAGCTCTTCTCCCCACTCTCGTGTGTCGCCAAGAAGGCACATGGGGAGAAAAAGAGGCTGCAGGACAGTGCACTCTATGCCCTCTCACAGCAAAGAGAATGTGTCCCCTAGAAGATATACTGACAACTGCCACCACAATTTAATTTTTTTTACTAGCTAAAGTCCTGCACTGAGATCAACTCCAGGTCCAGGTCTGAGCCTTGCCAAGCCAGCTCCAGCTCCTCCAAAGATGCACAGGGAGGGAAAAGTAAGCTGCGCTCCCTTGAGATCAATGTGCCTAATTGTCTTCATTTCACAACTCACTCCGGAAGCGGGGAGAGGGTAAAAAAAAGCAAAAAACAACACAGAAGAAATAGCTCTGTGGAGGCCATATCAAGATGGGAGTGGGAGAGAGTTAGTGCCCTAATGAGCAGTCTAGCTGTGTAGGAGGGAAGCAGGTTGTTGTCTGTCTAAGAGAATGCGGTGAGTGTGGCTACAAGCAGATACGAGATGGGAGCCCAGCGCACAGCCTGATATCCGTTCTTCCTCTGATCCTGCAACCCGGCCTCCTGTGAGTAATTCTAAGAGTGAGTAGCTCCACTGACTCACAACCAGTCTTTGAGATCAAAGAGGGGAAGGAGAAGGGAGGGTGAGAAGGGCTCTGTTTTGGCATTTGATTGTGCCGCGCAAGGCTCGCGGTCTAGCAAGAGATGCCATGATCCTGCAAGCATGCCTTGAAGGAGTTGCCAGAATTCAACTGAGTAACCCTGCTGAGGGCAAAAGCTTTGATTTTAAGAATAATCTAATGCCTCAGGGTTTGCAGAGGACGTGCTGAATTAATTGATCTAGCTGTGTTTTGTATTTTTTCAATCTACTCAGGTGTGCTATCAGGCTCCGAATGTGTAGGTACTGAAATATATGCTGAGCTGCCTGTTGATCCTCCAGTGACAAATGCTCACTCAGGCTCCTGGAGATGTGTATAAAGATTTTGCTGAAGTTCTTGAGACTCACACAGTGTCCTGCATCCTTGTAACTCATCATCTCTGATATTCAGAGGTCAGATACAGCAGCAAGGCCAGCCTGCATTGGAAACATGACAACAATCCTGCACCATGTCCCCAGGCCCAGCACTCCTGCTGGGTTCCTGGCTGAGGGAAGAAACACAAAATCCATCAATATCCACCAGATGCAACATCAGCCTTGGAATGGCACCGGCACTTCCCAAAAGCCAAACTCAGTTGAGTCTGAGGGACAGGACTTGATACTGGAGCCTTAGCCAGGGGCTTTTGCCTCCCTAGAGGTGGTGGGAAGGAGACGCTGGCTGCTCTAGCTGATGAGCCAAGGATTCTCCTTTGCTGCTGGGAGAGGACATGGAGTGACTGCTCCTCTGCACTGAGGACAGGCCAGGGCAGAACAAACCCTGGCCTCCCCACTGCCCTCCCTGCTACACCCACTAGACCCTGCCAAACCCAGCCTGCCATCAAGACTAAGAGCTATTTCCATCTTGCAGAGAAGAACAGGCTCATTTCTTGTTTCCAGAGTAAATTCTCTGTCTGCTATCCCAGCTGTGACACAAACTGAGGGAGCTGAACACTCACAGTGACAGTGAAGTGGTAAAACTGCCTTCTGCAAAAAACACGGTGGCTGCTGCCACCTCGGTGGGCAGTATCACTGCGTGATTAAGTTCTTACCAGACTTTTTGGTAAAGGCAATCTTCCTGATCTGATAACTGCCAAGGACAAGCCAAATATGCAGGGTCAATCCATGCACACTTAATCCCCAGAAGGCAGATTAAGTGTATAATTGACCCATATAATCCATGTATCATCTCCAGTGAAATGTTTTCTATGTCCGGTTTAGGCAGACATGAGGCCCATAAGACAGCGATCAGAGACACAGAATTACCATTGCAGTGGATTTCATCAAAGTTAGAGATGGCTTTTTAATCACTGATCTCAGAGACTGCTAGATTTAAGCAGATGATCTAGCACTAAGCACATCTGTTTTAATCCTTATCTTCTACTCAGGCTGGTGTCTTCAAGAAGTACAAGGAGGGAAAAAATAAATTAATTTTTTTTTTAGGTCCTTGCAATCTTAGGAGCTTCTCTTGGTGTTTTGATCTCTCATATCAAAAGCATGTTTTTGTTTTTTCCGGTAAGATATTGAATTAATCATCAGAGAGAAAAATGCCATCTGCGCTATTCAGGGACTGCATCAGGATGCTTGAATTCGCAGGATCTCGGGGAGCTCACCTGACGTCCAGTAGCCTTTTGTGTACGTGCTACTTGCTGTGGCTGGGGAGGAAATAGTCACCCTATGTTTTATATTAGTGTTTACCAATTTATGAAGAGGAAAGGTTGGCATTCACACTATCTACTAGTCAGTCATAGACTTTTTCTGGATCACATATGTTGTGACAGGTTGAAACTTATACTGTGAGTATCTAAGGATGTTTGTAAAGATATAGACACATATCTGGATCGAGAAGTAATTCTGCCAAAGGGCACAACCCTTACAAGTAAAATTCCCACTGCCTTCAGACAAAAGGATGGATGTATGAAATTTCCTATGAAATTCTGAGTGACCTAAGACAAAGAGGACCTGAATTTTGCAGGATTGGTCTAAAGACTCAAGATCACTGAAGCTATTTTCTCTTGTTTAAGATACACCCACTTGCTTCTGCCTCATTGTTCCTACAAAAAGTTCCATTCTGCATGTCAACTCTGCCCCCTCTCTGGGAAAAAAGTGATAAAATTTTACTTCCTATCAGGCACTACACAGAGTTTGTTCTCCTTCTGGATTGTGTGCAAAGTACCATAGGGATTTAAATCCCAAATCACCCAGCCAGGCACAGGAGCACAGGGATCAGATGCTATGAGACTATTCTGAAACTCTTCTGTTACCATTGCTCTCTACCAATGGGCCTTATACAGTGGTTAAGCTTTAAATGTTATCAAATTAGTGAGCCAGGCTAAATAAATAAGTCATGTTACTCTGCAGTAAACAGCACTGCCAAAAAGCTAGTTAGGTTTTGATTACCAGCAGAACTCCACGATCAATCTGTTCATTCAATGATCCCAAGAATACAGATTTTAAAAATTAAGATGGCTCTATTTCAGGGAGGGGAGAAAACCCATCCTAACTAATTTGCATAATTAAGAGGATTAACACAGAGACCACACAGAAATGTAACAATAATCTGCCGCAAACACCAGTATCTCCCAAAGAGCAGCGCCCTGTTCTGCAGGCATGAGCGAGTCAGGCAATGCAGGGGAAGAGAGATGGTTTCTGAGCTAAGAAATCATGGCAAATGCCAAGAAAAGACATATTAACCCAGCTTCTCTGGGGACATGGCCTAACACACTCTGCAGCCTCTGCTCCTGGGAGGAAACAAATGGGGAATAAATGGAAACACAGGGCAGGATTGCAGAGAAGTGCGGGGATTAGGGATATCCCAGGAGTTTAAACCCTATGGAATGTGCAATGGACAACTTTGCACTGTGCACCTCTGCTCCTGCACTCCTCAGGACTGTGAAGAAAGGGAATGTAGCCCCACACTTTGAGTGTCTCTGCTGTGACCCCCCTGGGTGCACAGGACCTGCCTGCAGGCAGGTTTAAGCTGTTTGCTGCCACTGCTGCCCCTATTGTCATACAACATCCTAAACTGGACTGAAATTTGGCTGGGGCAAGCCAGCATCACTGCACTAAACCAGTTGAGGATGTGTCCGTGAAAGTGTTAATAATCTCATTGCCTGGAGAAACTGCAGCTAAGAGGATTGCTCCCCTGCCATGCTGGGGGAAGAGGGAACAAAATCAGGTTCAACTCTAACTCAGCATCATAAATATAATTTTTGATTATCCCTCTTCCCTTTCTTATTAAAGAGGTAGTTAGTACATAAAATGTCCTTGGAAAATAAGACCAAGAGACCTTAAGGATCCCATGGCCATGTTGCTTTGCTGGGTTAGGTGAGAGGGGCAAAGAGCTGCAGGGCTGTGTCTGAGCTCAATAACAGAGTTAAGCACTTGCTCCTGCCTTTACTCGAACACAGCACCAACTTAAATGGGGTCTGGTGACCCACATGTAAAAACCCTGTGCTGGTACTGACCCACCAGGAGCACCTGAGCCACGATGGGAGCTGACCACAGGAGCCAGCTCTTTCAGCTGCAACCTGACAAAGAAGATACATGACTAATCAAAACATATTTCCAATTTTTGGGTGATGAGGGCTCAGTACAATCCACTCCCTCCTTGCAAAGCAACCACCCTGCAGCTCACCTTGCTCATGGGCACACACTCACATACATGAGACACGTGCAAACATGCCAGTGGTGTTAGATCCCAACGCTGTCCCACTGGGATGGGAACAGGAATGGGAACAGCTCCCACATGCTGCAATTCCTGCCTGCAGCCAGTGTAGGTCAAAACAGGCAGAGCAATGTCAAAACCCTATCCTTGATTATTTAATTCCACATGGATCAGGGAGACTTGAAAAAGTCAGGGAGGGAAAGAAGGGTTTTGCATTTTTTGCTTTCCACCAAGGTAGCTGCTTTTTTTTTTTTTTTGGTTCATGTCAACTGTTAATTTGTTTAAAATATAGCTTTGTAAAACCAAGTATGAGTGGATCAAACTGAAATCAATATTTGTGCTAATTACAGCCTTTTGAAAATTGGAAATAATGGCCCAAAAGGGTACAAACACACCAACTATGAATCATAGGGAAAGCATGAGGGAAAAGGCAGTGTGGGCATTGAAAAGAACAGTCCAGATGAGCTCTGGAAATGTAACTGCTCGTGGAATAAATTTCAACACAAACGAGCAATGCACTCGCAGGCCCGCTGCAGATGGAAGCGACAGTCTTTTGTTTTATGTTTTGTTTTTTCTCCTCATGCCTGCTTGATGGGTGATTTGCGTCTGGTGCTCATGCTGCAAACTCTCCCCAGAGTGAGCACGAGCCGAGCCTGGAAGAGGCACTGCTGTGCTCCGTGCATGAATGAGGCATTCTCAGTGGGTATGGGTCATGCTAGTAGATGTACACAGTAAGATTATTTGACTCTTAATTCATGCCACTTGATATAATGTGATAAAACATTTGACATGAGAGATAAGTTCCATTTTAATCTGGTAAGCTATTGGTGAAACAAAGAGTGAGAATTGTAAAGGAAGAAGAGGTTTCTGAGGGACAGGTAATGTGCAGAAAGAGAGGTATCAAGTGAACGAGGAAGTTGGTTGGGGAAAAATCAGCTTTCCCTGCACACTGAGGAAGCAACAGAGTGAGTAAAGAAAGCAGAGAAGGCTGTTAGAGTTCCAGAGCCAGGAGATTGAGACATGGTACTGCTGAGAGATGGAGAAAGGAAAGGAGGGAAAGAAGCTGCTTCAAACAAAAATTGAGATACGGACAAATACCCTATAGACACTGAAACGCTAATGATGCAGGCTGCTCATCAACAGAAAACCTTTACTATAGAACAGCTACATGGACAGAAAGCCCATAAAAAAACAAGAGCAACAGAAATAGAGATACTTTTAACATGCATCCAAACCTAAAAAACCCAGGCATCACAGGTCATTGTTCTCTCACAATAAACTGATCTTGTCCAACTGAAAATTAGCTGTGAACCTCTGGGTCAGTTCCTACCAGCCATCTTCAACAAGGAGGCCATGTCTCAAATTTACCTTTGGTGTCAGACACCACAATGTGGTCCTCCTTTATATCAAAGTTCATTCAAAATCAGTTCTGTTTTGATTAACTTTAAAAATTAAAGTTTAGTATGTTTAATTTGCTGTCAGATTTGCAGCGCTTGTCAATGAAACAATGCAAAATGTGCAGAAGAGATGACCCTCAGCAAACACATCTGCCAAAAACGTGGCTCAAATTTTAACAGTAAGAACAATGACTGAGATATTCTCATAGAGAGAAATTGGCACAAGCTTAAACATATTAAAGAGCTCTCTTAGAAGATACTGTTTTCTTAAAATCCACACACAGATTAAGACACAGTGGACTAGAGCAGAGACTTAAAGCAGGCAGAGAGCAGATACAAGCCTCAGTCAGAAAGAAAGGAAAGATTTCTTTTTTTAAAGGTATAACCAATAAATTTTCTCAAAATGTGACTTATCCTCCTGTCTTATTTTGTCACATTTTGGGTCTCTCCTGCTTGGTGTCCAAATAGGAGAGGGCATTTACTTACGTCAAATAACCTTTCTATATACATCTCCTCATTGACCTTATCACGCAGGACATCCTGAGAGTGGCGGACAAATGTCACATAGGCATCAGCAACATCCATTCCTGGCTTCTGCATGGAGGAGAGAAGAGAGAGAGATAAAAACATTGTGATGAATGGTGATGCAGGGGACATCCCTGTGCAGTCTCATTACTGCTTTTTCTTCTCTTTCATCTCTTGCTGTCCTTCTGCAATTCACCCTTTCCTTACCTGATGGACACACCTGATGTCACATTTCTACAGCTCTCTGCAGAATTTAATTGATTTTTAAAGAGTAACCTACAAGTATGCAAGATTTTGGACATAACAGCATTGCTTTAAAGCAAATGGGAACTGAGGCAGCTAGATGGGAAAATACTTAAAAAAAAAAAAATCTTGTTTGAGTTCACATTGCTTGTTATATTGGATTCAAACTTACCTCAAAGGAAACCCATTAAAATATGGTAACACAAGTCATTACAAGAGCTGCCACGAAACCTTAAATTTGTGTGGCACATTGTAAGTTTGTTAATAACTAGTGTCATTAGTTTCCATTACTGTGATTTACCTCAGATCACAGAGTATCATTTCTCTGCAAGATACGATTGTCAGCCACTGTAAATTGAAGTTAGTTAACACATCCATGTAATTTCCAGGGTGAAAATGAGGACAGTTTGGAAAGCAGTAGGAAGAGAGTTTTTTAATACAAAGCAAACAATTATCAAGCAAAGGGCCAGTGCTTGACCCTTGGAAAGGCAGTGACATTTCTCAACACCTACTGCAACAATGACAAGGTATTAATTTGAAAAACAATGAGGACAACACAAACATGGCAGTAGTCAAGTGTTACAGTTCCAAGCAATTTTCAGTCTGCTGATCATGCCCATTCCAAAGTGGGATTAGATGGATTGGTTTGTACCCAGACAATTGCAACAGAATTGTGGAATCAGATTTAACGAACATTTGTGGAATCAGATTTAAATGGTGGGTTTCTGTTCAACACCAGGATTTCCCCCCTGTCCTCTTGTCAAACAGGTTTTTATTTCTCCTTCCCCTGGAAAGGCAGTGGCTCATGGACCATGGGGTGGCCTCTGCACCAGTCTGGGAGCTGTGTGGGGCTGGTGGTTGAGTTCATTAAAAACGCTGAGGCTGTCAAGGAAGCCACTGTAATATGTCTTTGTTTCCAGGGGCAGGTGGGAAAACTAACCCAGGTGAATGTTTTCTGTTCTGATTTACACAAAGAACTAGAGCATCTGTCTGGCTTCAAAGGGGGCAGCAGACCCTGCTGCAGACCTCCCAAGGGTGTCCCAGTTACACAGCTTTTGGAAAAGCTTGAAAGGGTTACATAGCACTTTACTGAGACCGCTTCCCTGGAGATGCTTTACTTCCCAGGAACATAGAGGCCTCAGAGAAGGACATACTTCACCCTAGAGTTACTTAAAATAACTGTTCTGTGCTCAAATTTTTGATGACTAAATATTTAAGATGCACTGAAACAACTAGGAATTTCATCTGAAGGATCTCTACATTTTCAGGGCAAGAAATAAAATATGACTTTTTCTTTCCAATGCTCTCAAAATCTTGTTTTGATTACTCCAAGAGAATAGGATGCCAAGATGTGCATTGTGGTATTTTAAACCAAACAATACCTCTTACTGTTCAAGAGTTTGTCTTTTCCATGCTAGGTTCAAGATACGGTAATTTTGTAGGCAATGTTTAGGTTGGGCTAAAGGGATGGAAATACCAAATGCAGATGATGTGGTCCAAGATGTCTGATAAATTTATCACAGTGTCATATGAAAGCATGCAGAGCAATCCACCTGCATTAAATATACACACACATACAAACACATCATCAAACTCAACTGAGTTGGTCTTCATTTCCACTGCCCAGTCTAACTGGGTGCAGGAGCTGGTGTGGTATATTAAGATCTAATTTTTTTTTGCATTTGCAGTTACTCAGGATCTTTCTGCCTGTAAATGTTACAGTAACCCCTTATTCCAGCCAACATTCATATATTACACTTTAACTTAATTTAAATGTAAATTTCTGGCAAGTTAAGTGCTCTGTCTGAGAATGTTAAGGGCTCTTTTCCTTATGAATCAAGGTCTAATTAGAGGAGACGATGTACAGTTTTCCTATGCCAATTACGGAAAAATGGAAAAAAATTATTTTCATTAACAATTTCCCAAACACATGTTGCTAGCTCATCACCATTTCCCCAAAGTAATAAAAAAGTCACTTTCCAAAAAAGTAAAATAAACCGACAATTAGAAGAACAAAAATAAAATAGATTAGCTAATGTGTTAGATGTTTGTTGGCTCAGTTGTAACATGTCTGGACTTTTTGTTTGGAAATTATACTGTATTTGTACAAGTCCAAATGAAGAATTAACAGAATGCACTGCTCCCATTTTTTTTTTTCAAATGTGATTCAAGCCAATTGCATAAATATGGTACCTTTTTGACACCATCTGCAAATTGTTGCCTAAACAGTCTCATAGGTCTCCATAAGAGGGTAACTGCTCATTATTAACTTAATGGAGATATACTTTCCAGTTCAAATGTTAGAAGTATGAACGCCCATGGTTCAGTATTGGCTGTTAGTGCATAATGTGGGTTGCTACACATGCCATAAACCAAAGCACAATGCAAATTACTGTGACAGAAGTTGTTTAAATTGTGCTTACAGGTACATCCACATATTTGGAAGCAGCCTTCACCTGTAAAAGGAACAAAAAGAGAGTTAACATCATCAGTACTTTTTCAGGTCTTTGTATTTTTCTTTAAACTCTGTAAGACCATCTCCAGCAAAACTTTGGACAACATAATGCTGAGTAGGTTGAAAAGGGTGATGAAACTCACTTTCCTGTCTAAAAGGGTGGCATTTTTGTTGTTGTTTTTTTTTTTTAGAGAGGTAACTTGACTGCTGCTAAAGCTCTAATAGCAACAGATGATAGTGTGGGAGTTGTGCATCTACTTCTGCGAGCGGGGGAAGACGGGGTTCGTAAGAAGATATAGTTATTTTCTTTGGAGGCCTCCCTCTCCACCTGATGCCACGTGTCTCCCAAGGCACTGCATGTCTCTCCAGTTGGGAGCTGTATCCCAGGAGCAATGGCAGCTCCTCTGGGAGCAGGGGAATGATGGCATGGTGAGGCCAGCAGGGGCCTGCGCCAAGCTAGACACAAGAAAGCACCCGAAGGACCCTAATTTTGCTCCCTTCCCATTGTCCTGCCCATGGTGTGCTTCCCCCAGTTGTGAATGTTGCAGCCTGGACATTATCAAGACCAGGCTGGATGGGGCTTTGAGTAACCTGGATAGTGGAAGGTGTCCTTGCCTGTGGCAGGAGGGTTGGAATGAGATGATTTTTAAGGTCCCTTTCAACCCAAACCATTCTATGATGCTCTGTTAGGCTGAGGGTTTTTTGAAAAGTTTTGCACATGAATACTTGTGGCTGGGCTGGTTGGAAAGTTGTGTTCACATTTCACACCCCAGCCCTGTTGCCCTTATATGCAGCACTCACTCGTGTCTCCCTCACATCAGTCAATTCAAAACAAAAATTATTATTTTCACCCTTTTTGCTGGCCCTGATGCTGGCAAGAGCTTGCAGACCATGTTGGGGCAGTGTGCTCATGCCATGCCATGCAGAAGTGCCCTGAAGCTTTTTCGCTTCCCAGACAGAATAGCTAAATAATTTTCCCCTGATTTTCCTCCCTTTTTAGAAGATGCCACTGGAGGGAGGGTCTCAGAGATGGACACTGCACTCTGTGGTGCCCTCACAAGCTGGTGGGATTTGCAAGACCCCAAACTGACTTTGTCTGTGGTTTTCCATGCAGCAGGGTGCACATTGCCTGGTGTGGGAGGCAGGGTGGCCCCTGATGTCAGGGCCAACTCTTCCAACTGAGCAGTGCCCAGCTGGCCACAGAGACATTTTTCCCACTGTAGCATAAGGCACAGTGTCTAGAAAGAGTATGGCTGGGATTTTCCACAACGCTTCTGCTTTTAATTAGGGTAAGCGTTGCCGGCCATCTTTGTTTGGGTGTAAAAGCTCACCTGCTTTTAAATATTTCTAAAGCTACCATTAAAACAGCCTAAATATAACACGAACACAGTTGCATCTTGGGATGAATAAATTATGTGTCCCGAATGAGAGAATGAATGTATGTGTGAGACAGAATGTGAGAGTGGGTGGAAGCACTCATATGGTGTGTGGGGGGGGTGCATAATTAAGCACAATGAGGCGATACAAAAGACCAGACTGGTGGTAATTGCCGAGGTGAACACGGCAAGTATTGGCAGTGCCTGGGCTGCCGAGCCGGGGGGCAAAAACAGAGGGAGGGCAGGAGGAGGGCATCATGCGCCTGCTGCTGTGATGTGACCCCAGGTCTGGCTGCCTGAGGGGTTGCAGGGGAACAGGGTACGTCCCAGTACATGAGTTTAGGAAGGAGGCAGCAAAATCAGCACCAGAGCAACTACTTGTCTTGTCTCCAGGTATTCCTGTTTCCAGCCAGCTGTCTGGATACCTTGCCCTATCTCTGCATTTATCCTCACAATTTTCTTTGGAGGTGGAGAAGTGCTATCCCTTGCTCCTGCGGAATGGGAGTGGAGGAGCCTCAGCCTCCATGCATGAAGGCAGCTGGAACTCATCCAGTGGATGCAGCTCCAGGAAAGCAGGCAGTCATGGCACACCCACGCAGGCAGAGTGCCCACACAAGCACCAAACCATCACTTTTTCTGAGCAGCAAAGCCCAACAACCAGGAGGAAAGCTTGGAAAATGATGCAGCTTAACAGCCTGCAAAACTCAAGCTGGGGTCCTTGCTCAGGGCTAGACCAGTACCTTCAAATATCACACAGAGCATGATGCCAGGCAGAGGCAAACTTGCCAGTTGAGTGTGGATTTAGCACTCTTGGGTCCAACTTAGTGCCACTTTCAAACTACCTTCTCCAAAGTCAAGAGGCAACAAGAATAACTCAGCTTCCTGTGATCTCTTCCCTCCACCCACAAAAAAACTGAGCTGCTTCTCCTGCCCACTCTCCTTTAATCAGAATAATTACTTGTTTTTCTTTAAACTCAGATTTGGCTACATTTAGTGAAATTTCCAAACTGCCGGATGTTGTGTGATTTTTGCTAGGCTGCCGTTTTTCACAAAGTATGTGACTTTGCCATGAAACGTCTCAGTTTACCATACAAATTTTGCGCAGAACAAAAATAAGACTGTTTACTTCTGTCTCCCTTGGGTAACATGGAATCTTTGGTTATAATTACCATAGGTGTAAAGCTCTGCCTACAGAGGCCATCCAGAATACAGGGAATTTTAGCAGCTGGCATTCCTGTGAGTCAGTGGATCTGCACATGCAGACACCCAGCCACGGCCTGGGCTGCTGCCACCAAGATGCATTGAAATATAGCAACAAACAGAAAAAAAAAGTCTGGCCAAATTTAGAAGGGTGTTTTCCTCTCAAAGTGCTCTGCAAGGAGAAGTGGCTAGTGAGAATTTATTAGGACAACAGATGCATTAATTTTATCTTGAATTTCGAGGCAAGAATTGGAAATGAGGATATCCTACTAGGTGATAAAACTGTCTGTCACAAGACCCCCGAGTACATGTCACTTGCAGAGAGCCTGGAAAACACGCGATGAAAGAAGTTGGTGGAAGGGGGTGGGAGACTAATGCTTTCTGGAGCTCAGTGGCTTGGACCATCACACTTCGTTGTATTTGTTCAGACAGGGAAAACGTGGGAGGTGGTGCAAGCATGCTGTAACGAGAGAGACTCTGTATTTATCACTGCAAAGACTAAACACAACGAGTCACATTACTACTGCAGGGAGAGGAGACTTGCTAAGCCCAGTGCTAAAAGGGGTCAAGGCTGCTCCTCCGCCTCTTCTCCCAGTGGCTCCCAGCGGCTCCCAGCAAACATGGGGGCCAAAGCGAGAGACAGACGTCCCTCTGTCAGGAAGGAGCAATCCTGCTCCTCTGCCATGTACCCAGCCCACTTGCTGTGAGCGAGGGACCAACACTTTCCTGGAGACATGAACACACCACGCACAGCAGCTCTTTGGATACACATCCCTTCCTGACTGGAAACTCAGGAAACTGAGGCTTTGAGACCATGCTCGAAGGCTGTGGGGCTGTTGGAGTGGGACAGACTGTTTTGCTGCTGCTGGGGCAGTTAACTATCAGTAAGTGTCCAAGGAGCAGCAGAGAGGATGTCTGAACCCCATGCACCCACATGCTGGTCCTGACAGGTGCCCGGAGCCCAGGTGCAGCCAGGGCTTTGCTCAGCAATCAAAGGGAGCAGCACTCAGCAGTGTAAACATTAGGATGTGGTGGGAGCAGTGCAGCACCAACCGAGGAACAGCTTGGATTCATGGAGAAGGAAGGGCTGCACATTACACTGTCTACACGGGCTGATGCTGATACTTCCGATGCCTGAAAAGCTGCCGCCTCCACATCCTCTGCTGCTGGCACACAAGCATTTCTTAACCCTCCACAGCACTGGAATGAGGGAAGGTATCCAGGTATCCAACCCAAGCCATACCCTGCATCCCCTCGAGCAGGGATGAGCACAGCCCTGGGGCGGCAACCACACAGGGTTTATCCTGGGATAAGAGCTGCACTGCAGGGCAGGGAATGGAATACCCTCCCTTTCTCTCTTCTCTGAAGAACAAAGTGCATCCAGCACACCTGAAAAGGCAAAATACTTTGTTTGAACCCCAGTGGTTCAGATAAGGTACCAGACTGTGCACAAAGCTGCCAAGAGCAGTCTATTGCCTCTGCTGGTAAGCCTTCCTAAAACCATCTCCATTTCCAAATGGATCCTAGAAACTGCCCCAAACTCAGCAAAAGGGCCCAAGAGTAACAAACAGCAGACATTTGCAAGTAACTAAGACAACTCCAAAATGAGATTTTGGAAAGCCTTCCCAGTTTGCAGAGAAGTGCCTTCTGCCTCTTGCCCAGTCTCTGTGAACAAGTGAGTGCAGGAGAGGCTGCACGTGAAGGCAACAGGGCTGGGGTGTGAAACATGAACACAACTTTCCAACCAGCCCAGCCACAGGCATTCCTGTGCACAGCTGTCTGTGAGCTGAGAGAAGTGAAGTCCTGCTTGCACAGAGACACTCTTGTAAACTTTCTGGCACATGCATTTTCAGAAGACCTTTGGAAATCAGTTGCCATGTGTTCATCCTAAGAAGCTGTCACAACACTTTTCTGGAATACAGCTCAGATTGTTAAACCATTGGTGGATACTGAGGCCAGTTTTGCACAGATATTGGCCTGGTCCTATACCTTGCTAGGAAATATGTGCTGAGCTATGAATTGGTTCCTCAGTGTTAGGGATAAATATGGCATTAGAGGCACCATGGGCTTTGTGACCTCATGGCATTTCCCCTACCTTGTTCTCTTTTAGAAATACATAGGCACGCCCTAGGTCTCCCTTATTTTGCTGTTTACTATTTAAGATGATCACTGTTATGGCCAGAAGACTGAGAGGAACACACCTGTCATGTGAAGTGACAATGAAGCAAATTGCATGTACAGTGCAATGTTTTTTTTTCATCTTCATATGTATCCTCTACAGAATAAACTTCACCAAGCCAAACAATGGATGGAGACGGGCTTTACTCTGTGCATCTGGGGTGTTTATGTACTGTATATCTTCATGCAGGTTATTTATCTATTCATGGGGGGGGTACAGTGATCAAACATCACAGAATGGAATAAATATTAGGCAGTTGATCTACCCCTGGGAGGGCAGGTTACAACTCAGAAAAAAAAAAGAGAAAGAAAAAGAAAGGAAACTATGGTCAGTACTTACAGTAAATGACAGGAATGAAGAAAACAAAGTTCCTTCATCGTATCTAGACAGTTTGGCCAAAACTCCTTCCAAAATGGTGACGAACTACAAAGACAAAAAAATACTGCAATTATTTTTAATAATTGGACAAAGGTGTAAAAATCTGCATCACCCTCAAAGAAGCCAGTGGACCTCTCAGCATGGCCAAAGGAATGGACCACTTGTCCCTAAGCACAGTAAGGGGGGAGTGGGGAGAAAGTAGTGCTTCCTTTTGGCTGCTGTGGTGTGCCTCTTGCTGACTGGCTCCTGGCTCCCAGTATGCAGTGGCAAGCACGCAGCTAGCTGGGTATTCTTGCAGAAGAATTGAACTGGCATATGTTGGTGGATCATGTTTAAAGGTCTCTGCTGTATAATAGGGATGACTTGTTCTCAGAAAGTTTGAAACTAGAGGAAAACACACCCCACCATCTTTTCCCTTACATTCCAATTCCCCTCCGTGTTAGCACAGCACACCAGACCTACACAACCACCCAAGGGGAATGCTGGCAGCTGAGTTACAGGAGCTGACTCTGACGAAAAACAATTTCCAAACAATTAAACCTGACATTTTCAAATGTATTTCCCACTACTGTCACCTCTAAATTAATTTCTTAGAAGAGCATATGGTGATATTGCACAAGATGAGCTATTTTGTCCACACAACCTCATGTACAGGAGTGGTGACCACCTGTGCATGCCACCCCAATGGCTCTGCAGCAGCACTTAGCAGTGCCACCCCCTGACTGCAGCTACCCCCAGTGCCATGAGGTGATGCTGACCACGGGGTGTTACCCCATTAACATAACATCCATTCATAACATCCATTCCTTAAAGCCACTTCTGGCCTAGTATGGCAATCCTGCTAGCAGAGTATTACATCTCACGCAGTTCCTAATCAACAAAGAGTCACCATGAAAGGACTGGGAGATGTATGATCTTGCCTGTGAGAAAGAAGAAGCCAATTCAACATCCTAATGTGTCACATTTTAATGGAAACACACATATTAAAGATGCAATGTTAACAGTGAATCACTTCACCTGAAGTCGAGGGTTACCTTTGCCACTAGGAGTGTTATCATTTCTTTGACGGTTTCCTCAATTAGTTCATCTATTTTTGAATGGTACTGGTGCTAAAGAAAAATAAAAGGAAAGGAGGAAGAAAATATTAGCACTGATCACAGCCAACAGCTCTACACTTGTCAGTCTCTTCCCCTGGTAAACCACAATACACAGTATTAAATGAAAGAATTATGTAGCTTATTACCCTGGGCCCCACTGCAGTGGCCAGTGACTACTTACACTTATAGGAAAGACCTTGAATTCAGGAGAATCCTGCATCAGTTTTGAAGCAGGGCAAATCCTGCCCTCTTCTGTGTGCCCACAGCTCTGGAAGCTGTGTGGATGTCAGAGGGGAGGCTCTACCATCCCTGTGAGAACCAGCACCTAGTGCTCCTAGAGACTCTGAAGTCCCTTTGTTCCACTTCCATGGGCATTATCCTGCCCATCTTGCACATGGATTGCAGCAGACAATGGGAAACACCTGCTGCTGGAGGGGAATAGGCAGCCCTTTCCCAGAACACCACAAACCACCCAGCCCTCAGCATGGGAATGGGGAGGATGTGCTGTTCCAAGGGAGCTTGCAGTGGGCTCAACCACTGGGAATGGTGCTGCACCCTTCCCACCTACTGCAGCAAAGCAGCTGAACCTGTGTTACCCTAGGCTCAGAAGGCACATGGCTCAAGTTAAGCACTCGTTCAAATGCTTTGCTGTTTTGTACTGTGAGATAGATTTAAAAACCACCCAACAAACCATGACGAGCCTTTTTGTCCCATGCAAAAGCCAGCAGGCAGTGCAGCCCTGAGCCCTGGACAGTGGCAGATCCTGTGGCAGCAGCTCAGCAGCAGCTGACCAAGGCCTGTGCCTGCAGCACCAGTGTTTCTGAGTCTTCAACCCAGTTTCTGCACATGCCAAACCTTGCTGAGCTTGGGAGCTCTGATGCAATCAGCTGCAATATGGCTAGAATAGGTATTAAAATACAGTCTTCTACTAATTTGGAAAAGACCTGTTTCCAATACAAGATTTAATTAGTGAAAACATACAGTATATTCTTATTTTCAATGGACTGAGAAAATCCTGATTATGACTGCTTTCCAACACAAAACATTTGATTTTTCAGTCAAACATTTCAAGCATTGGTGCTAGTCACTATATTCATTACCACTTGGCATTAATATTGTTTTAAAATGTTAACATCAAATCACATTGAAAGAGACAAATCTGCTTTAAATACTAATCAGACTTTGGGAAGGAAGACTGTGAGGGTTTTACAAATGCTAGCTGCTGGTCTCAATGTCTGATCGGTACTCTGAACTGCTCTACAGTTTGGGGATTTTTTTCTATGGAAGTAACATTAATATAGGAATTTGGGAAAAAGAAAATAAAAGTAGGACACACTTACCCACTCTTTTGCAAACTTTTCAGATGATTGGGGACAGAAATAAAGAGGAAAGTGCAAAAGACAGGAAAAAGAACATATGAAGATAAACAATAAATAAACCAAAATCTTTTAAAAAAAGAGACGTATGAGAACAGCAGCATCATGCACGGAAACAATAAGCAATGGAAAATGAAATGGGGTCAAAACCTCCTTTCACTGAAATACCAGAGATCGCTACCTGTAGAATTTGCAGGCAGTAAAACAGTGGGAAGGGACCAGATTGTGGCTGACACCTGTCTCTCTTATGGTTTTATTTGGCTCTGAAGAGGAAGGGAACCGGCTGTCGACAGGCAGGGTTCAGCCTCGGGGCAGCCACACAGCCCTCAGTGGGGCGGCAGGGCCAGGGCAGGGGATATGGCACAGCATGTCCCAGCCCAAGGCCTGGCTGGGGGCACTCAAAGCCTCACCTGGACACGAGGACAAACCGGCACCGCCATGCCACAGGCTGCGATCTGCTGGGCCCACGCAGGGGAGAAACATACACAGATAAGCGGGTGATACTTGCACTGGCAGCTTTCACTCCCATGTCCTGCTTTGCAGGTCAAGACATACACAAGTCCCTTATGGGATCATAGTTATGATTAATCTTTGATTCAGAGCTAGGCCTTATCAGATCCCAGGATTGACCTGGCCTTTCCCAGCACAGCTGGAATGCAGCTGTGGGGTGACAGGGACCTGTAACATCTTGGTACAGGTAGAAGCTGCTGATGTGCTTGGCAGACACAGCCAGGACTTCCTAAGCGAAATGGAGAAGGGGTTGTGCATATATTGGGGTGTCTCTCCCATGATGTTTTCCTTCTGCAACTGCATTTTCTGTGTGTGTAAAACTTTGCAAACAAGCATTCAGCTAACTGCTTTCATCAAGTAAGTCATGAGTTTGAACTCAAACGTGACTAGCTGTGTGCAAAGCAGTCCACTGTGAAATGCACTGACTGATGCATGTTCAATTACAAGCTTGTTTCAAAAGCAAATAAGAGCCCCAATGGAATAAAACCACAGCTCTGAGAGCAGGAGAGGAGCCTGTGCATGCACCAAGGTGGTGTAGCAGTACCCTGAGCGCTCATTCCCATCACAGCCGCAATCCCCAGGGCAGAGTGAGCCCCGGTGCCCTGGCAGTGACCATGCAGGACAGGGCTTGCCCCAGGCAGCCACAGCCATGTGCACCCTGTGCCACCAGCGCCACAGCCCCAGCTCCACCTCAGGAAGGGGAGCCTCGGCCAGGACAGGGTCAGAGATGGCGGCAGTTTGGAAAGCGAGCGCCTGGTGCTGCTAGAGATGCCTGGCTCACAAACCCAGCAATTCCAACAGCTCCTTCTGCATTCCTCATGAAAACACTCAAGGTTAAAGATCACAAAGCTGGTTTGCTTTATCCAGTATAGCCCCCACTCTCGATCAAGTTCATCATAGCTTTCTATTAGCTCAATTATTACAATCCATAATCAGTGCACTACAATGATTCAACTTGACTTTATGTGATGAGTATCTTGCCTTGTCATGTAACAGATTGTGTGTATGTTGTATTTCTCTAAGGACCATCTGACCTTAGATATTAAATAGAAACATACTAGACCAACTGAGAAACATTTAATACATACATTTATCCCCTTAGATGTATTAAAAATTCAGAGGAAAAATAAATATTTAAGATGGTAAAGTATGTTTACCAAATGTTTTAGCAGCTGCCTTTAGAGACAAGGAAATGGAATGAAATGATGGGTGTTTGTTTCACAGGGTAATGCTCGCAAAATGCATTCAAATATCTGCTAAAGTGAGTGTGGCTGAAGGTAGTGTGAAAGGGAAGGCCTTTGGGGTGGGAAAGAATCCACAGAGCAAAGTCAAGGAAGGTGTTGAGAGAGTCTCTGCCCACATACAGATTGAACTGTCAAAAAATCTGTGGTTTGTTTCTAACAAAAATGTCTTCTCTGGTTAGGTCTAAGCCAAAGACCCTGCCTGAGCACTGTGGTGAGCAGCGTGAGCCCTTTTTGCTGCCATTGAACTGTCTGCACAGGGACATGGGCTAGAAGAGCCACGTGCCGGCTGCGGCACTGACGGATGGTCTCATCAGCGAGTTTCTATCCCTCCCCGCCTGTTCACTCCTCCCCTTACTGACCTGTGCAGCTGCTACACACAAGAGATGGGGGGACAGAGGGACTCAGTGAGGTACACACCCAACTTCCCATACTATTGAGAAAGACACAGGCTGGAAATCCAGGTTGCCATGCCTCTGCTGCCTATCTGACTGTCTCATCATTTCCAATGGGATTGGAAGAGGCAGGGTTGCATTTTGTCCTCCCCTCCCAGGTTGTAATGACAGATCTATATGGGAACTTTCGCCCCCTCAGCCTGACCATCTTGGTACACAGGTTGGGACAGTTTCAAGAAGAGGAGATGGAGATAGCCAAAAACACAGAGTGGCACAAGTGAATGGAGAGGGAAGTGGTAACACTCATTAAAAGAAAGAAAAGAAAAAGGGAGGGTGTATAAAAGACTGCAGCCCTAAACGGTAAATTATGCACCAATAATTTACGTCTGCTTTACAGGTCTATTAGTTTAGCTATCTGTTAAAAACCTCATGTCCCAGCCACTGTTGCTTGCCACAGGAGTTCAGCTGTCTCTGAGCTGCTGCACCAAACACCTCCTGGAAGTAGCACAGGCAGATTTGCAGCTGATTGCAGCTGCAGCCCAGGAGCAACTTCACAGCTACCTGCTCCCCTGTCTTCTGCAGTCTGAGTCAGGCTGAACCTGCAGTTCTGATGCTCAGAATTTGGAGGAAACTGTGGCAAGCAGAGAGCATCACAAGTCAGCATGGAAAGATGCAGCGAGTGCCTGGTCACACGCTACTTGGGCACAGCTGATGTTATTGGTCTTGTGCCATCTGAATACTTAGCTTGACAGTTTAATGAATGCAATGAGCCTCCTCTGTCATTATATCAGAGTCTCCGTGTTCTCCAAAATCTCCCTGTCCCCAGGGACTGTGCCTGTAAAAGGGTTTGATCCTGGTTTGCAGTGGGGAGCATCGCAAACACGGACCTTCCCAGATGATGGGGCACTGCCAGGGTAGATGCTGCAGCAGCTGCAGGCTGAGGGATTTGGGGAAACAATTGGGTATGAGTATGGAACAGAAAATGGTAGAGAAGTTCACGTCCATGTTTTGGACAACAAAAGCCCACTCAAGATCTGCTTCAGCTGAGCTGGAGGACAAGGGAAGACCTGATGATGGGCAGTATGAAATCTCTTACAAGGTGAGTACCACAAATAAAATGTCAAAACTGAAATACATAGAAGAAAAATAAAAAGAACAGCTGAATCTGATCCAAACACCACTGACATTAGGGCAGAGAGCCCTGCTGCATTCAGTGGCCTTTGGAGCAAGTTCTTTTAGAGGAACAAATTGAGGTGAACTGAAAAAAACACAGGAACAACTAGCAGTGATTCACTGCAAAATCTGATCATGAAAAGCTGTAGTGAAAAGGCATATCTAGGAAATGCTGACAAGCAGCGGAATAGGTGAGCCAAACAGTATTTGTGAATTCTAGACTGGTATATGAATATTCAATTTGACTTGAAGTCACTGGAGCAAAATGAGCATTCTGACGCATTTAATTCATTCCAATTTGCCATGTCTTTCTAATTCATAGATCAATTCACAGAAACTTCAGCCTGCAACTATGGCTTCAGAAGAAAATGAAAATCAGCAATTAATTAAAACAGGTTTGTTGTTTGGGAACTTGAGTCATTATGAACCTGGAAATCCAGAATGATCAAGTGTGCTAATTACAGCCAGTACTCGAGAAAGGCAAAGCAGTCGGAATTTCAATCTACTTTTGGAAGTAATTTATTTTTGTCATTTTGTTGAGGTTTTTTTTCCCTTACATGCATCACAGCAACAACTTGGCAGTTCTGTTTTCCTTATGTTTGTCTACAGAAAATAGCCATACACAGAAAGTGTATTTCTGACACCTGGCTCCAAGGTGCAGTTAATGACTCAATTTATATGGTCATCATGCAACAACCAAGCTTGAGAGATACCGTATGCATACCACAGTCCTTGCAAAAGCCACTCGTAAGTGACAGGGATTCCGAGTGTTTCTATTCATTAGATTTGAGAGCAACCCCCTGTACATTCATCTGCACACTCTCTATGGAAGGCTAAATCCACAAACGATACAACGTTTCTGAAACGAGCACAACAGGAGACAGGAAATTTCATGACATTGCCTTTAAAAGCTGTGAAAGGAAGAACCTGCATTTTACCTCTTGGCCCATTTCCATACTGCAAAGCTTTGTAGACTGAGCTTTGGCATCCACCATGACATTGAACATGGTGCATATTGATTGAGGGACTCTGAAATCTGTTGATCGGCTGGTTTTCTGCAGTTTTACTTCAAATGCAATCCTTGTTCTGTGAAGGAAAGCAGAAAAAGATGTTTCAGTTGCTTTTAAACACACTGAAGCCAATAATAATAATGTAAAACAATACTGAGAGGAGTTTGAGAAGCCAGAAAGCTGAATGCTGCTGGGAGTGCCATAATGCAATTGTTACAAATGTGTTTTTTCTAAAAATAATTTTCCAATTTAAAAAGAAACCCCCTTTCCAGAATAGACACTATTTATAAAGTGTTCAACAGTTTCAAGGAAACTGTGACTCTCTTATGCTTGATAAACAGTGTGATGATGTTACAAACAGCAGTGTCAATATACATCTTTAATCTGGTTGCATTAGCTGATTGATAACCATAGCCTGGCATACTAAAGGAAGCTCCTATTGCTCCCTGATATCAACTACAAATAACAGAAACTCCTTCCTTGCTTGACTGAAAAGACACTGCCAGATCATTGCATTTATAGTGGTATGATAGTATTTGCTTGCTGGACATTCTTAATTGTCTTGTAAGTTCACAGAAGTGGTTTCCCTGCACCACACAAATTCACCAGAATACGTCTGCAAAGCATGCACGGGCAGTCATGTGCATATGAACACACTTGCATCACACACCTCCCTGCTCTCCTGATTTAATTGAGATCAAATTTGACATCCCTGGCAGGAAAAAACCCTGATACACCAAAAGCTTCATCAGGCCAACACCTACAATTCTGATACTGTGTCGTATTTTAAATACCATGGCATTTGTGGGTCTAACACAGGAATGCTTTCCAGGGTGGTAGGCACTGCCTTGGCTTTCTTCAGAGCCCCTCTTCATATTCTAGAGGTACTTTGCTAATCTAACCTAACACAAAACAATTGTCACATCAGACAGAATCTGCCAATAAATTAACATAGGACCTTCAATTTAGAAATAACAAATATCAGCTGCAGCTCAGGAGTAATTCTGTACTTGAACAATCCCCCAAGGGTTATGCAAATGAAAACTCATTTACGAACATGAAGCTCCCATTCTTGGGATCAGATCTGAGCTGGTATATAGGTCCTTCTGCCTGGATTTATTAGTTAACAGGACTTCCTTGCATGGGCTGCTTTCCTAACAGCCCCAAAATACAACCCAGTGTGGAAGGCAGGGTGGCTCCTCCATGGATTCAACAGTTCAGAGACAGACGTGAAGAAAAATGTTGTGTCAAACTGAAATCGCTAAAGAAACCTTAGCCAGGCCCTGTTTGCAGGTGATATAAATAGGGAAGGCAGCATATTGGTTTACATCAGCAGTGGCATTTGAACTGATTTAATTACCAGTGCCAGATTTAGCCTGGACTCGGGGACTAGAATCTTGATAATTACTGAAAGGACCCAAGGAGACTGGGATTTTCCATCTCCTCATGGAAAGGAGCATGTTCCTACTTACTTATGCTCACAACCATTATATATAGTTGTACCAATACAAGCTGGGCCAGGTTTTTACAGAGGGGCAACACATTTGTAGAAAGGTTCAGGCAAACCAGGGAAAAAATCCTGGCTTCCAGTCACACAAGCCCTTCTTTAGATGTACCTGGAAATTTCCTTATTTTTCCCAGTTATCTCAGCCGAGCTAACTTGGTCTGATTTTTACAGATCATTGAAGCTATAGCTGTGCTGCAGGGACAGCAAAGGGGCCTTATCTCCAAGTGAAAAGAAAAAAAAGAGAAAATAAGTTTTGCTGGTGGCACTTGAGCAGAGCAGAGAGCAGAGCTTCAGCACTGGGTTTTCTCCTAAAGGACAGCCTGACAACTGGAGGACAAATGAATCTCAGTGTGTGTGCCAGACAGGACCAAAGATGAGCTGCTGCAATAAATTGCTCGATGTCAAAGACATTAAGTGCAATGCATCTCATTGCACTAAAAATGCACTGGGGTTTATTCCAGAATCGTGAGAGAATAAGCCTTGAGCTGTCTGCCTTCCTGCCTGCATCTCAGGGACTGAATGTGCCTTCCCCTGTGCTGACATTGCACATCCAGGCTGTGAAGATCCTACTGAAAATAAATGCCACGCTCACACTTGCAGAGTGGCCAGAAAATTGCGGTACAGAACAACCACATCACACACTGCAGTTAATATTAGCATGTATCAGCTGTATTTGGCATCCATTTTTTCTTTGGTTCATCTCTTTCTTTATGAATTTTTGCGCAATGAAATACAAATTTCATTTTTATTTCTTGCCTCATTACCTCCAATGCAAATGAACATAAATTGCACAGAAAAGTTGGAAATTTAACTTCAATATTTTCCTTTCGAAATGACAGCTGCCAATATGTCTACAAGTTGCTTAAAGATATCTCTGTTTTGGAAGATCTGCAGGTAACTATCCTATAATGTGGCTGATGATACAACAGCTTTTCCCAATCAACGGCAGACATGAAACCTGTGTGCCAAGCAACACACTATCCCACTTTTAAAATAATTTTTTCTTGGGTTTTTTTCATGTATCTGTGTTTCTTAGGTGGGTGCTGGGATCTTTCTTATGGCTATGCCTTCAGCATTCAGCATCATCACACCAACCTTCATTTACAAATATCTGACCTCACGTGCGGCACTGAAAATAAGTAATTACCTACAAAGCCAAAAAGAATGGGTGGTTTATCGCCTTATTGTGAATTAGCACTCTCCAGAGTGTCAACAGAGAAGTGTCTGCTTGGGAGAGCCCACATTTCACAGCAATGGGGTGAATTACAGTTCTAGGTTGGAATAGGCTTTGCATCCTGTCAGCTCCTGCAAGAAACATGCCTGGTTTGCTCATGCCCACCTACCTTTTCACACAGGACTCGATCATGTCACTCGCCATAAGCTTCAAGCGCTGCTCTAAGTGTTTCCCAAACTCTTCCTCAGGCCAGTGCAAATCCCGAATGAAGGTCTGTAGGGCATCAAGTTTCCAGAACATATCTTCTGAGGTGCCTGATCCATTGCTGGCAGGGCAAAATGAGAAAAAAAGTCAGAAGTGGCATCAGGGTTTTTGCAACCTGATGTGGAGACCATTCCTGCAACAAGTGTAAGGCAGACAGCAGTTTCATACACAGGACAACGCTGGCCATCTCCACCATCAGGATTTTGAGTTTTACCATACATTTGCCTAATCTACCTTGCTGTCATCACCCACAAAACTTTCCAGACCAGATGAGTAAGACAACATCATGAATTACACATATTAAAGGGAAGAACGTGTGTATGGTAAAAATCAGCCTTAGTTAATAACCACATTAATGTATGTGATTATTAAGAATTAAGGCCAGAAACTATGGGAGAAAGTCCTCAATCAATAACTGTCATACTAGGCTGTATGCAGTTATTAAGATTTAGGGTTTCATGCAATTCTCCCCCCTCCAAATTATATCTTGAGTTTGCCTTGTCCCCCCGGTACGGCCCCATTTCCAGGTAAGGGACAGTGCTAACAAGTGGTGAGCGAGGACACGCTTTATCTCTTGAACAGCTGAAAAAAAATTGGGGTAAGTCAATTGAGGGTACATCTCATAGCCAGGAGTTTCGGCAGGATTTACCACTGCACCTTTCTCTTTGCAAACGCAATTACAGGACAACAAATTTACATTTTTAAAAATTTATTTTGCAACAACTTTGGTCTGCCACAAAATTCTCAATTTCTTTCACAAGCATATATTCTTTTACCCACACCCCTGCCCAGATGGAAGTCTATGGTCCTGCAGTGTATAGCTACACCAGCTCTTTTCACGGTATAATTATATCTCAAACCTCCACTTACAGAATAAAAATACAGAACTGGATTGCACTCTGTTTGTGCAGAGAAATTTATGCATCCATACCCCCTTTCTCTCCCTCTCTTCTTCTCCCTTACTTTTTTTTTTATCAGAACAATTACCAAGGGAGCTTCAAGAGTTTCAACACCCTCCTCGCATACCACTAATGCTAACACAGTAATTTATAAGATATTTAACACACCATGCATTATCACTTGTGCTGACATCATCTATAGAAACAGATGAGGGAGGGTGTTTCTATTGTGACAGATGCCAGCCGCATTGAGTTAATGCTAGAGGAGCTTGGAACTAATGCAAACAGGGCTACTCCCAGGTGAGAGCTGTAGTCCCAACATGCCAGAGGGGTCCTGTGGGATCCTGGGCTAGCAGAATCAACGCAATAAAGAATGAATTTTCTTGGTTGTAGGAGAAACATATCTGACACTAAGCAACAGGTAACATGTCCTTGATGGAGGGGTAGGGTGCATAAAAGGAAACCAGGGAGATGAAAAGATAAAGAATCAGGCATTTGCTTTAGCCAGGGGACCAGTTTGGACAACAGTCTCAAATGTTCATCCACCACCAGTTTTTAGTTCAAACCTGTGCTTGGGTGTAAGCAAGCTTTAACAGTCTAAACCCAGTTTTGGAACTGTATGAGTTTACATTTTAAGTGATTAGATGTGTACAAATATAATAATTGGTATTTACTACTGCAATATTATGACATCCACTAGGTTTCAAAATTTTTAAGGAATTATTCTCAGTCTTTTTCTCACTTTTGATTAGGACTCCATTCAAGTAAACAATATAGTATGTTCATTTCCAAAAATGCACTGTTCATATTTTGCTTGTGAGCACCACAATTACTCTAATCATGCAGGCAGCTTGCAATATACCATTGATGCTCAAGCATTTTCAGAGGAATTATCCAATTTTCTGTCATTACATGATTCTTATCTTTTCAAGGGCAATACCACAAAGCATGCACAAAGAAAGATTAAAACTTTTGGGTACTCTTTACAGACAACTGCCTAAGCTAGCCTTTAATATAACTATCTTAGCATGAATATGAGTTGTATGGCTTTGAAACATAAACAACCAAGCTATTATTTTAAAAGGTTTTAAAATCTATTTTAAAAGATCTCACACCAGTGTTTTCTTTACTTTCATTCATTACCAGTGCTCTGCAATCCTGCCTGTGCCAGACTAATGGCAGAGGCGTTCTGGTGGACTCCAGGTGTAGATGTAACCGAGGGTGTTTCAGTAACAGTGAACAGGGGATTCCTGGGGGACTTCTTCAGTTTTATCTATTAAGTGAAAGGATAGGGGAAAAGCACCATAGTGGTGACTGAGACCACCCTATGCCAACCCTAAATAACTCTCTAGGATTTTAGAAGGAGAATGGACAAATAACAGTTCCCATGACAGGACATCTTGAGAGATGAGCTACCTCAAATGATGAGATTTGGGTTGATCCCACTGTGTACCACCCCCCACACTGCTCAGTGGGAAATCTCCTATAAGAGAACTTGCCTAATCTGTGCTGGGGATTTGTGGTATGTTCCCCCTGAGCTTCACACATGCACCCTGGGACACTCTGACAGGAACCTGGGAGAACAGAGCGCGAGGCTCCTACAGAGTGACTGCTTTGACACTATTTTCCAGGCCATAATCTAAAACTCACATTGAAAATATCTTTCTTTAGTTGGTCATGGCATTGTTTGGGCAGTAATGAAGGCTATGGAGCTTTAATTGCTCTCTGGGACATCGCCCAACATGAAAAAAACCTGTTACAAGGTGCTCCTCTTTCTTACACTGCCTCATCAAAGTCAAGAAAAAAATTACCTGGGAAATGCAGAGCTTGCATTAAATAAAATTCATTTTTAGATCTACATCTGGTCCCCCAGAAATTGGTTGACTGGCATTGAAATTGGTTCATCTTCTCTTTTGAACAAAACTCTTTTCTTGAGACACATAATGTCACATTATAAGTTGTGGTTTGTATGTTATTCAGATCATGCCCCATTGTTGATAACTATTTTGTAAAGCAAGATACTTGCTCAAACTCTCAGTGGGAGTTGAGACAAATTTTCAAGGTTTATACAAAAAACCCCTCAAAATACACATGCCAGAAATTCACTAGTGTCTCATTCAGAAAGCATCTAATTAGCTGTATCACTCTTTAAAGTTTTATGTAATGCACAGAAACAAACAATACATATCCATGCCAAGATTACTTTAAATTTAAATGAGATCTAATTTGAACTGAATACACACTCAGAATCATAAATAGCAGCCATCCATGACGGTGCAGAAAAGCTAGGCATTTGTGGGATGCCTAGTGGGATGTTAACTGGTAGATTTGGTACTTTAGGGAGATTCACATTTGGTAGATTCACATTGGGCAGATTACTTGTTAAACTCCTGTGGAAGAAACAGACAGAAAGAAAAAATACCATAACAGTGACAATGCCGATGTAGCAGAAGCATATGACACTCAGAAACAAATCTGCAAAGTTCACAGCATGAGGACAGTTAAAAAACCAAAGCAAAACATCTCAGAAAGAAGCATGAGTATGGAAGCTTAAATGTACTGTGTTTGCAGTCTGCTATAAAATTCAAATTGCTTAAAAAAACAAAAAAGCAAACCAGAATGAAAAGAAGAATCACAAACTAGCAAATTAACAGAGAACTCTAACACCTGTGAAAATAACTGCACCTTCGAGTCCTGATATCATTTCAAAGTGCAGAGAGCAGCTTTTCTTCCCAAAAAATCTTTCAAGGAGGAGTCTCAGTTCTTACACACATACAGGCTTGAATGAAAGAGCTAAACTCAGAGATTTGCTAAGGAACTGGAATTTGAAATAATAAACAGAGAGTCTGGAATTCCAGCTGTAAGTTTTTCTCGCCACCAAGTTCAATGAAGTCGCAATTTTGCTGCAAAACCTCTCTGTCAGACCCTCTACAAATAAAGATGGGCTAATCTGGAGCGATGAAACAATAAACCACAAGGTTCTTTCTCTGTGAAGACTGTGCCCCGATCCTCTCTTGCATTCCTGCATGCAGAGAAAAGGATTGTCCAGCCCTACTATTTGTGAACTGTGAATGATCTGCACTTCGTAAATAAATAAGGACTAGTATGTGACTGTTTCATAGCTGGAAGTGAGCCATGAGGTGATTAAGATATTCAAAGGTTAACATGAAGCATGTACTAGGGCATCATGACTTCAATCAGTATTTTCAAATGTGCAACTGTTATGCCACTAGAGATTTTTAAAAAGTAGGCAGCTGTAATGATTTAATGCAACATTGTCTCCTGGAACAAGGTGCATGTAACAGCACTGCATGCCCAAAGTTTGGAATCTACCCCAACACATTTCAGTGTGCTAGCTCTCTACATGTTACAATCAGTCTAATTCTGTTTTAATGAGTACCTCATCACAATTACATTCTACGTGCAAAATAAAAACATCAAGAGATCTGGGAATCAGCAAAAGATAGAACTCAGTCTCAACCCAAGTCACACGTTACCTGGCCCTCAGACAAGAGGCTAGTTTCAAAGAAATGCCTAATTTCTGCCCTCTTCCAGGAACACTGTCTGACCCACTGGTATACAACCCACAGGTGGTTTCACAGTCCCATGTGAGGAACAAAACCAGATAATTTGACATCATTTTCACCAGACTGTTACTTGGACTCAGTAAAAATGGAATCCAAAATTCAGGTTTTCAGCTTCACCCTGCATTGCTGAAACTACTGAAAGCTTTTCTATTGATGCACATGGGCACTGCTTCAGCATCCAAACTTGCCTGCTCTCAGTGACTGCATCAGGATATGCCACCTTTGGAGGTCTTTCCATTTCCCTGGATTAAATTAGTTACTTTACAGATACCATTATCTGGATTCCTGTGAAACTATCAAGTTATACATTATGTCTTTCAAGGCATATTAAAATGTTAGTAACTTCCCTGAGACACATTTTGCACTTCATTTATATATATTTCAGCTATACATCAAACCCCAAATTAATGAAATTGAGCTGCCTGTACTGAATAGATGTTTCCTAGCACAACAGACAATGTGAACCACATCTCTGCAACAGCTCAGCTTGTTATTGGTGGTGAATCTGAGGGAACAGACTTCATTCTTTGTGAATAAAATCCCTTGTTGGGGAGGAAAATCATAAATCAAAGTATTTTTCTAGTGAAAAAACCACAACTATGTTCTTATTTCTATTATTCTTAGTAGACTTAACTTCCTGCTATCTGTGTGTTCTCTTTTTCAGGCAAACAGGAGAATTCACTACCATCACAAAGCTGTACATTGTTTCCATTCATACTCTGTCTGCTGTTAAGATGATATGACTATTGAATGAGACATAGACTCCATAGTGATTGAGAGTGTTAAATCTTCAGAAATGGCAGTGCATGTGGTTAGATACTGATATGGAATAAATAAAGAAATAGCAAGAGGTGGACAACATATAAATGTATAAGGAAAAGCAACTTAAATAACTTAGCCAGATGGTAAATACATAAATCAGAGGACCTTTGGTTTTAATATTAAAATTCAAGAAGTGACAGTGTTATATTAATAAAAACACTGTATTAATAAAATATGACTTCTAGAGTAAACAGTATACTATATTCACACGGAAACATATTTCTTTTATACAACACATTATTTTGCTGATGCAAGAGTATGTTGTAAGAATACATTCGTACTCTTAAAACAAAACAGCAAAATAATGGAGTGTATTATGTTAACATACACTACTAATGTAAAAAAATATTCTCCTGAATTGACATGCACAGTTTTTCAGGTTCAACTGATCTAATTATCTGACTAACAGTTGCAGTGAGACCTCTAAAAAATTATTAATATTACCAACAAATGTTCGATAAAGCCTGTAATTGTTTAGACCATAAAACCACAGGTTCAAGATGAGAAACTGTTTCTAGAAGCCAGCCATGCCTATTTAATATAGACAGCTAAATATAACCTCAGCCATCAGGCAGGGAATGTGGGCATTTGCATCAACAAGAACAGGGCTGTCTGATTTAAGACGGCTCAGCTTCAGGACTGGATACTGATACATTTGATTAGATACACATACTCTGGAGCTACACTGCTTGTTTTCCTGGCATCTTCTGCTTCAGCCCCATTTGTGTGTGTGAGCTGTGGAAATGGCTTTCACCTGGACTGTCTGCTGGGAAATTCTCAGGGCAATCAGACTGGTAATGTACCCCTGCACAACCTCCCAATAGTCACACTGTACAGCAGCACTGACCACATGGAACACGTCCAGTTGCACCGTGGCTGCTCCTGTAGAGCTGCCCTAGCAATGAAAGGAGGGCAGAAAAATCACAGTATTTTTACTGAGTCATCTCCTGGGTTCAGAACAGAGTTGAACGAGACCCTTAGCCACATCTAAATGCTCAGTTCCTACAGGATGCCTGAAATGATTTAGTAATGGAAGACACAAACGCCCGTCTCTTCCATCACTATAAACACTTGCAACCTCACTCTGGAGGCTCAGCAAATGCTCAAGAGCAAATCTTTTCACAAAAGCTTTGATGTGAAGCAAAGAGCTAGATAGTGAAGTAGGCAGTCAAATCTGTGCTCCTCCTGTGACTGACACCCAGAATAGTAACAAAAATACTCACTTTCACTACAACGGTGCTTCTTTTAAGGGGAAACATTTTTCACTATCATTTTGTAGTTGTACAACCTTATAAAATGATTAGTATAATCATATTGTTCAAGTTCTGACATTTATATTAATGATACATTTATAAATATTTTGCAAAGGGTTAGTGAGCAATTAATAGATGCTAAAGCCAGGACTACAGAGCAGTAGAGAGAGCTCTGGGTCAATGAGTAATGTCCTAGTCAAGCCACTGAAATTAGTTGTCATTACACCAGCTTTAGCATTTACTCAAAAAGATCTTTCTTTCAACACAGACACACACACAGAGACACACATACATACGTGTCAGCTGGCTGCAAGATAAATCAGCGCTCTCCGAGAAGCTAGCATGAAAAAACCCATTGCAAACCTTACTTTTCCAAGACCTCTCAAATCACCAGAGAACAGACATACTCTATATTCTGCATACTTGGATGACTGTGCGAAGGACAAGTGTTCCACATTTCTCTGCGTGGATTCATACGAGCGCACCAGCTGCTCTAGCTATAGGGCACGGACCCCCTGCAAATTCAGCAGCTCTGCAGAGGCAGATTACAGAGCCCTCATAAGCACATAACATTAATGCTTTCCCCCCCCATTTTTTAAAACACTTAACAGTATCTCTCTCACTGTTTGTGATTTCTGTACCTAGCTCCTCAGAGCATAAGGTGCACAGTATTCAGCAATGAAAACAGAAGAAATACATGCTTGCAAACTGCCATCTGGTCAGGTTATGGGGGGCTACATATTTCAGCCTTGACTGCAAGCACAAGTACAGAGAAACCCTTTCAAAAGATTCTGTGTTGTGGAATAATTTCTTGGTTAACAGGAGATAATGAGACTTTGCACTGTAGAGATCCAGGACAACAAGCTTGGTGGAACGGTCAGTTATGATGATCTGTCTTTGCTGGCCAATTTGAAGGTCTTTCTCCAAAGAAGAGGAAAGCTGTAGAAGAACATTCTGCAGTGATCCTGATTTCTAGAAAAGCTCAGCAGGAGAGGTGGCAATAGAAGGTCACAATTTGGCTGGTCCATTTGAGAATCAATGGCCAAAAATTCAACTGTGCTGCAGTATGGACATGTGGGGTGAGAAGACAGTAGATACAGGAGGGCAAATCAAAAAAAAGTAAGTCTCTAACCTGAATTTCTCTGCAAGTTCCCTGTTGATCAGACAAAGAGGAGCAGGTGGTCTGCCCAGGAGGCAAAGATGAAGATGCCTTAACATTTAGTTCTGAACAGCATATCAAAAATGTCATAAGATCCTAGGAATGACACTCCTCTTTTCATTTGCACTGTATGTGCCACCCTCTGGCACTCACTGGTGCCTCTCTTCACCGGGTCACATGGCGTTGAACCAGCGTTTGCAACTCACACTTTTGTGTGTGAGACACAAGAATAAAATATCAACTAGTGAAAAAAACACCATGGTGCATCTTTTCACCAGATGGACAGAAGCTTCTTGTGGAAAGCACCCACTTTCCTGCTGGAAGAAATCTTTTAAATACCCAAGTCTGTAAGAGCAAGACTCCAACCTGGGCTTTTGCTTGGACATGCAGTGCTCAAGCATGCTGTAACTGGAACTCCAGAAGGGAATAACCATCACAAGAGAACTAAGAAAAGATCTCTTAGAGCTATCAGAGATAACTTGGAAATGATAGATGCTGGCATACTCAAGGACAAAGCATTTTGACAGGCAAGTAGCACATCCAAGTACTTATGGACATCTATAGTTAACCCCCCCAAAGTCATTAAAAAGCAAAAGGCTTCTGATAAAAGAAAAAAAAGCAGAATGATTTGTTCATTGAGTGCTTGACCCAGGTGAACAGGTATACAGAGTTAACTGTCTCTGTTCCATAACAGATAAGGAAATATAAACATATTCTTTACTAAAGCAGAGCTCTGAAACTGAAGTTAATGCTAACTTTGAAGTGCAATTCCACTTGAAGGAGTGGCTGTAAAAATGGCATTCTCCTACTCGAAAGATCTATTTCTTGTATGTTTTCTGGGTCACATCTGCTTATTTGAAACAAGATTTTTTAGGATTTTTAATCCTGTTAGCCTGCAGACCAAAGACAGCAAATGGAAAGTGAGAGAGGCTCCTGAATGCCAGCCACTTAACCCCACTCAAAACAGAGGGGATGATCAGGTGTCAAGAAAAAGCCTGAGATTTGGCAGGCAGAATCCTTACGGATGCTGAGGATGCACAAAAAAGAAAGGGAAAAACCTGGGTACTCAGACTCCAGGTTGCATATGGGAGGCTGGCTGCTGAACAAAATCTCTTTTCCTTGTAAACGGAACATATTTGGTGTGAAAAGCCCTGAAAGACCACACGTTCTTTTATACAGAAACCTCTGAGAGTGCAGTGCCATTTCACTTTGCCTAGAGAATGACAAAAAAAGCAAGGAAAACAGTCCCTCCAAAGGTCACCTGGTCCCACTTCCTAGTCTGAGGCACTGCCAGACTCATGTTGCTCGCAAAGGGTCCATCTTTCTCTTTTAATATCTTTATTAGAAGGAGAAGACAGTTATTTCCCTTTGTAGGATCTGACTTGGCTTTATAGAGCAAGTATGACAGGGTTCAGCAATGCTTCAAAACCTGTGAAATAACAACAGTAATCCAAAGCACATGTCACATTTTTATCATTCACCAGCTCCTGAGTTCAATTTGGGATTTTCTCAGGCTCCCAGTTTCTTGCTGGTGAACTCCTAGCTTTCCAAATGTAAGAAATTATTATGCTTGAATCATCTTGCCCATGTTTCACTTTGGTTTCTGCATGTCTAATCCTACAGGCAGGGGAGCTGGGACTGGTAGAGCTGCCCTGGACATGGGGACCTGCACAGCCACCAGCCATGGGGCTGATGCCAGGGGGCACACACTGCACTATCCCCCCATAGGGTGAGTGGAAAAAACGAGTATTGGGAAGAATAAATACAGCCATGACTCACAGGGGTTATAGGGCTGGAACTGAACACAGTGAAGCGAGATATTTTTGTTCTGAAAAGGAGCTATGTGGGTTCAAAAGCAGCATTGGAAAAGGCCTTTTAGAATGGGTTCCAAAAAGCCATGGCAGTTAAGAAGGTTTTCCCATTTTCATGCTTCCCTGTTCAAAGGCACACAGTTCAAACTGAGGCAGAAATGCATTTCAAAAAGCCAATACCATTTCCCTGATTAACCTGAAAACCCTGAAGAGATCAGGCCTCCTATTTTTATCATTAAACTAGAAAGTTTAAAGCACTTTCTGCATGTCCAGTCTAGTGTTTGCTAATTCACCTCTATATGAATCTCCATCCATTTGCACCCAAATTCCAATTGTATGAAAGGAGGTTTCCTTACTTTACTGGCTCCCATGACTCCCGCTCAAAGCCCCTGTGAATTGACTGTGCAATTGAGGACTCCATCAGATCGACATATCTAACAACAAGTGGAGCAAACAGGTCTTGGAGGTGTTTGTGGAATTTTCCATTGCACAAATTATCTAGAATAGATAAATAAAAGTATAGTAAGACATTACTGTTACTACAACCTTCTGTAACAAACCACAGTGTGGCACTTCATCACACAATGAATTTGTCAGTCAACAGGAAAACTTCAAGAACATAACAGGAGCTGGCATCAGGCACCAATGTTCATGATACAGACAGGAGGAATGACTTCTTACTCCAAACAAATAAACAGACAATGAACCTTCTTTTCCATTAAAGTCAAACTTACAAATACATTATCACTTCCTGTGAATAAAAACTGGTGTAAGAAATACAGCATGGCAAACATTATGGCTTTAGCAGGTGGGAGAATAATTTCTTCTTTGGTTGCTCTCTACCATGATGCTGTAACTTGCTTTCTGAGGATGAGTCTCTGCTTTTTTCATGTAGTCATAGAAAGTTAACTGGAGTCCTGGTCTAGGACCTAGCAAAGGCAATGCCAATTTTGCCACCAGCTCCCCAGGGAAGGGTTGGACTACCCAGAAAAGAGCCAAATCATCACATGGGTTTTGAAAACATGGGCCCAAGTACTTCAGAGAATAATCTCATTTCACAAAGCACTATTCTTCTGAACTACTCCTGCTTCCATTTACTCTACTATTTTACTTCCTTCAATAAAATCCTAAAGCAGGGACCGGTTTACTCCGTGCTAAATAAATGCAGTACACACAAATAAAACGATACACACGTTTAAAGACAACAAGATAGAGTACCCAATCCCCTGCTTATCAGGTAGCCATTACCAAGAGACTCGAGAAGACGAAGCAAAACAAAAGTTCAACTTCTCACCTTTGACTGAGGTGATTTAAGGGACGTGCTTCTTTCTAGTGGCAATGGAATAAAATCAAGCTGATGCTAAAAGAGTGTGTAAATGTGCAAACCTCTACCCATCTCAGTTCTCTGTGCAGTACAGAGAGGCTGAAAGCATTATCAGTAACCTTAGCTGCCCACTGAAAAGAAAATGATCAAAATACAAAATACATACAGTCACTACGGAGGGAATCGTTTATGAGTTGAAAGAGCGGGAAGCTGTCCCAGGTGTCTGGGGGTTGCACCTCTAATGCTGCATCCATATCCACTGCAAACAGGGACAGGAAGGTCTCCGCATGTTCAACCATTAGGTCTGACCACCAAGCAAAGGCCTTCAGAGTTGGTAGAAAAAGATAATAAAGAAGTGTATTAGTTCTAATAAAGCATAAGGAAAGATGTTAGGCCACATATCTGAAAAAAAAAAAAGTGCATCCCACAGAAACTACCTTTATTGTAAAGAGAACAGTGCTTTGGAGCACTAGCCTGCATGGGCAGTGCTAATCACAGAATTAGGCACTGCTGCTCTAACACAAAGGTTTCTTTTAGTGGATCTCTTCAGACCTCCACTGTAAAGGCATGCAGCTGTAATGTGGCAGAGAAGGTTTCATCTGTTCAATTTTCAATAAATTACTTCATTCATCATTAACGATGCTAATTTTCAGGGAAAAAATCAACTAATTCTTATTTCTAAAGTACAGAAATTTGGGAGTTTCTTCACTGTGATTATGGGGTTTCTGACATGTTTTTCAACACTTAAATTTTACTTAGATTCAGTATTTGCATTTGTCTCAAAAAACTAGAAGCCTGAGACATTAAAATCTGTCCTAAATAATCCATATTCTGTTTTAAAGATATTTCAAACATCACCAGTAAAAGTTATTATGGCACTGTTCATTTTACATGGTTAGCTAACACACTACCACCTTCATAACGCTACTGATTAGGAATCCATTATAAAGCCCTACTGTCAACATGCCATGGTAAAAAAAAAATATATATCTACAGTAAGCCTATATTTTCGCAGAGGCAGGAAAAAAATATGTCTAAATTTGAAAACCAAAAAATATCAGTGAGGTAACCCATTCTCATGCACATGGGTCCTCAAAATTCTCTGTGCGGGCTCTCTGAGGTGACATTCAGATCATACATGGCTCAGATGTGAATGCTGCGAATGCATGCATGCGTGTTCAGTAGTCACTTCTGGCTGGGAACATGCAATATGAGAAGAGCTGTCCATAGGACCATTTGCTGTCATTTTGAAGTGATAGGAAATTAGTGACTTAGAGGAGCTAAGGAACAGCTGTGAGGCACTTTGCGAGAAAAAGAAACATCTAGCATAGGCACAAGAGTGGAGATGAAACAGGAGAGATTGGGAATGGAGGAATCAGTTTGAAGAGGAATTGCCACTCTGGGAGTGGCATTTTTTACAGGTTTTAGCAGATGTGAATAAGCAGAATAGGCTTTTACTATCTCAGGGTTCAGTTCTGATTCACTGATGAAGAAGTGCACTGATGTGCACAGCACAACTCCAGCTACTGGGTCACTTGTTCATGGAGAGGGAACAGCACCCCCAAAACAGGTTACTGCCCTTTGATTTTTCCTGTTTTGGTTCGACTTGCTCAGCTACCACTGACACTGGCAGGGGATCTTTGGAACTATTTCCACTCCTTCAAACCTTCAAAATATAAAGCAGAGTGACAGTGCCCTGGTTTTATACCATGAGATGATATAAAATTGATGTGAAGGCATGGATAGATAGGGCATTGCACTCAACATTGTCTTTCCAGAGCACATTCAACATGTAAAATAACCAAAATAACCACATGATGCCCTAACTAATCTTAGTATTGGGCCTGCCCTGTAATGGGGGTGAATATGTGGACAAGGTGAGCTGTGCCATGAAGGCACAGCTTCAGTGTCTGCCCATGCCTGAAGTGGCAACATCAGCAGGTGAGTGTTCCAGTGGTCATGGCATGGGGCCACGAGGTGGCTACAGCAGAGTTTTTTGTCTGCAAGCTGTCCTCACCTCCAGGCCCATGGAGGAAGCTGCCCAGCTCTGCTACAGCAACTCCTGCTAGGGGATGCTCAGGAGTGCAGTGGTAGTGGTGACAGTGGCCCTGGGCGTCTGCAGAGTCATCACTTTGGAAAAGACAAAACCAAGTCAAGGGAGCCTGTGTGGGGCTGAGATGTGGGGCAGTGCTCTTCAGCTCTTCTCCACATTTGGTGCTGGTGCCCAGCCAGGCACAGGGCTGGATGCCTGTGAGTGCCACATTGGGAGGCTTCAAACCATTGAGAGACCACAGAGGAACCAAGAACACCAAGATGCAGGTGTGCTCCTGATGCCTGCTCCAACCTGCTCACAAAGCACGGGTGGGAAAGCAGCGCTGCTGAGCAGTGGAGCTGTGCAGGGTCCTCTTAAGTTAGCAACACCCAGCTGTGGTTTTCAGGGAGGGTTTTGGGGCTCTGGTGCAGGGAGGGTCTTTGCTCTGATGTGGTTACACTGGCTGTGCCTCTGCCTGCCCAGAGCCTGCCATGCTGGCACCCACCAGACACTGCCTACAGGTCTGCACCCATGGAGCATCCTCTACCAAGGATGGATAGCAACCAGCATTTTGGGGGAAGGGAAAAGAGGGGAGGCCAAAGAATGATTTCTGTAACAAATCCCAACATAAACACTTCAGAGTGCTGCAATAAGAACCTACTTCCATGAAAAGGGAAAAAAGGAGCTATTTAAAAAAAAAGAAAGCAAGTGATCATTGGTGGAAAAAAAACATGCCCAAACCTGTAACAGTTTCCCTTTTGCTGGAAAAGTAAAATTTTAACTCCATAATTCTCCATCTTATGTCAAGATCCTCAACCTTCTCCCTAATTTCTGTAAGCAGGATTGATAACACCATACTCAGAAAACCTCCTTCAAGATGGTAACATTTCATTTATTTACCATCTACTTACCTGCTTTGCTTAAATAATAATGTAAAGGGGGGGGAAAGTGTGCTTTCTAGTCAAACACACCTATTGCTGTATATTTTACACATGGATACACATGTATATATGTATGACCTCCAAGAGTTAAGATACATATATACATATACACATACATATACATAGAGAGAGAAAACAAAAGTTTAAAAATAGGTGGCATTGTCTCTGGCATTTGTCATCAGTCATCCAGACAAAGGGAAAGAGAGCTAGGAGGCATCTGATGGGAGAGATGACACAACGACAGAGACCTCCTGCTCCCAGATTACAGATGTAGGCACACGGATTCTGCTGTTTCTGCCTGTGCTGGGTTGCTTCCTTCTTAAGACAAACCCAACTGACTAGACATGATACTCCTCTTGTAATGATTTTTGAACATGCTCTGAGTATTATTTTCTACATTCTCATTAGGGAATCTGCCTGGATCTCCACATGGGGAAAAAAGGGGCATGTGTTAATTGCAAAAACTATTGTTTTTCAGTAAAATATGGCATTTCTTCAGTAAGCAGTGCAACTTAATTTTTTTTGTTGAATAACCAAAGTAAACCAAAGAGTCACACTTGGCAAGTCAAGCCTTCTCCAGGTGAGTGACAACATATAAAAAAAAGTCACCTGGAATTGTATGGCAGGGAAAAAAAAAAGTGTAATACCTCAGCAATGCTCATTGCACAGTGACAGCATAATGTGGCTACAGCGCATAATAAAAATCAGTGAACAAACCACCCAGCCTCTTCTCTTTCTTCCTTGGGTGCAATTCAAAGTCTGCAGAGAGCTGGCCAATTGCCTGTGCACTGCTGAAATGCCACAGCCACCCTCAGGACAGGGATTAAATAACACACCGACAGTGTACTGGGCTTCTGGAGAGAGAAGGATTTCATCCTTCCATTCAGAACAAGGCACTGGGATGCCTCCTATCTGTGTTGGCATTAACCTTCTGTCTCTAATCAAAACCTTGTGACACAAAAGATGCTGGAGAACAGCTCTGAGCCTTCCTCCTCATGGGAGGATCTTGGCAGCATGGCTGGCTGAGTGTGACCAGTCCTGCAACTGCTTCCTCTTTTCAAAATAACCTGTGTTTTAAAAAACAGTTCCTTCCCAGCTGGTTGTACATCCAGCCTATGCTGGTGAGGAGTGGAATAAAACAGTTTGTGCGCAAGAATAGTGCTCTCAAGCACCTCTTGCTTTAGTAAAAAGGAAGTTTATTTCACTCTTCACCCCGTATATTCTCTCTCTACATATAAATACTGTATATCCAGTACAAGGCACATACAGACAAAACCAAAGGAAGACCACTACCATTCTAGGCACTCGTGTAGTACTTAGTCCATCTCCACCACAGTGTACTAGAGGTTGGGTGAATGCAAACAACAGGTAACAACAGGCTGAGGAGCGAGTCCAGGCAGGTAGGGTTGTGTTGGGATGTAACTGCAGCGCTTGTAAAATATACCCATTGCTGCATGCATGGACTGTACTGCTATGCCACATTTACCCTCCTGTGTCAGGCTACCAGCTCTGCAAGCAGCCGACCCAAAGTTGCTGTTACATTCCTCGGTCAAAGTTAGGGAAGCGAGGGCAACCCGGGTAAAATCCCAGTAGGAAACATGGCACTGAGAGGGCATGCACGGAATATGACAGGAGTGACTCGCTTCATTCAGTTTAGTCACATACCTCTTTCCCCTGCCAGGATCATCCAAGATTGAATGAACAGTAGAAAAACAGGGAGGAAATTTAAATACGCAATCAGGCATTAGTTGGGTTTTGTGGATTGCTGTGTATTATCAATAAGTAAAACTATACTGCATATTTAATACACACTGGAATGATTTTTAGGTGATTGTGAAATTATTTATCAAATGTTCTTAATGCAAAATATTGTGAGTATATCTACATATATATATGAATGGGAAGGAAAAGAGAAAATAGTGAATGAGTACTACAATACCTACAGTCATAAACAATAACTGTTCACTCCAAATTTTAAAATTATTAAATTCTCAATACACATTCAAGAGCACCAGATTTACAGAGAACTCAGGGCTCAACCCTGCAAGTACTTACACGGGTATGCAACATCACCTGCTCAGGCGGAAATGTCCTGAAGTGCTGAGAGCAGCATTACAGCTAGCCATGCCAGCTGCCTGTGGGATCATGTGTTTCCAGGATCAAACCTCACAATTTTCTGGTGTATATTTGACTATGACATGGTTTCAGTGGTTTTAAAACACAAATCTTTCTGTAAGGTGCTTTGAAGAGTTAACAGTGGTTGTATTAGGCGTTAGATAACCCAGACAATTAGTAACAGAGCATAGTTCATCCTAACCTCTGTGACTAGTAATTGAGGTATTCCCAATAAGTCAAGGCAGAAGAGGCCAACAGAAAACCAGGTGATTTAATCGTGTACTGAAGGGGCCCAGGGAAATCCCTGGAAACAATCTGAATGCTCAGAAAGGGCAGAAAGGAGAATTGTTCTGTTTTGTTGCAGTTTTCCTTGCTCCCCTCTGGACAGCAGGAGCAGAAGCTGCGGCAGGGACCCTGCTCATGCTGGCTGGAGGCACACACACACAAGCCATGATTTGGAAATACACCCTTTCTGGAAAGTGGACAGGCTTGCTTTTGAATGTAGCTGCTGGTGAATATTTTGGCCAGATTCAGCTCCTGCTGGCACTGTCAGAAAGGCTGCAGACTGACATCGAGGAGAGCACAACTCAATTAATTCCTCCTTTAGCCCTCCTACCCCTCCGAAAACATTCTCACTGAAGTGTACTTTGCCTTCACCATACTTGAGTGTTATTATTTACGAATACTTTCAGCTTTTAAAAAAGATAACCCAGCACCAGCTGGGAAGACATCACACACCACCAGATCCTGCGGAAGACCCGCAGGACACAACCTCACCAGGGACGCTGCTCACCTCCGCATGGTGCTCTTCGTTTTGCTGTAGGACTTCAATTACCAACTCTGCCAGACGTATTGTGTCTTCTAACTTTTTAGCTGGTGTGACTAACCGGCCTACATTCTCTGTAGTACAAGAACTCGAGTTAAAAGGAAGGCAGGGTGAAAAGCTAGATGTACAGTAAGTTATTTGAGAGGTTAAAAAGAAAAATTCCCATAATATTCTACAGCTTTAAAGATCTTTTCATGCATATGTTAAATGCTTATATAATTAGTACTGAGCAAACCAGAAAGCCACATTCATTATTATACTATGAAAATACAGTGCTCCAGCTCCAAATTCCACAATACTGTCAAAGTTGCTTTATGGTGGCACTTTATTAGCTCAAGTAAGAACATCACATTCCCTAAAGACAGCATCTGGCCACTCATATATGAATGTGTATCCTTCGACATAGATGATGCTATTATAGGAATCATGTCTATAGTATTTAAAAATTCTTTTAAGAAGATCAATTCAAACAAATCTGTCTGCACTTGTAATAAATTGTCAGACTCGAGCAATTTAAATGTCACCTGCTACTAAAAGCAAAACTCGCAGGTCTGCCTTGCTCCAGGATTTAACTCTACAAGGGTCAGGAGCTATGCATGCTGGAGGGAGTGGAAACCGGTGAATCCCACGCTCATAGGTAAGATTTATATGGGAAAAGAGATGCAACTTTACAACAAAAACCCCACAAAACAAACCAAAGAGTTTAAATACTGGAGCTTGGTGTTTAGCTATTCTGAATTATTTTGCAGTATTTTCTGAAAACTCTAAAAAATAATTATTTATATTCTTCCATGTAATTTATATTATTAATAACACAAAAAAATATGAGGTGCTAACAATATGGAACATTTAGAGCATTTCACTAGAAGTAATATAGAGGTATAGAAAATAATCACATTTCCCTTGAACGACAGTTTCTGCAGAGCTGACCACAGACATCTCTCTGGTTCACACCCAGCTCCTGTCCCAGCTCTCCAGAGTAGCGAGGGTGAAGAGGGGCATTTCACTACACAGACAGTTCATACCTCTGCATCCACAGGTATTTTGGCCTCTCCGGCAGCTCACTGCCCTGGGGTGTGCAAAATCTCCCTGTGATCATTGTTTGGAGCAGGAGTGAAGTGGGAGACCTACCCTCTTGGGATCCACGAGCTAACAGGCCAGGTACTGACAGGGCATCTCACTCCAGCCTTCCACATGCCTGTTTTTTTCCTAGTGTTTACTGGTGGGACAGAAAACTGTGGTTGCACAAGGTGGCCCGTTCTGCTTGACCAGGTCACCCAGGGAGAAACCCCTGCCTTGCTGAAGACTCAGGGAGCTTCCAGGGCTTTATTCTCCCCCTCAAAGTCTTGCCAGCCCCTAGCTTTCCCTGAATATCTGTTTACAGGTAACACATTTCCCAATAAAAGGAAAGCCATATGTTTCAGGACAGTCACATTTGGGCAGTCCCAAATGTAGCTGGTTTTTGGAGGAGCTCAGCAAGCTGAAGTCTGGCACTGTAGGTGCTCAGCTTGGCTGAGGGATGGTAAAACACAATGCAAATGAATTCTACCATTTTACTAGTTTATGGCTCAGATAAGGGCCTTGGGTGTTTCTTCTCCAGTTTTCCTGCTGTTTCTTGTATCACTGGAAACAAACAAAAAAAACAAGATTCCCCTTAATATAATTTATTGAGCAAATACTGAAATTGGAGATCTTCTGGTTAACTCCTCAGTCTTTGTTCTATTCTATCCAGCACCTCAAGGGCTACAAGAAGCAGAAACCACTTCCTTTTGCAAAAGGAGCCCAAAGACAGGTCCCTTAGTAAGATCTGGTTGTTTCTGCACCTCCGAAGCCAAGGGGAAGCTTTTTCATTGATCAGAGCAGCATCAGGCCCATTCTCATTTACAACATTTATCTGCTCTCAAATATAACTAAAAGACAAAAGTGTTAATAAGAACAACTGCTCAAAGATGCTGTCTTTAAAGAAAATATTGATGCTTATACAACTTTGGCAGCCAGCAGATGTCAATCTTAATTTTTTTCCTTCTTATTTTAAATATTTCCCTGGTTAAGTTACTATACATCAGAATATTCTGCTAAGATAGCTGGAGCACTGACAGTTACATGAAACGTATACGATATACTTATCAAACATTTCATCCAACATCATGTGAAGCTCATACATATTTATAGTTTCCATGCAAAATGTTATGCAACAACAATGTTATTTTGTGCTGACGTTGATATTTGAAAATGTTGCATATGTCAGACATTGCTAGACAAAAAAATGTGGACATTTTGAAATAAATGCTACCTCTAAATCTCTAAAACCTACCACGTCACACTAGGTGTTTTGTACAAAGCTGCATATGAGGACTAGCTTTCTACTGCTACACGAGCGGCTGCTAGACTAGAAAACCACTGAATAAAAGAAAGGAAGACTATTACAGTACTTGGCGGCTGTTTGGCCATGCCTTTGAGCATATGATCTATCATGTTAGTCTGTGTTTGAGGAGATGATGGTGGCCCAGCCGGCGGCTTAGGCTTGGGCGGACGGGCTGGTTGTGCATGACGGAGAGAGACGCCAAAAGTAAAGAGACAATTGACTTAAAAACAGTGACAAAAAGATGGAAACTTTGAAAGGAACATAAGCAGGAATGGAATAAGCTGCTGGGTTTTTGCTTATCAGTATTTGAGGTATTACATGGTAATGACACCATTTGACAACATATATTCTAGAAGTCAGCAGATTTGAACATCCTACGGTACTGTGCAATCAGAAAGCTAAAAATTCAATGGAAGTATGAAACTGCTCTTTGTGCAGTCGTGTGAGGAGACTGAGATGGGTTAATTCAGTTAAAACTCTGGAATTCAGAAAAGGTGAACTAAAAAACATGACTTGAAGTCAGCTCCCCAATGCTTAGGTATGTTTAGCAATAGAATAATGAGCCATAGGAATTAATTGCTTTGCAAATATCAATTACACATTTTAGAATTAAACGTCACTGTTGGTTAAAGGGAGCTATAAAATATTCTTGTGCAATTTAAACATGTAAAAAAATCTGTCACTTAAAAATGTGTGGTTCCTGATCGTTTCCAGCTCATTTAATTATTTTCAACTTGGAATTCTAGTGGCTTTTATATTCTGGGTTGAATCATATATAAAAACTTGCCAGCTCTATCAAATATGTTACTTGCTATTCCAAATGTTAGAATACTGCAATCAGGACTTGACCCATCTGTCATATAGTTTACAATATCAGCACAGGAAAAATTCAAAGAAAATAGCCTTTCCTTTTACATACACCCAGAGAATAAATTACATACCGTGAATATATTAACACAATAGTTTCTATTCCTTTTAATAACAATTTTTAGCAGCGTTGTGACTATTTTTAATCATGTCATTTGCAAGGAATCTGGCATATTTATCTGGACATTCTATTGCCAAAAGCCCTTGCCATTTTGCTTGCATTTTCCAGTGGAGGAAAAAAAGTCAGTTGGCTTGTTTAACAGAGATTTCTGATTGCTTTTATTTCTCACAGAACTATAACACTTATCAAAGTATAATAAAGAATATTCAAGGAAACCATTAAGGAGAGTGAGTTAGGTTGGTGCCCCTCTCCACTCACAGATAGATATACATACATACAAAAACACACACAGTGCACACATGCACGTACACACACTTATTTTTAGTCTTTTAAGCTGTGTAATGATTAATTCAGACTCTCAGATTCAAGCTACTGGCTTTTTTTCTTTTCTTAGTTTTCTTACAACAGGAAAAGCAAATCTATTAATTCATCTCTGAAGTAATCCTATTCTTTGTTCTATGTTTACCAAGGGTGACTTTGTCCCAAGAAACAAACCTCAGCCTCAAGTGACAAAAATAACTGCTTTTGGGGCATTGGCCTAATGACTTTCAGTCTATTGTAAAACATAAGCAAGAAATCAATTTGGTTACTCACTGGTGGCTTCTGAGCTTGACATGTAGATGTACTAGGAATATTTTACTGCCCATCACTACGGAGGGCAGTTTGTGCTAAGGTCTCTGGATGGGAAGGGATCGTGGGGAGAGGAAATTGCACATCTCCTCCGACCCACATCTGACAATCACAGGGTAGGAACCCCTTGTCAACCCCTTGTTGGGTGGCAAAGTTGGGAGTATCAGAGAGCTCTTCGTAAGAGTACCAAAGCCAAGGTGAAAATGCATCTGAGTTGCATCCCATTGCACACTGCAGCACTGCAGCCCTCAAGCACCCTTAAATGTGGAGACCAGCCCCTGTATCCCTAACAGCTACCCATCCAAAAATAGCTGTAGACATCCACACATCCAGACTCCAGAGTGTTGAACGGGCCTGATTAGTGCAAGTATTTTCTTTCCTAAGGAAAAGTCATTAATAGAGAAGGAGGAGGAGGAAAAGGCAAAAGATGCAGCAGCATCTTCACGAGTTGCTAGTGCAGTGCCTACAGAACAGCTTGGAGGAGGCTCCTGCTGTGCAGTTGTCAGCACAGTGCCCTGGGGTAGCTCTCACTTCTCTGGGGAGCCTGTGAGACACCCCTCCAGCACCTTACTCTGCTCCTGGCATCCCCCCCCACCACCCGCTCTTGGAAACAAGCTCCCACAAGGCATTGGAGCAGGCTAAGCAACTAACTCTTGATATAATTCTGATCTGGCCCAATCTGCACAAATATTCAGCTCTTTTGCATCATGCAACGCTCTTGCATGATGACTGCAGAACCACCTGGAGCTGAAGGAGAGGAAGAGTTCTCTCTGTTCCTGGGAGCACTGAACACCCATGAGCCCCAACTCATGCTTTTCTTTGTTGTCTCTTTATTGCAAGAAAATTTAAAAGATTAAGACCTGGCTAAGGGAAGGGAATAATTTCCTCTTCTATTTGAACAGAAATGGGGTTGTGGCAGCCATGCCCTATGCGGCACTAGAGATTACATACTCCTCTGGGTCCAGGTCTCAGAGACTACACGTGAGGTCTCTTTCAGGGGTGGCTCAGCTCCCACTCAGAGAGAGGAAGATGTGTGAGTCTGAACGGGTTTTATGGCACCTGCTAGTGATCAGCTGCAGCATGCGGCAGGTTTTGTTTCACTTTGGCTTTTTTTGTTTTTTTCCCCTGCCCTTTTCCTCTCGAATCTCTTGCTACAGCCAGTTTAGTATCAGAAATGCTCTTGAACTTGCTGCTCATGTGTGTCAGATGGGTAAGATTTAAACATCTTCATCACTGAAATCAGAGCCAGGACCAGCTTCTTACTGCCTGACAAAGTGCTCTCCTGGACAAACTTCTTCTAAAGGTTTTATGCTTCTGCATGATACTGGCACATAAAATACTTGCAGAAGCTCAAATTATTCGGAAAATTGTGGGTTTGTGCTTGCAAAGAGCTTCAGCCTGCAATAACTGGTATGATGACAAATCTGCTACTTTGGGTATAGATACTGCACACAATTCATTGTGTATGACTCTACAGGCTGGAAGATTTTCAAACTACATATTTCTCCCTCAGCACCACGATGTCTGCTACATGGGTTACTAAGACATCAGCAACCTTAAGAATTACACTTGCAATACTTATATACTATACTTGCAATACACTTACAATAGGAGGAGAATATTACTGACTTTTCATATTTTTAAAAGCATTGATTCAATGATTTCCTCATAATAATTGAAAATATATGACCTTTGCCAAAGGCTTTAAGCATCCAAGTGTTATGTGTGCATTTGTGAGCCAATCATCAAAACGATACAAAAAGCTGCTGTTCTCAAGACAGCTATAAAGCATAATGGACTTAGCTTCAAGACAAGGCAGAGTTGCCTTTTATTATACTCATGAAATTAATTTGCATATATTTGAAAGGGATTTCAGTGATGATATTTTTCTCTCAAAATAAGATGTTTCATCTTAAAGGAAAGAATAAAAAATCATACAAATGTTTGGGGTTTTTTTAATTCAGAAAGAGATGTTAATTCACCTCAAAAACTCAACATACTGAAGAGACAACCACTCTCCTGATTTTCTAATGATTATTGAGCCTAGTGAAGAATTTGTGCCTATCTGAATTGTGTCTCATGCCCCAGGCAGTGAGTTGCTTTGAAGTTGGTGAGAGACTCATAGAAAGATAACATCAGATTGCAGATCTTCCGATTTCTGAAGCTCTTGCAATAACTTAGTACTGCTTTAGACACTGCCTTTGAAAAGGCAGGAGGAAATCTTGAAAGCTGTTTAATGATTCTTTGTTAAACACAGCTGAATGCCACTTCAAGGAATGAAACAAATAAAGCAGAATTTCAGCACACAGGTTATAATCAAGCCCAAGTGAAAGTATAAGATTTATAAATGACTTCAGTCTCCACTCCTGCAAACAAAGATGGGTGTTTTCATATATTTTACATTTGTATTTACTCAAAGACTGCAATTTTATTTTCTCTTTAAGCTTTGTGGTTTATCACAAATGTTGGAGTGACTGTCCAGCAGGGGTTGGGCTGACAAATCACACAGGACCTCTCCTTGCCTTGGACCTGGTTAATTGACAGGAAGCTCAGCTTCTCAGCTGAGTTATGGATATGTGCACAGAGCTTCCCAGGCTGAGATCCAGAAATAGGGAAGGCAAGTGACGTAAAGTGAGCATGGTACTGTGACAAGGGCCAGTACAAATGCCTTGGAAAATGCCACTGCTTCTTAACAACCTGCTGTACTGCTCTAGTCTAAAGCCAACCTCTCCTGCACCCACTTTCTCAGTGGAAGATGCCTTCCTGCCTGCTGGGGTGAGTGTATGAACAAGATGCTCCATGGCTGGTGCCAGCTTGGGCTGACACAGTCCAAGTGTTCAGTCCCTCTCCTGTGGGTGCACTCGGGTCCCCAGCCTGACACAGGCACCTGAGAGATGTTTGCTTCTCTACAGGCACTGCAGCTGCCCTCGCTGCTCCATGGGCAGTACTGACCTCTGCACTGACTAGGTTCCAGCTTCACACCCACCTGGCATTCACCACTGGGTGTGTTGTCAAGTGAGGTCAAGCTTCCTCAGCAGCCCAGGGAGGACAGTGTGTGCCAGCCATGCAGCATGGCAGGATGTGGTGCCTTGGGAGCCTCCCTCCGTGCACAGGAGGATGGAGCAGCTGCTGGACAAGCACAAACCTGACATTTTGGGATAGCCCAAGAGTAGGTGATTTGCCTCGGTGACAGAGCAATAGGACTTCAGTGGGTCCCTCTGCTCTTCAGCTACTTTCCATGAGACATCTCACTGCTCTGCCACCCACACCCTGGCACTAAGCACTGAGGTGAGACCTGTCTCCACCCCCATGTCTCCTTCACTGCTCATCTCTGTGCACCAACTCAGCACTACCACGAGAAACATCTCCTTACAGAGATCAAACCCAAACTCCAATATGAGAATTACTCAGTCTGAAAACTGAAAAAATCACCCAGTCTTACACCAAACACAATCAATTGTCAAACTGACTATTGCCTTGGTTGGCTCCTCCTCTGAAGCTGCCTGTACCCAACTCCAGCAGTGCAAGGTGTCACTTGTGTTCATGGGATCCCCATGCAGAAGGAATGGATAAGTTATTATTTTCTAGAATAATTATGCATTCCTGACTTACATAAATAAATACACAAACATTTATTAAAAGGTTACAACTATAAATCTGAGTGTTAGTAGCTTTGTCTGATTAATAATTAAAGTAAGTAACTAATTTTAAATTCTTTTAGTACAGTTTCCTATTTAATGTTCTATTTCAATATTTTAATGCAAGGCAAGAGACTACACACCTCTCAGGAGAAAGGAAAATCAAAGGGTAACATTTGTGTGTTTAAGAAGAAGTTGTTTTCAGCATCTTATTTTTATTCTTGCTTCTGTCAAAATAAAAAAGTCAGGCCAAACTTCAGTCACTTTTGACTCCACTTAAGCTGGGGAACCAGTTTCAAGTGAGTTCTGCTGACCTTGCCTAGAATTTTTTTATTTAAAACAAAGGGAGTTTGTTGGCACAAAGCAATGGAGTCACAACTCCCTGTGCCCTTTTACTTGCTCCAGGCATTGGGAAGAAGCAGGTTATTTTTAAACAAGCTGAGCCATAGGAATGCCCTTCTAAACTGAATTTCTAAACTGCAGGCAGGTGACAGGTTGTTGCAGCAAGTATGATGCTCCATGCAGTTATTTTACTTAATGTACAACGGCCTGTGCTCACTCTAATTGTTACAGTCAATGGTAATAATTGGGACTGTTCTATTTACTTCTGTTTATTTGCACCTTTCATAGATGTAAGAAAAAATTATTCTCCATTTTCTAAATATTGATCATTATTTATAAATAATTTTACTATATGATGCAATAGATTATGGGCCAAATTTGAGCTGAGGAGGTCTGGGGAAGCCAGAACCTGGACCAGCATCTTGTACTGCTCTTCTAAAGCAATTTCCTGTGCAAACAGAGCTGAAATCAACCTGATCCTTTCCCTGCCCACCACCCAAACCTCCCCCCCCCCCCCCCCCCCTCCAATAAAACAGAACAATCTACTCACAAAAAGAAATTAACAGTTCAGGTTTCAAGGACTTTGGAACTAGGACTCTGGGATACAACAGAAACAAGAAGAGGGGCTGCAGAGCTCACCATCTCTTCTGCGGAGATGGGCACTTGAGCCTCTGCCTTGTTACATGTCACCACAGGTTATAAACGAGACAAACATGACTTCTGTCCCACCAGATTGGTTGTTACACATTAACAAATAAATAGAAATAAAGAAAAAAAGAAAAACCCAGTCCTCCGATCAGGGTAAAAAACAGAAGGCATGAAAACCAAAAATGAACATTAGTTTACTTATAAATGTGTTTGTTAGGTGTGGAAAATTTATGGCCAAATCACCAACATTTTTTCACCCAAAATGAGCTGCAGTTCTTTTAAAAAACAAGAAACTTTCTCTTTACAAAGACTAGATTCTTCTCTACAACTGTCTCCTAAAAAGGCAATACATCTCTACAGGGTATTTTTAATCTACGCTCTATTCTATGGAAGGAGGAAAAGGAGATTATGTAGACAGCACAAATTAACTCCTTAAGTATCAATGCATCTCCATTTTCAGCCTGAAGGAGTACATATCTTAAGGAGCTATGAAAATAGAAAACAAAATAAATATAACTCAACAGTCCTAACAATTTATAATGCATATACAATTGTTCACCTGCGTCCTTTTGATTCTCTATATGAAAGAGAGAAAGCAACAAGGAGAGAAAAGAGAGAAACAAGAACAGATATGCAGGATTAATGAGCAAGTGGACTGCACAGCCCCCCAGTTATGCGTGATATATGACATTTGAAAAGAAGAAAAGTTGCCCCATCTCGCCCCCCACCCCCCTGAGTGTGGTGTTACCAAAGGAAGCTCCTTTCACAGAGGTGAGAGAAAATGCTGCACAAATAGAAAATCAGAGAGGGAGAGCTCTGAGGACATAGAGGGGGTCTCCAAGTGACAGTGGGGTCAGGGTGTCCCCTCCAGAGCTCGGTGCAAAGGAGTAAGTAAAAAAATCAAGGAGGAGAGCAAGTAAAGTGCATCCTTTCGCTGAGAGCTAACAGACAGGAGACATTAAGATCTGATGTACAAAGAAAAGACAGCCTTATACGATCTTATACACACGATTGGGTAAAGATCTTATACGCAGGCAAAGGGATGGCTTTTTCCAAGTGTCCTTTATCTGACCTCTAGCTCACTTCTTCACAATGTAGCTGCTACCTTTTTATTGTGTACCAGTGACAAGCACTTTACAAATTGGGGTTACACAGAAGCAAAGTAAAAATGCATTCAGGTCACGGACATAAAGAAGAACTGAAAAAACTTACAGACAGTCTGAGTTTGTCACAAACAGATGGGTTAATTGTCTAACCTGGTTTAGGCTGATAGAAAGTGACTGGACTTCTCACACTGGGTTTCACAGACAAGAAGCAACAGACAAGCCAATGCTAAAAGACTTGAAGCAAGGAGAGTGAGTTGGTTTGGATCTGGACTTTCTTGAGGTAATGAGAACAGAGAGAGTGAGGACAGCATGGAGAGGAGGGTGGTAGGTACTCACGAATGGTTAAATCCATCACTTGAGAGGCCAAGCAGAAGACAGGATGCTCATACATTTCTCTCTTTTTCCCTATAAAAGAGGATTTGGGCATGCAAGAGGCTTAGGTCAGAGGTAAAGAGGTTATAAGCTATAGGTCAGAGGAAAACTTCATATCAGGTTAAAAGAAAAGCCAAAGAGTATTTTGGGATACACACAGGATAAAAAGAAGGAAAGAAAAAAAAAAAAAAAAAAGGGGGGTTAAAATTTGAGATCTACATGGATTAACCATTCAGCATGCCCATTAGTCACAAGAGAGGCTGTGACCATGACTCTAGAGGTTTGCTCTAAACTGTTTGCAAGAATATAATGATCAAAACATCATGAATAGAGGGAAATAGAATTTCATTGGTTTAAGGCTCCAAGATACTAAGGATTTCAGCCTTCAGTATCTATTTCACAGGTATTTCTTCATAAGCATAGCCTCAAGCACTTGCTGCCACTGATTTGGTCCTGCAATTCTGACAAATGTGCCTTATTTGGCTATTCAAATGTAATGCAAAAGCAAGATTTCAAAGCCATGTCTGGCACACAGGAACGCATCTCACCAAGGTAAATTTGTCATTTGCTCTTCTAAGGAAGTATTTGAATATATAGTGGACTATGCTCATGAGAGAAAACCTGATGCATGCAGCTGGTGGATGTTGGGTTGTTCAAATTAACAATCCCAGCATGCTTGGAAATTGGTGTTACAACCACTTTTGTAGAAATAGCATCAAAAAGTGGCTGTGGCCAATCACAGATAAAGAAGGAGAAAAGCAGAAGAGAGCAGATAGTGTGGAATGAACTATTTCTCTGAAAAGGCAGCTGGAAAAAAAACAGGTTTGTTGCTTCAAAGTATTCCCAGACCTAAAAGTCACAGTGCAAAAAGAGAGGGTAGATAATTACCACAATCAAGAAGAATTGAGGCACAAAAGGAAAAGTACACACTAACTGTTCTACTTTGGAAATGAATGCATTTTTACTTACAGATCATAAAGTTTGTTTTTGCATAGATTTATCTGAAAGAAGAGAGCAGATCTTACCAATGAGTTAGTGATACTTATACAGAGAACCTAAGGGAGCCAGGGTAGAAGCATCCATCAACAGAAAAGCTGGTTTTGATTTTCAGTCTTTCTCCATCCTTGTCAAGTATATTTAAACATTGCATTTTACAGAATACACCAATTAAAGTATCGTCTGAAGTTGAGTACTTCGATAAATTGTCTGATAATACAGTGCTTATGAAACCTTTGTTCCTTCTCTATTTTTGTCACTCATTACCAAGTCAAGAGTTGATAGACATCCTTTTAGTGCCCAATTCTTAAGTGTTTCTCACTGGATGCATAACAATGAATTCATTACCACTGGTACACAATTTGCATCATTAGACAGAAAAAAAAAAGGAAAAAGAGAGGACATGTCATGTACAGAACCTGGACAATTTGCCATGTAATAACAACCCAATTTTTCACATAAACAAGAACTAAGAACAAATCAGAGGGAGTTTTAGTTTGTTTTTTTTTTTCTCCTCTCAATATTGTCCTATAGGCATACAACAATAATCTTGGCTGTGGGAAAGCTTCACATCACACACAACAGAAACCCAGTGTCTAGAGCAGAACATACCATTCATCTGGAACACACAGGTTTAAGTAATTGGGAACTTGGAAAAAGTTGAGTGGGAGTTTCAAGTTGGGAATAGCAGCCAACAAGGTACCAACGTAAACTGATAACATATAAAGAATGACTAAATCATACAGCTTCAGTTACACATATCCTCCAGCAAACTTTAAAATGTCTTTTTGATGGCTACATGTGTCTCTGGTCACTGGTTATTATTCTGCCATAACTTAAAAGGTCAATAATATCAGCTTTGCCAGATTTAGACTGACAAGAAAGAAATCCGATGCAAGTATGGGATCACTGATCAATGACTGCAATGCGAACTGCAAAGACAATGAAACATTCCCAGAAAAAAAGACATTTTAAATTGGCTACAAATGATTAAACATAGATTAAACAGTTTTTCAGGTTTTTATTTTTCATTTGTCTCCTGAATGTCACAAGCAATTAGCTGCAGTATACCTTCAGCTGCAAAGATGACATCCCAAGTATTTCACAATTTGTTTTTTGAAACCACGATGAGTCTGACACCACCGGCCAAATGCACTAATGATCAAAGGAACAAAAACTACAGTTCTTTTTAACTGTTTCCTCTCCCTTTTCCAGAAAAAGAAACCTTTTGCATAGCTTCCACTCTTAATTGCTTCTGAAGCCAACACCACAGAAATTATTCTGAATCACAACAGTTTTATTTACAAGATAATAAATGGCAAATGAGCTTCTTTTAAAGAGCTCCCAGCCACAGTTGCCACGTAGAAACATAAGAAAAATTGTAATTTCACAAAGAAAGAGCCTTACCTTCAATTTTGGCATACTCTGATAGTCGAGTATAATTGACTAGAGCTGCTTGCTCCAAGCATTTACGGATGACTGTTTTTACCTCCTCTTGAGGGACTGGAGTAACTATGTCTTTCATCAGAACCTTGACACAAGAAAATCTGATTTGTTGTGGCATCAGGCACACAGAACTGCTTTTCTCCAAGCCCAGCACAAACATCCATTCCTAAGATAGTGCTGTGTGGCTCTCAGGGCATGTGTACAATCCACAGGACTCACTGCAAGGTCACCTTGGCCCGCCTGAGATGTGGGATTCTGCTGTATTATTCCCCTTCTGTATCTACACCCTATGGCACGCCCTGAAATCTGTTACGATTTTTTAGGGTATGACATTAAGATCTATCACAATTGCCCAGTCCCAGGCAATGTGTTGCCCTTCCCAGGCTCTACTGACTGATTTGTGTTTGGGTTTGGGCTTGGCCATACTGCAGGTTAGCGGAGGTGGGAAGGACATTGGAGCAGCAGGAATGATGGAAGGGGGATGAGGAGGGTCATGGTGAGCAGGTTTTATACATCTAGAGGGAACAAGTCTGCCTCAAGATGGGAATTTCATCAGGCAGCAGCCAGGCATTGCTGACAAGGGTCTGTGGTATGGATTTTGCAAGGCAGATCCTTCACTCTTATCTATTAGCACAGACACAGGCTGTGCTGCCATTAGTGCTCAGGCTACACACCTGCCTCTCAGCTGAGGCCGGGGACACCAACCCCACCCAAGCCCCACACTTCAGTGTAAGCTATCTTTAATTACAGGTCCAGTGCAAAGCCAACAGCTCCTCAGACTTTTCTAGATGGAAGTATACATGAATACAGGTCATTTTAATGACTGTCTGCTATTTCTATACTTACCCTTTCCAGCAGTGATAGAGTGGCTTTCAGTGCACCCTCTGGACGGCCAAATGGAAAGCAGTACCTAGAAAAAGCATATCATCTTAGCATTAGACTAAGTGCACATGAACAAGCCTTTTCTGAGCTATAAGGATGCTTTCCTAAATATGTCCAAGCAATTCTCTAGTCTCTCTGCCTGGATTAAAGTAACTTTCTGGAAGGGCTTGTTGGTACAGGCCCTAAGGCAGCAAAAGAAAATATGGGTTAGTAATAAGCTGATAGTTTTAGCAGTTTCTTAAATGTGGGTGTCACCTGGAGAGTTTTTAGGTCTCTCTGGAGAAAGATAATGCCATCCTCTTCTAAAAATGAGGAAAGAAAGCTCCATAGGAAAGGACATTTACTTCCAGGTGGAAACCTGGTAATGCACCAGGGTATAGGTAATGCACATCACCCATCTGTGTGTGAATGTGAACAACCTGCCCGACCTTACCAATGTGCTGGGGGCCATTCATCCCTTTTTGGGAGGGTATAAAACCTCTTCCATACTTTGATATCCCTGCAGAAAGCCCTGCCTGTCAATACTAGGGAGAAGATAAAAGAGCAATAACTGAGCAGAGAGGAACAGTGAAGTAAGAGGATAAGGGATCTTTTGTTGTTATATTTTAGAAAAAATCCACAGCTTTACCATGCCTATGGGAGCAAGATGGTTTGAAATATCCTTTAAAGTATGTATATTTAAAATCACACACCAGCTATAAACACACTTCACTGCCCTGTGTAGGTCTGTGTCACTTATGCAAAATTCCTGTATGCATTCAAAACCTGCCTTTTGGCTTTGCTGCTCATAGGAGGGAGCTGTGAGGAAAACATTCCTCTCACATTCACCCTGGGTAATGTGCCTTTACCTGAAATGTGTGATCTGATTCTCCAGCAGCACACGAAGCCGCTCCTTGATCTCTTCGAAACGCTCTTTCTCATCCACGGTCACAGTTCCTATCCCGTCAGGCCTGCAGGAGAAATGCCACAATGATTCGGACTCCACCTCAGCATGCAGCACACTGCCCTTTCCAAAAGGAACCTCCCCAGCTGTGAGACCCAGGACAGAGGATGTGCCATGCCATGACAGGGTGGCTGCAGCAGCACCGCTGCCGAGGTATCAAAAATAAACAAATAAACTGGTATGTCTCTCACAGTGGTAATCTACGTATGGACACCCCCCCATCCTCTTATTTTCATTATTAAAGAAATTGGGAAAAGCAGCCCTCTAAATACAGGTATATGCAGGGAGTGCAATGCCAGCTCTCCCATCAGGATTGAGCCTGTTGCTGGCAAAATAGGGACTGAACTTCTCCAGAGAAATTCAGCTGCTAATTAAACACAATTCACAGTATAAAAGAATATCAATGACAGACATATATATAAACAGAATATAAAATTCTGCACTCCTTTCTAACCACGGAATCACCCCATTATAGAGATTTTTTTGAAGTGAACCATCTTCAATATATTCTGCCGAAATGTGCCTAAAGAGTGATATGCATTTTGCATTGAAAATGCAATGCCTCTTCAGGCGTTTAATTTTAATTTATAAAAATGAACACATTATGCAATTTATGGCAAATTTTCTCAGTCTGCTTGATGCTCCTGTATTTGAGGAGTGCACAGGAATGTGTTGTGAGACACCAGGATCCTGCTGCCTTGGGGTATTTCTCATCTTTCACGGAGCACAGTGTGCAGACAATCCCCACCGAGGCTCTTCGTGGGGCTGGATAATGCTGTGGTCCCTGTGCTCTTCCATCCCATACCTCTACTGATGACAACCCACCCAAGAGCTGAGAGCAGAAATCCCCTCCTTCTCCCCCACACCCACGTGGCACAATCCACTGCACAGGCAAGAATCCACAAGCAGCATCCCAGGCAAGAGGAAGAGAGCTAGTCTGATCTACCCATCCACCAAAGGGATTGGCCAGGCACACAATCATTGGCATTGCTTCCATTGCTGGAGAGCAAAGTCTAAGGATTTGTGTACTCCTGGGCAACTCTGCTGGCATGGGCACTCTTTAGGTAATGTAAGACATCTTAAAACTGAACAAATGTTCTTACTTAAAGGCCTCCTCCAGTGTTCAGCTTAAGCTGCATAAATCCGCAGTACTAGACTGATTTGGTTTTACAAAAGACTTGGCAAGGGATTACGAAGCTTCTAATGAACCTCCTGACAGGGGTTAATTGGTTGGCTTTATTTTCCTCTTAAAGAATCAAAGGCCTTAAACTCAGAAAAAAAAAATCTATAAAAAAGTTAAAATCGATAAAATCTGTGCAATAACTTCTCCTCAACCCTACATTTAGTAAGCTCTTAATATCATAAATATGAACTCTGATATTCCAACACAGGTGAATAGACCATTGAAACATTTGGGAAGAAGAATTTGCAAACCATACATGATATTTACTGCAAAATTTTAAAGCTAAATATACATTAAATAAAACTTGAAACATGGACACAGAAAAAGACTTGAATACCAGGGCATGTATTTAAAGTTAAACAGCATTTAATCAGAATCTTTATTTGATTATTTGCCAAATTCAGCTGTGTATTAAGGAAAAAAGTAGGAAAAAAAGATTTAGGCTGAAACTTGGATAAAATGTCTCAGCTGGGGAACACATTTCATAAACAATTTTGGAAGTATGGATCTGGTCTCATTAGTAACTAATTAGTACTAGTTATTTTGAAGAAATGAGCAAGCCACAAAAAACCCAAATTAGATTTTGAGCAAAAATTAATGTCTTAACATGCTTAATATAATTTATTCCAAAGTTCCATAAAATATTTAATATTCAGATAGAGATGTCCATGCCTTTTTTGATGCCGTGCACCTCACAGTGCTTGGTTTGCTCCCAGGCAGAGAGAGATAATTCACAGCAGACTACAATAAATGCCATACATTAAGGCACGGATTGAAGTCCTCGTTTGACTTTTGGCATTCAGTCCTCCCCCTGTACCCACAACAGCTCAGAGTGTCACTGGGTTAATTGTATCAGCACTGACAAAACAAGGGAGGAAAAGCTGCCTGCCCTAGTAGTGATTTGCTGAGGGATTGGAAATGGTCTGAAAATTGTTACCCTTTTCTGGGTCAATAACCTCAACTGGTGAGATTTAATGGCAGGATCTGACAGCTTGGGCTGGGTTGCAGCGCTCTCACATGAATCACAGCTTCTTGCTGTACTCAAAGCACTCACCATGTAAAAACTTCTGGTGGGCACCCAGCACAGGCTGACCTGACAGCATCAGTTGTGTCCTGGCAGGGCAGTGGCAGCTCTGGAAGAATCACTGACCCACACAAAGACAAATGGTTGGCTCTGGAGGAAAAAACCTCTGACCAATGTGGCTTTTGGCCAAGTCACAAAAACCTGAAGGGATGCCAACTAAACCCCTGAGTCACACACACATGATAAAAGCTCAATCCTTCAGTCTTTCCCTTTCTTGGGATCTGTGTGAGCCAATAGGACACAAATCCAGTGGCTCCAGCCACCAGTCCCTCCATGCTGGGTGTCACACAAGTCGCTCTCATGTCTCATGCAAACTTGAGACAATCTACAGGTCAGCTGTAGCCATCTTTGGAGCAGTGTGGATGTCTGGAAGGGCCTGCCAAGCGAGAGCCATCACCACAGCAAGGACTCTCTTTCTCACCCAGCTGTGGACTATATTGCATCTGACATGATGAGCATCCCTTGAATCTACCTTTCAAATTTTCGGCAAACCATTTTCTCACTGTCCTTCACAAAGTTGACATTTTCGGCAGCATGATAGGAAAGATGTCATGTCAGCTGCTTTTCAAGTTGTTGTCACAGTGGTTAGCACCAGTTCTGTCATCTTTGCTTTCCTCACAATCCCCCATCTTGAGCCATGTCACAAATAATAATACTTCCAATGTTTCTGTCAAATTTCAAATACTATAACCCAGTTGCACATCTTTGGATTTACTAGTTATGTTAATCTTTGTTGCTCATCTTCCCAGAAGCTTAAGCATTAGAAACTCATTAATTAGTGACAAATGCAGGATATAGATAGAACTGGAAAAACACTACCCAAAGCCTTCCACTTAAATTATTAGCTCGATAATTTTGAAACCTAATTAAATATTCAAGTCAAATATACTTTGAAAATATAATCCTTCTGAGGGAACATATTTATTTTCCTTTTTGCAAGAACACAAAGGCTATATAGCTTAGCATCACTGTAATTTAAGATTCACTTCTGTGCTCTATAAAATTTCAGTATATGGCTGATGGGGCTGAAAAAAATCCCCAGGAGAAGCTCAAGCTGCACAGCTCATTCTGATGCTTACTGGTAATTTTGTTTTCAGCAAAGGTCTCCAGCTCAACTTTGATATTAGCTATTTGATCTCATGCACACAAGCACCAACTCCTCCAGCAAGCAGCATCTCTTGCAGCTGCAGGAACTGATGTTTTCACACACAATCCATAACCATATCACTATGGCACTGAAGCAGTGATGAGAAGTGAGAGGAGAGTAAAAGGGTGAAAAATAAGTTTTGAATGTACATAGTACGTACAAATGCATGAGGGGCGAAATGGGTTTGGTTCTAAGAATTCAGCTGGACAAACAACATTAATGTCTCCATCTGTATGGAGACACAGTTCCATCCAGTTCTCTAAAGCTCCTGCTCATGGGTACTTGAGGTATATGGCAGAAGTTGTGGGCAGAGAGGGAAGCAAAAGGGCAAAAAAGGCAAGAAAAATAACTAACGAGATTTTAAATTATAAGTAAACAAGTTTCAGATCACTCCTTCTGCTGCAGATTCACTGTGTTGGCTCTAAACTAGTAAATTCCTGCTGTAAATATTTCATAGGAAAAGTTTTAAATGCCACTTTTCTAATCCCTCCATGTTTTTAAGTTTTAAGCCACAAAAACAAAAACATCAACAAAGCAGGTGGTGAAATTAAAAAAAAAAGGGTTGCAATTTAAACAGCAAAAATTATATTCCTTGTTTAGCTTAGATGGTTTGTGCAAATCCTGGGGTTAATTATAAATTATAATTAGGACCTGTGATCCTAAGGCCACTGCTTTATTCTACAAGTCCCGCCCCCCCTCATGCCCTTTTCTAATTATACCCGGTGCCCCAGGGCTAGTTATGCTGCTAAAACAAATATATCAAAATGATTTTTTAACAAAGATTAATATATGAAGCAATAGCATGCATTTGTATGCAATTATAAATATACAGTAAAGCTCCAGTGCGTTAATCTCTTTGACATAAGCCTCCATGAAATACCACGTCGGCTTCTAAATGAAAAGACATATCATCTTTTACACCTTTTATGTTTAACTTGTCTACACTTTTTTTTTTTACTGAGGAAAATATTGCTTACACGTAGCAAGCAGATCTTTGCACGCACTGTGAGCCCTGGCATACAGAGCCAAGGGAAAAAAACAATGTCAAAAACTGATGCAAATAATTTGATTTTTTAAGTAACAACTCAAATATAAAACACGTGCTGCCTTCAGCTCCCTTGCTGGCTGCCAGGTGCAGCACATATGAGCTATACAGTAAACAGCAATGATTAGTGCCTTGGACGGCATGTGTAAGGAGAGGCTTTCACAGGATCCCTCGCAGGAAGAGTTGCCGGCGTGCAGTCCCACTGGTTGCACGGGGACAGGCTCTAGGGATGTGGGCAGGATCACGGCTGCCTCTCACATGTCCCCCAGCAGACCAGACGTGAGGGAGTCCACCTGCCTAGAACCCCAGGAAAAAAGCGTATTCAGCAAACACCAATTTTCCCCAACTCCCCTTTCTTCTGGGGAGTCACACCATATGGGAAATGTTGGTGAGAAGCCCTCAGCACTCCTGGGCACTGCCCCAGCCACCCATGACGTACTGCCAAGCATGGGAACCATTTAATCTCCCAATTCCTGCCTTCCTTTCACTTGGGCTCTCCTTCACACCACAGCACCAAGCCAAGCCACGGCTTATTGATTCCCATGTGTAATCCACACCCCTGATGCACTGCACCGGCACTGGATGGTTTCTGAGCCCTGCCATCCTACACCCATTGTGATGAATCATGTCAGCCTCTCACACTGAGCTGGTGACCTGCTGGTGGCTGGCAACCCAGCCTTTCAGCACAGGCAGCACATCCCATCCGACAGACAGCGGGAGCACGTGCTGTGTCACCACAGGCTGATCGTGGGGCTGGATGGGACACAAAGCCAGCACCTCACAACAGGGTTACACCCTACCAGATTGAACCTGCCTTACTGCAGCCAGGGCAGGGCGTCTGAATGAGATGTGGAAACTCAACACAAAGCTCTAAGGAAGCACACGAAGATAATCCTGTATTTCTTTTGTTTCAACTAGCTGTGTGGAAATCTTTACAAGAAACAGACCAGATATGTAATGACAATATAATGGAAAAAATTGCAGGAATGTCATGTAGAGTTTCCAATTCCTGAAGATTTATGACATTAGGATTATTTCTGCTGGGTTAAAGTTGTAAAAACAGTTAATGAAAGCTAATGGTAACATTAGCTAAGAAAATAGCTTCTCCTTGAAAACAAGTTTGAGGCCATAAAATACAGTTTACAGAAGAAAGGGAAGTCACTAATTTACCCAGTTAATTAACAGAGAGACTTGTAGCTGCTTGGATCCTAGGTAAATCGTCATTGAACAACTTGCATAATATTGTGGTGTTTGGTTGTTATTAGACTGGAGGGAATTCAGTACAGCATCCTGATTTTGATAAGCTTGGTCTGCTAATATTTAGCATTAACACCATCAATATTTAAGACTGATTTTTAAAAGTTTGGGACTGACAAACACAAAAAGAGTTTTTCATGGTGCTAACTTTAAAGTTTAAAAATAATGCTATTCTATGCCTAAATCAAAAAAATGCACAAGTAAAACCAAGGCCATTCACTTTTTTTGCAAGGGGTAGGAGCCACTGCTCAAGATTTACACATTAACTTTGGACCTAGAAAAGCTGAGCTCAACTTTCTGTTCCACGATGCCTCTCCCATGTGCAGACAGGGAAGCAGTGAGGCTCCTCTAACACATCACTTCTCTGTGTGTCAAACAACACTGGCAATACTGTCACAACCCTCCAACATGAGGACAGCAAAAACACAGAGAGAGAAGGCAAGGAAAGACCTTGGTGGCCATGTAAATCCTTTCAGAAGTTTATCCCAAATCAGTGTCTTTTCAAAACCATTCCTGCTCTTTCCTTTTCTAGTTGTCTGGAGAACTATTGACAAAGAAAAGCAACATAGTGGTGGTACCAAAAGCAAAGAGACATCAATAAACACACAACGTGTGTTGTTGGATGTCTGGATAATTCTGTACCTTTATTACCTGTCACCTATGTAGATACATAAGAAGTCACAGTTTTTCATAATGATAGGTCTTTACAAAAGGCATCCTGTGATACCAATGGACCTAACTCTATTACCAAGTAACGAGTGACCACAACAATTAAAAAGCATCGAGTTCCTCAGTCTCAGTGAAGAGCAAGTAACTGAGGACTGTAAACCATGTGGATATTGTTCTTGCTGGTCCCTGTTTTCCTCATACTCTGAATTTGCATAGTCAGGTGTCTCAGGAGGTGAAACTTAGGGCAAGTAATTTACATTTAACTCCATTTCTACTTGTAAAAAAGATGAAATTAGAAGAAAAATTATGTGGACTGTCATGCAAATAGCAGTGATTTACAGCCTTGGCATGGAGAGATTATGTCAGGGGTCTGAATAAGACACATGAGCCCAAAGGAGGGGAAGACCAAACCCTGACATGTAAGACAACAGTGCCCCAAACTGTCCACAAAATCCCATTTTGACCATTTTACCTGCTGCGGCCGCAGGGTCAGCCCCAAGCTAGAGGTGCATTTCCACCAGCAGCCTTCCTGCTCCTGTCCTGGCTGTGGTGCAGCCGCGCTGCCAAGGCAGGCGCTGGACAGGCGAGGAGGCGTCATCCCCACGATGACGCCTGTCATCCTGTCAGCCTTGACCTTCAGGCTGTCCTCAGCATCCGCACTGCAGCCTGCCTGCACTTCCCGCTGACTGCAAGCGACTGTTGTCTCACTGCCTGACCTTATGCAAACACGATACAAACAGACAGCCCACCTCAGCTCCATCACTGTCTGCTGCTAATACAGGAGACTGATAGCCACATGAAATTACCTCCCTGCTCGACCTTCATTACTGGGTGGCATATTCTGTCTGACAGCCAACCTCATCCTAGGGAAAGCTAGACCATCCGTTCAGGGGTTTTTACTGTCTAAAAGTGAAGGAACTCTTTTCTGTGAAGAAAATCAACAGTTTTTCAGATTTGATGGAAAAAGAAGCCTTTGTTAAAAATAAAAACATCTTGTAACACAGTCTTTCCCATACCACTGTGCATCTCAACAATAATGCAATGCATGGCTGCTCCACAGATGTTCCGTTGGATGCTGTGCCAGGTCCTGGGGCAGGTGTGCCACCTTGACAAATTTTATGGAAAGTTCCAGCTCAGCCAAGAGCTTTAAGTTTCCTGGGGAGAGCAGGGCCAGTCATAAGGCAACGAGCAATGTATGGACATAGCAGGTGGGAGGGAGGGACAGAGCTAAAGCGAGCTTTACACACATTGCAACTGCCAGTAAGGAGTGCATTGGGTAAATACTGGCTTTCCATCGGTCTCTGCCAGCCAGCTCGCACATGCACGATGCATGTGGCCTCAACAGCTTTCTGAAAAGAAATCCTGACTCTTCCTCTCAGATACTCATATTGCTTAGAGTAGACATGAAAGATAGAGAGTCACATTTTTCTTTGAGATTCCCTGTGGTCCCTTTTTGTGACCTTCTGGTAGCAAAAGCCAGATACCGCACCCCTCTGACTCCATAGCAAACTGTTGGGTGTTAACCAGAACCTGCCCTTGGTGGAAACACACAATGCTGCAGCCTTGCAGCTCCCACACAGAGCCTCTCGCAATCCCCAGGCAACAGAGGGATGGCACAGACCAAGAAGGAACATGAACCTTCAGCTTTTGGATGTGAAGTCAACTGTCAGTTAAAGACAGCTAAGTCATAGCAAGACACCTCATTCCTTTCTTGGAATATTTTAAACGAGTGACTGAAATAGCCCGTCTGTGGCCAAACTGCCCCTCTGGCAGTGCCCAGCAGCTGCCAGCACAGCACAGCACAGCAGCCACACACAGCCCTGGACAGATGTACAGCATGGGACTGGTCTGAAAGCATGACATATTTCTGAGCCCACAATCTCCAGCCCCATGGAGAGGGAATGGGAGGTTGTCACCTTGACCCATACTATCAGACACCTCCTGCCACTAACCCGGATGAAGAGAAGGCTTCAGCCCTGGCTGTGCTGGACCATGTACAGAGGTACCTGGGTAGCTGTGATGAGCATCCCACTGCCTCTCAGTTATGGGCCAGATGGGCTTTGAGCCAGGTCCTGTTCCCACACCAGCTGTCTGCGGAGATGAGTCCTCTCTAGGACAAAGGACAATGGGGCAGCAACTTTCACTGCCTGGTCCCATCCCCTAAACACCGTGTGAGCCATCTTCTAAACATACACCTAAAAATCTAAGTCTCTGATCCTCTACAGGACTTGGGTGCCCAAACACTATCCAGCTCCCAGGAGAGCATATAACCCGAATGCCAGAGTCAGGTCTCCCTGAGCCGTGGGGATGCAACTGCCCAGTGTGCTCAGTGACTGAGGCACTCTTGGTAACACACTCCTGTGCACTGCACACTTTCGCTTACCTTTTCGGCTCTGGATTCGGCTGGATTTTGGGCTCTTTCTTTTTTTTGAACTCCTTTTTGGAGTCCTTTTTTGTCTCCATTTCAGCGGCAGAGGCTTTTCCCCTCTCGCCGTCTGCACTTGGCTGTGACCCACCAAGTAGTTCTGCCATGAGTTGGCTTGGGGGAGTGATTAAAATGTGGGGGGCAAGCCGGCAGCAAAAGTGAAAGAAACAAGAAGAAAGCATGAAAAACCTCAAAATAAAACAAAAGGAACTTAAGCTGAAAGGAAACAACTGAAATCATATAACAATTGGCAAAGAAAGAACGAATGAGCAACGGAAAGTCAGAACTAAAAATGAAACTTAGGAAAATAAACTTGGTTTCCACGACAAGATGTATGAAATTAACTGCAAAACTGAAGCCATGCAATGTGAAACCTGGGCAATGCATGTCATAATTCAGGTTGGTATTTACCAGAGGGTACATGAAAACAATTATTTTATAACATTCCTTCCTTCGGCAGCATATTTAGGATACAAAATATCTCAAAGTATACAATATAAATTAACAAAGAAAGCAGAAAAAGAAGCTGCAATAGATGCTACAGCTGTCAACAAAATAAACGGGGCGGGGGGGGGAAAGCACAGCTCCAGTTCCTCTCATCAAAGGTTTGTCACATTTGAGAGAAAGGAACTGTCTTCTTCCGAAACTGAAATTGCTTTGTAACAGAGCAAGATAAAATTTTCAGTTATGTCTAAGTAATTTCTGAACTGAGGTCATGTGAACTTTAAATGAGACATGGGTACCCAAGGGCTTAAAGCCCTTCTGAGCACTAAAGTTTGATACTGCTGAAAATTTCCCTGCTACAACTTGTCAGATCCTCTTGCACAGCAATTAAATCAACACAGTGTATAATTTACTTCTATTTATTCAACCCATGACAGTCACAGGGACTGCAACCTTATCTTGTTCAGAACTGCATCTTAGCAGGTGCCTGGACAGGTAAGTTAAAAACCTTCATTTCTGGATCCTCTATGTGCATTTTTACTGCTTACATTAAACAAGTAATGAAACAAACAAACAAACCGACTATGCCACTATAAGTGCTGCTGCCAAACATCTACCGTGAAAACAAATTGGGGACTGTTGGGCATCTTTCAAGGGAACCTATATTTGACAAAGTCATCCCTTCTTGGCAGGGCACTGCTAGCCAAGAAGAATTCCTTACCTGTTGCCATGAACATGTGATGCACAAAAGGCAAAGCTGTAGTGAAGTAAGGTGGGGTCAATCATAGCTCCGTTTTCTGCGCGCTCTAGCAAATCTCTGAGGTAGCAGAGATGTCTGTGACAGCCTCTCACTCCATTACGTGCACAATACTCATCTAGCACAAAGACCTGGCCAGGACTAAACCAGCCCTGTTTAGAAATAAAGAGACTTGATTTTAAATATAAGTTATTAAATACAAAGGCTATCAGATTTGGAGGTGTAGTGGTCAACTTTTCTAATAAAAGAAATACAAATCTAAGGCTACATTAAGGAAAAAGGAGAGAGGTCACAAACAATACAGTCTGTACATCATCACTCAAACACAGCATATACTCAGTGCAACCATTAACAAAAACATATTATGCTACAATTAAAGGGAAATGTAATTTTAAATGCTGAAAAGTGAGGCCAGTTCATGTCAGCACCTTGCAAAAAAAAAAAAAAAAAAAAAAAAAACCAAAGGAAAAAAAGACGCCTTTAAGAGATGACAAAGGTTTGGTTCCTTAAACAGTGTGAAACAGTAGTCTCATTCTGAGGATGGGATTGTATATTTGGCCAGAAGCTGGAAGATTGATCTGGGGGAAAGAGGACAGATGATTACACTGAAAAATGACTTATCTTGCATCTGGCAGGTAGGAATGTCCTGCAGATGGAGAAATGCAGTTCTGTAGTATCAGTAAGGGACATTTCCCAATGTCTTTATTGTGTGCCCCTGGCGACACACCCTGACATGGCCCAGCTCCTTGGCACCAAAACAAGAGGAGGTCTGCTCAAGAGCAGGGTTCCTTTACACATCCAGGAACCTCAGACCATTTCTTTGTATCAGTCCTGAGGGGCTGGTGACACAAGGCTTGTGGTGCAATGTCCGGACTCCCAAGGAGGACGCCCTTCCCTGCAAGGGGATAGCTCTGGTGAAGGTCCCAGTACAGCCAGAGTGGAGTGTGTCTCTGCCTTTGGGAAAGGTGCTAACGAGAACAAGAATAATCCTGTAGATTGCTTTTCAAAATGCTGCAAAATTGTCAATATTTACATGGAAATTTGGGTGCTAAACAATTGCTAAGACGCAGCTCTGGAATGCATCAAGCTGCAAAATCTTTCATCATTTAATTGAAAAGTTCCTGCAGCGGGCGGGAGAGTAGTTGAGGCAGAGCACTGCCCCTATAGGCAACTTCTTTGCCACCCCATCTGTTACCCCAAATGCTACATCTTAGAAACAACACTGCTGTGAAAGATTAAAATATATTTTCTACCACTCAGATGACACCAAATCTTTTCTAGATGCCAAAATAGCTGCTTTGAAAAGAGTTGAAGAAATATCAATTAAGAGCTCAAAGACATAGAGAAGGATTTGCTCATCCTTATTGGGCCAACTCCAAAACAGATTGAGAAAAGAATTAAAATAATGAGGGGAAAATGATAGATATAGAGAGTAGCTACAGTGCTGGGATCACTAGAAGTGCACATTTCAAAATGAAGACACAGAACAATGCAGATGGGATGGCCCTCTGGAAGGCTATTTTTTGGGAGCAGTATATTCGCCTTCACCCCTTTTAATGGTATTTTTGTCTGCTTTTTGGTTGATGGTACTATGCTTGATTCTGGAGTTCTTTATGTTTCCTGTTTGTTACCTCCTTGGACCATCCCTTGTCTCTCTTTGCATAAGTCTTTCGTGATCAGGCATGGTAAAAACACGGAAATGCCGTGATTGCTCTGCTTTTGGATACAGGGGTAGAAGTGCAGCTGAAATTGTTATATTCACCTGGTACAAACAAAGAACTCATTTCTCCCTATGGGAGAAATCTTGGCTCTACTGACAGTGATGGGAAGGCTGGCACTGATTTCGCTGGAGTCAAGTATCAGAGTCGAGGCAAAGGAAGCAGAGGCTGAACCCAGTAATCTGGAACATCCCACACTGCTGCCCTGAATCAGGGTCTGGGATGTACTGGTTCTCAGAAGAACAGAAGGAATGGGGATAAACACCCAAAATCACTGCCACGGTGCAATGAGGGGAAGTGTGAGCAGAGCTCAGAGGTTCAGTGATGAGCCCCAGAACTCATGAGAGCACAGGCAACAGATCCAGAGCCCAGGAGGACCAGGAGGTCTTCCTTGGTACGGACTTGCTGCTGAACGATGATCCAATGGAGCAGTAAATGCTGCTCCCCGTAGCCCCAGAAAAAACCCCAAGGTATGATGAAAGGCAGTATTTAGACAGATCCCCAACATCTTCAGGCACATCCTGGCTCATGATGAAGATTTGCCTGGCCCAACCAGCAGACACCCAGCCAGTCTGGCAAATGCAGCTGACAGCGACGACACATGGGGTGTCTATCCCCAGCACAGATAGGGTGCAGCTCAACATGGCCTCACAGAATGTCTCCAATAACATGAGGAAACCTGGAGGGGACAATGGAGGAAGGACACAGAGAGGAAGCACAAGAAGCTCCACTGACTGTGTTCAACAAGCTGAACGGCTCTGATAAGGAGGCACATCCCAGAACCAGCAAGGAATGCCACGGGAGCTTTGGAGCTGGGAAAAGCAAGGCTTGGTTGGGGCTGGTGACACATAGGTCAGTTTTCAAAAGGCAAATGCAACTTTTGAGAAAAAACAGAGTTTTTGAGAGAAACTTCACATTTCAGAAGCTGAATTTTCCCATTTATCATAGGAAATCCAAGAGAATTTAATCTTGGTGGCCTGCTTCATGGATGTCTTACCCTGACTCCTTCACATCATCTTGGTTAGGCTGGGTACTCTGAAGACCTTTCCCTAGTACATGCTGTGCTGTATAATGCAAATTCCATGAATCCTGACACAGCATGGCCAATACAGCTCCAGCAGAGAGATGGCTGTGTGAGCTGGATGCTGGCAGTGGGTGAGGAAGTCTTGGGAAGGTTGGAGGGCAGTTTCAGAAACAACACACACATCCAAGTGAAAAGAATGAAGACCCATGCATGTGTGCGGTCTGTACTAAACTGGAACAGCTGAAAACTCTTCTCAAGAGTCCAGGAAATATTATCAATTTGTGGACAATGGGCAAGACCCCTCTGTAAACTCTGCAGAATCTGTTCTTCCCCCTCCCCAGCACAGAGCTCTCTGACAGTAAACATCACTTCTGCCACGACTAGGATGAGTCAGCCAGGCTGTTTGTTTTCCTAGGGATGCCTGGCTCAGCCTTCAACTGGGCTCACAATACTGTTATTTAACCTGGTTCCACAGAAAGGAGGCAATGCTGAGTTATCCTCTGTGCCAGGGTAAGTCTTCTCTGGCACCTCCATGTCCATGTTTGAAAACAACAAGAGGTGTGACGAGGCAAAACTCTGTGGGACCTTGCATGGAATGTCCTGTAGGGAATAAGAATTGCCCAGTGGCACACAATGGACAGAGCAGGCTTACCATGGGCTCACAGCTTCTCCAGCCAACTCAGCACAGTGCTACCACCAACATCCCAAAGACACAGCAAGAATAGTGGGAGCTCTTTGCAGTTTTTGAGGGCATACCATAATCAGGACAAAACCATGGTAAAGTAAATAAGCACGTGAAACCAAGCATAGGTGAACACAGGCCATTATTCTGTTTCTTCCAACACTGAAATGGGTGATTTGAAAGAAGATGGTTAATTGGTGATGCTCCACTCCGAAGAGGATGAGTCTTGGTGCTGAGGGGAGCTCCACTGCTCTGGTAGCTTCTAGCAAGGGCCTAAACATCTCCATAACAAGCAGAAGGGCAGCTGGTGGGTTTCTTGAAGAAAAACATTGTTAATCATTTTCAGTGATGACCTCACACCTCTCCATGAGTTTAATTCAATGGCCACAGCTCTCTCACCAGGCCCAAGACTGCACAGAGACAAACCAGCAGCAAGCCAACCTCTCAGACATGCATGGATGGGGATGGTCTTCCTAGGGTCAGCCATGCGTGGAGAGCAGAAGCTGCATGCCAAAGTCACTGGCTGCCAGAGCAAGGACCTTGATGGAACCAGTGAGGAACCTGCTGCAGGTCTGACAATGCTCCCACCAAGCCTACTTGTATCACTTGGCTATCTGCAGCTAAAGTGCAGCCTTCCCCCACCCCATTCTTACCTTAGGGGATGTCCACAACCGTTCCTCCTAGCCCTGCCTCTCCTCAGGTAGGTGACGACTCACTATAGCTAGTGGCATTTACTGGATCTCAGTCCTTCAGAGGAGATTGGCCCTTGTGTGTGGTGCAAAGAGCAGGGCAGTGAGAGGAGCACCATGGTGGAGAGGGACATGAAGGGCAGGATTTGAGACCGACAGCCTCCTTGCCAACTGCTCAGCTGTGTTTCCAGACTGCTGCTTTTAACAGCAAGACACTTGAGAGCTCCAGGGACTGCTGGCAAAGGCTCTTGGCACGGTGTGGTCTTTCTGATGAAGGAGCTCACCATGACACCCCAGTGTGCCACCCTGTGCAACAGTCCCATGCCATGTCCTCTGTTTCAAGATGCTCTAGGATGGATTTATCCTGCTGTTTTCTCAAAAACTAAGAGCCTCTTCATCCTCCTTATTGAAACTGCTAAAAATTACTTGCTCAGGTAGCATTGTTATTGGTTATTTGTTTTTTAAGCCCTTATGGTACATAAGAGCCCCGAAGCACTGCACCCCAGCCAAAGGCTACAAGCTGTCCTGGAGCATCTCAGTGCCACTGTCCTACAGTGGGCAAAGAGCTGCAACTGCTGCTCATGGGAGTACTCCGGGTGGGCATGCAACTATGTGAGCATGGACAGACTGCAGTAGCACCGCAGTTATCCACACAGTCCCATCTGTTACCTGCTTAGGACCCCTGCTCATAAAGAGACACAAAGCTGGGCCACAGTTATTCCTGGTGGGACTCCATTGACATGGGAGGTGGTACCAGACAGTCATCTTTTCCCTGTTCTTTCATCCAGAAGACTCTGGAAGGCAGTGCAGGAGGCTGCAAAACACTGCTCACACTCCCACACTGGAGTTTTTCTTTGCAGGAAGAAACATTTTAAACATTGCAAACAGAAATGATAAACACAGTGAAACTGGAGAACAGCAGTCAGTTCACTGCAGGCAGCCTCTCAAAAGAAAATACCTCTGGGCCAAATTCAAACCTGGTGTAAACGAAGCCAATCTTCCAGCAACAGGGGGATTAGCCCCCACTTGCACTAGGTTTGACTTTGCTGCTTGATGTTTATATCACTAGAGACCAAAGAATATACTTGCCAGACAAGAATAGGAATCATTAAGTCTGTGGTCCAAAGTGAGGCGCTGAACCATCTCAAAGAGTGAAGCGTGGTCAAAGTTACAGGGATTGGAAGAGATAAATTCATCCATGCCATGCTTTTGAGCTCTATCTGCATCTGTTCATTTATACATATAGAGAAAGACACCATTTAGAGAGATATAAGACATTTTAGTTGACAAATACAACAGAAAAAAATATACAGTATGATGCATGAAAGCCAAGTATCTCCTCTTCCCTCCATTGCCATTAAGTTTTTGCTTTGCAGGCTGTACAGTACACTTCACCTCCCATTGTCAACTTGCATCAGTTATGGACTATATTATTGCATTTAGGCAAAAGATTTTAGAATTAACATCTTGTCAACTGCTCATTATAGTGCATTCATTCTGTACTTAAAACCAGAACACAAACGCAAGAATTCGCTCTGCATCTTACAATAGACTACGAGTTAACAGAATTTTTGGCTCACATAAGTAAATTAGCTCCTATTTAGATAGTTGTGGTTAATTGTAATAGATTCTGCCATTCTAATGAAGTTACAGCTTTTTTTCTCTACATTTACTAGCTTTTCTAGGTATCACATCAGTTACACTGTTCTTTCTCCAAATGCCAATGTTTGTCTTCCCCACGGCAATTTTATTTCCTAACAGCAACTTTAAATGCTACCTCACTGAAATATAAAGATGCTCTTTTAAGCATTGCTAAGAAGTTAAATTGATATGTAGTTTGTTGTCACAGAGGCAGTAACCCAACAGTGCGCCAGAGCTGCCAGTCATCCCAATGGAGAGACTGAATTTCCTCTGCCGAGATTACGAGCTGCCATTTTTGGGTGAATTAACAGCCTCAACGTATTCACACTTCTCTGCTTTGGGTGACGTTTATGGGCACTAACTCCTAGGGGCTAATTAATTAATCTCAACATGGTTAACTAAAAATACACCAAATTCAGCAGTTGAAATGAAGCTGCCGAGCCAGCCTGGGTGCGGCCAGCCAGGACCCCACTGGGAGCAGGTTTTGTTCTAGCAGCGGCTGGGGAATTAAAGGACACCTTTCACTAGGTTTTGTCTGTGCTCAGCTTCCTACTATATGGGTTCTTGCCAAATCCTCGACAAAGAAAATAGGATTTAAATCCTTCCCCTGTTTATAGCCTCCTAGGGGAACTGAGTGGCCTTGAAACAATGTGGCTGAACAAAAATGCAGTTTTCCACACTAGGAGTATATGGTAACTGTATCTGTTTTAAAACAAAATCCCTCTTTTCCAGAAAAAAAACCCAAAAATCCTTAATTAAAAAGATAAAAAAGTTTTAAATGAGAGTGAAAATGTTCTTTTATATATGTTTTTCTATTCAATATTTAGCTGTGAAGTATGGCATGTCTTTCCAAATACCTCATTTGTGTCAGTGCTCTCACATAGTAATGATCATTGCTAGCAATCTTTAAATTTTCTGTATAGTCTGTCGTTATCTATATACAAACTGTACAAATAACATCACCCACTGGAAAGAAATCAGACAAATTAAAACCTGTAACATTTCAATTAGCTGCTAGCACTACTTAATTCAGCTGTAGCTGGCAACTTTCCTCACTATAACCCCGCTGAATAAACACTGATGTTTTTCCCACAGAGGGTTAATTTTTGAGGGTCTGATCCCCTGTTTCACTTTCTGCGCTGGGTCCTGCTGCCCCCCTACCTCTGCCTCCCTTCCAGGACCCATATTCCCCCCTCTGCCGGCAGCTCAGTGCATTCAGCACCAGGACAGAAGAAGCTGCTGATGGTGCTGAGTGAGGTGGCAGCACACGGGCTGGCTCGCGGAATGGGAACAACCTCCCTGGGGAGTGCATCACCTCCATGGCACCTCCTCAGCATCCCTGGGCATGGGATGTGAAGTCCACCCAGCCCTGAGGCCTGCAGCACGGACTGACTCCTGTCTGTTTTGACAGCTTTCTGCCCCATTGTCCCTGTCCCTTTGGGCCAAGATGAATTTGATTGCATTCACTCCCAAAGAGTTCGGCTGTACTGTTTTCATTCCATCCCCAGTGCCCGGAAAATATTTCAACAGCTATTATCAGACTATTTTTAATGGCTTGCTGCTCTGCCCGGCTCCTCAGAGTTGACTGCAAGCTGACAAATTGGCTGGAGGCCTTCATTTGCCAGCTTTGCTCAGAGATTTTATTACTTTTCAATTAGGAGCCCTGATACACTGTCAATCCTCCTGCTCAGCCAACGAGGCTCTGAGAGCTGAGTAAATCAGCTGGAAATGTGAAGAGTCCTCTAGCCCTTTAGCTGGTGAACCTTTTTGAGCATATGTGCTAGAAAGAATCTTTGAAATTAGTATTTTTTATTCCAGACTTATAAGCTCTTCCTCACATTACGTTCTCTGAGCAAGGTGGGCACAGAGCAGACCTTTTGCTAGTGGGAACTGACTGAAGCACCGTTGGCTTCCACATAGCTGAGGGTCTGGCTGGGCTTTTAACAATCTCCCTGCCCAAGGCAGAGGCACAGACAGTTCCCTGCCAAGCATGAGAACAGACACAGTGATTAAATGTCCTTCACAACTGTCCACAATCAGGGGCTATTTTACTTTCATGACTTTGAAGCCACGTCTTCCATTGGGTGCCTGCTCAAAAGCCCATTTGCCCCAAATCTCTCCTCCTCAGAACAACCACATGAAGAGACAATCAGACATAGCACTGGGTGAGCTCAAGTGACCAGAAAACCATGATGCACATGACTTCTGCTCAGTCAGTGATTTAAAATGTAGATTTCTGCCGTGGGAAGGAGGATGAGCAGCTGCAGCTCTCCCTGTATAGCCCAGCACCACAGCTCTCACATGGCCAAACCATTTTGCCCCAGCAGAGATGAAGGGCCAGGTGGGTGCACATCACCCACCTGGGGGATATAGCTGTTGTGATGTGACCTGGAGATGTCTGTGGAGAATGGTAATACAAATGTGTATTTCTTTTAAATAGAATATCAGCTCTGGGATAGATGCTTCTTTGGGCGAAAATTCTTAAAAATAATACAGAGCAGGTTAAAGAAGTCAATTCTATAATAAACTCACCTTCCCTTAATTATTCTAAATAAACACCCCATGCACCTTGCAATTTGTTTTTGCACTTTGATTTTTCCAGTGGACTCACTTTTAAAAATGAAATTCATAAATCAAATTATACCAAAAACATTAAACTTCATAGGCAACACAAAAAGAGAAAAACAAATCTAAATATATTATTACTCTGCTTCAGACAAATATCTGCAATTTAAAATAATGCCAACATCTGCATATGAAATAAATTCTATTTAGAATCCACCTTCTTTCAAAATGGCCTATACAGTTTGATTTTAAACAAAGCACAAAATGAGAATGGCTAATATTCACACCCAAACTGTACAGCCAATTTTTAAGTACTTTAAATTAATTGTTTCAGTCAAATACAGCTGCTTTTTTGACCCTGCTCTGTTATTCTAGCTAAAAAGGAAGGAGAAACCAAAGAAAGAAAGTTGTATGATGCTCCAGTAATTTGCAATCCCTTCCCAAGGTGCCGTGCCAAGCTCACTGGTGTTTCTTTGTTTGGGGCCCCAGCTGAAATGCTGCTGCAGGCCCACAAAAGTTATCTTACATATTTAGACAAGCTGCACACAAGTGCAGTTGAAAGGTGTTTGATGGTGGTCTCAGAGGGAGGCAGCCAGTGGAGGGACATGGCCAGCACAGGCTCCACAAACCTTTCTTCTGCAAAACTGCAGACTCTGGCCTTTTATATCACACTTGGTCCCCTACATTACTGCCTTTTAAAAATCCTGCCGGGTTTAATTTGTCCGTTTTTATACAGCTTGCATTTTGTGCTGACTCCATTAACTGGACCCCTGTCACACATGCCCTCCCTACACGTGTTTGAAATGAGAGTCTTAAAAATCTGCCAGTGTCAGGAACACAAAGATTTCAACAATAACGAGAATCATGCAATCCAGAGGACTGTCCCACTGTTTGGTTCTCTGACGGCTGTATTTATCTTTATCTATCTGTTATTTAGAAAAGAAGAGACAAACCAGTCAAAGCTCTCATTCTGTTTTTTTCCTTAAATGTATTTCCCTGCTCTCTGCACTTCTTTTGCTCCAGCAATAATCTTGGCAGATTTTGCTCTGAGAGCAGTGAAGTTAATAGTGGGGGACAAGCTCCATAAAAGAATTCTTGTTATAAAAGGCTTTAGGTAGCCATTTTATTGTAAGAATTTCTTACTCTAGGTTTTGTTTTTTTGTTTTTTTTTCATTAATGAGTGACTTTGATTTAGTACCAAAGGCAATTGAAAAGTTAGTAAATTTTACAACACATTTCCCTATTGAAAAAACAATAAAAATCCACCAAACAAACAAAACCCCAAACAACTGTAAATTAAAAGGTGACTTTGTATCTTACTCATCTGGAAAATGTGTGCTTGTCATATCTGCTTGACATTACAAGAATGAAGATGTGGTTTGGACAGTAACAAACAATGACACTAGTCAACCTCATCAGGAGACATGAAATAAAGGAATGACAATGATTGATGGCAGCTATTCATTTACAGATATTTCTAGAAAAGTCTTCGATGGCCTGGCCGGGCAAAGCGGGAGAACTTTTCCAGCCTAACCAGCAATGCACCGCAGTGGGTGACTCACAGAGTGCCCACTACAACCCACTGCCTGCCCCAAGGGGCAGCGGGGTCCCCTCCTGCTCACAGACACATTTGGGCTGTGACTTGTTAAAGAAATACCCAGGGAAGTGCCTGAAAGCCTCATTTGGTTTGCCTCTGTGGAGCAGGAGACTTCACTAGAAAGTGCCAGAAACACTAAATCCCTGTACCTGGATTAAAATGCCAAGTGGATTGTGAGTGAGCTGCTGGCAGTGCTAGCTGGTGAGTTACCATGTCCCCTCCTCACTGTGCACTGTGGCATTGCACCTCTGAGTGTGTGTGCTCAGGAGTCTGAAAACCTCCTCCCCAAACCTTCTCCCCATGCAGAGCTGTGGCCACTGCAGGAGCCTCAATTCACCTCTCAGCTGCAAAGCCAAGAGCTCTTTCTTCTACCCTTCATATTAGTGCATGCTAGAAGATAGTTTTAAATTTGATGGGCTGTTTGTTCCTGTGGCTTATGGCTTTTCCCCTGCTTCAAACAAATTCTTTTCTGCTTCAGTTAGAATTTTAATAAATTATTATGAATGCTCCTGTAAATCACCAGACACACCAGGCACTGAATTGAAATCTAAGTTATCTAGGATTGGTAGTTAGATGAATAAGAATTTGTATGCACTTACATAATTCCTTGTGTCAAGTTAAAAACACAGTTTTAGAACAGCTATTTATAATATAAAACATTGTTTCACAGCATTTTTGTAACTATTTAAAAATATTTTGAATTGGATGGCTGCAGAAACCTGTGAATATGCATTTCATAAGTTAGAGCTCCAGGCTTCTTAAAGCACGTAGAAGAGATTTACAGGCTAGTTTTAAATTCATGCAAGTTATGTGAGACTGATTTAACTTTTAATTCTGCATTCCTGCAATGAAGCATCTGCAAGTTGACAATACAGAAGACACAGCAGCATTCTCATGATATCTCTAACTATCTAAAAAAAGTAAAGCAATTAAAGCACAAAACTAATAATCTAATAAGATAGCAATGCATTGTGGTGCAAATACATGTAATGTTGCCAAACCCAGGCTCATTCATTCATTCATTCATTCATTCATACATTCATTCATTCATTCATTCACTCTTTCTTTCTTTCTTTCAAAGTGGCAAAAATCTGTATTTCATTCAAATTAAGCTTTTGTGGGTTTGGTTGGTTTTGTTTTGTTTTGGTGTTTGTTTTTTTTTTTTTTTTTGTGGTAAAGTCTGATAAGAATTCTCTTTGGAAATCCAAACATGTAGAAAACAAAATAAAGAAAGAAAAAAGAAAGTGTCTGCTGAGAAGGAATTCTGCCTGCTGCCCAGGGGGATATTTGTACACACACACACACACATACACATAGGAAAAAAGAAGAAAAATAAATAAAAGGAGGAGGAAGGAAAAAAGGAGTCTTGTTTGATGGCCAAGAGGGATGACACCACCTGTTCCTTCTCATAATTGCATTCAGATAGTCCAGATACATATTTGCCAGCTCTCATGACCCACTGATGCTGTTCCCTCCTAAGGAAAAAGCAGGCACTCACCAGATATTACAGAAGATTTTAACATCAATATAGGATTTGTACTGGGTGTGTTTAGGACTGATCAAACTAAGGAGAAGCTCTCTTACAGCACAAATCTGGGCTTTTATCTTGTGCAAAGTAGGTATACCAGTGGGAAAAAGTAAAATAGCAATTCCCTTGGCTCATTCTTTGACTAGCATGGCTTTGATTGGTGACTGAGATCCATGCTAAAACAATAATTTATGATAATTTTGGAGAACAGCAGCACCCCTCCATGACAAATGCATTTAAGTCAGAGCAGGCTAGCATCTCCAAATACAGGGTGACCCAGAGAGCTGCCACTTGCTGCTAGAATCATTCCCTACGAAGTTAACAGGAGAGGGAACTATCAAACCTCGATGATTCAGGGCTCTTTTCACTGGTCATGTGGGGAGGGGTTTCTGGGGGTCTCCTCTGGAGTCCTGCACCTTCTCTAGGTCTCTTGGGGTCTCCTGCCCTACCATTCTATGCTTTGAAGTGTCCATGGTTAGCCCTGCACTCTGGTGCACTGCACCAAGCTGATCATCGGCACGGAGAGAAAGGATATTGTCAGAGTGCAAAATGATCTGTTTTCAGGCAGGAAGCAGTCAACTAGATGTAAATTCCATGAAACAAAAGAAGGTATTATTTACAGTTTTATTGTGATGTTAATTAATATTTACATCTTGGAATGAAAAATAGAAATGTTAATGATTGGCTTTACTAAGAGGATCACTTGATGCCAATGTGAAAGCCAGGGAGAGAAGGCAATTATGCAAACATCACATGCATCCCAATTTCAGTATGGAAACTTACATTTCAAATCTCAATTCAGGAAAATAACATGGAAAGTTTGTACTACAAAATCTAAACATGAGAAAGATTTAAGAGAAAAAAAAAAAAGCACATTGCATATGTCAGATAATCTAGTCTGATTATCTGAGCTGTGCTAGCTACAGGGAAGCACTTACCCTTGAGTCCAGCTAGAAGTTAGCAGGGTAAGAAGGAACAAACCAGAATAACATAAAGACTAGCAACAAGGCTCAGGAAAGCAGACAGGAGCCCTAACCTAGCAGCTAAATATTTGGGTTCAAGCAAAGAATGAAAAAGAACTTTAAAGAAAATCGAACCAACCAAAAAGAAAACCACTTACAGCTAAAAATTTCTCAAGCAGCTCAATAAACCTTGCTACTTATCATGGGGGAACAAATCATCACAAATTCTCAAAACAACCAACTCATTGTATATGGTGTGATTAACGGTTATTAAATATAAACAGACATTAAAAACTACATATAACCACAAATGATACGTAAAACAAGTACAGACCAATCTTTCACTTTAAAAAAAAGGGCTTCAAGAAAAAAAAAACAATGTTGAGCACATTTGGGAATTTTCTTCAATATATCACTAACACAGAACAAAGATTGGTGCTTTCAGACAAGTGACCACTTTTATGAAGCTTAAATATTGCCAAAAGGTGTAATATGTATTGGCAGCATTATGGACTATAAAACTGTGAAGGATTTCAACACTAAATAAGAACCGTTTGGGGTTTTTTCTTTTATAATGCGAACACTGGAGAAAAGCACAGCTTTACATAAATGGAGTTTTCTTTGAAATTGCAGCAAAACAAAAAAAGCAAAACTTTTCACTCCAACAGGTATTGTTCACCCACATAAAAGGAATTGTAAGTTATACAAAAATTAATGAATAGCAGGATCTATTTTTTCCAGTACTTAAATTGCAAATAAAATAAACTCCACCCTGGTTTGGAGCTGTCTGTTTACTTCAAAGTAAAGTGCTGCGTTTGAACTACGGATGAGAATTTGAGCGCTGCTCAAACTTTATATTTACTAAGTCAAAAGATGTGGGAACCAAATGCAATTCACTATTTCTCCCAAGTTTCCCAAACAGCAAGATATCTGCTTCCCAATTTTCTGTGCAACAGACAGCTCCATGCCAGGCATGGAGGGCTGGATTTTCTGTGTGTGTGCATGCATGCACATGAGGCATCTCGGACTGCTACGACACAGAAGCTCTAACAACAGCTACTCGTCAAATGGCTTAAAATTTACTTCTTTGCACATCCTCATTCACCATAGCCTCTAATAAGCACAAAAAAAAGAGACAGGTATAAAGATAAATGTACAAGAATAAAATGTCTCACAGAAGTCCTTACCTTTCTGCAGGCAAAAAAAAAAATCCCCAAACCCCCAAACCAAAACACTCAAGCACCAAAAAAAAAAAAAAAAAAAAAGCCAGTAACAAACCTAGACCCTTTTAAAAATGCAATACTTGGTATGTTTGGATTTCAAGACTGAAGGAGCTGAGATATGTATTTGTGCATTTAAGACGCCCCATGTGTGGCATGCATGACTCACTGCTGCTTCAGATCATTTAACTGCTGTGCCCCATGACTTTTGCAATGAGCACTGTCACATATAGATGTTGAAATATGAAAAATGAGCAGCCTTTCCTGTTGAGATTAAGGTGTATTATGGCATGTTGCCCTCCTCCTCTTGTAGGATGTGCACAAAGACCTGTCAGAGGGATCTAGAGCCAAAGGGGGAGGAGGAAGGAAAACCAAGGACAAAACACACCAGCCCAGAAGATGCTCAAGTAGTAAGCCATCACAATGATGGACTGATGAGCCAACTAGTTTCTCTCTTCCAGGCTTTGGCACAACATATCCAAAGGGTTTCCTAGTGCTTGTAGCAAAAACGGGAGCCTGATGCTGCGCAACTTACAGAAAAATATATTGTGGATGGAAAGAGGGTAGTGGTGTTATAAAAAGCAAAATGATCCAGATTTGGAGCTGGTATTGGCATGAGAACAAATGAAAGAAACAGAGGTCAGATCCTGACTCCCCCAAATGCCCTGGAGGACCCAGAGGGTGAAATCTTGGCTGTTTTCACCAGAAGCAAGGATGAAGGAGCCCTGCCTCATGGCAAGTGAGTAAAACGCAAAAACGAGGTCAAGCCTGTGGCATCTCTCTAGCTCTGAGCATAGTCAGGCTGATCGAGTCTGCAGGACCACAAGCACAGGGCTCTGATGGATGTGCTGGGCTGTGTAGATGCAGAATTGACTCCTGGGCTCAGTTACTGACTTCCTTGATCCCTGGCAAGGATTAGGACAAGCCAGCTGCCCCTTCTCCACCCCAGATACCCTAAGCAGACAGGTTCAGCTCACCCACACACAGTGCTTGGCTGTGCAAGGAAATAATACATCCAAGTGTTCACTGCCCTGGGCAATCCCTTTTCCTCCTCAAAATCCTGGCAGATTTTGTAACAGCTGCTATGATGCGTCTTAGAAAGCAACACTTCATCTGACCTTTCATATTGGTCTGGTGAAGTGAAAACTGTAAATATCAGGAATTTACTCAGCAGAAAAATTCTCCAAGCTTGATGTCTGCAGGGATAGGTGAAGACTGGAGGGAAAGGTGTTTCCTCAGTTTGATGTTCTCTGCTCTCATTCTACTCTGCTGCGATGAGCAGGAGTGCATCCTCTGTGCACCAACCCCATAACTAAGAGCACCCTTCAGCATCACTTGTTAGGAGAGGGAGCAACAAGCAGAATCCCTCTGTTGCTCCCCCTTGCTGTGCTTTGAAGGCTTTTAGTTTGTGAAAAAGTAGCAGTAGAAGGATCTGTGCCTGCTATTTCCAAGAACTCTCTGATTAAACATTCTTGGCAGAGGGACATAAATCCCTGGGAATGCTCTTAGGTCAGCATGACTCAGCTAGGCCCCTAGGCTTATCACAGCCATTAAATGTCCCACTTACAAGAGGCCAATTCCCACCTCCCATTTTGGCTTTCTGAGAGGTGTCCTTCCTTCCCAACACCAGTTCTTTACACCTTGCACTCCCAAAGTCAGTGACTGCAATGAAGAGGATGAGAATCATTGAAATGAAAACAGTGACTATAGGTTACCACACTGCATCACACTACATTTCACTTGCAGTAGCAGCAAGGCAGAAGGGAGGCCAAAACACAGAAGGGAGGCAGGCATGTGGAAGATACAAAAAAAAAAAAAAGCAGGAAGCAGAGGTTTTCTGCTGTAACACTGGTCATACAGTTGTATGTCTTGTACTGTTATTTTCTATAAATACTGACATGAAGAAGTTAAACAAATATAAAATATGGTCAAATGATATTGATAAGGAAAGGGCAGATATTCTGAGCTCCTTACAACAATATACTCCATAACTGCTTTACAGAAACCATTAAAAAAAGTTAAAATCTGATTTAATCAGAATAATTCTTTAGTATTTAACACTTTTCTTTATTTTACTTATATTCAATGATAAACGAATTCTTAAATTTTGCCAAAACTAGCAAGAACTGGTGTATGTTACATAACAAAGGGGCTGCAGATGATTGAGACCTTCAAGAAAAATGAGTGAAGAGGCATTTGTGTAGTTTATAATCAAATTACATTTGCAAGACAAATGAAATTGCTCTAAATTTCAAATGAAGCAAAGTGGGTATAACTGCATAGGACATGCAGCATAGCTATGACTTAAAAGATGATTGCTTTAAATTCACATCTAACTGGCCTGCAAAGCAACCTGTTAAAAATACCATATGTTTTCCTACAGTTGAATATTCAACAGGAGACCTCTTTTTGTGTGTGCATTTCATACTTGTAAGATTTGCACCTGTAGTTTTGAGCACGTGATGCATTTGATAGACAGCTAATGGTGCTAATGAATCACTCTGATCTGGGTGTGCAATTTATTGTGTGGGGGTAAAACATGGAAAGTCTCAGGCTCTCAGATCCCAGTCTCTCTCCTCCATCAAGTATTGCACTTTAAAATACCCATTGATAAGTTTCCCAAGGAATTTTGTTTCTTGGGTTTGGTTGTGTCAAACACACAGGTTAACTGCTTCCAGATCTACTGATGTAAAAAAAAGCTTTGTGATAATGAAAAAGCATTTTGTTTTGAAATCAGCAACATGTGTGCGAATATTGATTCACATCAGTGCATAAAATCTTCCCATCACAGACTTTGGCTGTCTAGGAGAACTTATTTACTTACAAAATTGAGAGATTGGGGCGTCTATTTGGGGTACATTTCCTCCTTTAGCATTTAGCTTTTGCACTTGGGTAGGTGGTACAGGTTTGTGAGACTGGCCAGTGGCTCGGTACATGGCTTGGACCCACAGGATACGGTCTTGCTCATCATCACTTGCAAAAATCACCGTGTCTCCTTCCTTCACAGCATTGAAGAATGTTCTGCCACCATCCAAACCTGGCAGGAAAGGAAGTGACAATGCAGTTGCACAGACTTTGAGGCCAGTGAGATTTCCCCCGGCTTCCCACCCCACCACCACTCCGATGTCTCTTCACCCAGTCCCATGCTGCTCTCAGCTCTCTCCCCTGCACCTAACTCACCTGCAAGACAGCTCATAGGTTCCCAGCTAGCATCCTACAGCCCAGTTATTAAAACATGCCCCAACACACTCGGATTAATTGCTTCTCTCACCTATAGCTCCATCTGTGCAAGTCCCATGTGAGTTGCCCCACTGGAGCCCAATTAAACATAGGTTTTGAGTGGGAGGTTCCCCATTAGACTGAAAGCATCAGTGCTCACACTGTGGAAAAAGGTCCTTGGGTGATATCTTTATTTCTGTCTTTGCCCTGATTTGGCACCCATCTTCCCATCTATCTGATAGAAGAGTTAAACTGGAATAATGGTCTTGACAACCAACCTACTGTATCTCTTCTCATCTCCTCTGGGGATACCATTACCCAGGGCATGGTGAGGATCACCATGCTCAGCATTTTGCCCCATTGAAATAAAAGAAAAATGGTGCTCCTCCACTTGAAGAAGGGTCTTGCCACCAACAGGTACCTCCAGCTGCCAGGGGCTTTCTGTCCCTGCCCCTTCCATGCACTGACATCCATGAGAGGGAACAGGGTAGGAAAAAGTGTTAGCTTGGTCCCATTAATATTTTCTACAATAAAGACAAGCATAGCTGCTAGCCTTTTATTTAGGGAATATAATCGGAAGGCACAGGTTGGAATCATTACTCAATTTGAGAATTCAGCTCACAATTGAATTTCATTGGGATTTAAGTGTCTAATTCACTTGGGCTCCCCAGAAGAGATGAGTCTTTCCCTCCTCTGGTGCAACTCCTAGTTCAGTTCCTTAGGTCTATTTATAGCAAAGTCATGCATAGCTAATGATCAGTATAAACATAAACATATTTAGAATAATGCTGATCACAGTTCAGCTGCAGGCAGGGAGAGGGAGAGAGGACTCCCTTTGGGAGTGGCGAGTGCAGCACCCACAGGAGCTGCCAGCCCCATACCTGGCTGAGGGTCAGTGTAGTCCACTGTGTATCCGTCGAGCTGCAGCAGCTCTTGAGGTTCAGCTTTTTTCTCTCGGTAGCTGCACATAGCAAATGTATATTGACTAACCTGAAGAAAATCATAAAGCTAAGATGGTACCGCGTGACCACACAAGGCAATCCAAAGCGCTTACAAACGCCACACGCTGACGGTGTGTTTGCAGGGACCAGGGGTGCTGGGGTAATTTGGATGTCCATTAGAGACAGACTAAACTTTTTACCAGGCTTTTACAAAGCCCTCTCTTAGCTCACCCAGCTGCAACACGCATCTAATTCTCCACATCAGTACATACAGTGGTTTAATTTCCTCCAAAAGAGGAAGCTTCACGGCTTAAAACTCTCTATCATTCATCCCCAGACAAGTGCAAGAGTGACACTCTGTCACAAACAATGTGAGCTAAATTGCTAGGTGCCAGTCATATTAAAGCAATCTTAAGATCCCACTGATCTCAGCAGTTGTTGTCATCAGTGCTGTAAATGGCAGCTCTCACTCCTCTGAGGTACCATCTGCATGACACGACATATTCAATGTCAAGCTCTTGACGGAAGCCGACTCAGCTGCGGGGGCTCTGTCAGGCTCCCAAATCGCCTTTAGGAGCCCATCAGGCCGCATCAAAGCCCTGCACGTACTCAGTGTGCTGCGATCTAGATGGTCGGAAAGAAGCTCATCAGGGAGGAGAGGAGAGGATTCTCCATGCCTCAGGCTAGGAACTCACAGGGAAATTTACTGTCAAATGTTTTCAAATGACTTTGTTAAGGTTGTGTCACATCCTGGATGCCTGACGTAATTTTATTTGTCTGGACATTTTCTTGACCTCTGGAGGAAACTTTAAAACTCTGGTGGGTGGCAATGAATCATGCTTGTCATTTTTTGAAAGTTGAGAGAGATCCTGAAACAGGGGAGCATGGCTGGGCTGGGGATTTTGCCTTCAAACTCCAGCCAAATCACTCAGCTACAGAGACACACACAGGACTTATTTTGGTGGCATCTCTCACTAATAAAATGCAATTTATTGAAGTCGGAGGACCCGTCTATTGGCAGAGCATCTCCCAGACGCCACTCGGTTTATTGCTGCCCTCTATGGGCTTCTGCTCGCTGCCAGCCTGCTCCAGCAGCCCTGCCTGTACCAAGCTTTTCTCCAGGAACAGTTCCAAAAGCCACCTAAGAATAAACCCTATCATTAACACATTTGTGGGAGTAAGACTAAAAGCAATGCTTTAAGCATCTTGCACCCTCCTTAAAACCACCAGCACTGACAAAAGATTGACAAGTAGCAGACCAATAGCAGGAGCACACCAGTGCATATTCCCTGCTCTGAACTTTGCATGCTTACCATTGTACAGGGAATACAAAAACTAAAAAGAATAACACGAAGAAATCTAAAAATAAAAATCTAAAACCCAGTGCCCCGCAGCACAACATTCAGACTCCTGTGGTGTTTATTCAGTTGTACTTGCAGTAAGTTGCTGCCATCTCCTGGAGAAACTCTGGAATGTGCTTTATTTATGGCAAAATCCTAGAGATCTCATCTAAACAGTAAGGATTTGATTTCTCTGCGTTAGACAGCCTGAACTTCAGGAACTGCATGATAAATCCAATTCCTGAAGTCAGCTAGCTAACCTGTGCTGACATTTATTGAAAACCTTAATACAACTAATGCTTTTTTGCTTCTCCTATATGGTACACAGCAACAGGTATATTCATTCAGTAGTTCAGCTGTTGTTCTCTGACCCTGAACATGAGGTCTGAATTTTGGGCTCTTCTTCATATACAAGTAATTCCACTCCTCTTTGGACCCAGAAAATATTCTTCTGTCCTATCAATAAGACAACCATAGCAACACAGTGGCAACATACAGAAAAAGGCATTTCAGAGCTTGTACTTCTCATGTTAAAGGTTTTAAAAGACAGGTGTAGACAGTAGGCTCTGGTGGAGCCATCCTGGGATAAAGGCAAAGCAAACTGGTCTCTCCTGTTAGGATGCACAGGATTTCCCTGAAAAAAAGCTGCTCTACACTGCTATCAGAAGAGACCTTTAAGAGAAACCAACAGGTGGGTCTATAACACGCAGTGAGCCAAGGCTCATCCAGGTTCACATCTTACTTCTTCGCTACTTACACAACTCAAAGGAGAAGCCCAAGCTCAGGAATGCCACAAAGCTTGCTGGCAGGAGCAAGCAAGTATCAGGTTGGAGAGAGGACAAAGCTATTGATGGACTCTGGAAGAGGTGCCAACTCTGCCATGCAGAGTGCCTGCACCTAAATAACTCAAGCTCCTGACTTCAAAGACTGGCAAAGCAGCCTGCGTGCCCTATCCTGCTGCCTAGAGCATTTACTGCTTGGGGTCAAAGAGAAGCTGGTGCCATGGCTACCAGTCCAATGTGGCTCCTTTCATTTACAAGCAGTGGTAAAGCCAAGCCCAAGAAAATGAGATTCTAGAAAGCTCAGTATGTCACAGTTGTGCTTTGCTGCTGAGCAGCACTGTAGGGTCAAGAGGAGATTGCATTTGCCTTTCATCAGTCCTCTAAAATACTGTGCTTTACAGAGCCTGCTTTCTGTAAAGCTCAGAAGTGGCCAGACAAGTGAAACAGTTAATAGCAGAAATTAATCTTATAGCCTGCTGAGTTCACACTGAACCATAGCTGAGTATGAGAGTGAGCGAGCAGATGGGATGGGCAATATGAATGGTTTGAGTAATTGGAAAAAACACAGATACAGAGAGGAAACTGGAGGAAGACAGAGGAGAAATCTCTGCCCAGTGAGGGACAAACTCTCAAAGCAGCTGGGATTTCATCCAGGGACTTGATGACAGCCAGGAAAGGAGCATCTACGGAAGCTGAACTGAGAGAAAGTAAAAGGGAACTAATCTGAGGCAGCCCTGGCTGGTTCATTACAAAAAAGGGAAAACACTTTGAGAAATCATTTGAGACAAAAGAACACAAGGGAAAAAAGTGGGGAAAAAGACAAAGAAATTCAGCAAAGGGGAAGCAGACAGCAGGAGACAAATGCCAAAGTTCACTATTCCCAGGCTGATAAATTAAATCTGACTTTCTTGGCACTTGACCATATTTTGTCACCAGCTATATAATCCAACTGATTAATAAATACAGCAGATATGCATTAACCAGTCCTGACTTTGTCCTTGTTTCTCCACCAGAGACTTCTGCTCTAGCGAAGCACTGCTTTCCCCAGGATCCTGATCAAACCAGTTAATTGTCATCCTCACACTCTGAGCTAAGTCATTTGCTCCCCTTTTTTCGCTGTTGACACAGCACTGCCCTACTTGGGTTAAATTCTTAAATGAACCTTTCCTAGATTAACAGCATGCATTTTGTCCCAAGGGAGAGAAACCGTGCAAAGATACTGCCAGCTGTAATACAGCTTTCCACTTTGATGGGAGACTTGTCCTCTGGTTGCAGCTGTATGTTGCCTCCCAAGCCCTTTTCTGACACAAAAGAGCAGAGGAAATAATCTAGCTTAAAGAAAAAAAATGTGAAAACAATAGTTCTCACATCTCAGCATATCCATTCAGTGCTAAAAGCTGCACTAACAGTTGTCCCAGCTTCTCTCTTCAAGCAGGAGGTGTGTGTGCTCTCCCGGGCAGGGCAGTGTGGTGGGAATTCATCCTGTGTGAATATGGACAGGATATGCAGGACCTACTGCAGCCAGGCATAATAGGCTGTGGCATCAGTTTAACCAGCAGTTTCCAGACATTTTGTATGTATCATCACACCCCAGATTTCACAAGAACTATGCCTAGTTCTCAGCAAGGGTCTAACAGAAAACATGATTTAATATGATTATGGGGACCACCTACGGCTCATTCACCTCAGCTTGAAGACCACAGTCTAGGACTGCTGGTATACCACACTGCAATTCTGCTAAATTATTTTCAAATTCTGTGTGATATTCAGAGTTACTGAACACTTACTTAATTTTATTTTATCCCAAGTCAGCTGAGTTTTGCTAAAAGCAGGAACTGTCACTGTTAGTCTAAATTACACTGAGTTTAGGGAGTCTGTCACTAAAACAATAGATCCAGGCATAGACACTGCAACTGGTTTTAATCTGCAGAGAGTTGATCTGGTTCCAACAACATTCTGCAAACACCATCAGACACAATCAGCTGAAAACTGCTTCAAGCTACTCAGCAGACATGTCATCCAGGTACCATGGAGTGTTACTTCCCATATGCTGCCAGAGCACAGAAATGGGGTTATGACAAGAGATGAACAGATTCAGTCTGAAATCTCAGTGTAATTAATTCACTTGCCCTTAAGAATCATTATAAGAAATTTTCTATTGCAAAGCCAGCAAATCCACCAGAACCAACCATAGTGTTATTGCCAGTACAGCACATTAGACCTTGCAAAGAATTAATACAAGCTCTGTCAGCTATCAAAAATCCCAGCTTTTGCATGAGGGTCTAATTGCAAACCGGCTGAAATTTGTGCACTGGGCTCAAGGAGCTGATACAGCAACTTAGGAAACACAGCATCTGCAATGGATGTACATTTTCTTTCCTAACCAGTCACAGAGAACTTTGCCCTAAATAGCTCAATTGCTTTTGCTTACCACTGCCACCAGCATTACTGCTGCCTTTATGAAGCATTTTCCTCGCTTGTGATGCTGCGACCATTTCCATCCAAGCTCAGGGCCATATTCTGCCATCATTTTCACACTGCATATCTCAGGATTTAAAATTAGGCAAGTAACGAGTCTCTGCCATGTAATTTACATCTAATCAGTATTCTGCTCTTCTGCTGCTCATCTCAAAGGGTGTCTATGAGAAGGGTGGGCAGTGTACAGAGAGGACTGCGATTCATTTGGAAGGGAAAATTAACCCCTCTTAATGCATGGATCAGGGCTGGACAGGAGCATGCACACTGGCTCTGCCAGCGATGTCATGCCATAAACCTTCCCCGAGGGGTTGAGCCAAGTCCACCCAGCAAGGCAGGTGCTGGAGAGTTGAGGCTCAGGTCTAGAAATGACACAAAGGAACTGCTCCCACCCGATACACCCAAACAAATCACTCCTGTATAACCCTTGCAGTTACACAGACACAGAAGGTGCAAGAGATTATTCCACCCAAATTACAAGGCAGTTATTGCTCCTTTCCTCTTCTCTCCAGGGCTTATGCAAGCCAAGTCGCAGTGGAAGCGCTCCCAGCAGAGCTGGTTTTTCTCCATACGCACGCAAAGCCTCCATTCATGGCAGTGAGGCATCGCTGACACAAAAGAGACAAACTGCCATCAACACCTTCCTCTTTGGTGCCACCCATGCAGTTTGGCACCTTTGTGCCTTGTTTAAACAGTTATGAAGAGTTTGAGTATTTATTACCACAAATTTCTTAACCACTGGTACCAGAAGGCAGAGTGGTATCACCCAGTAGCACTGAAGGAACCAAGGCTGTGTCCATCTGAAATGGGGAAAGAGGGGCAGGAGAGAGCACAAGACCACGAGAAGGAGGTTATTCTGCAAGCAACAGGACAGGAGACAGAGCTGCAATAGAAGATGCTACAGGTAAGGGACAGAGAAAGGGGATTAGAAAGGAAATGTTTACTTATTCCTCCAAACAGCCTTGACCTCCTGGCAGTGTCATGGACTGACCAGAGCACTATATCCCATTTGGACTTTATGCTTTGGGCTCTATGTCTCAGCTCTGGTGCAGGCAGGAGCTTGGTGTGGATGAAGCCCCTGAAAGAGGGGCTGCTCCTTGTCCATTATCTGTAACAAGAGCCAGCTCACCTTCCTGTGGGGGGTTATTGTCTGCCTGTGGTTTAGCAGAGTTCAGAGCACCCTGGACATAAACACCTTTACTGCCAATCCCTGTTCGTATCAGCACCCATCCTTTGCATTGCATGAAAAGCAAATGACAAACATACGGACAGCAAAGTATTTTTATTCCATCTTTATTGCCTGCTGACATGTTCAATATGCTCAAACTACATCTGAGGGACTGCATAGAGAGTGTTTCTTGTTTATATTTGATGTACAGCAGAACACTTTACATTGCACCAAATGTTGAGCAAACGGTAACGTAACAGAGAAGCTGCAGTGGCAGCTGGAATTTCTGAGGTGGGCTACAGAGACTCTCTGAGGGCAAAAGTCTGCTCATCTTATTCAAATGAACTGCTTTTCTGGCCAAATTCTGCTCTGGTATGCCAACTGACAAATACAGACCTAGTAACATGAGAAAACATGGAATAACTCTGAGAGCTTCAATTCCACAGCAAGCTGAAGAATATGTAGCAGCTGAAAACCAGAGAAGCAACTGCAACCACACTGAATGGCCAGAAGGCTCTCTGAGAGAGATAAGGGAATCCATGTCCAAAACTACAAACCCTTGCATAGTAGAGTATCAATAGAATTATTTATGGGAGAAATGAGTTTAGGAAAAATTACTCTCTGCTTTGGAGAATCCCTGTTCACAGGGAAAAAAAGATGAAAATTTGGTATAATAAGGACTGAACTGTCTCTCAGGGAAAAGCAATACCAGTGGCTCTACAGGTGATCACAGACTGCTATAACACTTCTAACTTAATTTCAGAACATAATAAAGGAAACATACAGAGTAAAGTAATCCTTCAATCTCTGCCCAAGAACAGGGTCAGTACATAATGCTGCCAAAAGGGAAAGGCAGATAGAGGCATGCTCTGTGGCTGCTCTACACTATCTCCTTCCTCTCTGTGGCCATTTTGACCCCATGAGGAGTAGAAAATGACCACTTAAACTGTCTCTGCTGATCATACTTGGTTATGGGACTAGCTATTCAATGGGTCTCTCCAAATGGCCTCCGACTTACATGTGTCCCATACATCATAAATCCCCTTTACTTCCCAAGGATGGATTTTTTTATCTGCCCCATAGTTTCATGCTATGGAAGCTAGCAATGATGGATAAAAGGAGAATGAATACAATTAACTCCTACTGAGACAGGCAAACTTGGAGCAATAATTAACACAGAACAAATGTATCAGCTTACACCAGGTGATTTAGGATCAGAGAAACCAGGTGTCTAAGGTGGAAGAGGGACTTCCTGGCTGCCCTCACCAGCACAGGACAGACAGCACACAAGCATGCTCCAAACGTGGAGTCTGGTGCACCTGGTTTGTACCATCTCTGTTCTTACACTTTGACTCTCTACAGCAGACCTGCCATCTGCTTCAGCAGCAGCAGGATTTTACCCTCTGACCTGATCAGTTTGGATCCATGTTGTCACAAGATCTCAGTTGGATCTCATGTTATTCCATCACAGCATCTCTGTGCTGCTTTCACAGAAAACCCTGAACAAAAGTTTTATTTCTCACACTTGGAGACAACACACCATGAGAGTCCAGAGAGGAGGGAGAGAGAGATGGACCCAAGAGAACTCTGTGACGTCCTCAGGTTAGTGCAAAGATGGATCACTCACACTGGAGCCACACACTTCTATGGCCAATGCAGTGATTCCACCTGCTCTTGGAAGATGAGGGAAGATCTAACACACCAAGTACTGACCAGATCCTTTTAGGTTACAGATGTCATCTGCCTGTTTCCTTGAAATTCTTAATAGTGATCAAATATACAGGTCGACTGAAACTGGGGGGGGGCAAAAAGTTAAAAAAAAAAGAAAGAGAAAAAGAAAGCATTGCAAAATGATGATTGCAAAATGATCAGTGAGAGCTATAGACAATGAGAAGTAGTAATCAATGTGAAGGCAAGATAAACGTCAAGAATGATTTGATGCTGTCTCTGATGTAGTCAGTGATGAAACTTCTGTAGCTTCAAATGGGATCCAAATTTAAACTGGAGGCTCAAAAGGGAGCCCAAGAACCTCCAACCAAGACAGACTGAGCTTCCTCCTCACCTCATTAATTCCTCATTAAAATTAATTCTCCATTTTATCAAGCATTCAAGTGCAGCTGGAAACTCATGGCTAGAAGTCTGAAACTGAGATATCCTTGAGAACACCCACACATTTAGGAAAGAAACCATGATTAACAGACACCCTGCACAGAACCACAGCTCAGCATCAATCACACAGCACTGAAAATGGCCAGAGGACAGACTCAAGTATTTCATGTTGTGATTTAAGATCACTTCTAGTTACATCTGTTACCTGGACTAGGACAAAGAATCGTTTCTTCCATCTCTTCCAAACGTTTTTACCAATGGCCCATAAATACCTAGGAGAAAAGAACAGGTTAATTCAGCACACAAGTGTTCATCCGTTGTTCTCTTGCTTTTCAATGCATTTTGTTTACACTTAGAAACTGAAGTTAATGCACAAGCATGAATAATTACAAGACTCTCAAGCTCATCAGCATTCATGAATGGGTTTATTTCTAGCCTGAACAAATTATCTGCAAAGAAAGTGACATAAAAATCTTACAGAGTCTTAATATTACACAGTATTAATTCTCTCTTTCCCTTTGTCCTTCACAACTTGCTCAGACTTTAAAGCCCTTTAGTGCCAGTGAATAGCTACAACATGGTTGGATGGGCGAAGAATGCATTTGCAGTGGAAAAATTAAGGGAGACAAACCTCAAATCTGCTTTAGCCTTCATAAAACCATTTGGCTGAGGGGAGCTGTCAAACAGAGGGACACTTCCTACATCAAAGCCAGTACATAGGACCTCAATATCCACTGGACTGACTAAACCAGGACACTTCACTGAGCAGCTCTAAGATGAAATCCAAGAAATTGCTTGGCTACAGATAATTCAAGCAGACTGAATAATTTTGGGGGAAGAGTGAATTTTCTGTTTTCTACAAAGGAAGAATTAACTTTTTAAATTAATGTCAAAATAAGCATTTAATCTCTGTGATGAATTGGCCACTGTGACATTGTAACACAAACATCAGCAAAACTAGTGGCAGCACCAGGCTAACAATAAACATAAGGATATTATTCAGTATTAATATGTTTTATGTATCACTATAATTACTTTAGTTCTGGCTCAATAATAGAAAAAAGTACTTAATTTTTGATTATGCAAGGGGTTTCTTATGCCAGAAGAGATACAGCATACTCTTGGTGGATGTTAAAGCCACAAAACTCCAAGTCATGCTTATGTGGGGTTTGAGTTCTTGGCAAGTCCAAGAAGAGGGTAGTAAGTGTCCTTTTGGCTACTGCTGCTAATATCAACTGAAAGATAATCTCAGTTCTGGTAGCAAGTGTAAACCTCAGAGTTTTAAGGAGTATCATGTAAATAAAATGTTAGTTGAAGAAAGCTTGAAAACAGCCCTGCCATCAGCTGAGGTCAAGGAAATAAACAGGACAGGGGACCTGTCCTCTCTGGCTTTGGTAACTGTGACTGTGGTGAAAAAATTAAACTTCACGCAAGACTACTGGCTCTGATCTCATCAGCACAGAAGACAGAAGGAGGAGGAATTAGAAAAGATAAGTGATCTAAACTACCTAATAATGGACAGAATTTAACAAAATACTATGAAAATAAAAGTGAAACAAAGCCACTTTGATAGCGCCAAAAACAGACTGGAGAAAGAGTTCTTTCCAACAGTGAGTTTCCCTGACAGTTTCAATTTTTTGTCATACCCTCAGCTCTGAAGTGCAATCAGAGCCTTGCCAATCGCCCTAGCTAGATCTTCCCAAGGATGATCTAATTTTTAACTATATGAAGGTAGAAGTGATGAGGGATCCCTCTGGTCAGATCTTCTGACACTCCCTCCTGGAAGGGAGAGGTGTCCCTTTTACCTTCCAAATTATTAGTCCTACTCTAGGCAACTGCTATTTAATTGTGTTGTGTATCTCAGCATAAACAATGCCAGTCACACTGGGGTTTATTTTAAGTGGAAAGTGCACTGTGATTTTGGTTTTGAGAAATCAATACAGGGAGACACAGAATAACTTAAAAATTATTCTCTGTAAGAGAGTCAGGTGATTCACTTATTATTTCTCACAGGAAAAAAACATAATTGGGAATTTCCTGAGAAAACCTGTTTAAAATTTAAACTGTTTGGCTCATATGCATTAAAAAGTCTATGCAAAGAATATGGAAAGTGCAGTATAAATGACTGAACTAACGGCATGTGTGTATTTATCTTTCTGCTCCACTTCCTGTGAACTTGAGAAAAAGAGCTCCTCTTTGAGAATCTTAAAAAAGTGAAATTTCCTAATGCACATTCAAAACAAAATTACTTCAGATTGAGACAAGTGTTTACCCAGAGTGCTTCATGTTTTGAGGCTTATCCATTCGCACAGCAAGCTTGATCTTAAGGTCTTGATCCGGGCAGTTTTTGGAAACAGTCATTTTGTGCCACTCTGACTGCTTTGGGCTATTAGGAGTAGGGTGGAGAACAACCTGTAAGAATTAAAACCAACAACATTAAAGGGAAAAATTATTCACAAAATGAGGTTTAATGTGGAAAAGAAATACATCAGATGACCTAGTTTTGTCCTAGAAATCAGTCTGGATATGTCTATTCAAATCAATGAGGATGGCTTTTTATTGTTTTTTTAAAGCACAGCTTAATATTTTGAGATTAGGTCATATATTCTTTGGCTCCTCAATCAGAACATGGGGCTATGCAGACAGAACTGCATAATCAGTTCCTATCATTTCAGGATGGTATGTCTCACTGAGCTATGACAGCAGATAAAATCTGCATCCCATGTCATGACATAAGTGGCCGCAGGACTCTGCTTCCATTTCATGCAGCAGGAAATGCTGAGAGGGTCTTCAGCTGGAGCACATCCATGCAACACCAGTGACTGCAGATGAACACCAATGCAAGCACTTGGCTCAAAGAAACTGAAAGCTCCAAGAGGTGAATAGTTTTTCCTGATCACAGCTGTGCTTTTCCCACTCATCCATTACCACTACAAAGCAGAGCAGCTCCCTGGAGAGTAAGATACAGAGTATTCTCCTAGAACTATACCACATCCACCATCTTCTCCTGGTATTTCCATATGTTTCCTCTGAAGTGGCCTAACCTTCTTCCTTCTACATCTGTTCCCCTTCTGATGCTCTTACTCCCAGAGGTGACTTTGCCTGGTACAAATTCATTCAAGTTTCCACTGTGCTGTAGTGAAACGAATCTTCTTTAAATCCATTAACCTTTATGCAAACAAAACGTTTCACAATTCTTACATATGGCAGCATTCACCCTTATTAACTAATGTGCTGCCATCACTCACTTCTTGCTTGTGCTTAGTCTACGCTCCTGCCAAATTCCAGACCAGACTATAACCTTGTATTCCTCTGCTCCTCAATTTTGCTGCTGAGTCAACAGTCTGGGGGCTGTTTTCCACCAAAATATCATTGATGCTATTATCCTATGATAAATGACTTATTTTATTGCCTCCTCTAAAGCCTGAAGTAAACATCAGTAGATTCTCAACTTTACCCTTATCCATTAACATTATTTAGCATTTCTTTTATTGAATTGTTTTCTCTGTCAGGAATCTGAAGCTGTTATAAGTCACACAGATAACTGGGCAACACCAGTCTGTACTGCATCACTCTTGGAGAAAAAACACATTTAAGCAAATCCTGAAGATGAGAAATGAGTTCTCCATGTTAGGCAGGGGGCATTAGAAGCATGACTGACCCAAGATCTGAGCAGTATCCAAGGAACCCCAGTGCCATGCAGGTCATGCAAGAACACATACCTGTGCTAAGCTGCATCTCTTAGCAATGCAGCAGCCACTCAGTGTGTTTGGGATGCTCCCTACTTTGATTTCTAACTCTTTTTTCATCAAAAGACACAAACCTTTCTTAGTGGTGTTGCAATTCACAGCTCTTCCCACCCTTGCCCTCAGCAGATGAAGTATTGGCATGGCTGAAATCCACGGGAGCCCCTGCCACTGGCTTCAATAGGGTCAGGATGTATTCCCATGCCTTCAGCTGCCCATTCAGCAGCATAGGGCTTTGGGGGCATTTTCCAGTTCTCCACTGGATAAAAGTGGTGAGCTGAGGAGTGGAAGCTGGTTGCCAACTTAACACTTGCAATAGAAAGCGGGCTTTGTACCCGCCTGGCAGAGCACAAAGCCACTGCTCAAAGGGTGGCTGAAAAGGGGTGTTTTGTGCATAAAAACCTGCTTCCCTCCTCTCTCCATGCAGGCAGGTTCCTGCCCATTGCAACAGCTAAACCAGTGACTTAACACACTCCTGGTTTCATTATTACATTAAAGAAGAAATCTTGATGCAGCCTGAGCAGACACACATCATCTTTCAGGCGCTCTGGGCACACCGAGTATCCCTTTGAAGTCTGGCCGACTGAAAGCGCTGGTGGCCACGGGCCAAGGGGAATCATTGCCAGCTCCCCACACTTGCCACTGCTGGCCCATGTCCTTCAGCCTGCAGAAACTCAGGGCTGAGGGATGGTTTCCCACTGGACCGGGAATTAAATCACATTGGTAGGGATGGCTCATCAGCCTTCAGGGCAAGAGGGGTTGCTTTGGGTGCTGACATCTTTCTCAGAACAATATGCACAGCTAATTGGTCCCCAAGACCAGCAAAGTCAGCACAGCTCACGGCTACCAGTGGAAACAAGACTTACAAAGCAAGAGGGGCTGCTTTGTAAAAATCCCTGAATGGCAGCACGGCCGGCTGGGTGAAAAGCTCTGCTCAGCATGCCACAGTGGATAAAGGCAGGGTGCCAGGCTGTTTGAAGTAGGAGGTTTTGAAAATAATCCTGGAAATATTTTGATGCTGTGCAGCGAAACAATTGTAGGTCTTCAGGTGTAGTACTGCAGCCTAGAAGGGTCATCCTCTTTGTCAAAAAAGGAGGACAGGGAGAAACGAAGGATCAAGGTGCAGATGATGAAAGTCTGAAGGAGCTGTGACTCTCTTTGAAGAGGAGAGGAGAAAAGAAGGGGTAGCTTTGCATTTCTCTCCCTCAAGTGCAAGAACAAAAGATGCTTCATGAACATTAAAACACAAATAATTAAAATGATCATGAATTACATGCAGCACTCTCCGCCATAAAGCTGTAAATTAAATCAACAGCTCACTAGGACTGGAAGAATGTTTGGCATTTTTGTGAACAGGATTAACACAAAACCGTGTTAATCAGGAAAAATGTTGAATGGACACAGACTCTTCCTTGTCAAGGCACAAACAGCCATGGAGTTAGCAAGAAACATCCCAACAGGTTAGTTCATAATTGGAAGTACTGTACTTGGACATGCAACAGGATCAGTGGCTTTCCTGACCATGCATTTCTTAGCCATAGCCATAGAGACAGGATGGAGAGCAAGGAGTGCTGCAGGGCTGAGCAGACAGAGTCCAGCTACCCCCAGATATCACTTTGGTCATATTGAGCCATGACAGGAGGTGCCAAGTCCTCTTACCCCGAACTGATTTTCATGGTGTCTTCATCATACTGATCTCAGCCTGAGGAGCTGAGGAAGACACAGCAAGGAGTTTGCTGCCACTTATGCCTGGGGCCAACACAAATTAAACAGCTGCACAAAATCCATGGAGACAAGTGTCCCAAAGCCACAGGAAAGTGCCATCCACAGATATTCTGGAGCTGTAGGCTGCAATGATCAAGGGTCACCAGTCTCAGGGCACTGGTTTAGGGACCACAAGCAAGGAGCAGAGATGGGGTGGGAAGATTTGCTCTGCAGCCAATACCCCAGAAATCTGAGCTCTTTGCTACTAACACCATTGATGGGAGCAATGAACCCTCATGTTTCAATCCCCTGTCCAGACCCAGTGAAGCCACCAGTTCAGTCACCACACATCCCCAGGGAAGAAGCCAGGGCTCCAAGCCTTTTGTAGGGAATACTGCAGTCAGTGCTTTCAAAAGCTCAAACCGTGCACCAGCTGCTCAGCAGATATGAGAGAAGCTTAACATTCCCTTGCCAAACTTAAATCCCCTCTTTTTGCTTCAGCATAATCCCCTTTTCTGCCTCAGGAATGTCCATTTCCGCAAGCAATTTTAAGGCTTTCCGGACTGCCAATATTGCACACAAGATCCTCTGCCTCTGCTCCGAGCAGGCACAGCCAGCTGAAATGCTGCCATTAAAAACTCACAACAAAGACAGCATGCGAGATGCGCTCCTTTCCAGCAGTGCAGAGCTTGCTTTCTTTCCCCCCCCCCACTGAAGCTTGGCAAAAAAGCAGAGTATGTTATGCTCCAAAGATATTTCTGTACAAGAGAGATTTCTCTAGAAAAGCAAGGCCAGAAGGAAATATTATTAAACTCAAAATCTCCTTACCCTCCCAAGCTCTTTGTCCTCCAGAGCCAGCACTCCTGTGCTCTCCGTGAACAGCTTCACCTTCACTGCAGGAAGCGCATGGGTTGTTGTGAAGTCTCCTTGGGTACCCCAGCTGTGAAAAGAAGGACAAAGTGGTGTTCAGCTCAGCAGCAACACTGCTTGGGCATGAAATAATTAACCCAAAATGTGTCTGATACAAGCCAAAGTTGCTGGGTTGTGTGACAAGGGCATTAACTGTCCTCTTTGGGAAATGTGGGACAGATGTTTGGAAAGCCCATGATGGTCCTTGGTGGAAAAAAAGAGAGCATTAGGGAGCAGCATGAAACTAAGTTTAAGAGAACTTTCTTATTTAGAAAGAACAATATGTCTCCTGCAGTGCCAGCCTGTGCAGTCACAAGAGAAGTATAGGACTGAAGACATCTGCACCCAGGACGTCTGTAATCACTCATGCCTATGCTCCTCTCTTGGCCAATTAACCTCTCCTTTCCAGGCTGAGAATGAGGCTTGCTTTTTTTGAAGAAACTGCAATTTAACCTGGGTTACCTTCCAAGTCTCAGCCCAATCCAAGTTTAAGTTCAAGTCATTATGTCTGGAGTAATCCTAGTTTGCTAGGACTACAGAGCAAGACACCAGCTCCTTTTGAGTGGGACTGCAGTGGAAGTGCAGGAAGACACCACCTCTGTAGTGTAGTTACACTATGATCCACTGTCTTGGAAAGAAGTGCTATGGAGGCTGAATTATCCACAGCCTCTAGACATGCATGTCTCTAGAGAACATCTAAAAGTTTCTTCAACCACAAGTTGCCCAAGTGCACCAAGAACATGAACTCATTCCATGTGGGACCCTGCCAAAGAGCATGACATGAGCAACACCTCTGAGTGATGTGGTCGAACAGACACTGCAACCCAGAATGCTGCAAGTCAGATGAGAGATTACACCATAACTCACTAACCACTCCTATTCATCCTCACTCTGTTAATGACACTTTCTCACTTTAGGCTGTCCTCAAACTAGATCCTCTGCTGAAGAAAGGCAGTTCCATTGAATAGGCTCAGAAGACATGGTCCAGTGACTAGATGTTCCTCAAAGATAAATACCAAGCAGGAGGTTAAGCATTTGGAAAGTGATCAGAAAAAATAAGTCACTTCTCCTTGTGCTCTGAGTACGGGTTTATGCTTTGCTCCCCACTGAGCAAACCTTGTCTAACTGAGCTCAACAGATAAGTGTGTTCAGCACAGAGCTGATTAACAAACTTGGGTTCCTCATTGGCTTTGCTCTGAAGCTTCCTCTCCTGGTGTCACTGTTTCACATATTTTGGTTTTTATGATGATGCATCAAACTGCCATCAGTGCCAGAGACGAGAGGTTTGGTTTAAATTATCTGCAGCACTATAGGTCCAGTCAGGTCCTTTATATCGTATCTTTTTCATGTGTGAGCCATCAGCTACCTAATAAATGTTTTAAGGGCAAGAAGCAAGAAAAAACTTAATTTTCTAATCACAGTTTCAGGTCACAAGTTACATTTTGTCTCAAAAAACTGCATTGTCGCCAGGAGGGAAAGTAGGAAGATGATATTGCTTTGGGTAAGAGGCAAAAGTAAGAAAATATCCAACCTTACACTGTGTGTATTTTTACAGCATCTGCTTTATAGAACTCATATCTCTGTTTACTATTAAAAAGCTCTTATTTGTTGAAGCATTCCCAGACCATATGTTATCAACAAATGTTACTAACCAAATACAAACAGTAATTTTCATTAGGTTTCCTTCATGGGAACATTAACCACAAAGAGAATAAATGTTTCAAATGACAGCAAACATACATAGCAAACCCTTGAAAACACTGGTACTTACATATTCATACCCCCTAAAGCCCTGAAAAGAGATGCACCAACAAATGGAGTCCATCAAAAGTTGAGTTTTGTGCTGGTTGGAACCTGTGCTGATGTCATTAGTTACCATAGTGATGCTCAGCATAAGGTCATAATTCATGCCTCTGAAACATCATTTGTATTCAATCTGAGTACCCAGTTTATTTGAGCTGTGTATTAAATAACTGTTCAGAAAATTAGCTCTGGACAGTAGCTAGGTATTAGGATCTTCTGAGGGACTAACAGTGTAATGGTTTCATTTCCATATTTAATCATTAAGCAGGTTATCACTGCAGGAGTTCATTTGTTGGGAAAGTGCATTGGGACCCATTGTAGACAAATGCCATGAAGTAGCCATGCTATCTTGTCCCCCTAAGACAGAGCTCATGCTGACACTTCAAAGCAATAAAGTATCTGCAAATGAGGACAAACAAATGTCATTCTGGCCAAAAGGATATGCACATACAGATGGATACGTATGCATGCACAAACACCACATAAAAGGTACACAAGCAGAACAATCCTGACAGTACTTCCTCAGTCAGGACCATATTAACTATCTGAATCCTGCCTGAACCCTTCAGCTCAGCATTTCCTATTACCCAGTGCATCCCAGAGTCTGGAACTGATAAAGAAATGCTGCTGTGCATAGAGAATTTACTAGAATCATCGCCCTATTTATGGAATCTGTGCTGTTCCAGTGCTATCAGCAGGATCTACTTTTGTCTCCAGGGTTTCTACTTAGGCATCAAACTTAGGATAAGCAGCTAAACTCTCCTGGCTGCAAAGTGCCAGAGGTTGAGATATGCCCCAGGTGGTAACTTGACAGACACTGGCCCTCGTTTTACCTTTTACAAGCACAGTAAGGAGATCATCATTGTAGACTTTGTGTCTACAGATTCACCTAGAGGTGCTATCACAGTTACTGACCAAACAGCCTCAAGTGCTGGCATTTTATCGTGAATGGAACATAAAATGACACATATCAAGAGGGTATGAGTGGCCAACAAGGAACAAAGGTCTGACCTTGTCTTCCATTACCTCCACAGCCTCATGGAGCACTTGAAGGATGTCTGATTTCAGGAGCATTTGGGAGCTGTGACAGACACTGCTCTTACTGGCACATGAGGGGCAGTGATGCCATTACCAATGCAGGTGCCAGGCTGCTCAGAGCTAGCTGCCCTCAGCTGTCTCACACAGCCTGATAAATCTTCAGGCTGATGCTATTCAGTCCTTCCCAATTTATGGCCAAAACCTGTAAGACCGGTCTCCTCCTGTCCATGCCATACCAAGCTCTTACTCTTTCCTGCCATAAGGTCACTGCAGAAACAGTTGTCTTCATCCTGTGGAAGTGCAGTGTTTTACTGATCTTTGGCTGTAGGGCTGAGGACTTCTAAAATGCAGATACAGCAATTATAAAGCTAAATTACCACATAGCTAAAAAGACAAAAACATTAAAACACTGTGGCACTGCTATGTTAAAATATTTGATTATGATACTATTTGGGATATGAATAAGGCTTGAGCAAAATTCTGTAAGGATCCCTGTCCTGACTGCACTCATGTATCACATGAAACTAGGCATGAGTGTCTCCAACTTTAGCTGCTTTTCTTCACAATATCCCACTTATGTGACCTAATACACAATTTTCTCAGCTGTCCTTGAGAGACACTGATTTAGTAATTTCTGTTCAACTCTAGTATGCAAGTTCTAGCACCCATGACCTTCCTAAAAGTGAACATACACATTTAATACCCAGGAATATTCATTAAATTCTTTCATTCATATACTGTGTTCTCCAGCAAGTCTGTTCAGCCCCCACGTAATTTGAAGCAGTCACCCTTTTTCCAACAATGCTCTTGTAACTTGATGTAGCCAGAACACTGATGTCTGTGATTTCTATAAATAATAAACGAGTGCAACTGGTTATATTGCTGGGCCATGAAACAAGTCTGCTAACCAGGCTAACAGGGGAGCAGCTGCAGAGCCACGTGCTTTCCATGGGGTGACATTCAAACGTCATCTACGACCAGTTCTCACGGGCTTCAAAATTACCAGAGGACACATTTTATCCCTCTCCAGATTGCACAGAATAAACATAAAAAAAACCAAAAAAATGAAACTAAAAATGTGTACTAAAGGAGAGCTATGCAGTCCCCTCAAGTGAGCTCACTCCAGGTGTGCACGACACTTAATGGACACGACAATATCCTCGGACAGATCTTCTCTGCCGGAGATGTTGCCCTTCTGCCTTGTCCCCATAAATTCACCACATAAGTAAAAAAGTCTTGCAGAATAATATTCCAACATGTTGGCCAGATTTGCAGGAGTTTACTGAGCCACCTGCTCAGAATAGTTTTCCCAAATTATCCAACTCAGTAGTAGTGCCTGTCCCTCCAAGGCCAGGAACACATCCTTGGAAAGGTAGGACATGGAAGGCAGCTGCTTCCATCCCTGCAGGGTCACCAAAACCAGCAGCAGCAGCATCCAGCCTCCTGCACAGCCAGCTGGCTATGTATAAGGGCACAGAGGTCCAGCTGAAAGGCCTTTAATATACGTGACCACGTTTGGGACAACACTTGTAAGGCCAGCTTAGCCTCCCTTGCTGTCCTCTACTGTCAGAGTGGGATACGGTGAGGATTCCACTCTGACAGTCTGGCTGCCTCCCTCCTTTGTGCAGTGCTGGTGGAGAGGGTTCTGCTTCATGCACTTCATTCACACCCCTCATCTCTCCTCTTCTGGTATGTCTGTGTCCCTCCTGGTGTACTTGTAGCTTGGTCTCCAAAGTGAGCTGGCTGGTGAAGGGAAGCTCATCAAGAGGGCAGCACAGACAGCAGCATGACAGACACTGCCTGGGGTTAGTGACTGCTTCACTTTTTGTGGTGTGATGCTTTTAATCCAGCCTAAGTTTCTCTGTTTACCATGGTGCCCAGTCATGGTCCCTGCTGGATCTGGATCCTGCTCTGAGGATGGAGAGTTCAGATCTCACTTCATTACTGATGACTGAAATGCTACAGTCTCAATTTAGTTCTTCCAGAAATCCTGTCTAACAAATGATGGTTTTATTACTTCAGCACATTCCTCCCCTCCCAGAAGAGACCTTTAAATCTTGGGCTATAAATCATGTATGCCCATGTTTGAGCATTGGGAAAAACAGAGTTAGAGCAGAAGCACAGCAGGCACTGAGCTAACCTACCTTCATGCAGCTGATGGAGTAGCACACCTTTTCCTCTAATGTAATGTTTAGCTGTGTTGTTTTTCTACATATTTCTACAGACATAAGTGATGAGGAAAATAACCAAGTTTAAAGTATGTTTAACAGTTAACTATATATGAAGAAGCACACAGGAAAACTTTTTACTATATTCTCTAATGTTTTATCTATACCAGCCATTCAAAAACAAGAGGTTGATGACCACAGTTATCAGTGATCTTTCTGAACTTTCCTTGCCCACACATAGATGCAGTAGTTCATTATAATTGAGCATACACAGACTTAGCTCAACAGCAAAACCTGATGCAGGGATGGCATTAATCCCACCAGGATGAAAATACCCATTTTTTTAAAATGAAAAGAGTGCTTGGGAACTTCTAGGAAGACCACAAACTAGACAATGGTAAGCCCTTCACAAGCAGAGGCTGGAAGAGCTGACAGCTCCTTGTAGGGAGCTGTGCTGGTGAGGCACTGAACTGGCAGGGATGTGGCACCACAGATGTATCCACAACACATGGCAGAGGCAGGTGCTCACACCTGTGCCAGCTAGGTCACAAAGCCATAATAAACAGAAGCAGGGCATCCCAAAGCCTTTGGGAAAATGTGTATTCTTTGCAGCTCTTGTGGGCAATGGTAATGTATAATACATTTTTCGTTTCTTCTTTGGGACTTGAAAAAACCCAAAGGCACAGAAGAATTCAGGCTTTTTTTAGGCACTCCAAGAAAACCCACAGGCTGGGTGACACAGCTGGAGATCCATGGGATTCACACACAATTCCACACACAACTCTGTTTCAGCAGGAAAATGCCATAAACAACTGCCAGTTTGGAGATCCTGTGCTGGGGACAGCTACAAACTGGTTTGTGACTTAACTGCAGTAGGACTACAAATCTCAGTTAAAAACCCACAAATTTAGTGGACTGTACTACTGTGTACATGTGCCTCAGTCATCTTCTTTGGGATCCTGCTATTGCAATAAGGAGAGATCTAATTAATTCAATAGAGGTAGGCCTTAATTCGCCTCATCCCAATTTAGAGGCAGCAAGACGATGAAATGATGCCTGACACAAGGGGCCCCTGCCTTTCCACTGCTAGAAAGGGGTGCTGGAGGTGACTGCTGCAGGTTCACAAAAAAGATTTGAAATTAAAATCTCAACACATATAGATGCATACACATTGCTCTCTTTCTTAGCACTAGGTGCTAAGAAAGGCACCTTTCCATTCTGCCTGTAGAAATGCATTGAGAATGGTTTGCATGCATAATACATCTTGACTCCCAGGGGCTGCTGAGCCTCCTCTGGGATTCCTCTCAAGGTAAAACTTTGATGTGTTTGCTCATCTTCAAAACAGGATAAAAAAAGACATCAGACACAGATTGACAATGCAGCCTATTTTTGTTTACATTTGTTTCCTCCCCTCCTTTTCTGCTGCCAGAACAGCCTTTCAGTCCCATCCCCTCGGAATAAGCTGAGCTGAAGTGGGAGTGACAGCACAGATTTGATTCCTCCTAGACTTGCCTGCACAGACTCTGCAATGATTTAAAACCCACTTTCACTGATGCAGCACCCATGCAGGTGCTGACAAGTCAACATTCTTGCAGGCACTGGCTGGCAGAGGTGGCTGTACCTGCCTTCCCTGGAGCCACGGAACACTGAGCAAGGCCATTGTCTCCGCATGGAGCACTGATGTCTGCTCTGATGGGATAACCCAAGGGTGCTCTGAGTGAATCCATCGTTTCCCATGGCACCATAATTCCTGCCAAGCATATAACACTCCCTCTGCTAGAATAGAACACCACTGGCAAATATTTTGCTTACAAAAAGGGTGTTTATTTTCCCAAAAACACCACTACAGAAAGCACTATGGTGTTATTTAAAACGTGAGCAGAGACAGTGCATTGCTAAGGACCAGGCTCCTTCTACAGCAGCTAAGGAGGTGTTCCAACCTCCAGCACTTCATGATCTATTCATTTTCTGTTTCCACGGCTCTGAGACACAATGTGTGTGATGCACATGCAGACACCATCTTGCTTAACATCATGCAGACAGCAGTACCAGATCATCTCTCCCTCCAGGAGCTGCAACTCTCACATCCTCAAAGTGGTTACGGCAGCACTACGCTGCCAGCTGAGAGAGAAATATGTCTCGGAGAGCATCACATCTGTGCCTGAGTGTGCAAGGTGCAGAAGGAATAGGGTAAAGCTGACAGAGACTGCAGTAAAGCAAAGCCTGCAAAGGTCTGCTCTTGATCTGCTTGTGGCTCACACACAGTCCCCACAGATCCTGTTCCAGTGCCAGCACAGAGCACCATAGCCAAGAGGAGCTGCTGAAGCTGAGTGCACAGCTTTAGGAACCCAAAAAAGGAATGAACTTTGCTATGCAGAAAATACAGCTTGACTTGTGTTTCCTGAGAATGACTGATACACTGGGGAAGTGTCATGAGGAAGGAAAAAGGGGAGGTGGATTTAATCACATAATAGCTATTTATGGCCACGAGATGGCATTCCTGCCCTAGAGATGTCCCTCTGCCATGCCTGCACCTAGCTCAGGACCACACACTCCTCCCAGACTGCTGTACCCTGGGCTGGATTCCACTGCAGAAATCCCTCAGCTGGTTTGGGTGCATAATTGTGGCAGTACTATTCACCACAATTTTTTGGATATTAACAGGGAAGGAAAAAAAAAGTTGCATGATTACTTTCCATGATTTAAATGATGACTGCTTTCCAAATACCCTGAGCTCTTGCTTAATACTATCACAATTGGAATAGAAAAACTCAGCAGGAGAAAATGGAAATGAAAGCCCAGCAGTGTTTTACTGGGAGGTCTGAACTGAAAGAAAAATTGCTTTTACAAGGGCTGCCTAGTGTATGTGCTCCATCAGTGTATCTGCTTTGGATACAGAATTATCCATATGAAACAGTTTACAGTTTCATTCATTCTATGCCTGTGTGCATTTACTGCCTGTATCTGTGACCACTCCTTGAATAGGGTGAGTTCAATGCCACACACATGCTAATCAAAGTTTGCTTTGGCCAAAATGCTCCATTGAACCAGCCACAGAGCTGCTCACTTCACAGAATGAATAAATTCAAATATGATTAATCACTTCTATCAAATCTTGTCAGCCTGGAAGAAAGCACAACTGTAGAGGACTGCCATTGGTTAAGGCCTGGCCATGATTTTAGACTTAACAAGGCCATACCCTGCCAGATTTACAGAAACTTCATATTTCACAAGCAGAGACCATGGAAAAGGAGACAAAAATCCTCTGCCTGAAAATACAGGTTACTGGTTTGCGCCAACATAGTCTAGACCCTCCTTTATAAAACTTAGTAAAGAGTAGTGAAATATTTTCTAAATGTAAACAGCCAAAACAACACAAGGTACCCTTCCAAAATCAGCTAGAAGGAGGAACAAGAAGTGTGAGACCATCTCTTGTTGTGCCACCACTCACATTTTTGCTGTCCTATATTTTTCTAAGCCAGCGTCCCAATAAACCCAAATCCAGCCAGGCACCTGGGTTTGCCTTGCCTAACTTCTGACAGCTAGAAGCAAAGTAACACTAGCATCTTCTGGGTCAGTGGGGATGAGTGGACAATTCTAGCAGATGATGCCCATCCAGCCATCCACAAGCTCCTCTCTCCATAAGCATGCCTTGGCCTCCATGTCCACATAGTGACAACAGTACTTTGCTTCCTTTAAGTACTTTTACACTTAGTTCTGTGGTTTGTTGGGAGATGAATCACATTGACAAGGCCAGTCACTCTACCTTAATTTCACAGAAAGAACACCTAAAATGTTGAAAAACCACTATCAAGGTTGGTCTTCCCATTTCACCATTCCAGAGCTTTGTCCAGACAGGAGCAGTGACAATTCTTTAAAGCATGTTCTCTAACTCACTACACTGCTTTGCAGCAATAGCAGCACCTTCATTAAATAATAATGTGCACTACTTGTACACAGCACTTAATAAATAAACCAACAACTGGGCCCTTCACACGTCTCATTCCCTGCCTTTCCCTGGGCAAATATGCAGAACTTACACTAAGGCATGGCTTAATTTTTTTTAGAACACCCACTATGAGCAATAAACAGCATGACTGAACGTATCCCAGAACTTACATTTTGCAGTCCTCTTCTTTAATTAAGCACTATTTCAGATCACTGAATCTCAATCTCATTTCAATGTCCTTTTGGTTTTTCCTATCCCCATCTTAAGGTTGCAAGCATAGGAGTTATGAAGCAGACGGGTGTCGATGAAAATTGCCTTGGGCATCATCACGCCTTCTGGAATACTTAAATTTGAATGTATGTGCTATCACAGGAATACATAATTCCCAAGTGCATAGGAACACTCAAGAAATTAGACAGCTGGCAAGAGAAGTAAGACATTCACGTGTGAAAGAGAAGGTGCATGAGCTCAACCCTTACTAGATACCAGAGAATCCATGTGAAAGCAATGCTATGTGTGTTCTAAAAGTCAGGGAAAACACAGTCAGAGCTTGCACTTACTTGATACTGGAAGAAACCATGTAAAAGGGGTAAGTGTAAAGAAACAAGCCTTCATTATTCTTCAACACAGCTTTTAGTGTAACAGTGTAGTACAGGACAGCAGGGACTGCACATGAGACCTTTGGGAACAGGGCCACACCTGGGATCACCATACACAGTCCCAGCAGAGTATTCCACAGCTTTCCAGGAGGCTTCTCCACAGCAGTGTGGCTGTCTGAGTGACAGTCAGGGTTAGGGAATCCCTATGGGATCTTGCCTTTATTCTGGAGAAAAACTCAGCTGCTTAATCTAAAGCAGAATTTTTGTCCCACAGTGACTGAGCTGGGTAAGAACCAATCCTGCAGAACAGCTATGAAGGAGCATCAGAAAAGGTTCTGAATTCCTAATTAAAAAGAGTAGTAAATCATTTGCATGAAGACTTGCCATAAAAGATCACATGCTTGCACTTCGGTAATAACTTTTTAGTGCATTTTCTGCTGTGCTTAATGATTTGTTCACAGCCTCCACTTTCAGAAATGGGAACGTCACAGCACAGATCTCAGAAGCATTATGGAAATACTGTCACATAAAAGAGGACTTGAAGAGCAGGTCAAACCAAGCTAATGGCAGAACCCTTCAGGTGCAAAGTCATGCACAGTCTCATCAGAGAACTGTCTCCTAGGCATCCTAAATAGCTGTATCTGGTAACTGAATAGCTTTGTACACTGCTTAACTTCCGTGGTAAGCTTGCCTCTTTATGCCTTGGAATATCTTGAACCATTTACAAACAGCCTAAATATTCTTCGACTGTGCAGCCCCACTTAAGCTACTGCCAGTTGATAGCTACTCACCAGAAGCAGGAGCAGAGAAGAGAAATATAGCTCAAACCCCTTTTATGATCTTAAGTCATTTATTCCCTCTGCCCCGAGAGACAGAGCACCGACCTGAGCAAATCGGCCGGGGTAAGAGAGTGAGGCTTTGTGTCCAGTTGGTTTTGTCACAGAGGGAGAAATGGGATACCGGGGGTGGAGCTGGGATAAACACCCAACCAGATCAGAGCCCGGGCTGCTTGAACATTAGAAAAACCTAGAGTCACATGGCAGGGACCTGGGTGGAGGTAGGGAGGGGCTCAAGGGGGGTCCACCGCAACAGCTGTAAGTGAAGAAAACCCGTGTCAGGGATTTGGACACCACTTTGTGCCCTTCAGCCTTAGACACAAGGGATAAAAGCAACTGCCCTGATGTCCCTGTCATTGTCACCTCTTAGCCCAGCAGCATCACGGGCTCAGGGCATCTGCACCATGCTCACGGAGACCAAAGCTGAAGACCTCTCCTGGAAGACATTTCCCCAATGGATGCCTTGGGGCAGACTGACCCTCTGCGCCGAGCCTCACCCCGGAACAAGGACTGTACCTCACAAGCAATGGTGTCTGATTTTGCTGTACTCAATGACCTGCTTTAACATATTCCTAAGGCTCCCAGAGGTTTCCTAAGGAGAAAAAGCTGCAAACATCTGCACAGCTGTGAAATGAAGTCATGTGACTGGAAAGGCAATCCAATCAGTGTGGGTAATTAAGACAGCTTATATTTAATGCTGAAGCCAATTAGAAGAGTGAGGAGGAGGAAAAAAAGCAAGAAAAAGCAGCTATTTCTTAAAATTTCCTTTTGCTTTGTTTTTTACCCAGCATTATGAATTTTGCTAACAAAGCTTAGCTAAGCATGCAAACCTAAATATAAATGTTTGCTTAAAACTGTGTAGCCACACAGGACCTGGGCCTCAGCTTTGCCATGTATGGAAGAGACGTACCAGGCCCGGCAACAATAGCTGTACTGAGGGATGCACAACCAGAGTTAAACTCTACTCTCACTCACATCAACATAAACCCCTTTAGTTTAGCAGAGTCAAATTAGTTATATGGAATATGGAATATTCATATGGAATTTATGCATCTCAGAAGGAATTTTCTCATTTTACCACTGGAGAGTGTTCATGGTATCTCCCAACAAACCGCAGCAGCAAAACACTGATGGTGACAGAACACTCCTATCATACTCCTCTCTGTGCAAAGCCATTGGGCATCACTTCCAACTCCAGGGCCTGAGGCAGGGGATTCCTGAATGAAAAGACCAGATTTTCCCCTTCTGCAGACAGAGAAAGCATCCCCACTTGCCAGCCTCCCTTCCCACAGGGCTTCTCCCTTTGCTGCTCAGTGCCCATCCCCCAGAAGGAGAAGGTGACTGAATAGCACTACGGAAGGATGCTGTGCAGGTCTTGTCTCTCTTCATGGTCAGGCAGTGGGCTCTGATGGATGTGGCACGTCAATTTGAAACAAAAACTCTGGCTGAGTGATAAGCTTGGAGGTTTGGTGCAGGGATGTGAACCAGAGCAGTCTGTCGCAGCAGAGATAATCAGCAGAGCTGTCACAGCACCTTGGAACAAATCAGGGAGCAGAGCAAGCACAAAGATAAAACCAGACACTCTCATCTCCTAGGGAGGTGGCTAAGGGAAGGGAGATTGGACAGGTTTAGAAATTTACCGAAGTCATTACTTTATCAAGAGTGAATTTCTGGAAAGGGCACAAGGCTCAGGCTCTTGGTCATGACAAACACAAGATGTGACATGTTGTCAGATGAGACCCAGTGAGTGTCCTTTCTCCAGCACTGCCCTACAGCACATGCTGAAGAAAACTCTATGGAAAAAAATCCCAAGCAATGAAGAGTTTTCTTCCTTCAGAAAACAGTAAGCTTCATCTTCACTTCTCATTCTCTGAGCTAGTGGACAACCCTCGCACTATGACTGAAGAGACTGCTCTGCAAGGGGGGATATATAATATCAAAATGAAAACACTTTCAGGGGAGCAGCCCACACTCCTGTCCCCTCTTGGCATGTCAAATGCACAAAAAGGTTGGCCGGATTCTTCCCCCACTGCTTTTATCCCAAATGGTTCAGCTCAGTTCAGTGCAGGAACACCCAATTTCCACTACTGTGAGAGAGGAGAGAATGATACTTATCTGGGTGCCAAACTAAGTCCAGGAGAATCTATAGTATTTATTCACATGGCACATAGGTCCTTCCTGTTGTCTGGGTCTCTTTTCTTTTGTTCTGCCCACATCAGAGAAAGGTGATGTAAGATGCTGACCATGAGCACTGCTACAAGCACAGGTCACTGTTTAAATATATCCAGCAGCTTCTCTAGACACTTTAGGACAGGGGATTGTGCCTGGATCTTTTGTGCTATTTCCAAATCCCTTGACAACCCTGTTCCCAGACTGCACAAACAGCAGCACTACTAACACAGCTCCTGGAAGGGCATTTTGGAGACATGCAGAGGGCAGACCACAGGCCGGTATGCAGGGAATGGGGAGAGGGGTATAAACCCCACAACCATCTGCAAGAATACAGTTCCAGCATTAAATGAACTAAAAACTTTCTCACACTGGGATATCTTTTAGAGGCATCTGCATGTTAGGGCATAATACACAAAAGCTTTTTCTTACACAACTTATTAAAAGCACTACTAATAAAACACTGCCAGCCTGATCTGAAATGAACCTAGCTATTACAGGTCTGGCTTTCTCTAGAACTGTGCTATCCCCTGCATCTGTGCTGAGAGAGATAATCCTCACTGAAGGGACTGGGTTTAAAATGTCAGGAATCCAACATGAAGCCTGAGAAGAAATAAAAGGCCAGTATATACTTTTGTCCCAAAAAACCACACAACTCATCTGATCACGTGGCATGTGTGGCTGCTAATCCTGCTGCTGCCCTGCCTCTCTCGAGATTGGCAAATAAGATTCAAGCTCCAAAGTCACTAAGATGCTTTCTTCTCAAAAACTATGGTTTTGCACCAGAAAGATGAAAGAAAAATCTCTCACAGACCTAGATGAGTGCTTTTGGAAATCCTTCCCTGGCTGGCAAATTGCCTTTTGCCATTAGAGATGTGGAACCTAGGCTGGAATCCCTGGCACAGCATTGAGCTGAAGAGCAGCCACCATCACCAGTGTGCTGTGACTTGGGTGCTCTAGCTGAGGGCTGGCATTTCAAGAACACATGAGAATATAGTGAAAAATTCCATGAGTTAGATGAAAATATGTCCTACAAGGTTGAGTGGTCCCATAACACTCTCCACTTCAGGACACAGGGCTGTCATAGAAGTCTTCCAGTGAATCTCACTCTTCAAATGTCATTTTTCTCCCCTGATGCTTATAAGAAACTTAGCTCTTTTGTAGCCTGTAGAGCCTCCAGACAATGGCAAAGCTGAATTTCAGTTTCAAGGCTGGAAGTTTAAAAATGCTACCTGTTTCCAGAACTGTATTCACTGTATATTCTGAGCATGGGTGCTTACCCCACATTTTTTGAACCTCTGAGAGATAAAACTTTTGGGATGTACAGAGGTAATTTGCTTCAGTGTTTACAGTTTCATAGAGCTGAGGCTCAAAATCCCCAAGTGTTCCTCACCCCCAGGCAAGGCAGCATCCTCTGCCAAAGCACACAAATCCTGGGATGCTGGGCAGTGAGTAGTCCCTCATGCCTTCACTGAACTTCTTCCTTTCTTTAGGGATGGTTTGCTAATTACAAAAAGTACAGAAGCAAACATGGTGTGAATTACCTCAGTGAGACTGATGTCGTCATGTAAACTAACACCTCAGAAGGCTGTTTTGCTTGGCCATAAATCTTTTGTTTCTAAGGCAGCACTGCTCGAAAATGCACCAAAAAGTTCTCTGAGTTGTTTCTATCACTGCCCTCATCACCAGAGTACCTGAGGGCCTTCAAGTCTTGTATTAAGCAAGATGACAAACATGTCACATCTGGTTCATTCTCTTTCCTTCTCAAGAGGAGAACTTAGGTACAGTAAATTGCTTTCATAGGGCTTTGGTTTCCTCTGTCTGTGCTGCTGTGCCTGAGAGGGAAAGCAAGGTGAAAGAAACATCTCTAAAGCAGAGAGGAAAAAAGGACAAGCTATTTGTGATGGCCTCTGATGTCTGTGAAGGTTATTCTAGAGCCTCAGCCTGGCTTTAGTTATGGAATGAAAAGGTCCTAGGATCCTTTAGGAATACAACCATCAAACCTAGTCCCCTCCTAAGCCATTTCCATAGGTATCAGCCTAAGTGATGGAGCAATCCAGAAGACTTTAAGCCTGGATCACATCTCTACAGGAAGCCAGGGGAGAGAGAGGATGAGTGTGATGCACTTGCATAACTTTTATCACACCGCAGCACTCAGAGTTGGTTGCATTTTCTTGGGGGCTGATAGCTTAATGCCCAAACACTGTACATTTAATTATAATAAAAAGACCCACTCAAATAAAGAGTTCACTCCTACAGGTCTTATTTTCAAAGCAATTCTCATAGAAATTCTCATAGCCTACTTCTTGCAGTAAGAAGACCTGTGTATGGAAAGACAGACCCTTTGAGCAAAAATGGGATGAACAGATAAACAAGTACATGTAACCCAGGAGAAGTGTGCTTTTTCAGTATGAATAGTAGTAATTTCCACTAAATAAAGTCCAGCTTTCTTCATTGAAGCAATAAGAATACCTAAAATAGTGACAATTGTAGGTTCTCATGGAAATTTTGCTCCAAGCACAGCTCTCTCCCTTCCTTCTCTAAAGAAGATTTCAAAGCAAATTGAAAAGTAAGCCAGGCAGCAGCCCTTTCCCAGATTTGGACTGTTTCTGAACTGCTTACTGCAGATTCCTGCTGCTCTGGTGCAGCGCAGGGCATGTGGCACCAGCAATTTCTGTGCCTCTGTGAGAGGACAGTGACAGAGGGAAGGCAGCCTGTCCTCGACTCTGCTCTCTCCTGCCTCCATCCACTGCTCCTAAGCTGCCTGCAGTGCTTGTGCACTCCCATGTCCTGCAGCCAGGTGGTTCTGGATTTCCTTCCATGAGCTTGAGAAGCTTCTGGCAAAACACCACTGAGGACTGGCCACTGGGAATGGGATATGACTGCAATAGCACTACTCCCTTCTGCTGGAGGAGGCTTCATACCACCTTACCAATTCTCCGCTGTGAAGAAGCGCATTGAGAATTTAAGTGTGAAATCTCTGCAGTCATCCAGAGAAAAACTGTCTCAAGTCCATAGTGTTTCAAGTTAACTAATCCCACAAACTGGAAAGGAAATAAGCCATTCATCATTTTCTCCTTCCAAATAACAAAGACCAATCACTACTGGTAGGCACTTAACAACATCCAGATAAGACAAAAGAAAGCCAGGTATGGGGTCAAAAGTTGGGATTTGGGGACAGGGTCAAAGAAGACAGAACAAGACTCTTCCCCTGAATGGGACTGGGCCAGAGAGGCCTCAGATAAAGCTTTAACTGAGTCACTTGAAGCTTTTACTAGCTTTTCTCTTCCACCTCCAGCTATGGCTGCCAGACTGTGTCCCTGCCAGCTGTTGCCTTTCTCATAGGACTGCCAAAATCCTGACAGTGAGGACAAGATAATATACCTATACCTGATGGCACCAATTCAGATGGACACTCACACAAGTACTTATCTAAGCACATGCTTAACTCCATCCCTATTTAGTAAAGCACTTACGTATAGGCACAAATTTATCTCTCTATGGCTACACGAGACATAAGCCTCTCATTAATACTTTACACCCCTCGGTCAGAGCTTATGTGCCATTCTTAGCTGCAGGACAACACTCTGCACGTGTGGAAGGCCATGTTTCTCCTCTGCTTCTGAGAGTCCCCTCTGCCCTCACTATGCAGGAGCCAGAGCTATCTGCAGTGACTCGGCAGTGCAGAGATGGGGCAGAGGAGAGCGTGGTGGAGACACCAAAGAGCAAAGCAAAGCTTACGTTGGCTTTGAGGCTTCAGCCTGGTCTGTCTGCAGTTTCTCCCCACCTTCAACCTCCATGGTGCAGTACACGATGCGGTTGGGGGCCAGCGACTTCAGACCCTGCACCTCCATAATGACAACCTGCAGGCAGAGAGGGAAAAATGTAAGAGGAACAGTTTCCTTCACACCTTGCTGTGGCTGCTGAACCCACAGGGTCAGCCAGTGCTCGGGTCCTTCATGTGCTGCTGGACGTTCACAGCGCAAGCAGGCAGGGACGATGGCACTGCCCAGGCTGAGTGGGGACTGTGGCAGCCAGCCAGGTCTGTATGGAGACCAGGATTCCCTCTGAATTCACATGGGCTCACTGAAGCCCTTGGGTGTCCAGGGCTGTATCAAGTTTCAGGAGATGGGGCTCACAGACACGGTCCTGCCCCATCTAGAAGTGCCTTAATATGCAAAATCCAAAGAAAAAAAGCACAAAACTATTCAGCTTGTGCCAAAAGCATATTTTCCATATTAATCATAGAATGGTTTGTGTTTGATATTTGAAGATCATCTGGTCCAATCCCTATGCTGTGGCAGGGATACCTTTTAGTAGATCAGGTTGCTCAGAGGCCCATCCAACCTGACCTTCAAAAATGCCAAGGATGAAACACCTATGTCCCAGTTGTTCCCTGTTCCAGTGTCCTACCACCTTCATCAAAAACATTTTCTTATTAATACTCAATCTAGATCTACCCTCTTCCAATTTAAAACTGGTGCCCCTTGACCTGTCACTCTACAGCTCTGGTAAAAAAAATAATTTAAAAATCTTTCTTCATCTTACTCACAGAAAACCTTTCTTATTAAGAAATCACCACCTAAGTTCCTTCCAGGTAATTAATCTTTTTTTCTTTTTTTAAAAGTAATTAATTCCATTAACCACATACCTTAAACATTTCTACAATAAGCACTGTGGGGGTTTCTAATCATGATTTATTACAGCTATCTATGAAGTATATACACAGGGGTTTAAAATTCCTCTCCTCAGGTCTTCTGACCTGTCTGGAGCTGAGGATCCTCTCCCTGGCATACAGAGCTCCATAAACCCTCTGATGAGTGCACATTTTTGGTAAAAGCTTTCTTGCAACAGGAGTTTTGTGCACAGAGCAGTGCCCAGACTTGCCAGCTCCTGAAGTCAGTGCATCACTGGGCTTTTGACTTCCCACCAGATGGGGTTCAGCTGGAGCAAAGCATTTGTGACACCCTGTTGTAAGGGGGTCCCTTCACACACAGCTGTACATACTGCACAGCTTCTGCAACAGAGGGGGCTACTGCTTTGTGATAGTTCCCTGCTCCTCCATATGGGAATGGTTGGAAATCAGGCTTATTTGATGCTGCTCTTAAAGGCACCATCTCTGGTTTCACAGTCCTAGTTTTAAGCAAGACTGAACTGAATACCATAAAGATGGTTTCAGACACTTAATGAGTTAAATTCTGAGACTGGACAACCAGGGTTGTTAAGTTTTGCATTAGCATGATATGTATAACAAGAGACCCCCCCACTAGGAAGAGAAATAAACAGGAAACTACACAAAAATAGAATTTCTGATTTTTCTGCATCCTACATTTTTGACTCCATCCTGGTAGTTGTTTTGACAATGTAACATAAACCCACTCATTGACAGACAACAGCAATTCTGTATGGGTGAGCTGATGACTCCTCAAAGTAAATATGCCTACAAATAGACAACAAATGTGTTTGCACAAAACAACTGAGTTGGCTGGAAACGGCTACTGAGTAACACTGTTCCAGGACTGAGGCAGCCTGTGTCAGATGCAGCAGCAGCACCTGCCTTCCCCTGGGCTGCACAAACTGTTTGACAGAGCACTGAGCAGAAAGTCGGTGTGCAACAGAGAGCAAAGAGCAACCCAGCACAGCATAATATTTCCACACAAACTGAAAACCAATCTGTTGGGTGAATTCAAACCCCAGCAATTTTTAACAATTCTTCAAAGAGGAAGCAATTCTTGCAGGGAAATACAGCAACACCTCTAGCTGACAATAGTTAAACATGCTGATATTTACAGTGTTGCATTGTTGTACTGCTTTGGCGGTCAATACAGGCTCAGGGTTACTGAGCTACACTTGGTACCAAACTGCATTAAGAGGTCAGTTAATGATGCAGATTTCTGAGCCATTTGATATACATCATCAGGAAATGTCAGTGTATATCACACAGATTGTTCCAATAAGGCGGTGAGACACCTGAAAGGACATGGTGTTTAATCACAGGCAAAGCCTACAGTAAACAGAGAGTGATTTCTACTCACCTCTCTCCACCTAATATAAATTTGAACTGAGCAGAAGTCGGCTGGTGTGCTTTTTACTCCCATGAACTCTGCACACTGTTGTGTGCATGTAGCTTACCTCCAGGGAGAATGACAACACAACATCTGACTTGGAAAGCTGGTTCTCATTTTCCTCTCCCATGTCAATTATTGAGGTGTTGTGGCTACGTTTCAACTTCTGCAGCTTGAACTCAGAGCCTCCTTTAGACACAGGCATGCTCTCCAAGTTTGCCATCAGGAGATTGACAGATGACTTCAGCTCCTCAATGTACATGTTCTCCATTTCTTTGGACACAAACTTGGGAAACTTGCGCTCCTTGAATTTGGAAACAAACACAACAGAATTAATGTTTGTGACAATCAACAACCACTTGTTGCAGTGGGAGAATCTCCCAGGAGCATCTACAGAGGTTTGTGAGCAGGGAACTCCTACAAACCAGATGACAAATTAGAGCTTCCCCCTGGGTAATGTAGAAATGTTATTGCTAGTTCTTCACTGAATTACTACTTGTAACTTGCACAACTTTCCTGTATCTTGCATGCACTTACATTTCGCTGACTTTTCTATCTGCAAATGGACTTTCTCCTGCAGATGTATTCTCAATTACAAATACTACAGGCCAGATTTCAACTGAACTTTGTGACCAACAGCAACTTACTAAGGATTCAGAGGATGCTGAGAGTAAGAAATTTGTTTTCCAGTCTCCCAATCATGCCAGCTCTTTTTAAAACACTTCTGAGCAGTTGCTCCATCAGGTTTCTAGGTGTGAAAGGAGCCCAAAGAAGGAAAATCAGCCATGTGTGGGCAGGAATGTTTGTTCCTAACTGGAAGAAGGGGTAAAACATCCTTTCCACTACTTGCCAAAGCCTGCGCCTCCCCCCAGGAAGACAGCTTTTCACTGAGACTCTCCAGTGTTGCTTGCTGTCAACAAGAAATTTAAACTCTAAAACCAAAGGTAAGAGTGAGAGCAAAATAAGATGTTCCCCAATGCAAGTTCTCAGCTTTGAATGGCTGTCCATCACCAGCCTGAGCCCTACATGTTCTGACAACTTTTCCAATGGCCTGAATCTGCTCAGGATTCGAATGTCTCTCAGTAGGTAGTAAGACACTGTGCAAGGCGTAAGACAGTGAGGTAGCATCTACAGCCAGGGAACAGAAGGCTAATGTGCAAAGAACCTTGATGGCAATTCACAACATTGTAAAAAGCCATTTGTAAAATGTATGCTAGAAAAGAAAACAAGGTCATGTTTCTTCTATAAGACTGTCATCAGGCTGCTGAAAAAGTTCTACTCTGCACTAGTTTTTGCATCAGTCCTCAGCATCTTACCCACTACAAGCAGAGCTCACAGCAGCACTTACACCAAGCAGCTAAAGTATAGTCATCTGTTTCCAGCCTCAATCTTGGGAAATAATTCCCTCATGCAAATTAGATCTGACATAAGATAAACTACCTAATCAGCATGCTGTACTGTCTGTGCATTATTTAAGTTGCAAGTCACCCTTAGGAAAAGAAAAAAAGGCAACTTTTTTGTAGATTTTGAGAATTTCTGCTGAAGCAATGATGTTCAGACATTATTGCTTTTTTACCCTGCTGCCATCCATCTCTCCAGGGACTGCAATTTTGGCACTGCCCTCACAAAACTCTTCGGAAGTGCAGCAAGGACTGAGACATTTCACTGTGTGCCACCAGCAACTTCTCGCATTAAGGCTAAAAAATGTAGTCTGAAGTGACGTGTAACAGTTTAACTGGGACTATTTAACTGATGTTAGAAATGCAGAGATGTATGTGTGGTCTTAAGTCACTCATCAGACCGGAGATAAAGCTGGGGGAAGTCTGGAGTAGGACACTATCAAGAGAGCAGACAACAGCAAGAAAGGCATTAGCCACCTCCCCATGTACTGGGAGCAGAGAGAGGATCAGGAATGGGGACAAGCATGGAGAGAGACAGAGTTAAGACACTGAGGAACGACCTGTCCAGCAGGCTGGAGCAGAGTGGGTCCAGCCTCAGACAGACATAACACTCTAGTGTAACTACAAGGCCTTATTTAGTTGCCCCTACACGTGCTCCTGCTTGTCCTTGAGGTCAGGTGACTGGGTAGGGGAAAAGGCACCACAGGACAGCAGAGCTCTTGCTACTGCAGAGAAAAATATACGTCAGCCTTGGCATCACTAAGATCTCAGCTGTAATGCTGCTGGAAAAATACACCATGCAGACTGAAAAGCCTGTCCAGATTCAGCTTTAAAATATCTGCTTGACTTTGGGCACAATCCTCAAGCCACCTGGCTCCCAGGCTGGGCTGATGTGCTTTGATGGAGTCAGGCTCAGTAGGGGACCTTGCCTAGTACTGCCCTAGTGCTGCACTGAGCTGCACTCTCCTGGGCACATGGGAAGGCAAAACGACCCAGAGCTGTGTCCTGGTATCCAGAGGCAGGAAAGCTGGCATGCACAGTGACTTGTTCAAGGTCACACAACAGGTCAGATGAAGCCTTGCAGAGCCACTGGTCCCATAAGACTCCACAGTCTTTGCTGCCTCTGAAGTGCAAATGTCCTAGTGTGACTTTCTTAATTTATTAATGAGACATTAATTTGCCTTGAGCATGGAATCTCCAAGACAGCCACCTCAGGGCTGGTTTCACAAGCACTGTAAGCCTCCCTGTGCAGCAAATCTGTATTAAAAGCTGCAAATTGGAGATAAAAATAAAAACGCTATTTTTTCACTGAGTTGAATTGTCAACCTGCCCTCTGTTACAAGGATAGCAGCCTTGCCCAAAAGAAGGATACAGAAGAGGATTCAAAAGGTCATTTGGATGCCTCCAAAATATGGTATTCATGGATCTGAAAGAACTAGGTTTCTCACATACAGATGCTAGTGGGACCTGACATTCTGAAGAGAAGGCTTGCAGCAGTAACAGAGATTAAATATCCATAGTAGCATACTGGGACACAGGTAACTCCCTTTTACTCTAAACCACCCTCCAAGCTGCACAGTTGTATTTTGAAGATTGAATTCTGCACAGGGATATGTCAGATTATGTTGAGGAGTTTCCCCCTGACTCTCAGACAGCCAGCAGTGTCACGGTTTGTTTTCAGCATCCTTAGGGGAAGAGTGGAAATGGTAAATTCTCATTTGCAAAAAGTAATTAATGAAGCTGCAGCTTCTGCTGGCTGCTACTAAATCATGCTTATTGTTGTTCTACATGCCATAAAGAGAAAATGAAATAACAAAACCAGGCAATCTTTTTCTGGCACCCAGGGCTTGGGTACCCATCTCAGAACCAGAGCAGCCATACTCAGTGCAGGGGCTTACATTTCACTGCAAATGAATACTGTACATTTTCTTGACAAAAATAAAGTGGCAGAGGGCCAAGTGCTGAACAAAAGAGCTGCAGCCAGTTTGCTGTTTTGCTGCACCATTGATTGGCCACATGGTCCTTGGCGATCTCACTAATTTTATCAGTGAAGTAGGGAAAGTCAGAGCCTATGTCCCCAAAGACAAAACAGCAGCAGATGTTTAACAGAGGTGTTAGGAGGAGAGGCTGTGCAGGCTCCACCAGCACCATTGTTAACGCCTGACTATAAATCAATACGCTCTGCTTTTCACATCCAGGCATATCAGTGTGGTTGCAAACAGCTCTGATATTACCTTTCTAATTAAAAATCCTAATTTGGGAGGACTGCTGCTGAAAGGCAGGCTCCTAGACTGAGCTTGTCTTTCTGATTAGACCTTTTTTTTTGACTTGTAGTAATGGTTTCTTGATTACCAAGAACAGCCAGATAGATCATTCCCAATGACTTCAGCCCCATTAAGGGCTTTATCGGTGACTCAGAGCATCTGATTAGAGGCAAGGATAAAACTTGGCCATACTGATGTCAACAGGATCCTCTCCATCATCTATGATCCACGTAAATCTGCACTGTGTGAGGGTGTGATTTGCTCCTAGGGAGACAGCTCCTTACAGAAGGGCCTCTAGGGAGATTTGCTGTGTGCTTTGTTATCAAAGCTGTTTCGAGGTCCTGTGCCTGCTGCTCCAAACAGGAGCAGACATCTGCAGGGGACAACACTGGCCTGACTGCTCTCACAGCACAGTGTGAACTTGTTTGGGACAATATATCTGAAGGACCTTTACTGAGGTAGCATTTACCTACAGGCAGGAAATTGTGGCTTCCATCAGCCCAGCAAACAACACAAATTCCATTAGGACAATTCCTGGCTCCTTTTTTTACACACCATCACCCACCTTATTGTCTAGGATAGAAATGTGACCTCTGAGAATTCACAAAGGATTTATCAGGAACCTAAACTGTCCCAGCTCACCAGGACATTTCAAGAAATGTACATCACAACAGCTTCATCTTGTTTTGTTTCCAGCTAATAATTTTTAACTGGTAATTATTGAGAAGAAACTCATAAGAGAATGACAGGATCTGGGGGCTGCATCAAACTCCTTGTACACTCCTAAATGAAGAGGTTATTTGTCTTGGGCTGACTTTATGATGTGTATCCCCTATCGCTACTCTATGCCCAGAAATTAATTTTGTGCCTTTCTGTGCCTTTAAACGGAACCTGAGAGGGAGGAGAGGAAAAAACTGAGCAAACTTTTCAAAGCAGTTGTTTTGAGGACACAGAGATACATATTCCTCTGCATCCTGCTGCAGTGAGAGGAGCAGGGGAAGCATTCTTCTTGCTTTTCAGCCAGTTTTCAGCTCCTTTTCTCTAGACAGAGACAGAGAGTTAAACTTTGTCTTCCTGGAACTTCGGTTTTTCCCTTCTTCTCTTCTGGACTGTTTCAACATCAGAACACAGCGGGAGAATTCTCCACCAAGGCCCCAGAGGTGGGCCCACGACCCAGCTACAAGGAGGAGAGAGACTACACCTACGGAAGGATTCTGAAATTTTCCCAGGTTTCTCTCCACAGCAAGAGGTTTTATTATTTAGCATTATTATCCTTTTCCTGTGTGTTCGTTAAATGAACAGTTTCTCTTCCACTTTCCTCTGAGGAAAATTTCTGGTTTTTCCCAAATGTGGTGGGAGAGGGATGGTTGTAACCTGCCTTCTATCAGAGAATATTTTTCCTCCAAATTTGTCCAAACCGGCATATAATTAATGACAATAGACTTTTTTTTACCTTGGCAATTTGTTCTGCCATTTGGAGACGTCCATCTAACTCGCGTCTGATCTGTGCTGCTTGCTCATCAGGGTTGTCCAGCTGTATAAAAACAAAAGGCAAATCAAGGTGAAAAACCAACAAGTGCAGCACCTTTAGGAGCTGTTCAGTTCTTCAGGCTGACCACTTGTGCTACATTGTTGATAGAGCAAGCGGTGGAACAGAAGCCCTCACAAAGGACAAACACAATGTTCACCGACCCAAAACAGACAGTTTTTGATGCCTGCCCAGCTGCCCCCTGGGGCTGAGCATCCTCCCCCTGAGGCAGTCTGGTGCAGTGTAGTCTGGAAAGTTACAGCTACAGTGATGACAAAAGTTCTGATTCTCAGACTGACGAATGATGAACTTCTCTGTCGGTGCTCACTGGATCAGCTGAAACACCACTCTGCCCCCAATCCATCACTTTCCATGGCATCTCCCCGTCTGTCTGCCTGCACATCCCTTGCCTCCCCTCTCTCACACACTCAAGCAGATCTGCACAGGTGCAGGTGTTATTTCTGCACACTGCTTCACCACTGATTTTCCAGAGAGCCAACATTGACTACGATTGAGATTGATGGAAAGTGTATTTTTGACTAGCTTTTGAAAGCCTTTGTTACAGATTTAATTCAGGAAAACTAAAAGGTATCCTGACTGTGATCCAAATCCATTGAAGCTTCAGTGGTTTCATTCACACCAGCTGCACATTGTAACCTGCTGGTGTGGTTCATCTTTGTATTCCTGACCCAAGCACCAGTACAGAGCCAAGGATTACCAGCACATTTCAGGATCAGCTGCCCCTGTTAATTTCTTCATGAACAAATGCACCTCACAACTATTTTGTACCAGTGTGGAAGCACCTCGTGGAGGTGCTTCATTAAGGGTAGGAAATGTACAGACTCAGATTTCCATTTCTTTGCAACTCTGAAAGAGGGGGCATGATTTGAATTCTATCTGAGCTACAGTAATTGAGGTTAATCACATACTACCCAAAATAACACAGGAGCTAAATTTAGAAATTGAGGGCACTGCTGTGGAGGAGGGTTAATTTTGCAGTATGATAATGAGCCAACAAACTGCCTCAAGCTTTCTGCACTATCTTGATTGTGCAGATGTTTTTCAGTGATGCTACAGGTGTCAAGGAAAGACCTGACTGCAGAAGATTATTTTTCTTAGGAGCCAACAAGCAACTTAGGCAGTCTCTGTGGCTGTGGCTGAGTAGGTAAGGTATTGCTTTTCAGGGCTGTGCTTCCCTAGATTAAGTAGTGACACCAAGCCAAGTAACCTTGTATTTAAAAGAAACAAAAAATCTTTCCAGGCTGTATTTTCAATGACTCTGCATGGTAGCTCCATGACAAAAGCTGATCTTTGGGGAAAAAAACATAGTATCAGTAGCCAAAACAACATTTTCTCCTTGTTGTCTACAGAATGGTACTAATGAGACAGCCCCTGCCTGTCCTCCTGGCAACTTCCAGCAGATCTCTTGTGAGTAAGAGCAGCAGCCCAACAGCTCAGCCACTGTCTCCTCCTATACGTGGGAAGGACTCCTGTGCCTGGGAAAGGCTCCTGCTGCCATCAAAGCCAGCAGAATACATTTTACACAGTCATAACACTAAATAGGGCCATTAAGAGAGTAATGATGGTGCCCATCATTACATGTGAAATAAGGCAAGGTGCAAATGTAAGGCATGCCATCTAAGATCAAGTAAGGCAACACGGACGTTAATATCATTAAAACTCAATTTATTTACTAGAGGCAGCTATTTATTATCTGCCACGTGCATGCCCACTTTATACTTAAGTACTTGACAGCCAAATACATAAATGATTTAAAAAGGCAAAGAGAAACTGAATTAGTTTCATTCTGCATTATGACTGTGTTATGGGTGTGCTGTGAATAAAGCAAAGATATAAATCATGACATTGCTCCAGTCAATTAAATGTGAAAAGTATTATAAATTTCAGTATATATATGATTTGTCATATGCACTGGGCTTTTCTTCAGCAGCATGTCACAAATACATGATGTACATAATTTACAATTCTCAACTGATCATTACCCAACGGCCTGCTGGTAAATTAGATGTTTTTATATGTCTATCCACAACCACATTAGTTCTCTCTGCCTGCAGTTCAGAGATTATCTACATTGGTGTAACAGTTCTAAAGCAAAAGAATAACAATTAAAAACTATATGTAGATTAGGTTTGAAGTGGAACCCAGAACTGACCAGCACTGCAGCCAGCCTATCACTGCAGGCATTGCAGGGCAGCTGTCCCCTGGTGAGGGTTCAATTGTAAGAAAAAGACTTTGCAAGAAGACAGGTTTTTTACACATAAGCTGTTAGTAAGGAACAATTTTAGTGGGCACTAGTAAATAAGAGAAATGGTTTTAAAATGTTCCTCACAGGAATTTGACAGGTTTGAATGACAGTAAGAACCAGTTCCTGGCCTGCAGAAGCAATCCTTTGCTTCCATCCCCCTGAAACAAATTCACTGAGAGAATTTTCCTCCTATTATCCCAAAAGGATGGGAGATAATCCCTCTACATCTTTGAAAGGCAGAAGCAGACACAAACCAACCAGCCTAATTAGGTTGTAAGATCTTCAGCAAGATGCACAGGCACCTACTAAACCCATATCTGAAGTGTTTGCTGCATCAGAGATCTCCTGCACATTGCCCAGCCTGAGCTTTGCAGTTTTTAAAGCCAAGAGACCAGGCTCACTTCCACTTATATCAGGAAATGCCAAAGGCAGTGCTAGGATATAAACGGTACTAGGGGATTTTAAACCCCCATGTTTTTGGAGACCAGGTGTTTTATTTGAAGTGTTTCTATTGAAAGCTCCAGCTTTGGTTTATCAAAGCTTAATCAAAACCATTTACAATCACTGCCATGGCTCCAAATAAGCCACTAGAGCAGCCTAGGCTGCCCTCCTCTTTCCTTCTTTGTTGTGCACAGAGAAGTTTGGCTCGGATTCACACCTCAGATTCACTCACTGGCCTGGAGACTGAGCAGGGCACAGCTCTCTTGCCATTGACCACAGTGAGAAGGCTGCAGATGAGACCAACCCTCCCAGTCTGGGGATGGTGCTGGTGGCACAAGTGACATCCTGTACATAGCCCTTGGCTGGTTGGTAAGAGCACAGTGGATTCAGCTGCTCCACAAAACACAGATTGATGGGGCATGGTCCCAACAGACACAGGGAGTGAAAACAACACAGGAGCTAAACCCACGCTCTGAGCTCAGCACTGCAGGCAATAATGTTGTAAACTACAAGGGTATATAATGAAATAACATCGTTATAAGCTAAGAGGGTTTATAACAACAGGATGCAACATACAGATACAACCTTCAAGGCCTGGCATTTACGCTGTGGACATGACAGGTATTGTTGGTGTAACTGCCACCAGCACCAGCCAGAAACCACCAGGACCATTTAACAGTTTAATCCCTCCCTGCCAGGCACTGCTAGTGCTGATCCTTGCTTCCCAGCAAAGGCAGCAGATGTCACAACATCCCCTTTCCTGAAGTGTAACTGTAGCCTGTCTCAGGGCATCTCCCATCCCATGAGAAAGGTTACACTGTGGTGGTCCATTGTAACCTTTGGCCCTCCCATGACACATACTCCTGCAAAGGACACACCATTTGCAACAGGGTTCTGGAAAAATACATTTTAAATGCTCTGGCAGTGCAAATGTTGAGCTGCAGCAACCAGCTTTATGCTGCATTGGGAACGTAAACACACCCGGGTTTTATTCTTCTGGAAAGGAAAGCATTTAGTCCAGGCATCTATGGAATCTTCAGCTACTGCCTTTGTTGGTTTTCCTCCACGGCAGTATTGGCATCCAGGAAGGGGTGATCAGGTGGGCTGCTGCCAAGCAGGGACTGTTCTGGCTGGGGGCACTCTCAGCAATCCCCAATATTAATTTTCTCTATCCCTGTGTCCAGCACACCACCATGCAGCTGGGGGGGTCTGAAAATGCCACTTTGTGAATTATTTTCCATGGCTGGAGGACTAAGACAAAAGCCATGACCCACTCATGTTCTTCCTAAGCCTTAAGTCCTCCCAAAATAATTAGTGCAACCAAATGCATGTGCCACGCACGGTTATAGGTGCCAAGTGCCTCAAAGTTTCAAGGCACTCATTCTTTAACATGTTGGGAGCTCTGCAGCTCAGCAAATGCTTAAGTATTTCAAAGCAAACATGCTCATGGTGAAGGCTGAACATGATCACAATATGGGTGACAATTTTGCAGCTTTGATACAGGTCTTTAGGAGAGATCTTTGTCTCATAAAAGACAGTTTCACTTTGTGATGCACAGTATGAGAAAACACTGAAAATTTCATAAGCCACACCAATTAATGATTAATCTGTCAGTCCAGGAGTACTCACAACTTGTGGAATCAGCAGCTTAGAGAGCTTCAACTGAAAGAAATATGGCCCTCAAAGTGACTCATTGCAGGGATGCCCTTGGTTTCTTACCACAAAGCTGCTGTTTTAGGAGATAAAAGTGCAATGAGACAGGACAGAGTGGCACCATGTGGCATACATGTGCTCCATGTCATTGTCACAGGCTGCTCTGTAGCATTCTTTTCCCACTAATGGTAAATACTCCTGTCTACCAGAAACCAGGGGCAGTGGGAGGGCAGCAGTCTGGTGCTCAAGGCCCCAGCCTCCTCCCACAAGTCTGAAGCAGAGAGAGGGGGAGGATCTGAACACTCCCTCTTCCCACAGGTGGGATTCTGACTTCCCTTTAAATTGGGAACATGAATGATGCTAAGCTGCCTCAAAAGGTTAAGTCACTAATGTCATGGGCAACATGCTCACCCTCTGAGCAGCAAACTGCAACCCACAGACCACTGGCTGCCTTGGGATCTGAAGCAAGAGCAAGGACAGCTTCCCCATGTGAGGGGGGGGAAGGCTGACAGAGGGGGGTTGACCTTCCTACGTCAGCAACCATGGCAGCATCTGCATAGCCCAACTATGGATTCAACAACTGTCACTCCTGCAGTTCAAGACAGGATTTTGGAAGACCTGGAGGGACCAGCAGAACACATCTTCTCCACTGTTTTCTTAGGATTGCAGTGCCATATGATCCCCCAGTGCCACTGCGCAGAAGCAATGCTTAAGGCTGCCTCTCCTCTGGCCAATCAGAGCTCCCCAAATCAGTCTTTTAGGTTCAGTCATGCAAAATCTTTCTAGTACAATGTAAAGTTCCCCTTAATTCAAGGAATCTGTGCCTACCACCACACCTCTCCACAGCTTCGCAAGGCTGCACCATGAGTTTGAGGAAAGCTAAGACAAGAAAACACAGCATGCATCTTTCCAGCAGGTTGTGCAAAGATACCTCAAGATTTATGTGCAATGATAAGTCAAAGTAAAGAAGAAATCAGATTCAGCAAAACAGGAAGGGGAAGAAAAAAGTGCTGCCTACATTGCAAATGTTTTGCAAGCTGTTAAGAAAAGGGATAGCAGAGCACATTCACTTGGAAGGCATGTCCTTTCCATCTGTGGCCAGAGAACTTTTGAACCCTGCAAATCCCTCTGCAAGATCATCTGTGTGAGGTGTATGACACTGAAAGGGATTGAAAACTAAAGCTGTCCAGAGGCTCTGACCTCTGAGAGCATGCCTTAATACCCTCTTCTTATGGCATTGCATAAGGGTGCTTGAAGGCGTGCAGGCAGCACACACTGAGCAATGGCAATGAAAGAAACTGGAGCACTGGCTGGTTTATACTGCCTGAGATACATCATTATATTTAGCTTGCTTGTGTTTCCTTACAGCTTATCATATGTTGAATTTCACATCAGTTAATGCAAGAGAATCACCTGAATTTCCTAAACATGGCAATAAACTACTATTGAGTTCCAAGTAAGTTTTACAGCTAGAATTAGATGTAATTAATTCATCCCAATCATAACTGGAGAAGGATTTACATATCTTCAAATCCTCATCATTGATTAAAAGCTTAATGGTAGACACATTCATCACGTAATTCAAAATGGGCTTTGGCTTTTGGAGCTAAAGCAAGTTGCATGAGGACCTAGTCCAGCAAAGCTGCAGTACCCTGACACTTAGCAGGATTAAACGTGATGGAATAAGATGTGGGAACATCTCCGATGATGTCTATGCAATAATTGTTTTTCTGCAGAAAGCTCTGAGAAAAAAATTGGCAAAGCAGATACTGGCCATGAAACAGCAAGGTTTTGGTTCTATTATATGCTAAATCAGCAGAAAACAAGGGAGAGGGAATGCAAACAGAAGGTTATGGCCCCCACTTTTTCAAGGACTAAGACAGCAAACATTGCAGTCCTGCTTGTTACAGTTCATTTTTCTATTTGTGAAGTTTAGATTTATCACAGCCAGAGATCTAGAGACCAACCTTCTGAACAGGCTGATGTCTTTCACACTGGTTTGATGCAGCAAACTTTCCTATGAGGTCAGGGAGAAAGCAGCCAGGAGAATTAAGCCTCTAGGCAGCAAATTTCCTGCACATGATCTCAGTGGATGGCATCCTATGGTAGAGGTGGGAGCTGAAGCTGCTAGTCTCACCTGTGAGTAGGATCACCCTTCTCCAGAAGTCTCTGTATAGGTCACCATCAGACCCCCTTCCTACAACAACAGAGAACTGGAAGGGAACTGCCTTCCACTGCAGATCCAACTTGCACCAAATATTCTGCTCACTAATTGGTATCAGCTTATCAAATTCCAGAGCAGAAACATCACATCTCTAAGTCCCTTTGATCAATACATAACAAAAACCAATAATGATTAATAAACAATCAGTATTGCTATGCTAAATCAATATATTATGCTAATTTAAAGGTCAATTCCTTGCTTTTCTTAGAGTAGTGCCCAAACATCTGTGCTCTGAGTCATTCAAAGGTTTCAGAAAAGTTTACTTCAGAGAGATTCTCCTGGTTTTGAACAGAAGCAATATCAATCCTTAGCCATATCAATCCTATCTAATCTAACATTGCATTTCCGAAAAGTCACCTCTTTTAAAAATAATTAGCATTCAACAACATGAAAAAAAATCACAAGAAGTATGAACTGGAATCACTAATTGGGAACATCTGCCACCTCTCTTACTGCCTGATCCCCTCCAACAGGACCTATTCTGCCCCTGAAGAACCAGTGGCACACAGTGGATGTCTGGCATCTCTGAGAAGGGTCAGGTGGAGCTGCAAGCTGTCATGTGGGATCTAAGTGCATGTAATACCCTTACAAGATGCTCTGGCACCTGCATTAAGGATCAAGAATGTGAGAAGAATTGAAGGAGGCACAGAAAAGCAGTAAGAGGCACAGCTATGGAAAAACAACCACGGGGGTAAAAATGTGATGCTTTTAAAAGATGAGAGGAGGAGGAATACAGCACAAGGTGCCATCCAGGGGAGAGCTTAGCAGGTGGGGCAAGTCCTCCTGTGGAGTGCACCATCCTCATCCCCACAGTAGTGGGGACAGTCACCCCAGCAAACTAGCAACACAATATAGAAAATGCTGTTATTTGTTCATATTAAATGTATGATAAATTATTTCTGTGTACAGATACTATAACAATTACAGAATATGATGTTACAGCCTGGCAGCAGCAGCTCCTGCCATGTAGCTGGACAGGCCAGCTCCCTCTGCACAGAGTATGGCACTGCTGCTTCCAGGCCTGCACTGGCTTTACGCTAATCAACTCAAACTGTGGCCCTGTATGCAGCCCTGCCTGGGTAGGGAAGGATGGGCAAACAGGGATGAGCTTTTGGGGCCCTGGGGTTCAAAGACCCTAAAAATTCCTTCTAGTCTTAGAACTATTGCCTTCCAGATCTCATATTGCTGTTCAGAGTAGGCTCTGGGACCACAGGTATAATATGTAGTGTCATGAGCCTCCAGTCCTCACCATGTTACCACACTGTGGACAATAAACATTTCCTTTTCTTCTTGTCAGGGAGCCAAATGAATTCTAAATGGCTTTCCTGACCATAACACACACAGAGCACCAGCTACAGACCTCAATTTCTGACACATCAGCTATGAAGGCAAGAACCTGCAGATAAGAGAGCATCAAGGCTCTGAGAGCACTGGCACACTCTGAGACCCAGTGCACAGCACTAAGAACAATCAGTTTCTTCCAGACTGTGCATCGCATGTAATAGAAAATATTAACTCATGTTCCAAATATTTATGAAAAGTTCAGACATAATTCAACAATTTGCAATTGAAAATTAACAGTCTAAAAATTCAGCTGTGTAGACAGAGCATTAAATATAACTGCAGTTAATGTAAGCTGATTTAAGTACAGCTAATACAGCAGCAACAGAAAAAGGCAGTCAATCACATCCCATCAATAACAGCCTTCTCCATGTGAAATATTATTATGTGAAGCTTTCAAGCTATTCTGCTGTCCCAGTGTGTGCAGGAGTGTTGTTTGCCTACAACCTGCTCCAGCTGGAGCAGAGGGATGAGGTGTCCACCTGTTCACCACCTCGAGGTGTCTGTCTGCCTGAGCCAAGGCTGCCCCTGACCCCCCAAACCCTGAGCCCCAGTCACCACCAGATGGCAAATGAAGCCAGGCTGCTGTGGAGCATTTTGGAGCAGTGCCTGCAGCCCCATGCTCCCAGGCTCTCTGCAGGAGCAGTGTGTGACAAGGACCCCAACAACCTGCGGATGGGGAGACCCAGGCAGAAAACAGAGCAGTGTCATCCTGATGGTCTTGCACTGTGTTCATGATAGCATGAACACCATCTTTCCCCAGTCCCAGGCTGCCTCTCAATTATCTTTCCCTAGAGCTCAGTAGGGACAGAACCTCCAGACAGAGCTCTTCCATCCCCATTGGGTGGAGAGCTCTTTTTAACACTGCTTTACTCATCATTCTTTGTGTTTAAAGCCAAGTAAAACACTAATTGCCCAACACATTCATCCCAACCCAGGCAGGACTACCTCAGCCTTGGCACATGCCAGGATGCAATACAACTGGAGAAGAGGAAACAGCACTCACCACCCTTGAACCCCAGGGACAGCCTGACAGAGAGGGCTGGGATGCCAGGGGAGATGGCACAGTGCTGCAGATGTGCAGCAGAGTTACATGAATAAAACATTATGGATGGGATATATGGTGGGTCAGGCCCCAGTGTAGCTGCACCGTGACTCTTCCAGACAGCTCCTCTGCCAGAAACACTGTCATCTCCTGCTTTCTGAGGAAATGTGGTTTATTTTGAACTACATTCAGCAAGGCATGATCTCTTTCCTTGGAAACTGTTGGCGGGGCAGAAGGTTAGAGAGTTAGGGAAAATATACTGGATACTCAGAGAGTATGACATTACAGTCTCTGCAATTGTTGAAGTCCCTCAGTGCTTTATGCATGGTAGCATGCTGCAAAAGATAACCTGCTCTCTGATCCCATCTCATCTGAGTCTACCCTCAATCTTCCCTTTAAGCTTTCACTGGGGACAATGTACTCTACATGCAGAAAAGACAAGTAAGAGAGCAGTGCAAAATATACAGTTAGAATCCAGATGTGAGGCAGAGTGCAACCATGACTGCAGCTCTGCAGCACCAGCTCATCTCAGCCAACTGCTGCAGTTCTTTTTAGAAATTAGGAAAAACATCAATGAAGAGATTAAAAAGAAAAGCCACACTTGAAGCATTCTCATGGAATTCAGCTTTTTTTTTGCATTCTGCTCTGTAACCTGGTCAAAACTGCACTGCTAGAACCATCCTCTTACTTCAAAGGAAGGTATCACCAAATGTTACCAGCAATAAACCCATGGGAGCATACATATATGGAACCTACAGCTGAAACACTTCTCCTCTGTTTCTTATTATTAATCAAAGAGATCTATGGAAATCAAGGGCAAGAGAGCAGTGCTCAGGGCACTAGAAAAAAATAATGCATGTGTGCAACCCATGGGGTCAGATTGCTGCATACCCTCTGTATCTCCCTCTTTCTCCAGTGGAGTTATAGGGAAAAAACAACAGGGAAAAGCAGGCTCCGACAGGACTGATGGCCCAAATGCTGAGAAAGCTGTTAAAGGAGGATGAAAACAAGGGAGCTCTTGGTGGAAATCAGCACATCTGGGAAATGCTCTGGTACCTGGAGCCTGTGCTGTTTTGCAGGTGCAAAGGAATCAACTCAGGATCACGCTGTGACCTTGCATGAGAGCTGGGGGAATAAAAAAACTCTTTGGCTCACAGGCTGAGCAAAATCCCCAACAGATCCCACCCTCTCAAAAAGCATTCATTTTCAGACAATTTCCCTCCCTACACTTTTCCGCAGCCTTAAAAACCTAAGCTTTCCTGTTTCTAAAATGCTCAGATCCATCTTAAATCCATTATCCCACTCTTTTTAGTGGAATTTAGAGTGGAGGGTAAAACATTGCTGAAACAATTCAACTAGTTCCTTAAAAATTGGGAAAAATGCTTCATTCAGCCCAAATGTGCTTACATTATAAATCATGTGCAGGTTCACTCCACAGCGTGCATTTGCTGAAAATTAAGAGATGTAAGACTGCCTCTTCCATATTCCACTGGGAGAAAACCCAGTAATCCTGTCCCATTTTTTCCAGAGCCATTTTCACACCCAGCCAAACACCTTCCAGCTGTGCCAGATGTGCTTTCCATCACAGGAAAAATGAATCAGGGGGGTGACAAAGCAGCTGGCTCTGCAAGATGCTGGCTCATACGAGCAGGAGCCCAGCTAAGAGAATGAACCCAAGTGTGGGGAGGAGAAAACGGGCAAAGCAGAAAATCCCATCTCAGCCTGATCACCACACAGAGTTATTCTGGTTTATGCTGCTGGCAGCCTTCTTAACTGCACAATGACACATGCTGAATATATTTGCCATTTAGACTAGACTTCATGTTTAAAAATGTATAACAAATAATTACTTGTACAGCACAAACCTTATAGCTTCTGCTTCTGAGCAGATGGGAATTGGTAACAAACTTCATCTGGCAAAGCAGTGTCCCCTCATCTGCCATCACCTCATCCTCGCTGCCATGCAGCACTGAGTGCTCCATGCATGCCAGCCCTGCTAAAACCAGCAGTTCCATAGCAAAGGCTTTTGGCTGCAGGTGGCCAGAGAACAGCTCCAATCTGCCTGGCTGCAAGACTGTTTTTTCAGAGCCTACCACGACTTCCATTGCAGACTAAAATGAAATAACCAGCCTAGACAAAGTTCAGTTAAGTAACTGATTCTATATTCAGCAATAACACTTTCATGCTGTCCAAAACCCGCCCAGCCACGGGACGGACTCCCAGCCCAAAATTAACCACTTGCCCCGTCCTGTGCAATCTCCTGTACACCCATACTAAAAATTCAGCCTACAGTTGCTATGTTAAGGCCCAACCCTCCATTTTAACTTAAGCATATCTGATAGAAAAGCATCCAATGTACCCTTCAGGTGAGAGAAAGGCTGTCACAACCTTTGCCAAGTTCTCCCAGTCCCGACTATCAGTGGCAGCCAAGAGTGACTGCTTTGATCCCAGTTTTACTGCTCCTGTGCATGAGCAGTTAAACATTGCTCCAATACATTTGCAAACAAATTACTTGGACCATTTTCCCAGGTAAGCCAAATTTTTAGTTCTTCCTTATCCCTTCACATAACTCTCAAGATTTTTCCAACATATTTTTGTGGTACAGATCCCAGACTGGGATATACGAGAGGTTTTTTTGCTGCCCTATAGAAAGACAACAGTTTCTCACAATGTTTCCTGGGGTACCTTCACACACACCAAAGGCTTGGCAACATGGCTGGAGACCTCAGCACACTCACTGTGGCTGTGGCTGCATCCTGTTTTCCTTGCCCACCAACGCCCTGAGAATCCATAGCTGAAGCCCTCAAGGCATCAATCAGACACAAGATTTGAAAATCTTTCACAGCTCTGTCACCACTTTCTCAGGCACCTTGTTACCTTACTGCAAGGATGACTCTTGCTTTAACATTACTTATGACAGCTTGTACTTCCTCATTGCTTGTTTTACCTTTAAGTCCTCTCCAGAGACTCTTCTGAAGCAGAAAAAAAAGTAAAAAGGGGGAGTATGGATAAAAAAAAAGGAGCTGACTTTCCTCTAAATTTTGCTAGAGGTTCTCTTGAAGGTTACAGGCTTGCATCCTGAGAAAAGCAAAGGTAGCACAGTGGTTTCAGATGCTGGAAAACAGTGCAGGCAAACTGCTGTAGCAAGGTGGGACTGGCCCCATATCCAGTTCAGCTGTGTCCACATGCCCTCCCCAGGGTTTTCCAGAGCATCCCAGAGCAGCTGGAAAAGCTCTCTACACATCACTACCATCAGACCAGAGGGATGGGGTTTGCTTCATCTTAAGGCAGGAATCATGGCAGTCTGCAGCAGAGAGCTAATGACATTTTTAAAGGAAATGCTCCTGTTCCAAGCTGAATTCTGGTTTGCTTGGTGAATTTTTCTGAGACCATCCCTTGCTGTTACTTGCTGTCAGCTGCCCTTCCCTTCTCCAGGGATCACATTGGCATAGGCCAATTCATGTCCAGCAGAGTTTACAGTCATATCCAATTTCATGCTATCAATGAGCATTTACTTCTTTTTCAGCAGAACTCTGTTTGACCCATTTTTGTTTTCCTCTGCTCCCCTGCATGCTGGCACACCCCTTCTCAGCAGCCTCTGCACAGGTAGAGTTTTGCTATTAAAGATTCTTATGAACTTTTTGTCTTTGAACAGGAGAGATTTGCTTTTGACTGATATCTGGCATCAAGTAATTTCACGCAACAGTGGAGAGAGAGATTCCCTTCTGCTGTGGCATGCCGGTATGGCATGATGCCTTAGGGAGACAGATGTGCCTGCTCTCCTGCCCTTGTACACTGCACTGCCCTTCCCTCCATCATCCCCTGCTCTATTGCTACCCCAATAGCAGATGAGACAAAATATGACATAGAGATACCAGGGGGAGTTCCTGACTTGCAGTGGTTCACATGGTGCTTCACGTGATGGTGATAACCACTGTTCTGGGTAAACAAAATGTATTTTGATTCTCGTCATCCAGAAAATCACTCCTATTTTGAAATACACCAGGTTTTCCCAGGATGACTAATAACAAAGCTCAGATCGGGCTCATACTCTGATGTTACAATGCCAGCATTTCTACTCGTATATTTAGGATAGAAATAGATATATTTTTTTTTCATTGATGCTGCTTATGTTTTTATCCATACACGAGATGAAACTGCAACTGGCATTATGATAGGAAAGTGCAGTGATCCAAATTATCTCATTGAACATAAATGTGGCTATTTTAATCGACAGAAATAAAACTTCTACTGGCTGCCAGACATCCTCAGCTGTTTTGCAGTTGCCATACATAAAGCCAGAACAAATTGGCCAGTCAGTGACCTTGAATAATTGCCTGTGTTAAGTAGTAATAAAGGGCATCAGGAGTTACACAGCTGGGCAAAGGACTGCACATGACAGGAGCAGAGTCACCTCCCAGCACTGATCAGGCAGGGCTGGGGGAACAGTAGGGCTGCAGCTGGTACCCCTGGGGAGAACAGCAGCTCATCAATGAGCCAAACCAATAGCAAAACCTATGTCCAGTTTTATCCTCTTGCTTTGCTAAGGACCACACTGTCAGCAGGGACTTCTCAGAGGAAAGCTGTTGTACCCACCTCAAAGAAACCATGTGCTTCTCATCTCAAATACTGGAGATGTTCGTGGGAAACAGACCCTTTCCCAAACACTGATGCTGCTGGACACTCACGAGGGACCACTGCAACATGAAGGATCTCTGACAGCATATAAGCCACTATTTAAGAGTGCATTGCTCTTCTATTAATCTAACTGGCATTATCCCCTCTAACTCCATTCCCCACAAGCAGACCCAAACCACTCTACTCTTGTCTGACCTGACCATCATTCTCCCACACAAGGTAATTTTGGAATCATTTTGACAGTGGCAGCCACAGCTCCTTCAGCTAATTTACACTCAACTGATACTTAAACTGCTCCCAGCCAAAATCCACTGTTACAGAGAAAAAGGGCAAATAAAGAGAAAATCCACAAGCAGAAAGGTCAATGAAGAGCAGACTTAGAAGGTGAATGAAAAGGACTACTTGATATTTTACATTTTTTATAGAAATACAGAATCATAGAATGCTTTGGGTTGAAAGGGAACTTAAAGACCATCCAACCCTTCCTGCCATGGGCATGGACACCTTCCACCAGACTAGGTTGCTACAAGCTCCATCCAACCTGGTCTTGAAAACTTCAGAGATGGGGCATCCACAGCTTCTCTGGGTAACTTGTGCCAGTGTGTAATCACCCTCACAGTGAAGAATTTCTTCCTAATATCAAATCTAAAGCTCTCCTCTACTTTAAAATTGTCCCCCCTTGACTTATCACTATCTGCCAGTGTAGATAGTGAGAATTTGGATATGCATGGGAAGGGAAAAAGACTTCAAGCTATGAAGGGATGGTGAGTACAATGATGAGGAACTGTTGTTGATATTACACCCTGCATCAGAAATAAAGAGCACTGGGTTTTAATGTGATTTTAAAATACAAAATAAAATGCTACACTTGGTAAATGACATTTTCATTAAACTAACAGGCATCATGGAACTTAATAAAATTATTGTGTAAATAATTTCTCTATGAACATCTCTTTTTTGCAGGTATTTTGTCAGTCCTGGTCTCTGTTCTGCACATGGGTGCACGAGACTCATGGCAATGGCAGCCAAACACATGCCTGCAGCTCACTCCACCAATGTTGCACAACATGAGCTCTCCAACAAACTGGCAGAAATATCAGCAGGATAAATGAATGGTGTTGAGAAGAAACATGAGACCATTTAATTATTGTACTATTAGAATTTTATCATTTAAAACACCCAAAAAGGTTTCTCCCTGTCAATTCTGGACTTAACTAGGTCACAAAAGAAGATAGTTATGTTTAGCAAAACTCTCCACAGAAGACAACAATTCGTGGTCTTCAGCTTGGGAAAAAGGGAACTCTTCAATGATGCTCCTTCTGCTAAGTAACATCTAAGGAGTAAAACCTTACACTCCCCCCAGCATCCCACTGCAATTTGTTATCTTCCAAGATCTCCTACCTTTGTTGGTAACTTAAGATTTTGCTTTCTGTGCCCTACATTTTACATTTTTCTGTTGATATCTGAAGCAAAATACCACCAATGTAGACCTTGCCCAGTTTCCCTTCCTGTGGACTAATGACTGGAGATTTGCAGTTTTGCTGCTGCTGCCAGTACAGCTGCACACACAAGCAGCAGTCAGGCATGATGCATAAACAAGCTGCACCCATGAGAATGAGCAGGTACTTAACCAAAACTCAACAGGCTGTTGGGCAAAGTCTGAGTGCCTGACCTGTGGTCACTGTCACCGTGCCTGCTCCCTCCCCAGCACCTTTTTCACTGCAAACATCATGCCCCATGCAGCACATTCAGAAGAGGACAGTAAAATTATGCTTTTGCTCTTTGTGCTCATTTATTGTGGGAAATCCCTGTAATTTTAGCTGTCTCCTCTGCATGTCTGAGGAATGCTTAAGGCTCAAGCCTGAACACACAAGCAGGCAGCCTGTCTCCACCAATGCCCAGGAGCACACAGGGTGCTGTAACATGGCTGTGGTTGGGGCACAATAGGTTCAGACTCCAACATCCACCCCACACCGTGTTCTCCTGGGCCACCAGCACTCAGGGCTCACATACAGAGCTCTTAGGAAACTGCACACTTCCCTGTCACAGCTATCAATGCTTAACATCTTACAGTCTCCAGCTCTACAGCAAAACACCCATGGCCCTGACTTTTGATTTGAGCTGCTTCAGAGGTTTATGCCTCTCTTTCATGCCTTCTAAGTCTTTTCATGTGGGGTATTTCAGCTCAATATTGCCATAAATCTCAACATACTCTGGCTTTTATACCATTCTCTTCGTTAAAGTGGGATGCAATTATTCTTTCCCTCTTTTGTTGCAACAATGTTTCTACAAAGACTTAATGACAAATACTTGACAAATAATATTGTTCCATCACTTCCCCGTGTTCTAACTGTTCTCTGTCAGAGATAAAAGAACTGGATCAAACGCTGGATACAACACTTGAAAAACACAAGCACAGATCACTGCTGTTAGGAAACATCACTACCTCCCTGCATTATACAATGAAGTCTATGCCATGAAGGCCAGCACAGTTTTTACATTATTTTAAGCTACTGTAGGCCTTTTAAATACACAAGAAGCTGTATTTGAAGTTGTGTTGCATCCAATTCCCTACTGAACTTGCACTCTAATTCCTCACAAAACATGAGTAGAATCAGAAGTTTCAGAAAAAATGTAGTGTATTGAATATGAAAACTCTGCACTGAAACAGAGGTAAGGAGCAGCTTACATGAGTTAGGGATATTGAGGCTGAACCTTTGAAATGCATGAAATCTATTTTGTTGATCATGTCCCTATTTATAGTCAGCTCAGTGGGAACAAATATGTGCCTACTTTGATATCCTTTTGAAGAAAATTCTTGGCATCTCATTTCTGTTAAGAAATATACCTATTCTCTTTTTAATTTGGTACTTTTTAGATGAAAACTGGAAGATTAACCCAGATGAATTTTATATCCATGAAGTACTTTCTATGGCCTGATCCATCCAACTCCCAAAGTTTCTTCTGAACTAAAATTACACTGTCTATCACATCCCAAGCTGTGACATGAAACATTTCTCAAGTTGCATGGAACACCGATGGCCTGAAGAATGAAATGTAAGGAGTGGAGGAAGGACCAGTGAATATTTTTTTTTTTTTAAACAATTCCCTTTCCTGGGAATCTGAACACAATATGGACTGCAAAGAAGCAGCCCTGAGAAAACCACATCTTACAGAAATAAGATTAGAGAAAATCTAGTAAAATATTAATATAGAACTTCAAAAATATTCCCTTAGTTGTTAATGTATGTCAGAAGAATGATCTCTCTATAAAACATGACAAAAAGAAAACTGAAAGAATAGTGTGTAACCTTAGGCTAGCACAGCTCAGTGGGAACCAGTCCAGGCTCTCTGACAAGACATTGAGTGCTGAAATAAAAACCCTGGAGCTCTGGCACAAGCCAGCATGACCACGTATAACCCCTGCTATGTGCAAATATGACTGTATCTTTCCATTTTGCTCTTGAGATAGGCACTAAAAGTTCCCCAGGAAGGTAAAATACATGAGAGACAGTTGAAGTGCTGCAAAGTATTGAGATTTTCATGTGGAATTCAAATTAAAGACCTATGTGCAAAATTAAATTCTAACAGCTGCATTGTATTCCCAGTTAAAAGGAAGAGAAAGAGGCATTAACATAGTGCAGGGTCATGCACCAGTTATGTCTTATTAAGCATTCCAGCCTTCCTTAAGATAAGCATCACATATGGGTTCTTTTGCAGCTAACAGTTCCTTGCTTAAAGAGAGAGAGGTCTGGATAACACCCCTTCTGTCTCCCAAGGCCTCCTAGGCTGATTGACAGGAACATGTACTGCAGAGAACAAATGCTGCTCAAAGAAAAAACAAGATTTATTTCTCCAAAAGGGGCCAGTGGGGTCATTTCTTTGTCATGTCTTCTGTTCATCATCTCTGGTTGAGGGAAAGACAAACAGGAGGAGTGACATTTTCCTTTTCTAATAAGACGCAGTCCACAGTGTTTCTCCACAGTGAGAAATTGTTTTTTACGTACAGTGGCTTGCACTGAATTCAAAGTTAGGGAAGCAAGAGAGATTGCTCAAAATAAAGACAGCAATTTTAGAGCTGAGTTCCACCTTAGGAAACCTTGGAACCAGAGCCCATGGAAGCCAACTCAGAATCTGCACTCCAGCCCATCTCAGCTGAATTTTATGTTGGTTTGGTTTTTTGGTTTTCTGGGGAGAGGTTAGCGGTAAACATTTAATTTTTATGTAGTACATTTAGCTACCACTCCCTCTTCCCTGTGATGGACAACATTTGGCTTGGCTTCTCCTTGAGCAGACCCACCAAGTGTTTTGAGGCTGGACTACCCTACATATGGCAACGTACTCCATGGGATCACTGGGTTTTTCAATGCAAAGTGATTTTTTCTAAGTCAACAATTTCATCTCCACTTGCTCCCCCATTTTTCAGTCTCCTCTCTGACAAAACCAATACAGGTAACACCTCTGGAGTCTGTACTTTTGCCATCCCAAATCTCCCCTCCACTGAAATGGTTTCAAGCTGTAATTCCCCAATGTTGTTACACTTAATGATGTTCAAGGACTCTCCTATTTCTCAAGCTTTTGCAAAACATTCCCCACCGCTTCAGCATCTCCCTGCACAACTGTGCCAGAAATGGTCCATCTTCTGATCTGTTCCCAAAATAAAGCTCAGAGGTGGAAGCAGCCAGGCACTTGCAGAGGCAGCAGATACCAGAACAGATCTCCCAGTTAATAGCTCAGGATCAAATGGTTCCCTTCCCAGAGACCTCTGCAAGTCTGCAAATGGCAGCAGATCAACACACTAGCTATTTAAATCCTTCATACTTTCCCCAGTTGCTCCTACCTAGAGCCAAGAATTCACAAACCAGCTTACTCTTTTCAGAATGCAAGGCTGTAGTAGGGAAACAGAATTGTATTAATAAACATCCATTTGAAATGAGGCTCCTGATCTGGTGGAAAAAAACCCAAACATCTGGCTAAGCAGCAGAAAAGCCATGCCAACAACTACGTTTTCAGTGAAAGAAGAGAAACAACAGTCCTTAAATAAAGGGGCTAAAATAGACTGGAAATGTCAAGTCATCAATATGATGTTTTATAAGGTAACCATAGTTATTTTTTATGCATTCCTCTGCAGCACGAATGCAGATGATGAAAAGTATTCATGGGCCAATTGAAACAAAAATAAATGAAAGAGATATCTTGATGGTAGTTTAAGCCTTAAACTGCAGAAATTAATCAATCCACACAGACAACAAAGACCGTTCTGCTGATGCTGCACCACAAAAACACCTTGTTAATTACATGAGGGTATAAAAGGGTTTTTATCATTTCACAAAGGATGAACATCTTAAAAATCATCCTGATTTTTGCCCTAATGTAGCTGCAGGGATCCATATTGCTGAAACAGGAGTTGTCCACATGGCCTCTGGATAAATTACAACTGTTTCTAATTTAATCTGTTCAAGTTGCTGGAAAGGCAGAGGAAGGGGGTCCCAGCATGCTGCAGCCTTTTGCACAGCCCAGAGAGGGAGTCACTCATGGTCTGTACACATGAGTTTTTTCTACTGCTGCTTCTTGAGAACATTGGACATGATCTTCCATGGGACTAACAAGCTCTCTTGGTGGCTCTTACCATGCTGGCAAGTGGTGTCACCCCTTACAGCGAGGGCAGGGGAGCAGATCAGAAGTGGGGGACAGGAGATGGTGAGGGTACCCAGTTGTGACAAATCACAGAATCTGAAAACAAGGCTTCAGCTCAAAGGAGTCCTCATGAACTCCTGCAGCAAATAATGAATTAAACTCATCTCCAGCACCCCTAGGAAGAGGGGCTTCCAGCAGCCAAGATGTTTTGCATGGCAGCTCAGAGCTGAAATAAGAGGCTGCTCCTCCACTCCAGAACCTGTCTGGATGCTGAAACAATTTTCTGTCCCTTAAATAATACACCATGACAAGCCACTGCTTGTCTTGGTGGAATAAGTGACATTTGGCTAGGCTGTGGAGAAGCAGCCACACCCCTAAACCCAGAGGGAAGGCTGGCAGGAGGTAGCGTGGGAAGGATTCATTGCAGAAGAGTTCTTCAGGCTAATAAACATCTCTGGTTAGTGACAGAAGAAAACAACTGAATTCTCCTTTGCAAGTCTTCACTATTGTTGCATGACATTATAATTTCTCTGCTAGATACATGCTCTTTGGATGCACACTCTAGCCTGGCTTTTGTAATGGGTCTGAAAACCAGCAGAAGTCCATACAAGGGCCAGAACTGGAAGTTCCTAGTACACAAAAACACATTCCCAGCTGGCAGCTAACAGGGTTAAAACACCCTCTGATTAAATGAAAGCATCTTTAATTAGTGTAATTGACCATGCCTCAGCCAAGACCATCTGCTCAGCAGCATTTGCCTGCTTTTCGCAGGAGCAACTGATCAGCCATAGCTGGAGAATACAGCATTAGGCTACATCAGATTTATTTTGTTTAATAGAAGAGCTAATTTGCTTTAAATTTAATTACAGGGGCCAAGATTGCTCTCTAAGTCCATAACAGCACAGAACATAAGCTGATCCTGCAGCTAATGGGTGCACACATAGGTCCACACGTGTCTGTGCAAATCAGACACTGGATGATGACAGCTTGGGTCCCGTCCTGGCAGAGAGTGATCTCTGCATTGTCCTCCTCAAAAGGCAGCAGTGCTGTGACACACTGCTGGGCTGGCAGGGCCACCCCATTCACTACCCTGTCTTGTCCTTCCAACTGGCTGAGGACTTCTCTGCAGCCCTCATGGGATGCTGGAGCTGACAGATGACCCATCTCAACCACTTCTCCTGCTCCAAATTATAGACATCAAACAATGCATCACACATAGGGTCACTGTTTCTGCACTGCCTGGGACTAACAGGGACAATCATGGAACTTCTTTGTACCTCCTGGGTAACCTCCATCAGCAAACCCCTCCCAAATGATGTATCTGGCAACCAAGGATCCAGCAGAGCCAGACACCACCCTCGCCCCTTCCCTGACATTGCACTGTTCCTCTCAGCTTCTCTGCCCTCCCGTGCCAACATCATTCTTCAAAACATTGCACCCTCAGTTGATGAAGGGCAACTGCCTCTCCTGCCCAAAGTACCATGTGTGTATCCGTGCTGTGTTGTTATGACAGGGAAGATTTCATTCACTTCCCAGCCCTTTTTCCTTTTTTCAATTTCCCATTGGGTGCTAAATCACAGCAGGCTCTGGGAGATGCTCGGGCCCTGACAGGATGCTGTGGCTGCCACTGGCTGCTACAGGAGTAATTACAACCCTGCAGAAGGCTCTGGGCTGCCATTTCTGTTTCCATGGAAATAAATACAGAATTACTGAAAACAGACCATGACACTTTATGGATTTTGAGCCTTTTGATCATCTCTAAACCACTTTAACCCATTTTTATTGGTCGTGGCTTTGTTTTAAGCTGGGGGTGGGGGGAGAGAAGGCAGGGCGGGGATGATGTTCACAGTGTGAAAATAGGTGGAGTGACCAAAAGGAGTTTTAAATAGTGAAAGAGGGAAAAAAGTGCCACAGGATAAGGCTGATGCCCTGGGGATTTGCAAGAGGGTGAGCAGCGCTCACCAAAGCTGCTGGTTGTCCATGGCACATGGATCCAGCCCTGGAGAGAGGAGCCCATGGTGGCTCACTGGTTCTTGCCTGCAGCCCCACAGCAGTCCTAGCTCACCACCACCATCCTCAGGATAGGCTGTTTGTAGGGGTCTCTGGGGTCCAAGCAAACCTCTTGCTCTTTCAGAGGAGTCATTACAGCCAGAGTTAGTGCTTAAATGCTCAGAACTGCAGATACACATTTCATAGACATTGAGCTTCAAGATAAAGCTAGAATAAAAAAGAATTGCTTTGTTTTCTTTAAATGGGGAGCAGAAGGGAGGGATCTGATCCTAAACCCTTGAGTCCCTGAACTGAAGGGACAGAGATGTCCACAAAGAGGTAACTCCATGCTGTGTACAACAATCCTGGGCTCAATGCTCATTGCAAGGCACGGCCGGGAATTCTTCATGACAACAAACTAAATTAAATACTTGGTCTAGGGAGGATACACACAAACCAAACATTTATTCTGAGGTGACCTTAGCCTTCATCTCACTGTCTGACCTGTCACAGTGCCTCACATGAGTTTCTGCCCTACTTGGGCTGCAGCTTCCAAGTACCACTCCAGTTTCTCTGCAAACAGGAAGGACTTATGAAATATTTTTAAGGAGATGTCTCCAACTTTCAGCTAAGTCAGCAAAGTCAGCTCATGTCACGTGTCTGGCACACACTGGGTACATGATGGCCATGTGACCGTGTGCCAGGCATATGATTGACACATGTTGGGTGTTTGACAGGCACATGAGGGGCTAAATACACCAGAGCAAGTGAAGAAACTAAGTTTGGTAGAACCACACAAATTAGAGAGATGAGAGAGAGGGGCAGAAGGCAAGACACCACCTCAGCAAATCATTTCTAATACTGACTTGAGCTAAAATCAAACACTTGAGTCAGGTTTTTTTGGCAGGGAAACTTTCTGCTTTGTGAGAAATGTCAGCCTTTGGACATAGTGTCCTAATTCAGCTGCAAAAATAAATGTCAAAACAGTGATTTCTAGTTTTAAGCCAGCTCCATTCAAGAAAATTTGGGTTGAAATGTTTTCTGGTTAAAATCCCAGGGCCCCAAAACTTAGGAAACAATTCCAATTCCACTGGTGAGAAGTCTTTAAGCTTTACATGAAATAGCCACCAGACAGCAATGAGACCTGGTGTGTGTTGCAGCCCACCTACACATGCACACTCCTCTGATGCTTTGCCTTCTATATGGATGGACAGAAATAGATGCTGAAAAAAACCCACCATGTATTAGTATCACTCAGCAGGTTGGATATGCCTATATTTAGTTATTTGCTTTCAAATCTTACATCTAAGGGAATTATGCTTAGCACAGGTTATTTTGCCACAGTATATGGGACTCTTCAGGACTGGGAAAGAAGAGAAAGTCTGACTGTGAAGCCTGAGAGTTCAGGCACTTCTGCAGGGAGAGTGCAGTCTTCCTCTGAAGCAGGAGGATGGAGTTGCACAGCTCATCACAGACACGATCTGGACATCTGCTCCTGCTGCTGGATTAACTGAACAGCACTGTACCAGCTCCTGCTCTTCTCATAATGGCTAAAAATGACTTCCAAACACAGCTTGAGGCAGAAAAGTAAATCACAGCTCTATGGCTGGGAAAGAACAAGACGGGGAGAACACCACAGCCTGATTTTCAGAGATGCTGCTGAATTCAGCCATCATGAAGGTCAGCAGGAAATAGAGTACTCAAGGAAATGCAGCAAGAACCCAAGTTTGGAATTGCCCAACACTTACGGAAAACAGCTCCTCTATGACTATTCCACAGCCACAAGTTAATTACAAAGCAGAAGAGCTAAATTTAAGTCTTGCCACCAGGTTCTAGACCAGAAACCCCAGACTGAAACACACTTCTCTCTCCACTACACCTCTCACACAGCAGAGGAGCTTGCTGCTGGAGCCAGAGATGCTCAATTCCCACGCTGACTCCAGTGGAGCAGAAACACCAAGCCACGTGGCATGTGTTATGCAAAAAGCGCAAGACTCTGTGTATTATTTAAAATGTTCTAGTCAGAGCTTGTGCTTAACAACACTGTAATCTTCACAACTATTCTGCTACAACACCACTTCCCATCTTTGTTTCCTAAAAGCCTTTCCAACTGCATCAATACCTTGCTATCAATAACTGCTATCTCAGATCCTGCTAAATCACTGCTATCACATTAAGAATACACTTATCTCATGCCACCTGGGGATATTATATTAAAAAATCTCTTTAGAAATCATCCTCCTTCTGCACAAACAAAATATTATTTCAGAAGTGAATGGAAATGCAGTCCCAGTGATGCAATTATTATGCAATTAATGTGATGTAACAGGAGGCTACATAGAGAAAAGCATCTACTTTCAGACCACAGAATTATGAGCTGTGTTTGGTGCTCTCAGCACCATTCCTGCTCATGATTTCAGGAGACAACTAGGCAAAGCCTTGTCACCCCTTGCATCCTTGCACAGGCTCTGGGCAATTTCACCCTGCACACCAAGGCAAGGGAGAGCACAGGCCAGCCAGCCCCTCCACAGAAGACAATGGGCTTTGCCTTTCTAAGCACAGTGCTGCCACTCTGGAGAGTGATGGCATTCAGACAGCCTGCCAGGGAAAAGGCTGCTTTTCCCAATTCCTCCCAAGTGCAGCAGACAAGCATAGGTCAAAATAAGTGTAGCTTATACCATGCCAAATTACCACTTGAGACGCTCATGACTACCCCCAACAGATTGGCTGCAAGCAATGGCTGAGGCCCTGCAGAAAGAGTAGTGGTCAACGGCAATTCTGGTGCTTCATGGCAAGAAAGAAGTACAAAACATCTGCTGTTGCTCCCCTAAGGGCTGCTGGTGGCCAAAGACCCCACTGGAATAGCCCAGATGACATGACCACAGGTAGCATCAAAAAAGGGTCCCCAGGGCAAAGCCTGTGGTTTCCCTGGGTGCTCACTGCTGCCTTCCCTCTGCAAAGGGAGAAGAAGCAGCAGTGACCTGTTCCCAGTGGGACAGGGTCCCACCCCACTGCACTGGCATCACAGAACTTAAACCCCTCCCACTGCATCCCAGGAAAACACCCAGCTGCTCAATGACTGCTGGCCTTGCAGCTTTCTGAGCCATGCCTTGCACAAAGGGCTTTCCCTTCGGCATAGCTAATCCTCACTACCCAGGTATTAAAAACAGAGTAACTCCCATGCCAATTCTCACTTTCATCAGAAATTATGTCTTTCTCTAAAAGCTTAAATTACAGGTTTACTGCCTCCAAGTATTAGAAAAGACCCAGAATTAAATCCTCCACTTTCAGATTAAAAACAGGACCCCTGCAGGAAAAAGATTGCGTGATGCAACAGGGCAATTTGCAGGGAGCAGCCTCTGAGTTCATAGTGTCAGCCAGAAAGGTTCTCACAAGCAGAGATCATCTGCAAAGTAGGGCAGCTGTGATCAAACACTGTTTTCTGCATCGCTGGGAAGCACAAACCAGGAGGGAAGGATCATGTGCATGCTCACACAAGACCGCCCTGGTCCTTAGCAAAGCACAGGTCAAGGGAAGATGAGACGCAGGGCTGGAGTTGGTTTAAGTTAAAAAATAAACCAAACCACTGACTCAGTTCTTGACAAATCACTGAAAACATGGTTTTGATTTTAAAGAATTCTTTGAACAGAGGATGGGGGCACAAAATCTGTGTAAACAATTTATGAGGTCCATTGCAGTTTTTGCTATGAAAACACATTACTCAGGGACATTTTTTTATACACTCCCCACTCTGCCATTAAGGTCTGAGATGAAGAAGAACAAATGCAATATAACTAAGCTCTTTGCATGGGTAAAAACAGAACAACCATAATTCTCTGTGTCTTAAAAAGAATTGGAAATGTCTAGACAGAAGACAGAATTGGTCTCAAATGTATTCATTTCAATAAGAAGCTGAAGCCCTGAATTACAGGGAAGAGACTGAGGTCTGCTCCTCCTCCAAAAACTTTCACACCTTACTCTCCCTGTGACTCTGGCATCCTTTATCCCACCTGTAGTATTTTTATCCAATAGCAGGGGACCATAATCTGGGTCACCAACAGCCTGGATAGCCACTGACAGCCCTCAGCAAGAGCTGCTGGAAACACAAGCAGCACTGCAGAGTCCCAACTACACAACTCTGGAGAACTGGCTCTTACTGGGGTAGAAAGAAAGGAATGGGAAAGATTTCAAGTGCAAGCAGAGCTGCCCTGAGGTCATGGGGGTTTGGGATGCTCTTTCCTTCCACCACAGGCATGCAGGGATCACAGAGCTCCCTCTACTTAAGGAGAACCTGTGTCACCTCACTGAGAATGTTTGCATAAGCCACCTACCACAGGGAATCCTGAGATCTGATTACTGATATCACAGGCTGTAAGAACCTCTGTCATTTAGGCTGGTGATGTGACACAGGAAGGGCAAACAAGCCACAGCCAAACAGCCCACTTAACCACTTCAAAGACCTGCTCACCCAGATATAGAGCTGAGGAATAAAATTTTCCCATCTCAGGAATCCTAAGGAATTGCACAAGAACATGAGCAAGAGAAGGAGGCCCACTTGGACAGCCAGAACAAAACTGGCAGTGCAGAAGTCCCACCATAAATCAACCCCCACTTTCTTGGTAGAAGTTCTCTCCAAAAGAATCTGGTCAGACCCAAAATTTCCAGTTTATAACAGCAGTATTTCCCATTGGCAGGCCTTCCCCAAAAAAACCCCGTTCCGTTCCCACCTTACCTGACATGCATTGTACAGAAGCTGATGCTCAAATTTCTTGATCCCCAAAATGTTCTGGAACATCTCATAGAGCTGCTCCTTGCTGAGAATGAGCTCTGAGGCAGCACTCGCTGTCATCCTGGCCTGTTGCTTCCGGGGATCCTCCTCCCCACGGTAAATAGCATCAAACTTTGCCATCCAAGAGCTCAGGACTGTCTCCTTGCTGAGGCCATCAATTTCTGGCAGGCTGCGCACTCTCTTCTCAATGTGCTTCTTGAAGACCTCCCGGGAGTCATTTGCTGAGCACCCTCCGCTCTGCACCATCCTGGCAACGCGGTCACTTTTCAGAAATACCTGCAAAGAAAAGGGTCATTTCAAACAGTGTCAGTTAAAAAAAAATCCCCCTTAAGTACCACAAAAGGTGGTTTCACTGCTGGGAAGCTGCTTATTGACTGCCAGGACATTCTCTAACTCCTCACTCAACCGCCATATGCTGCCAGAGGTTTCAGATGTACTTTGGGGAGCATAATGAAATCAGGCGAAGTTTCTGCTTTGCCTCCACTAAAATGAAACATTCTGATGCAATTAGGACTTGATGTGATGTTACGGTCACACCTCAACAGATACATAAATGCCCTTTGGGAGAGCAGGATTTTATTTTGTTCAATCTGATATTTTAATAAGGAAGTTTTTGCACAACTACATTCACCTGACCAAGTTCTGCCCTGCTAGAGGGAGTAGAGTCATCTTACTCAGGACAACAGCACTGCACTGGATTTATCCTGGTAGCCAGGCCCCTGGGAAACCTCTCTAAGGACCAGGCTTACACCTTAATTCTACTATACCAGAGGAGATACTTGCCATTAGCCCTACTGTCACAGGAATGGGAAGTGCAAGATGGTTCAGCATGGCTCGAACCTTTGCAGAGGTGCAGGGCACTGATAGCAGGAAAGGGGAGGGAGAAGACATTTGATAAAGAGGTTCTTCCCACTGCAAGAGCAGCAAAAGGGTCAAAACATAACAGACTCCTACAGACCACAGATGTCCTGGGAGCAACACAGAACTGAAGGGTTAGAGAGACAGAGGGATATTATGTTGGCTCTCCCCTCCTAAGCCTGAACATAGAAGAGCAATCAATATCCAGTAAGAAAACTGCTATTTTATTAATGATGCTGAGAATTGATGAATACAGCAACTTGGGAAGAAGCTGTGCACTCACAGAGGTGTATCTGTCAGCTCTCAATAATTAAAGAGCTTGAGGACGACCTAAGAACACGATAGTTTTATTTTTTATACACCATTCAGCAACACAGTAATCCATATTCCCAGATGCTTGATGGCACAGGCATCTGTTGGCAGTAGCAGTGGGTTTTGTCCAAGGATCAGCTCAAAAAGGATGCTGAGGAAGAGCTGGGCTGTTTCCTTCCAACACCACCATGGGAGGACTCGCTCCCTGGAGACAAGACAGGCAAGATTCCACCAGCAACCTCTTCAGTCCATGCTGAAACAAGAGCAGTATGTGCTTCATTTCCTTGTAGAGATTAAATATAAGTGACAATGCTCCAGGTGTGTGCAGGTGCTTTCAAGTAATGGGTGAGAGCTATCAAGAGCCAAGCTCCTGATGCAGCCAAGGAAATTATCAACACACAGACTGCAGGAAATGGTGGGAGATCACAGTGATCAGCCCCACTGCAACATCCTGGGTTCCTATGTCTCCTCATCCATGCCAGGTGCGCAGACCTGAATCTGTGTGATAGTGCTAATGACTTCCCATACCTGCCAGCACCAGTGGTTGCTGTTATCCATGGTCCTCACCTCCAGCATTGTGAGCGGTGGGATCTGGCTCCCCATATTCCCTCAGCCCTGATTTTTCCTCTCTGGGCATGGAGCAGCAGCCAGCAGAGGAAAGGAAGGCTGCAGCTGGCAGGAAGGAGGCTTGCATGGGGAAGCACCAGTCAGACACAAAGCAGCAGAAACCATGAAATAGGAAGACTAAAAAAGGATAAAAAAGGTGTTTTTTCCTGTTTTCTTTAAAAAATAGCAGGTGAGTCACCTGGCTGTAGGACTGCTTAGTAGAGTTGCCAGAAGCCAAGAATTGCCTAGAACAAAATCCTAGCATGAGTGCACACACCAAACTTTGCAGAAGAGAACTGACCTCCAGGAGCTGGGTCAGGTATGTCCTGCCACACGCACAGATGAGCCCACCATGCCACTGTGTCTCTGTCTGCCCACAGCAGAGTGGAAATGGGTCTAATGAAGCACTTCCATCATATGCACTGAAGTAACTGCTGCAAAATGTGCGGGTTGACAAACAAAGCTTTACTCATTAGAAGTAAAAGGACCTGAGAAAAGCTCCCCTGCAGTGTGCTGGGGTGTGCTGGGCCTGTCTGCGCACACAGGTCTGCAGCATTCCTGCAGGAACAGCGATGCTTTGCAGAGCAGCAGCAGATCACTCAATTTTTTAATTTGGTAACAGCCTGTGAACTAGCCGACTGACAACCACATGCTTACCCTGACAGCCAGAATTAACAGCAAAATGTGGTCATGCAAACACATTCAGGGCAACAGCAAATGCATTTTCGACCTACCTACAATGTCACCCTTACCTTTTTCCCTCTGCAAAAACCAGTCATTCCCAGATAATTAACTTACTCTGCACCATTAATAATTGGACCTTTTAGAAACATCAGCCATGTCCTGCACAGAGATGAGCAGTTTCAGCTACATGTTTTCCAAGCCATCATGCAGATTTATAGATCAGTAAATGCTGATTTCTAGATAGCACCCAGCAGAAGGACAGTTAATTGAATAAAACTGAGATTTGTAGGAGATGAGATAAGCAGGATCTGCCATGATTTGCACAATGGATCAACCAAGGGGGGGCACATCTTTGCAGAGAAGGAGGGTAGAACACTCTCAGCAGGAAGGACTGCTCAGGCACTGAGGGGCAGAGGCTTTCTGTGGCAAGGCTTTGCCTTGTGCCACTGCAGCTGGTGCCATGGAAGAGCCACACAGCCAAGCTTCAGCTGCACAGAAGCTGAAAGCACACAGCCATCAATTAAAGGAGACCAACAGCTAAAAAGAAGAAAAAGAAAGTTATGCTAAAGGACACAGTGATGCATTACAGTCGATGTGGCCTGTTTTAAGCAGGATAGAGCTAGTGGAGGGTCCACTTGAAGACATGGACTTGTGTACATCTAGTGCTAATCTACTGCTCTTTTTCAGTTTGATAACTTGGAGCATTTATATAGCACAGGACTTCTGGAGCTGACAATGCTCAGCCAGACCCTGCAATGAAACAGGGATGTATTTTACCCTGTTTTAAGAAGTTTCCTTTTCCCACCCAATAATCTTATCTGAACAGATTATGCTGCTCTTGCATCCTAAAATACAGCTCATGCCAGCTTGAAAACTTTCTTTAAGAGCACCTGTTCAGTGAAGCTGTGATGATCCCTTGGCAATTTCTTTTCTGATAAAAGATGTAAATGACTCTCCACTTCCTTTCTGTACAGAGAACGATGGATCAGGAACTATTAGGCTGGTTTAACAGAGTTAATTCAGAGATAATTCGTGCTTTCCTTACACAGAAGCAGCTGCTGTCATATCCTACAGAGTTTAAATTATGTTCAGTTTTAGTATCTGATTTTGGCCCCTCTTAGATTGCACTTCTAGAGAAATATTTTATGTAGGCAATTCAAAATCTTCACCTTCTGTGACAGAATAGCTCTAGGGAGAAAGAGAAATGGTTTGCAGACAGGCTAGCAAAAAAATAAACAACATTCCTCATACAAATCACAAGCACTGATTTCCTTCAAAATCAGAAGCTCTTTCCTTTTGAGCAGAGATATAAAAGGCAGCATTATGGGCTGCATACAAAGAAGTGCAAAATTATTCTTTTGCACAATTATGAATGATGCTTCATGTTCTCTGGTATCATCTAGTTTTATAGATGCACATCCTCCTCCCTCCCCCTTTGCTTTGCAGCACTTGTCATGACAAAGAGAAAAGACAAGACTCTTGCTGAAAATCCCAAAGTCAATTGGACACAATGCAAAAGCTTCCAGAAGAACTGAATGTGCTGCCCAGATTTCTCTAGGTATTTTTAACAGGGAGCACATGACATTGATTTTACTGATTTTGCCATCTTCCCTGTTTTAGAAGGAAGATGGCAAAATCACCATTTAAAAGTATCAGGAAATTATTTTTCAGCTCAAAGGAAGGGTGGCGTTCCCCATAATCAGGCTATAAGGAAACACCATGCTGTAGGGGTTGCTATGGTTGTTCCATGGTTTACATTTAAACCCTGAACCTCCCAAACATTGTGATGTACCAGACATCAGACAGAAGCCACTTTGCACTTGCCTTTGTTTCACACTGTGTGATAGTGGACAGTCCATTAATTCAGAATTCAACCTTATCTGTGAATAGGAGTGATACATAAGAGTCTCTCCTTACCTCGTAGTAGCTCTGGACAGCATTTATAAATGCTTCATCTGCCACAATCTGGGTTTCTCCATTCAGAAAGGCCTGAAAACGATCTTTGATTGTCTGGAGCTGCTGCTTGCTTATCTGTAAAGCACATCAAAAGGAAAAATTAGTCAAAAAAGGTTTATGTATGAGGAAAAAACACAGTAATTGATCTGCAATATCTTATTGGGGTGTTTATGATGTGCATTTTTGCTCTCCTTGGGGACAGCAGCAATAGCTGAGGAACCAGCCACACATGGGTACACACACACATGCACTCTGTATCCTGGTGAGTTCATTCAGGCATCACAAGCACCTGAAGTCACCCTGAACATCATTTCTAAACAACTCTGCCACCATAAAATGCACACATGACTTTTACTACTTCAGGTATACTCAATTCAAAAGCAAGCTGCTGTGTGAGTGCTTGAAAGAATCTGTTTTGGTGCAACCCCTTCTCCACCCAGTCTGTTTCTCCTCTCCTTCAGAAGCTGAAGTTTCATACCAAATAGAAAGCCTTGTAAGCTGGCTGTTGGTTTTGGGGGGGGGGGTTGTCCTTGCTCATTTTTTTTTGGCTTTTCACATATAAAACAACAGTCAAAACCAATGGTGAAAGAATTTAATGTCAAGAAATCCTAAGAGAGCAAACCTGTTCTCCTTATCCTAGCAAGGACTTTCCTTGCTGTCTCTTTGCTGCTCAAAAGTTTCTGTCCAGCACACAACTGGTATAACTTACAAGACAATTCTAAGTTTGTCACAATTACATCAGTAGAAAGCTTACAAGGGTTTCTTCCAGCCTTATAAGATAACATGCCATTACTTTTCCAATTCATCTGTCAGTTTAAAACCTGACATAGCTAAAAACCCACCTCTTCAGCTTACAGTGCAGACAAAGTCACAGCAGGCACATAAGTCATGTACCAGCAATGCCAGCCTAACATCTTAAGAGGCAGAGAACCCTCATGCTGAAGAGCTGCAGGGATTGAAATGTAGCTGGGCCTGGTTTACCATGGGGTTACTTCACGTTTGAGGATTAGAATTAATTTTGACAGACAGAAGCAAACAATATGTTTTTAAGGCAACTTCAAACTTAAAGGGAAAGGAGAGCAGTAAGAATTAGGAGGGTATTTATTAGTATCAAAAGTTCTAGAGAAGAGTCTTTATTTCTCATTTCTAGGCCAATGAAAGAAACCAGCCTATTAGAATGGAAGAGAAAGATAAAATAAATGGCTCTAAGTGCCTAAAAGGCCTTTGAATAAAGTATAAAAAACTGCAGAGATTCAAACAAGTAGAATGAGCATAATGAAGCCTGGTAAACAGCACTAGTGATATAAAGCAGGAGAGGAATCACTTGGAAAATGCAGTGATAAATACCACTGGAGCTACAATCACAATGTGCTACATGGGGTGTCTAAGGACTGCGGTAACAAACATCATGAACACCGGTAATTAATTCCACAACACCACACTGAGGGGGGTTAGTGAGCAATAGCACTCTGATGTGATAATCTGGGATTAGTATATCCTACTGCTAACAGAGAGGGGTTCATCAAAGTGACAAAGTGAGACACAATATGCTCTGCTTTAGAAAATGTGGAACAGCCTTCTCCACCCTGTGGGTGCTGGAAAGGTGAGTAATTCTCACCCCCTAAAACAGCAGCCCAGACTTCACAGGGTCTGACACATGCAACAAAGCTCAGCATCACAGTGCTGGAGTAAGGACCATCCCTTAACCTGACTAACCTCAGCCTTGGGCCATGAGCAGAGAGGAAAAGCACTGCCAAAAACTTACAGTTTTTAGGCTGTCAGACTCTTAGGACCAAAAATTAGATCCTATATGCCATGTCAGCCACCTAGACCCCTTTGTGGTGTTTGCCAACAGTACCCTAGACATCACGAACCCTTGGGCAACATGCACAACATCAGATGTAAAACAGGCCCCAAACCTATCTGAGCTGATGGAGTTGAAAACTGGGTCAGCGATAAGAGGAGCCAGAGACAATGCAGAGATCAAGTGGGAGACACCTGTGGGAAGGTATTAGGTCTGTTTTTTATTATTCATTTAATTTTCTGAGAGAAAGGCAAGATGTTAATTAAATGTATTGATGATTTTGTATTAGCAAACGTGAATGTCAGAAAGAAATGACAGAGCAACAGATGCTATAAAAAAACACAGTAAGAAACAGAAAAATTACAGGTAACCCTGAAATCAGGGTGCTGAGGCACAAGTAAAGACATACTAAGAGCACAGATACTCTCAGCCAAGAGGCTTTTCATTTGGAATTTTAACAACATGCATGGCATATTTATTACATTTTCGTGTCCAGGTTATTTCTTAGGATAACCTCCAAAAGTCCTCGCTTGTTCAATTCCTTTAATGCCATCTAGCAGCAGTATTTTATGCTCCTTCCTCAGCATAGATTGGACTACCTTCAGAACAAATGATGCTCCTTAAAATTCCTAGAAATTCCCAATATGCAACTCACACACAAGCTCCTGGGGGCTGTGGAAATGAATCATCGGATTTGTCTCTGCTTGAGTGTCAGTTGCCTCCTCCTTGGCTTAGCTGTATACCAGCATTTTCCCCACCCAGGGAAAAGGAGATCCTCTCTGATCACACCAGGCTGCAGCACAGTCCAGTCCTCAGCTAACAGGACCCTCAGTCTGACACCCCCACCAGATCACGAGACACCACCAGGGTATTGATCCATGTCTGCACCACTGTTAGGAACATTATCAAGGAAGCAGTCAAAATGAGCCACAATTTAAATCTTTTCATAGCAGACTTAGCTTCTGCAGCACAGCAGCAAACACCTGGTGCAGAAAGCCAGCACCACAAGGGAGGAGACCAGATCTGGAGGTCAACCAAATGTGCCCAACATGCTCCACCTCCTATTTTATGCCTTTTTCCTTCTCCATTGGGCACCACAGGCATTGCCGCCAAATTCCAGAAGCACTCCTGGGGCAGCCAGGAGGCTCCACCTCCCAGCAAAGGCTGGAGCAAGGCAGGGGAGCAGTCTCAGCACCAGCATCATGCTCCAGAGCCTTGAAGCAGTGCCAAGTGATGCCCCTTACTCAGCCACAGGTTTAAAAGAGCACATGCCCTGAACACTGAACTGGAAGCTTAAGTGCTTTAAAGGCAGGGATATTATTTTGTCTCTTGCAATTAGAGGCATCAGTGAAAAACTAAAAACCCATATAAAGCAAGCTAACAGCTTCTGCAGATCCAGTAAGGCCACTAAGGGGCCAATACAAACCACTTGTCAGTTACCTTCCGTAGGGTGCTCACAAATAGCAGAAAAAAACCAGAATTTCTTCCACTTGGAAGGACATCAGTACAATATCACAGCCTTCACATCAGCTGTGGCAGGAGGTGAAACTCTGTTTGGCTGCAAGCCCAGCAGGTGTGAGGATGCTGGGGGCACAGCCTCACTGCCTCCCATGCAAACACAAATCCAAGTGCCATCACAGAGGAGAAATGGGAGCAAGTAGGAAAACGGGTGGATCGAAGAAGTTTATTCTGTTTACCTTTCCTCACTTTTCCAAACCTTTCTGATGTTCCCCACAAGTACTTCCCATGTGTGAGCCAATAAAGAACAAACAGACATTTCTGCATTCCACAGAGATCACAGAACACAGCACTCTGGACCCAAGAGAACTCTCCCAATTTAATACTGTGATGTGCTTACACAGCAGAATGTCTTCCAGACTTTTACCTGTCTAAAGCATGGGAGTGTATTTAAGTTGCCAGATATGCACAGGCATATTAAAAACTGTAATCAACTGAGGCAGTGATGATGAACTCCTGGCACAGGTATCAGGTACAGCACCCATGGAGCTTTTTGGCTGGCATTCCTCATGGATTGCATGGGATTTTATAAAAAAGCTTGGCAGATGTCTTTCCCATAACAGACTACATTACACGGAAGAGCTCACCAGTGACTAGACATGGGCACCAAATAATTCCTACCTTCTTGGTCTAACTTTAAGAAAAACCACACGCGCAGCACAAGCTAGTGACCTCACAAACTGACTACAGACCCACCAGCCAAAAGCAAATCACAGGAGCAACCAAATGAATCTGCTTGATGCAGATCCCAGCAAACAGCACATCAGCCACTTCAGGACAAACATTCACTGGTAGCTGTCTTGCTCTGTGTTATTTTTGCGCGCACACTGACTCGGAGCCAAATGCAAACCTGAATGCAGGGAGCCATGGCACCTTCTCCAAAGTGCTCCAGCCAGTGAACAACTGACACCATCTCTGCGCATCATCTCCAGCCTCCTTCACCTACACCAGGGCAGCAAAAGCACTGGAAAGAGGAGCTGTCTGCCACAGAAAACTTCCCTGAAAAAAGTTATACACAGCAATGTGCCTCACTAAGACATCCTCTCTCCAGAATGCTTTGCTGAGTCTGAGCATGCAGGAAGAAGTACAGCACCAAAATGTGCCCAGAGAGGCTGTGGCATCACCAGCTTTCCAAATTTGTACAGACTGACTGCCTGAAAGTTATCTGGTTTGGGAGGGAGCCCTGCTTTCAACAGGGAGATTGGGCCAGAGACCTACAGAACTCCCTTGCAAGCTACATTATGCTACAGCAGTACCATTTCCCAACAGAAGATTTGGAAGGAGGGGCCATCATAGACCATAGATTGCTGAATCTGTCAGTAGCAGGCTGAAGCATAATAACCTGTCCACACCTGTACAGGTACTCAAACCTGCTAATAAAGCCCTGTCCATCAATGTGATGGCTGCTGAAATCAGTCGGATTTGGGCTCTGTAGAAGGATGCTTCCAGGTGAAAGGCACCCCTGTGGCTGAGAGGTGACCCTCTTTACTGCCACACTTGAACACGTCTGAAACAGAATGTTTCAGTGCACTGATGCCTCACAGAGCCCTTGCACACTGCACATCCCACTGGAAGGGTCTTTCCTGCAGGCAGGACATGATGATGCATCTCAGCACTGCACACTGGTCCCTAATGGCTCAGCCCATCAGCATCACCTCTGTCCTGAAGGAATCATTTCAGCTGAGGACTGCAGGTAATTCCCAGGGGAAGCACCTCTGCCTTTTGTCCAGAAAGCCCAGCAGCAGGCAACCACAAGCAGCACTGAGGTTGTCCTCCTTAGGGCACCTGCTGCTCAGGGACCACTGCAGGGAGAAAAGGAGTATTTAACTGCTCACTGTGTTGTTGCTCTGGGTTTGGTTTTGTAATATCTAATAAATATTTTATTACTCCTCAGCACCAGGAGATTTAGAAAAATCTAAACCAACCAAATGAGTATCTCTCATCATTGCTGCTTCCACAGCCAGAAAACCAGTCACGACACGAACAATGTGGGAGGAGTGGGGGGAGGCCAGAGCAGCCAAGCACTGGTCTTAGGAGAGAGGTCAGAAGACCCAGCAATGTGCATGAGACTAGAAATAAACCCAATCGGGTTATTTTGCACTGGAAAAAGTACCAGGTTGTCCCTCTGCTGATTTCCCTGCTACAGGGGAGGGCCACAGGTGGGGTGACTCACAGCCCCAGCGTTTGGGGTTTTAATTGCAAACTCTCCTGGTTAGATGTGGCTGCTCCATAAATGGCTGAACACTGTTGGCTTTTCAATGCTCACATAGACAACCAGCATTAATTGCCAGTCTCAGGCAACTGTTCCCAGCCACCTAACAGTGCCTTTTCTGGTTGTTTCAGTGAAATTTAGTACTTGTTACCAGAAAGAGCTTCTTGTGCTTTGCTTCCTGATAGCGACCATACATCTTTCAGGGATACCCTTATAATCTGACCATATGCAAATCACTGTGCACACACCCACTGTTTTACTGCTGCCTGTACAATTCCCTCTTTATGGGTGCTTGATTTGTTGCCTCTCCCCTTGATCCATGCTTTATAGGCCCTGATGATCCACACTGCCCACCCACTCTCCAGCCACATTCATTCTTTGTGAGTGGCAAACAAGAAAAAAACATGGTCCTGGCAAGTCACCCTAGTGTCACCTACTCATCTCTCAGAAGAGGTGTCCAGTTGATTTGTTGCAGAGAAAAAGACTGCACCATGACTGTGCCTAGGTTTACACACGTGGGCAGTGAAGAGCACACACAACCCCTTCTGCCTGCAGCAGCTCATGCCCTGTCTGCTCAGTCCACCTGTGATGCTGGGGGTGGGTCAGAGTAATGGGGATCCTCCAGGAGAAAGACTCCTACATGCCCACCTGCTCTGTGCTCAGAGATAAGGCTGGGTTTGAGCACAAACAATGCAAACAGCTCCTGGGTCTTTACATACCAGCACAGTACAGATTTGGAGGTCAGAGACTGAACCAGCCTCTCACTCAAGCAGCTCAAGAAGACAAGAATAGTGTTTCCTGACTTAAGGGTAAATATCTGCTTCAGCAATGTGACCAAAGGGAAGAGAAACCCACTAGAGCCACCTGCAGAGGAAGAAAGCCCCTTCCTCTGCCCAGCCACAGAGCTACCACCCAGCCATGCCTCCCCACAGCACCAGCTCCAATCTGTGCCAGCAGCTTTTCAGCATAAGCAGTGAGTGTTAAATTATTTTGGCACTTGCTGGAACATTTCTCCTGTAAAGATACTCAAGTATTGCTGGGTAAGTATGGGAAGGCAAAACATCAATCCTCTTGGTTAAGCCAGCTGCAGACAAGAGGCTCTAGATCAAGCAGTGCAGATGTCCTCTTTCCACTGTCCCAGACTACATCCAGTAGCAGATTTATCAGACAGACAAAGCACAGGCTCTGAGTTGCTCTCTGAAATACATGGATGTACTTTTTTATCCTCTCAAACCCTGAGTATATTTCTTTTCTATGATTCGTTCTTCCAGCTAGGCTCATTTCTTTGACATACATGAAAGACCTAAAATGCTGTTATGGCTGCTCCTACTTTCTGAAACGTTGCAGTGCACAGTGCTAAAAAAGGAAAGCAAAGCCAGGACCTGGGACTGGGCCTTGCCATGATGACTTTCCCCCTGTGCTTTCCAAGCTACACCTTCCTTTTTCAACCTGCCACCACAGAGCAAGCCTAGATGCAGGTACATCAAAAGACACCTTGCCACAGCCTGCTTCACTTGCTACCTTTGTTTGTACCAGGGGTATCCATCCGACACTCACATACCACCCTTGCACCTCTCCCCTGCAAAGGGTTCCCTGTTTCATTAACATCACAGAATCACAGAATTGTTTGGGTTGGAAGGGACCTCAAAGATCATTCAGTTCCAACCCCAATGTCATGAGCAGGCACACCTCCCACTAGACCAAGGTGCTCAGCTGTGGTTCCAGTCAGGAACTTCTGCTCCTGCCTGCAAGTTTCTTTCTCCTGCATGTCTCCTCCTGGCTAGTCCCTCCTCTGCAGCTGACATGCTGGCAAGTAACCCCAAGATGGAGCCACCTGACAAGAGCACAGAAAACTTAGAACTTCACCCACCTTTGATCTTATTTTACCTAAGTAAGCCATTAGCAGAGCGAGTTTGTGACAGGTCCAACAGACTAAGCTAGCCCTGCTGGGTATCTTTCTGTGTATGATCAAACAGATACAGGCCCCCATTTTTTAAATATAATAATAAAAATATGACTTTGATCTTAGAAGAATAGAGAAGCCAGCACAAAACAGAAGCAAGAAATAGCAACAATTAAATATTAGGCCAGTGACTGAGGGGTGATTGCTGCTCTAAGAGACCTCCCTGGTGACTTCTGCTCTGCTAGGAGACTTGCCTGGTGAGGTCTGCTGGGTAAAACACATCATCATGATGTGGCAGCTTTCAGCAGAAAGCCCAGCATCATCCTGCCTGTGGCAAAATTGCAGCTGCTCTGTTAAAAAAAACAGAAAAACAAACCCATAAAAATAGTAGCTGAAATATATCTAGGAAAGAAATCCAGGAGACAGATAGAATGGAGGCTGTCTAGAATGGGCAGAGAGACAAGCAAAGCTCCCCAACACTGGGTGCCCCTTTGGGTGCCCAAAAGCAAGAAACAAATCCCTTTACTCTCAAGCTAGACTCTGCAGCTGGATTATCTCCTCCTCCTCTCTCTGGCTCAAATACCTTCCTTTTTCCTTCCCAGTCCCAGTCCCTGTCTGATTAACCTCAAGTCCTGAGAGCCACTAACACAACTGCTTGCACAGCCTGCTCCAGCAATGCCAGAGGGCACTTTGAGACACGTTTGCTCTCACTGGTGTAGGAACTCTCTGCAAATGCAACAGAAATGGCTTGGCCTGGCCCTTCAGCAGTGCAGTACATGTGGTATATGCAGTGCACATTGCTGCTCTGAGACTTCAAAAAACACTTAACACGGGAAAAAGGATCAAGGGAAGATCTTCCTTCTCCTCTGGAGCATTACAGGCAGTCTTGGAAAGTAATGTTTTCACTTCTCTTTTTCTGTTGGATGGAAAACAACACATGGTCTATTGAAGACTGTGAGTGTTAATGTGACACAGCTTCTGAGACATTACCTCACATCCTTTCATGCCTCAAGACCTTGGTGTGCTGCAGTGAAGGAAGGAGGTGGGGAGCTGGAGAACATCACAGGTCCTTCTCCATGAGACACCCCTGTCAAGACCCTTGGAAAAGTCAGGAACAGGCTGGGGTATGATCCTACTAGAATTATATTTATTTCAGAATATTCTGAGGACAACTTCCAGAACCTGGATGTTCAGAGCCTGACTGAAAGGAAGTAAAAAAGCCAGTTTGGGGTATGGGTGTTATACATCTATTGCCCAGTGGCTGCAAAGCCCTCAGCCTTCTGCTCTGTCATGACAGGCATGAAAAACATCTCAGTCAATCGTCTGCAATAGATAGCTGATACTGTATGTATTTGATGAACAAAATGTGCAAAATCTTGTACAAGTGCTACAAAGGAGCATTCGCAAACAATTCCCAAGATCCCAAAAGAAAGAACTGTATAGAGGTGATGGTTTTACACCACTGATCAATGTGGCCAGAGCCCCTTTGACCAGGAACACTCTGCCAGTCCCTCCTGAGGGGTAACTAACAGCCCAGAACCTCTTTCCACCACCTGGGCCAGTGTTATTTGGACAGTTCAGCACTCCAAAGATCAGTAACCCATATTGCTGCTGACACTATTCAAAGCATCTCTGTTCTTGGACTAGGGGCTAGGAATGGCCCAGTACATTGTGGGTTTGGAGATTCCAGGCATAACCTAAGGACAGTTAAATATCCATAAACACTGATCCACCAATGTGGGTGAAGGATGAGGTGGGAACACATGGTGGTCTCTGCTGGGGGGTTCTGGGATTCAGGCAAGTCCTTGTCTCCAACAGTCCATTTGTCTGCTCCCTCTGTGCTGCATTTCCCATTTGTGAGGGAGAGTAACAGCACTTTGTTTCTTTCCAGAAGTGGCGACACGCATGAAAAGACTGAGAGCCTCTCAGAGGCTACAATGGTGGGTATCCAAGAAGAAAAGCAAGCTACTTTTGGAGACACTTTTAAATCACTATTTGAACTATTTTCATCCCTGTGTTCCTACTCCAGGCAGACCTTACAGATTGCAGAAGCTAATCATCCTTCCTGGTTAATGTATACAGCAGCTCATGCTGACTTAAAAATATTAAACAATCAGAGCTAAAGATCTCCTGCCGACATTTCAGATGCCCCAAAAAGAAACCCAGGCCTGTCTCTATTCTTTTTTTAAGGCAAAAAAAAGCACATCTACCATCACTGGCATTATTTTTGCATCATTTTGATCATTAAACTCTGCCTCTCCTCCATGTCATAAGCTATTTTAAAAACAGTTCTTACTGAGCAGAAGTGGCAGACAAAAGAATGGAGGCTCAAGGACTCCTGATGTGTCCCAGCCTCTGTGAAAACGCTGGTTTCAGCCTGGCAGAGTTAGCAGGGGAAAGAATGTCTTTGATGGGAATGAACAAGATGGCAAGAAATGGAGAGAAGATTCCAGGCAGACGAGGATGAAACGGTGAGCCCTGCTGTGGGCATCCCAGACGCTCACGCTGCCCCTGCCAAGAGCTGGGGAAACCACCAGCCCGCAAACCAGAGGGCTGCTGTCTGAATCAACATTAAATTGGGCTTCTGGAGCAGAAGAGGAAGCAGACACAGGTCTGAGCAATATTTCTTTTCCAAAGAAAGTACATTTTCAAAGCAGCCCACTAAGAGATGTGACCTACTACACACCACAGCTCTGGCTAAGTACAACTTGTTGTGTTTGAAATTTTCCCTTATTCTGTGCATGCACCATGATTTCCAGGAAACAAAAAAACAAAGAAAGAAAATACTCCAGACTTTAAGAAAATCTGTGTAAGAGCCAAATGCATCTCTGATCCAGTAAAAGAGAAGCTGTCTTCTTCAGACAGCACTTGAAAAAGGTTCAGTCAGTCAATCAAGCCAGAACAGAATTTGCTTCTAGATAGAAAAACAAGAGAAAAGGTGTGAAATTGTAGTGCACCTCCTCCTCCACCTCACATTTCCTGCTAAAATGAGTAATACTGGATTTTACAAGGGCATGTCGTTCAGAGCTGGAAGAGAAAGTTTAGTAAAAGGTAATTTGTTCTGACGCAACAAGCTACTGCAAGAAAACAGAGCATTTCAACTTTCTATGCCCATCACCAGGCAGACACAGGAATATACCTTCATGGGATGGCTGGTTTATGCCTGGAATAACTGAGAATGTCTGTCTGCTCCTTGAAAGACATCAGGGAAATTCATCTGCAATAACATCATTCCACTGGGTGATTTACTATTGTATAAGGAAAAGCACAGTTAAAATTATCCAATTTGTTTCCCACAGCCCTAGTCTTCAGACCCAGTTTCTGTCAGAAGGTGGAAAACAAGGGGGCAAATCTTGCAAATTATCTGAGGCATCACAGAGATGGGATGAGAGCCCCATGGCGACAAACTCCCAAGGGTGGCTTTGCCCAAGCAAGTGCTCAGATTTCCAAGCTTGGAGCACATTCACTTTGCAGGGGAGGCTGGAGGAAGCAGTGACCTTTACTCAGCTTTGGGCTGTAAGCATAAATGAAACCCAACTAGGGCAGTCATGGTACACACAGCCTGTCGCACTGCAAAGGCACAATTATCTGCTTGCGTGAAATTAGGCATGAAGTTCAATCATGGTTTTCAAAATAAGGAAAAGGCCATTTGCTGGCTGACAGGCTCTGGAGTCTGCAGTGATCAGTCCAAGCCTTGCAACCCAGGGAGATCTCCTGGGGAACTGGTGGAAGGACATGGGTGAGGCATCCGAGCTGAGCACAGCTTGGCACTGGGACTTTCCCCAAGCAAACCCCACCAGTGGAATGAAAGAAGCAATCTCACAACCAGCATATGATTGAATCATCCCTGGGGGTATCTGGCAGGGGCAGGAGGGACATCCTGGCTCCCTGAGCGACTAGGCCTCTTCCCTTGGTGCCTCTGGCCAGCATGCTGGCTGTCTTTTGCCTTCACCTCCTGCCAAGTTTAATTAGAGCTAAAGAAAATCCCCCTGAAGCTACTTGCTGTGAGCCAGCACCAGCCACCCAGTCCCAGCAGCAGCACCCAACTGCACAAATCTTTCCTGCTGGCTCCTGGGGATAGGAAGCAAATGAAGCCAGATCTGGTCTGGTCCAACAGCCTTCCCATCAGCCCAGAAACACAGTACTGGTAAGCTGGATGCAAAAAAAAAACCCCAAAAACAAACCACCTAAAAAAAGCCTTTGTTTGTGCCCCTGATGGCCTCTGGGGTTTTTTGGGTTTTTTTTTTTTTTGGCCAAAACTTAGAGACAGTAGTTCAAAACATCCAGCTTTCCTAGCAAACCCAAAAGAGTAAGTTTGGTACCACTATTATACATTATCTCTCAAAAGTCTGGCAATTTTCAACACAGCAGTTGTATATGGCCCTACATAAAAATCTTTTCCAAAAACACATGCCTACACATTAAAAACTCTCTCATTTACGCCAGGAAAGCTGTTTTAAGGATTCCTGTGAAGTGTAGTATATTGCAGGCTGCCTCAAAAATAAGATTCATTTTTCTTCTTTGGGCTTGAGGCAGGATAATTTTAAAGGCTTTGAGTGAGTGATGACCTCTGTGCGTTTCTGTTGGGAAGGTCAGACCCCCCCTGCTATCATCTTCCCATCAGATGAGCTCCTCATTTGCTGTGGGTTGTGCAGAATTGCAGGCTGATGCTACAAGAACAGTGACCTGCAGCAGAAGGGGATGTAACAGATGGAGTAAATATCCTTTTCAACATACCTCTAGAATATGTTGTCCAAGCTCAAAATCCAGATTTCCTACGTATCTTACACTACCTTACAGTGGCTGAAAAAGCCCAAGAGGAGGGAGGAGAGCAGGCTGTGCACAGAGGGAGCAGAACACAGTTCCAAAGAGCAGGAGGGAAAAATTGCCTGTTGCTACATCTGGTAATGAGTTTTTCTGCACATGAAAAGCTGAACCCCCCACAAAAAGCAGCAAAACTACTGCAGAACTGAAGCATATAATTTCAGAGGAGTATTTGTAGGAGAAGAAAAATGTGGGCATAAAGAGGAAAAGACAAAATGAAATTATTCTTCATAAAAGGCAGCTGTGCTAGCATTTGCCTGCAGCATTGTCTATCCTGGAGCTTCCCTTCTGCTTCTAGGAGCCCTGGAAGAGATCACTGAAACCATAACAGTCAAAACCACAAAAAGGGGGAAAATAAACTCCCCAAATGAGCACAATGCATTAAATCACTACTCTCATTTTACTCCTCCCAATAAGTGTGAGGAGCGTTCTATATCCTGGAAGCAGGTATGTGCAGGTGGCAGATCCCAGAGCTTGGTGGCAGCTGGACCACAGTACTCCATGTTACTCTGATCCTATAAAACTGATCCCACGCTATGCTGTACATGCACAGACAATCCCAGACACTCCAGCTCACCTCAGCCTACAGTATGGATTGCCTTTTTTTTTTTAGCTCAAACATTCCTATTAGAAGCCTCAGCCTTCACTGTAGAATTAGAGATAACCAGTACCAGCAGAAACTGGAAGGAAAAACACTAATCTTAAATAGTGCTTAAATAAAAGCTTCAGAACTGAGGATGTGGGAATCCAGTCTCTTACCTGAAAATGCCTCAAAACATTTGAATGAAAGGAGCTTGGAATTTTGCTCCTGGCACTGATTGCTGGGCCAGCATCAGCACAGCCAGCGATGGCATCTCCCTTGGCACAACACACACTGCAGAACGGGCACACAGAGCCTGCTCCAGAAGAGGCAGCCATGATTGACAAATGCTTTCCCAGCCCTCTGGGATATCAGCAGCGAGCCTCCCTGGCAGCTGGATGAGGGAGTAGGAATGCTGGGAGATAGGCAGGGAGCAGGGAGCCTACGGAATGTGGGGGTGAAGGCAAGTGATCCCAAACTCACAGCACCAGCTGTGCTGCCTCATGCATCTCCTATGGCCTCAAAACCTCATGAAGAAGAGGGGACCAGGCTGAACTGTGACCAAGCAGGTTTTGTCCAGAAAGCTGGGCCAGGCTGGGGTGTGCATGAAGGGGAAATGCCAGAAAGCACCACAAACAAGCACATTCCCCTTGGTTCCCCTTGGCAGGGCTTTCTCCAGCAATGCCCATGTAACTTCACCATCCAGCCCCTCCTTGTCTGCAATTTCCAAACTTCAGAGACCTACACACAACAGTTTCTTGAGTGGGCAAGTGTCCTGCCCACACTGACAAGAGAAGGACACACTGGTGGGAAGCTTTGTTCCACCTCCAACTCATTTCCAGCCAGGTTTCAGCACTTGGCTTGACCCACGCAGCAGAGAAAGCTGCCAGGTTCCAGCTGAAACCCTGGCTGTGGGCTCAGAAAGTCAGACATTATGCATGCTGTAGCAAACAAAACCAGCAACAAAATCCTCCCCCCCTAGAAAATACTGGGAAAAAAAATGTCAGGGAAGCTGGCAACAGAAGTCACTTGCAAACTTCAGCATGCTTGCCCATCAGCTCCAGTCCTGGAGAAGATACTTTTGCCTTCACTGACTCAAAAGCCCAAGTCTTTATCAGGAGCAATGTTCCCCAAGCCTGAATGCAGAACTGCTGGGCATAAGTCCCTCCTTGTTGATGCCTGTCTTTGCAATCTCACTTTTCTCTCTGATGCTATCTCCCAGGATACACTAAAGCTCTCCTTAAATTTGAGTGGCAAATAGAATTTTTTATTTCCTTTAATCTTTTGAACCATGACTACTTCTTTACAAACTATGTGCTATTTTTGAGCTTTGCGATTAAATCCTTAGATATTTTTTACAGAAATGTGATTTAAACAAGCAAAACAAATCCAAATTCATCCTGATACAATGGAGAAGCAAGGAAACTGAAGATAGCATCAGAAAAAAAAAAACAACAAAGTAAGACAGAAGCCTTTGCCACATTGCAGGCTAACAGCAGACTCATGCAGCAAGAACATGACAGAATAAAGACGCTTATCTTGAGCAACCAAGAGCCTGCACAGCATGAGTCAGTAAGAGCAAGGCAACTATCAGTCTAATTGGTAAACCAAGGAGATTTCTGAATGGGGCTGGTAGCTGAGCCCTCTGCTAAGCTGCGCAGAAATCCTCTTTGCCTACGGGCTGACATTTGGGTGGGTGACAGAGGCTGCATTCCCTGCTCAGGGGCTGCTGCTGAAGAGAGAGCAACGTACCCTGTAGTTATGGAGGGCCACAGGGAAAGCCTCTGAAGCACTGTGTCAGAGGCTGGAATTCAAAAGAAGACTTTTCTTCCCTTGTTCTTGGTGCCTGAGAACGAGCATTAACTCCCACCATACTCCTCAGCTTTACAGGCTCTTCACAAGAAAGAAAATAACAGAACATTAAGCTGGCACAGTACATATGAAGTGACAGCAAGGCTCCTTGCAGTAAAATCTCTGTGTGATGCAGAAGGAATTACCTCCAAAATTCCACTCCTGTCAGACAGCAAAGCACAGCACAGGGGGTGCTGTGCTGGTGATGCCAGAGTGTGATTTCCATTAGTGTTAATAGGAACTACTGACAGAAGCAGCAGCCAGGAAGCCAAAAAGCCTTCAGTCATGATGACTGCCTTTGAGTACAGAACTGCATTAAGTCAGTCCAAGGAGCTGTACCAGGCAAATGATCATGGCCGCGAGTATGAGAAAAGAGCCAGGGCTCAGGCTCCAAAGAAGGGCTGCATCCCAGCTGGGATGGGGCACTGGAGCCGAAGCAGCACAAATGGCCAGTGAGGTGACAGCAGTGGTGTCAGCCAAATCCTGCTCCAGTGTCCACATGGCAGTTGGTCCCAGTCCTAATGAGCAAGCTTGAAGGAACCAGGTGGCCATTGCAGCATTTCTTGCAGCTACTCCATGAATAGCTACTGCCAACAACCACCAAGGTCTTTGGGATGAAGCACAGAAAAGCATTTCTATCCCCAGTGGAAACATAAGATAGTCCACAAGAAAGTATAGATTTGGAAAAACAAGGGCTTGGGATCAGAAGATGATTAACAAAAAACAAAAGGTGGTCCATGAGAAAACTACATGTATGGAAGGATAGGGGCTTGAAATTTAAAGGTGCTGTTTTGGTCCCCATTAGGGTCCCACAGTTCAGAAAGAAAAAAAAGTCCATCATTATAACCATCACTTCAAGTCATTGAGGAATTTTTGGATATGCAAAGGCCTAGAGAAAATTAATCCCCAAGATATAAAATTAGATTTTTATTAATTAGAGAAAAATCCAGATACAAATCACAATCCCCTGAGAGTAGATAAGATGCCAAGGTTATTTTCTTCAAAACAGTTTAATAAGCAGGTGCTGAGCCAGTGGTGGCCATCTCCCGTGTGTGCCACCCGAGACAAGTCCCCGGCCCAGGCTTGGCCCTTACAATTTGCAGTAAACCCAACAGGTCTCACAGCAGATCCCCTGCGAGTTTTAAGTCCCTACCCATCAGCTCCACCACTCATTTCTCATCAGCTCTCTGCAGACAGCAACAGATCATTTCATCCCAGTACTTACGCCACAGAAATTTAGACTCGAGGAAAAGTAGGCGTAACAATATTACATTATTTAAGCAACCAGCTTAGCTGACTACTTCAAATTCTGCCTGATCTGCTGGCAAGAGCAACAGACCTTTAATTAAACTTAACTATCCCTGGGCCAGAGAAAGACTTCTTTCCTGCTGATTCATTTGATAGGAGGTGATGGTACCATGATCACCGTCACAGTTCAAAGCACTTTTGAGTACTCGCCCACAACTCACTCAAATTCCTTTGGTTGCAAATGCCTCTGCAGAAGCCTGTGCTACCCAGGCACCTGCCTTGTCCCATTCACATGTAGGTCAGCTTCGGGGCCTGTTTTTGTGCTGATAACCTGAGCCTTGTGACCTCTCTGTACCATTTGGTGCAAAATGAAAATAGCAGAAAACCCTAAAAGGCCTAGCCCCAAGGTACTCATAACTCAAATAATTTCACATGGTAAGTCATGAGAGCAAGGAGCGGTCCCCTTCACAGGGCTGTGCCAGGGACACAAGACTGTGTCCCTTGGGCAGGGACTGATGCTGAGCTCTGGAAGGGGAGCCCGAGCTTGTGCCAAGAGGGTCTGGGCACAGAGGAGAGAGACAGCAACCCCTCCCGCCGGCACTTGCCCCCATCACATTTGCCAAATCCCATAGGAAAAGCCAGATTCTTCACAGAAGCACATGGCTGCAGAGAAGAGACACAGCTCTGTACAACCCAGGATGATGCTCCATCATGTAGCACTGCCCCAGCTCACACCAGGCTTCATCTTCTACTACACACTGAAGTGAACTGCAATTTTTTATGCTTTTTTCTTTTCTTCTGTATAGTGGTTTAGTTCAAATTATCTACCACCTACTCATATTACCCCTATGAGATAAGAATTAGGAGAAAGCAAAGCAGGCACAAACTTAAAAGACTATAAGAAGTTTATTAACAGACCTAAAAGAAGGAAACACAAGTTAGAATCAGACTAAACCTTCAGAACACTTCTCTTCCTCCCACCTTTCTTTTTCACACTGATGATGTAGAAACAACCCTTGAGATTTCAGTTTACCACCCTTATAATCTTTTCAGTTCACATAAAGAGATAGGAGTCTCTTTCTTGCTGGCCCTATGGAGACATTCCCACTTGAGACAGCTCTCTTATGGGTTCAATATCACAGCAAAACAGCCGCCTGGGAGGTTTTCTGCTTGCAGTGAAAAAGTCCCTAACCTTGAATCACCGCTTTCCCCACAGCTGCTTTTTGAGGGTTTCAATTTGAGCTAACATGGGGTGTCAATTTAAGGCTGAGCCGTTCGGAAGCAAGGTCTTCTTTACTCATCTCTAAGAGCAATCTTCATCTCTAGGAACAGGGGTCATCTTCACATTCACCCCTCCTGGTTCTTTCCTATGGTTGGTTCGATCAGTGGATCAGTCCACATCAAAAGGTGGGACCATGCCCCCCACCCACTAGGCAGAATTAATTCCAGGTGTATTGCACACCCCTCCAGGTGAAGGCAAACTGAGTCCAAACACTCTGGAGCCAAAAGAATAAAAGAAAAAATGCAGAGGCACCTTAGCTCCCAAATGCTCTACCCCACTCCGATGCTCTATGAAATTACAGCAGGGACTCCAATAGTCCAGTTCATCCCCAAAGGGTTTCTGCAACAGAATTTCAGCTTCCAGATTTGAAGCATCTCCTCTTTCTCTTCCCTCAGGGTTTCAGCCCTTCCGCCTTTACTGACTTACACCTTAGGGTGTCTCTTCATGTCCTTTCACCTTTCTCTCTGGGAGAGGATCAGCATTTTCAGGCCCATCTGCTCTGAAGAAACCTTAACAGCACTAATAGGGTTAATCTCACCCAGGCTTGCAGCTTGAATGGCTACCAGTGATGGTCACATGAGGCCAGAGCTCAGGCTGCAGAAGTGGGAGAAGCCAGCTACACTGTCCAGCTGCCTGTATAAAGTGCAGCTGGGGGGCCAGCCCACCCTGGCCATGGATGGAACAGGGCCCAGTGGGGGAAAGGCTGCCTCCTGTTCAGGCCAGGCTGAGCAGGGCCCAGCCCAGCCCTGTGGGCTGCAGGGCCCGGGGCCCAAGTTGAGTGTTTGATGGCCAGAAGTTCAGAGAGAGAATTCCCGAGCTCTGTCTTTCTTAAAATGTGATTCACAGAGGCATGTCAAACTTCTAAGTGTCTTAAAACTTGCCAATAATCAGCCAGTAAACTGATTGGTTCTGATCAGAACTAGAAGGACCTTTTTGCAAAAAACCACTTCCGTGTCAAACCATGGCATTCTGGAAGGAAGCTAATGAGAGTGGAAAAGGATGTCGACAAGTCTCACATGTACCACCCATGCATTTCAGAGATTTTTGTGTTATGCAACTATCACACACACAAACACACACACACACACAGAGTACTTGAAATTATATAGCATGCAACTTAATCAAACACCACCAGATAGTTAAATCATGCTGTGATAAACAAGGAAACAATTTTGTGTACGCATGGCAAATTCCCCCTTGCACCTTAGTCAAAGTGGCACCTACTAATTATCAGGTTGGTAAAATGCATCTGTTATTTAGGGTAATGGCTTAACATGTAGAGTGCATGGCTGGGGCTGCACTAAGTACTCATACAGTGCAGGAAAGGGGCACCTTGGTGGCACTGACCACGCAGGGAGACCCTGAGAGGGGAGCAGGAGCAAGGCAACAAATGTGAGCCCAGGGCAGGGATGTAAGAAACAAAGAGCTCCATTGGGAAAGCTCTGAGGACAAGATTCCTAAAAGTATGGAAAACTCTGCTGAAAAAAAAAAAAGTAACTTGTTCCCACTCACATCCAGCAAGAAATTAAAAGTATGTGTTACAGCAAGTAAGCCAGGGTGAATACTGGAGAAAAACCCTGTCCCAGTAAGGATGCAGATGCACAGGAGGAACTGGCCCAGGAACTCATGTCCCCACATTCCCAGCAGGACCACCTAGACAAGTGCCAGCAGGAACAACCTGGGCATGCTCAATCCAGCTCTAAGAAAGGAAGATGTTCAGATAGCCTGAGGTCCTTCCAGCCCTATTTTTACAGGATTTCTACCCTTCCCTCCAGCTGCCCTGCCATATCTCGCAAGAGGCATCCCACAGCCGATGCTGCTCTGCAGCAGCCCCCGCAAGTGGCACAAGCTATATTTATTCTGGTACATTGCAGTGGGAAGCTTTAATCTGTGTAATCGCCTCAGAGAAGATTTCATTCAGCGAGGGGAAAGCAATTACTGCTTCATTTGCAACCAGTTGCCTTCCCAGGGTCTTAATCTATCAGAGATGGAGGGTCCTGTCAGTCCCTTCATCTGCCTGGACAGTTTTTATGAGACAGGTTTATGCCTCTGATAAAAGCATCTGCAGATACTCAAGGTTTTCAGCCCCTGTTTGAAGCAATTTTTCTCTTCCCAGCTGTTATTGCTTTTATCTGACAGCATACACCCTGCATGAAGAAAACAACTGGATATAATCCTAGATTAAAGGGATTGTAATGCAGAATTAAATACAAGCCATACCCTTCATACGGTTTGCTGTCGTCATTCACCAAGCACAGAGCTCAGCTGTTTGGGAGATGGTCAGCTGGTGGTGGCATTTCTGATAGTCTCTGCAGCTCCTGACTTTTCTAGATAGGCATTTGCATCTCCCCACAGAGGTGAGAAGAAAAAAAAACTCACCTAAAATTTAAAAATAAACTAACTCAGCAACAAAACAAACAATCCTTGGTGTTTGCACCATATGATGCTGCATTAAAATCCCTTTAAGATTTCACTTCAAAAATTAGCAACTTAAATCCAGATTCTCCGCAGGACTCTGCACATGTTGGAGCTGCTGCACCTCAGTGCTAGGAAGGCTTGTGGTCCCACAACAACCTTGCCAAGAGCCAGAGGAAGGTAACTGAGGCTCAAATTGGACAAGAAAAAAGTCCTGAGGAAAGGATATTCACTGTCTACTGCAGCAAGGACCACAATTGCAGAGCAATGCAAAAGCCCACCAGGAAATCTTTATGACTTTATCTTACGTCTGTAAAGACACCATATACTTATATGCACAGCTGCATGTTTGGGGAAAAAAAAAAAGGCAATTTAATCTTCTACTTTTTCCAGCCTGGCAGCCAAAGCAGCTTGACATAAAGAGACTTGAGAGTTGTGAAAACTACATACTAAAAGGAGAAAATTTCTAACTGCCTTTCTCTTGTAAATTGTGGCAGCCAAAAAATCCAGCCCTAAAATAAAGACATGCCTGAAGGTAGCAATTTTACAATCAGGAACATAATGACTTATATCACTGCTGTCATCTTTGTTGGAGAAAAAGAAGCCAGGTATTGTGATCATTAGCTTTTTGATACAGATGATATTTTTAAATGAGGAAAAACACATGCATTTTAATCAGGAACTGAAGGAAATTGCCCTGAAACACAGAAGAATCTGCAGCTCAAGCCAAAATTTGCAAACACAGGAGATGAATATTAAGGTGACAAACATCATCGGTGACATCCCGAGCTGCTGCACATCCCTGGGTATGTGTGTGGGAGCTCACTCACCCTAGAACACAGGATCCCACACCCTTCAAAAATGTATGTCCTCATGCCACAGGCCCCAAGCAGGCACAGCCTGGAAACTGGCCCCACTCCTGCTGAAGCCTGTAGGTTTCCAGGTGCTGGTCTCACACAGCAAGGTGCCATGGCCCCCACCCAGAATCCAGCTGCACACAGCACTGGGGCTCCCCAGTTCCCACTGATGGCAGACACAAAGCAGCAGTGTTGTGTCCCACTCAGAAACAGCAGCACCAGGCTCTTCTCTTAAAAAAACACCGAAGAGCCAAGATGTTACTGCCTCTTTTCCCCAGAAAAGTTCCAGAAGCAAAGCCTGGCCTACCTGGTACTCAAACTCTAAGCTCCTGCCTGTGCCTTGGCAGATCCGCATGAAGTTGCAGGTGTAAAAGACAGGAGGTTGCAGTTGTAGAAGGATTAAATATCAACTGAATTTAACCTTTAATGCAACAACGTGGCTTGTCATGCTTCCATTCCCCAGTGTAACCATAATAACATTTGTGGCTGAGAACCAGGAAACTGTTTTGGGAGACCAGTTAACATGCAGCCTCCCACAAGCCTGGACGATATGACAGCAAGGGCACCAGCACAGGCTTTCTTAAGGCAAACAGAGCAGGTTTGAAATTGGGATGCATTTTAAAGCCAGAGAACAGAACTTCTTGCAGATGACATCAGCAGCACATCAAACTTTGCTGATTGTTTGCAGAGAAGAACAGCAGAGAAACCTCTGAGAGTGCTCATCTGCGACAGAAAGTCCTTGTACAGGAACTCCAAGCCAAACAACAAATCTCCGGTCACACACAGCCTCAGAGCTCAACACAGATGAAGACGACAGAGATTAAATCTAAAAGGCTAATTTCTGCCTCCTGTACCCCTATATTTTAATAGAATACAGGAAAGATTTAGCCTGTATTGGAGCAAGTTTTGTTTATAAATCCCACAAATCCCACACAATATGCAAAAAAACTCTCCTCCAGAGAAAAAGCTGTCTCACCTCCCAGTTCACAGCTTGCACTGACAGCCATGTAATTTCAACCTGCATACAGCAGTTTCAGACCTTCAACAAGGATTCCTCAGCCTGACAAAGATGCACTGAGCATATCCAGCAGTCCAGCACTGTGCCATGCCTGTGGGAGCAGACAGCAGTCATTATGCACCATTCAGCTCATGGATCAGCACTCCTGCCTCTCAGTCTGAGTATTTCTGGCCCTGTGGGTCTGCAATACCTCCATGCTGCTTGCCCTCCCCTAATCGCCATTGAAAATTGTTGATAGCACCAGAAGTTGCACTGTTTTCTGAAAGCGACTTTAATTAAGTATGAAAGCAAGTGTAATTAAATATGGTCTGCTCTGTGAATCCCCTGGGAAGACAGGAATACCATCAACCCTTGCATCCAGCCATCCTCCTTTTGCCCAGTGTACCCAGTTGACAGAAGATGAAACCCTGATTTGAGTGCCAGGACGTGCACCTGCAGCTGTGTTGAGCAACACAGAGGCATGTGCCAAGCAGAAGGTGCCATTTAGTGAAGGGCTAAAATACTTCTCATCCTCCACACCCCACTGGGGAATGGGACTCTGCCATCTGTCCTTCTGTCAACAAACCCTCCTCATCTCTGTTAAAATCACACCAGCACCCTCAGGCACATCCATATCTTATTTTTGAGGCTTCTGCACGAAGTTGTAGGTACACAAACCAGTCAGGATCAGGTCTGGAGCATCCTGGTGGCAGGGCCTTTCCCACAGTCAGGCAGCAAGCTCTTCCCTGCTCTCCTGTTTCATCTCTGCATGACAGATAGCACATGCTCCCCTGGGAATTCATCCTGCTCTGTGCAATGCCACTAATGATCAAAGCTAACAGCAAAACCTCCAGTGAGGCAAAGAGAACCAGAGCACAGCCCCAGAATATTAGTCACTACAAACACACCTGAAGCTCAAAACACATGCGGCACTTTTAAATTTACTTTTCTTTAATTATGAATGAATGTGGGTTTATCTGGTATTTACTCCAGGGCAATAAAAACACATTCAAAATTATAAATCCCCCTGCAAAGAGCCATCACCAGTGGTTGCCCACCTTGATCGCCTGGTTCAGTGCAAGTACACGGAGATACAACTGAATGCCAAGAGCTGACAATTTTCATGCCTGAAAGGGTGAATTTTCATTATGTTCCATCTTTACTTTCTACTGTGTGCACTCTAAGCAGATGCCCACCTAAAACCACTGCTTAAGTTACTCATTCTTTTGCACCTATTTATCAAACCAAAGGTCAAAAAGCAAAAAGAAATCTCACCCAGGAAGAGAACAATATAAGGAAGGATTGCCTGGATTCATCAGGATGAATTATAATCAGTGCTCTGATCTTGGGTTGCAATTGATTAGTTATAAATACACAGCACCAAAGGTACCAGGGCAAGGAAAGAGCTTTTTTGGAAAGGCACAGGAACAGACCCCAAAAGCAGAGTGCTCGTGGCTCTCCAACAGATAGCCCTAAGTGCCCATTGAAAATGGGAGGTATTTTCCTGCTCATAGTGGACAGAAGGGAGAATGATATCATTAAAGCCCACATTGCATCTCAAAGTCCTTGGAGGAAAGGGGAAGAGGTACTTCATATTTCTATAAAACAATTAGTATTGACAGAATGGACTATAATACAGCACTCAGACCAGAGGAGTAATTAACTGCCTGGCAGCTTGCTTACTGGATGAAGATAGGAAGCACCAAGGCAGCAATTAGAGAGCAGAGAGGCAAGGCAGGCACATAGCTTTGCTCTAACAAGGTACTGACCTCCAAGCTGCCTGCTCAGGTGTTTGATGAGACATCACATACCCTACACTGAGCACTGGAGCATCCCTGGCACAGTCACTGGCATCTCCCTGGGGACAGTGGAGAAAGAGCTAGCAGCAGCACTGATTTGGGAGTACCTTCTCTGCACAGGTTGTGCTCAGCCTTTCTTCCCCTTGCCTTGGTTACTCTGTGCCTTAAATAAGAGTGTGGCTATAAGCCAAGCAGAGAGCTCTGGCCACAGATAGCATCAGTGATGGAAAAGTACCACCAACAGGGGATGGTGCCTAGGAACTGATCTGCAAGATGCCACATACCATCAAATGCTTTTCCACTGAAGCTCAAGACAACTGTTTTCAGCACCTTTCTAATCTGCAAATCTCTGAATAATCCTGAAAATTGAAGCCTTGGGGAGAGCTGCAGCTCCTTGCACACCTTTTCAGCCTTGTGAGGCTTAGCTTTAAACATCTTTGGGGGAAAAATATTTGCCTTTTAGTTTGAGGTCCAGAGAAAAAGGACATTAAGTGCCCAGACCTTCAGCATTTCTCCCCACAAAACCAAGAGGTACCATGGATCTGTTTCTAAACAGCTACTCTTGAGTAGTCCTTGCTCTACCTTATTCCCACCTCCTGGGGGAAGTGTTCTTGCATAGTCCAAAGGCCCTCCTTGTCTCTTGTAGGGAGGTGAAGCAGAAGCAAATGGTGTTTCTGCTTCAAGATGAGCACCTTCCTCCCACCCCTCCATGGCTCTCCTCTTCCCTTTCTTCCCTCTTTTGCCACAGGAGTTTTCCAGCACTGGCTGATGATGCTCCTCCACAGAGCAGCCAAAAACACGCAGAAAATAGGTCAATGTAAAGCCAATGTATTTACACCTGTGCATGTGTTTGTGGCAAACAGCTCACAACTTGAGCTGACATAAATGATGGAGTACGAGAAATAAAGCTCTCTCCTGCTGTGACATTTTAAAACAATTTAGCAGGCTTTTCACACCAGGAAAAGCTGGGGCTGTGTGTGCAGGGAGGAAGGAACAGGCTGCAGCTCTATGCGTGGCTCCAGAGTCAGAAAATTACTCTGCAGTGATGCAAGCAACTGCTTCATTCCTGATATCCCTGAAACAATGACAAACAGCAAGGGTTTTACAAGGACACCACAGTCTCCGAGGTGTGGGTGCCAAGGCTCTGTAATGACGAAAGGAACCAAAAGACATCAGCATCACTGGGCCAGAGTGAGTACCAGAATCACTAAGTCATTCTCACTGGCCAGACCAAACTCTCACAGCACCGTAAATGGTTATTTAAGAAATGGATTTGCAGGAAACACTAATTTCTGGATATTGAGACTCTGAATAAGCCAGCTAAGGAAAGCAAGGCTGCCACAGGGTCTGATGCAAGTGGTTTAAGACAAGAGACCTGCTGGGACATGGCAGTTTAGCATCCAGACTTTCCAGAAACCAAAGTTACACAGACCTTCAGGTCAGGGGCATGATTCCCACCCTAGCCAATGCCAAACTTCACCCAGTATTCAAGAGCAGCAGCACTTCCCCTGCCACTTTCTCCTGAGAGCAAATCAAAGAGGGCAGTTGGAAGAACCTCATGGGTATCAAGTACACTGAGTCAAATAATCACATCAGCTCTGGGGAATCTCAGCTTCTGAAGTCGCAGTAGCCGGGGACAGACAGTGTCACAAAGCTGCTGCCACATGAATGACAGAGTCATTTAAAAGTAGAGCACTTTTTATTTCTTCTCTTCCCAAAATGCCATTGTCAATCCCAATGCACGGGAATGAGAAAGCCTTGTTTTCACTGGAATGTTCCACCAGCAAACGCTGGCTTCCTGCAGCATTAACAAAATAAACCAGATCTCGTCCCCAATGAAAACAGTCATTTGTTGGTATCAACTGCTTTGCCCCACCTCAACATCCCAGCTCATATTGGTAATTTATACCTAAATTACCTAAAAAATGGTGCATGTTTTCACAGCACAATTAATGCAGCAGCAGGTAACAGCCAACATACAAATCCTGCCAACACAAATGTGCTGGTTTCATCTTGGGACCTTCTCCTCTGCTGACAGAGCTCAATATTGCTCCACTAGCATCAACATGGGCAAAATAAATCACAGATGATTAAAAACTGACAGCAACAAACCAAAACAACGTGGTGCTGCTGCAATAGTTGATAAATCATACTTAGGTACCAAATAAGCTCTAAAGGAGAGGGTAAAGGAAGCCAGCAGAGTATGGAATAAAATTTGGCAGGTGCAATTCTGCTGTCAGAAAGGCAATGGGGCAGGACCATGGCTGGATGGCATCAACTGGAGCAGCAACTCCAAGGCATTCAGGGCATCCTGTACTACTACACAGAGCAAGCAGTTCTTCCCCACACTCTCCTCGTACAGATGATTTTAGGAAGGGAAAAAATCAGGAATCATTACTGTGCCACACTCTGAAATACTTTCCCTGTGTAGGCAAGAAACTGCTCCCATCACAGAAAGCATAATTTCAGCATGCATGTGCATAAATGCACAAGGTAAAAACTAAAAATAGAGGTACTCTATTTCCACGTATCATGTGGTCAGCAGGTACAGAAAAAGCATAAACAGTGATTCAGCAGTAGCCTGCATCATGCACGAGGTTCTTTCTTTGCCTCTGCCTTCCTGTTTGTAGCCCTTCCCACCTCTGCTGGGCGGGAGGGTCCAGCAACTCCCAAGGCAATGTCCAGATCTGGCTTGCAAAAAGAGCCCCAGCCCCACGGGGTCCAATAAGATCTACCAGCCATGGGGAAGTCACTAGCTGCTTGGCTCCCTTGGGAAGGGGGTGATGTAAGATGGCTGCAAATGCTTTTCACATAAGGTCCATCTCTCAAGAACATAGACATTTAGAGAGTTTCTCTATCTACAGAATTTTTTCTAGTGCAAAGTCTACATGCTAACATAATTAAATGTTTTTTAAACAAGATACATGTATAATTCACATTTTTTCTATTTTTTCATTAAGCTTCTGTATCATATCTACAAAGCGCAATCATCCAAACTGGGTACAAAGAGGTGCACAATGTACAATTACAGTGCATGGCAACAATTTCTGGTGCAAAGTAGTGCTGTGACTTCTTAAACACCTCTGAAAAATTGCACAAGACAACACCAAAGACATTTTTTGAACACTGTGAGATTTGTTACATAAACAGCTACAACCTTGTACCCATGGTTTCAACAGGGATAAGTCAGGTTTTTTTCTAGTTCTCACCCCCAAATTTTTGTTAAGGTTTGCTTGAGAAGTCAGCAGGAGATACAAAAAAAAAGAGAATGAAGAGTAGAAATTTCATTTACATTTCATAAAACTGTAGCTAATATTTTCAAGCAGAAATTAAAAACATACTTCCGTCTTCTCACTGCCCAAGCTCTGTCATTCACCCTTGCAAAGCCAGCAAAGTCTCTCAAGCATCCAGGTGAACAAATCCCTCCTCCAGCCCCCAAAGTCTTGGGACAAAAAATATCTTTAAAGGGCTTCCTTGCACAACTGTGACTTACCCCCACACTATTCCTAGACAGTGTAACCAACCTGGAACAGTTAAAGTGCTCAAGGATTTCAACTTAATCACAGAATATGTTAGTCCTTTCTACTCTCACCTTGACATACTTTTGAAATCCGGATGATTTGCATTTTGATGTCTAATTGAAATGAGGATTGCTGCCTGACAGGCTTTAATCTTACCAAAAATATAGTTGTTTCTCTCTCCCCAAAGCAAGTATTTATCTCAAGTTTTACCTTGAATATAGGTCACAGCATCGCAAAGCAAGTAATCAGAGCTGTAAAAAAAAAATAAACAACAAAAAACCAACAAACTACTATGAAGATTCTGTCTAGGTAAAAAAAAAAAAAAAAACAAATTCAAAATGCACATCTATTCTCCTGAGTCACAGCAAGGAAAGATTATTATCATTAGCATGAGGGTTATACAGCAAATTAAACAATTGGCTAAATAAAAAAACAAAAGAAATCACTTATAAGCGTCATCTTTTGTAGAGGCCGATGGGCCTGCTGAGAAAGCTTCCCCAGAATGTTCTGTTAATACACCCCAGTTCTGCTCCCCGGGTTGCCTCCGTTGGTGGCTACAACCCTTGTTACTTGATATGCCCTGGGAGCTGCTCCATCAGTTCCCTTACCCTGGACCCCTCATTGTTCTCCCCCGGGGACTTCCCTGAACCCTTGCAGGGGTGCAGACACATTAAATCTCTCCTGTAGCACCCTATGCAAAGGCTCTTGCTGCTCATTTCATCGTGGGACTGTTTTAGCCAGCTCTCTGGTCTGTGCGTGCAAGTGTGCTGGCTGCACCGGGCAGCTTTCTCCTGGAGGCACTTTCAGGAAGGTCGTGACGTGGAACCAGCTAAGAAGAACGCAACAATCTTTCATCATTAAATTTTAATAGGAAAACTACTGTGATTTGCTTCCTCTGAATATATATGCTATGTAAAGAGACCATCTGACATCATCGAGGCATAACACCACAAGATAAATGGAGATGATTTGCCACACTACTGGAGAAGCTGTAACTCCATCCCAAACCTGCAGCAGCCAAACAGCAAGGCAGCTGCTTCTGGCTGGCTACTGGCTCTTCTGCCTTTGGCTGAAAGGAAAGAATCAGAGGTCTTACTCTTCTCCTGTCTGTGTGGGCTTTAGCAGAGGTCAGCTGAGCTGCTATACCAGTTAAAATGCCAATCTTCTGTTAGTCACAGTTTGGATGTCCCTGAAGCCTGAGCCATCACCAGAGCACAAACATCTGAAGGCCGTGGTTTGCACCAAGAGTGCCTCAAGCAAGGGCAGCCAGAGAACATCCATATGCATCCCAAGAGAGCTCATCTGGAGCAGAGCCTCACTTCACAGACTCCCAGCAATGCAAAACCAGGCTCAGGACTCCAGGCTGCCTTCCTCTCATAAAGCAGTTGGGTTTTGAGAGCAATAAGGATGAAGATTTTCCTGTTCTGCTTCTGCATTACAGTGCAATTCTCCCTCCTGAAGGAGAGCAGCACCCGTGACAAGCTCAGGAAATGTCAGAGGAGCAGGCTGCAGGCAAGCCAGGCGCTGCATTGCCTATGGAAACAGCAGGCAGCCTGCAGTCCACCTGCCCAAATACAAACAGCAGGAAAGGGTGCATGGCTGTTGTGCACAGAGCTGTTAAGATCTATATGAAGCCCCATGTGTGTAAATTAAATGTCAGCTCCTTCTGTCATCAAATGTGTACAACTTGTAAGCATGAATTATGCAAGACTATTAACTGTCTTATTTTAAGAAGGAGTAGCTGTAGAAGCTGCTTGGAGGACACAGCAAGCCACGGAAGGGGCAGCCCCTGGTGCTCAGTGTCTGTATGTGCCTGAGCTACATCATGGCCACTCTCACCAGGTCCCCAGTGCTCCCCCAGACCTGCATCCTGCACTAAGGTAGCAACTCAGCATCTCATAAGCTCTCACTGTCTTCCAGTGCTCTATGGAGGAAGGAATAATATTTTCATCACCTCCTTATTGACAACAGCTTGAGAAAGATCTGGATAATTGTGTGAATTGGTGAAGAAGTGAGCAGAGAGCTGAGCCTGTAACCTGGCCCAAACTCAAACCCCCAGACAGTGCCCAAACTGCAAAGCCCTGCCATTGCTTTCACCTTTCACAAGGAACCTGAAACAGCAAACTACTGCTGAGACCAAGGAGCTCCAGGCTGTTTCAGTTCAATAACTTTCTTGTTGACTAATGAGCCCTCACACTCAGCCAGAGACCACAGATGAGGATGCCAGCCTAGAGTAATGCTGCACAGCCCATGTCGCAAGTGCCACCATGTCAGAGGCAGAGGGCAGCTGCAGGCAGGGATGCTGGATGCTGGCTAGCAGCAAGGAGCACTCACCCATCCTCAGCCCCAACCTGCAGAGCACTGCAGGCTACTGAGCTCAGGCCTCCCTGAGCCGGCACCATGCTTAGTAGACATGCTAAAGCTGCTGATGGCAAGCTCTGGCCATAAATTACCTATAGGGTGAGAAGGCTTTTGATACAATTTTACATAAAACATTAATTCCTCTGGTCAATATGAATGCTAGTAGGACTGAGTGGCAGGGCTATACACAGCAAACAAGCATGTTGGAACATAAGAAGAGCTGAAAGGGGAGGCACAGATGGGTATTAAGACCAGTTTCATTCATTGTATGTATCATGGACTTGGAAAAACAAACATCAAATACCGTTGATTACATTTACTGATGATTCAGATTTGTGTGGGCTCTTCAATACACAAGAGGAGGGCAATAAAGTCCTGGACAACCATGAACAAGCAACCACCTTGGGGGATGATTAAATTAATCTGAGCTATGGAAATGCCACACAAGGCTAAAACAAAGCAAACAACATTGTAAAGGACTTTGTGCTCAAGAAACTATGTAAGACAAACACAGGCTACTGCTTGCCCTCAATGACCCACCAGGGTGCCAGGTGCTCTACAAGCCCATCAGGTGAAAACTGGTACAGGATACACACAAAGCTCTAAAAAAAGCAATCCCAGTGACACTAGCTGTATGTGCCCCAAGTCCAAGAGACTGTGGCTTTAGAGATGGGCCATCTCACAAGGGAACCACTGGTGACACAGTTCTGGGGCCACCCTGGCAAAACAAATTCATGCAAGAGGACCCCAGGCCACAGCACCTGCCTCCCACCTGGCTTACCAGCTCCCAGTCCCTATTACCAGCTGCTTCCCAGACTCCTGACGATTGCTTTCCATTTGGAAATCATGTACTTGCCCCTAACTTCCTGGGCAGCCTCACCACACTAAACAACTCCATCTGATGCAAGGCAGCTGCCTTAGAGACACTGAGGCGCCTTCCCTGAGCCACGCTGCCCAGCAAAGGGAGCACTGTCAGGGTATCACAGCAGGCACAAAGCCCCTTCCAGGAGACGGGTCCCAAGAAACACATCAGACTGAGACAGGGGAACACAAAGCATCTGGAGCAGCAACACAAGCGAGGACACGGGAGAAGTCAGAAGTGGCAGAGCCGCCCAAGGCCCTGGAGGCATGAAGATACTAAATTTGATGAGGTTGAGGAAGGGAGCCAAAGGAGCAATAAATAGAGCTAATGAGAAAACAAGGCATGAGCATTCAAAAACCTTTAACACACTACTAAACAGCAATAAAAAGGCAATTAGAATTCCAAGATGCATGGAGGGTAATTGCATGCACTAAAAATAGGTGGTAGGAAGACTGTCCTGCTCAGCAGGATCTGATTCACTTTTGGGTGACTTCTATGCAGAAAGGAATATTTTGGTGTGCAACAGAAGCTGAGAGAAGGGAGTTTACAGAGAGATGAAATTACAGGAAGAATTTCTATCGCTCACATCCTGCTGCATGAAATATGTACCAAGCAAGAGCTTTGCCACAGAGGTTTCAGAGGTCATAGTTTGAGGATCTCCAAATAAAACTTCAGCAGCAGGAATGCAATGTAGCCTTAGGAGGAAACGTCCATTTTATATCAGCCAGCAGCGTGTATGGCACTGGAGTCCAGGCACTACAGTGGCTTTCACAAATGATGGAGAAATCTAACAACACCCATAGAGACCCCATCCTGCTCAGTTCATAACCTTTGCACAAGCAAATGCACTTGTAACAGCACTTAAAAACAAGCAAAATCAGAAGTTTACAAGTGTAATTCAAGTGTCAAATTCACTTCCTCCATCATGCCATGACACATTGCTTCTGTTCCCTACCCGTGCCTCAGGCATGCTCCACCATTCTGCTCATAACCCCATCACTGGACTGGTGTAACCCTTGAGGGGATGCCCATGGCTCAGCCATGCAGGCTCAAAGTAGCTGGTACAAGCAGCAAGCTCACTGTTTAACAAACAGGCTCACTGATGCTTTTCCCTGCCCAGCCTTCCCTCCCTACACCAGCTAGGCTGGAACAAGTGCACCAATTGCCGCTCTCCTTGATGGGCATGTGGCTCAGGCTGTGTGGGAGTGTGTCATTGTCTTGGGGTGACTTTATTGTGTGTATCCCCTATCGCTGCTCTATGCCCAGAAAATCAATCCTGTGCCTTTCCGTGCCTGTCAGCTGAGCCCGAGAGGGGACAGAGAAAAAAACTGAGTGAACTTTTCAAAACTGTTTTTCAAGGACACACGCTCCTCTGCGTTCTCCTGCTGTGACAGCAAGAGCAGGGGGAGCACCCTTCTTGCTTTTCAGCCAGCTTTTGGCTTCTTTTCTCTAGACAGAGATGGAGAGTTGAACTTTGCTTTCCTGAGACTTCAGTTTTTCCCTTCTTCTCTTCTGGACTGTTTCAACATCAGAACACAGCGGCCTTTCTACCAAGGCCTCAGAGGTGGGCCCACACCCACCCAGATCCAAGGAGGAGGAGAGAGATCACACCTACAGAAGGACTCTAAAATCTTCCCAGGTTTTCTCTCCAAAGTGAGAGGTTTTATTATTCAGCATTATTATCCTTTTCCTGTATGTTTGTTAAATAAATAGGTTTTTTATCTCTGTCACTTTCCTCCAAGGAAATTTTTTTTCCTGAACCTAGTGGGGGAGGGGTGGTGGTAACCTGCCTTCCATCAGAGGATATTTTCTTCCAAATTTGTCCAAACCAGCACAGTCATGAGAGACTCTGGGAAAGAAGTAGCCCTTGGAGCAGATAAAACCCACAAGAAAACAGCTGAAAGCAGTGGTAGGGTCTTTGCAGAATTACAGTCAACATATTGCAGATTAGAAGGTACCCTTCAGAGTAGAAGGTACCACTGAAGTCCAGTAGCCCATAAACAAGCAGAAATCCTAATAGGCAGAGCATTGGCCAATATAATCCACTATTTCATGATCAACTCAATTCTTTTGAGGACACCAGCTCTCTCTTGAGACAGCTAGAGGGTAGAAGAGTATTATTCTCCATCATCCCAGCATAGCCCTGGGCATACCTGATGCAGAGCAAATGGGAGATGGAAAATGAAAACACAGCCACAACCTGAGAACTGTCAGCAATCCCTCCTACCTGCCCCAGCTTCTTCACAGATACCCTTCCAGAGGAGGAAAGTTTGCAGACTGAAGGACCAAACACCTGATAAATGGAAGGAGCAAAGCTGAAACTTCCCAACTCCAAAATCCCTCAGGCAGGTCTGGTGCCCTTCCCAGCTCCCTGATCTTTCCCATTGCAGAGTATTAGCATTGATTCATGTTCGGGAGCTGCTCTGCCCTCGTGAATGACTGAGAACGCACAAAGTTTCTGCAGTCCTAACTTCAGCTAGCTCTTGGCTATGCACCAAAAACCAACCCTGTGCAGCTCAGAACATCCCCAGATAACAGCAGCAGATGGCTTTTGCCTAGAGGTCTCACTGGCAGAGGATGGTCTGCAGAGCCAGGGTGGGAGGCATAGTGCTGGTTTTTGCAGCATGGACCACGCTCAGGTTACACAGCCTCGCTCGTGGCTGAAGAAGTGCTGTCTGTGGCCTTCCTTCCTCCTTGCACTGTCACCATGCAGGCAGCAAGGCAGCTAGCTCCTGCTGCGTCACCTCATTAGCTTTCTTCCAAGGCAGGGACAAGTCTGTCATCTCTGGTTGCAAGAATGAGAGCAGTCTGCTAGGAAGAAGGAAAGTCTAGGGGTGGAGACAACAAAAGCGAACTCATCACATGCAACATGCAAAGCATTTGTGCCCTCTTGATGAATTAGGAAAAGGTATTTGGCATCTTAGAAGAAAATTGCCTTTTGCTTGATGTTCTGCTTATGTGATACCCACATTACCTTCCATCTGCCTAAATATTCTGTTGCTGAGGTGTGGGAGGAGCTGACCGCCCGCAGAAGCACATCAGGCAAAGTGAAACCACCTCCTTGCAAAAACTACAGCCCCTGGCAGCATCACCAGCAGTATGACAGAACTTCTGGATGGCTGCACCTAATTGTTCCCACACCATCCAGTATTTTCTGTGCCTAAAATGTAATACCTGAATGCTCCTTCCTTCCCAGCCCACACCCAGGGACACCTGAGGGGAGCGCAGTAGAATATATGTTGCATCTGGCTGGCTGCTCATGGAGCAGCCTCTCCCCTTGTCTTAGAGTGACTTGATGTTGTATTCCCTATCGCTGCTCTATGCCCAGAAATTTTTATGCCTTTCTATGCCTTTAAACTGAGCCTGAGAGGAGAGAAGAGAGAAAACTGAGCAAACTTCTCAAAGTAGTGTTTTTCAAGGACATATACACAGAGATAACCACACTTCTCTATTTTGGTTTTTTTTTTTTTTTTTTCTCCTTCTTCAGCTGCTGCTGTGGGGAGAGGAGAGTGGAGGAAGCACCCTGCTTGCTTGTTCAGCCAGGTTTTTTTTTCAGCTCTTTTCTCCAGAGAGAGACAGAGGGTTGAATTTTGTTTCCCTGGAATTTCAGATTTTTCCCTTTCTCTGCTGGACTGTTTCAACATCAGAACACATCATTCTGTGTTCTCGACTGTTGGCCCCTGGAGGAGGGCCCACCCCATCCCAGCTCCAAGGAGGAGCAAGACCTAAGAAGAGGACTCTAACATTTTCCCAGGTTTTTCTCCACAGTGAGAGATTTTATTACTTAGCATTATTATCCTTTTCTTGTGTGTTTGTTAAATGGTTTTTATCTCTTTCACTTTCCTTCGAGGAAGAAGTTACTTTTTTATCTCTTTCACTTTCCTTCGAGGAAAAAGTTACTTTTTTGTCCCAAACCTGGTGGGGGAGGGGTAGTTTATAATCTGCCTTCTCTCAGAGTATATATTTCTAAATTTGGCCAAACTGGCACACTCCTCCACAGCCACTTGTACCAGCCACATGTCAAGGCTGGCCAGAGCAAGCTTTGAAATTTCTTCCCAATGTGTCTTCGCAGTATTTAGGTCCATTTGGCCAACTGGCTGGACAGGGATCCCCCAAATCACTCCTTGGGATAAGAGTTTGGTTCTAAGCAAAGCACCAGCTGGAAATCAGATGGGTGGGTGCCTCCTTTGTTGTAGTCTGTTAACCCACTGCTTTTGTGATGCCATATTCCCCCTTAGACATGTTCCCTGCCCTTAGCCCTGGCCACTCCCTCGGACTCTCCCTATTGCCTCCTGTACCCCAATCCCACCCAGGGACCGCCCCTGGGCCCCTGACAAAACCCCCCGCACCCGGACCTCGGCGTCTCTCTCTCTGCCTCCGAGGGTCGCCACACCAGATGTGAATAAAGCCATCTTCCCACCCTCATGGGGGACCCTTCTGTGCCTCCTTTGTCACCACTTTGTTGTAACGCTGCCGGAGCCAGGCGGCGGGGCTGTCCGGCACGGACTCCGGGATGCCACCGGTCGGATGGCCCAGGGTAACCCCCGCTGCGATCTCCGGGAGCTACAGCCGGCTAGGCAGAGACGAGCGGCTACAACATGCCTTCTTGTAGAACTAACATCAGTGAGCACAGAGCTGTATTTAGGAGCACCGGTCTGTCTTCCCTCTAACAGCCAAGTCCCTTTATCGCACCAGGATGCCACCAGCCAGGCACCTTGTCCTCTCCAATCTCAACCAGAGTCTGTATGTTGGCTTGTATGTGACACTCCAGGCTCTGAACTGACCCTCATGCACACACCCACATCACCACCAACAAAGGCAAATCACTGCCCCTCTCTAAGGGGCTTCGAGGAAAGCATGGGGCTGCTCCCCTGTGATGTGGAAGTGGGGAAAAACTTGTGGGCTGTGGCCACATGTTGGGGTGCTTAAAGTGCTAAAATCTTTCAACAGGATTGAAGCTTTCTGCACCTCAAGGCAATGCCAACTTAGCATCATCTGCCTCGGTAACTTCACAAATTCCCCAGGAAAGGAAGAATGGCGTCCTACAGGAGTCAGCAAGCCCCACACACCTCGTCCATTGAAAACACACACTGCAACTAACAGACATCAGTGGTTGCTACAAACTTACAGAATCTGCAAACTCCCAGCGCCATCCTCTCCAGCTCAGTGGGTTCTCAGGATCAAATTCAAATGCTAGAGCAGACACTTCTTTTTACAAGGTAACTTCTGAGATTGTTTGACGAGAAAATTCTTAACAAATAGCTTCTTCTATCAGTAGCTCCTCAAAGTGTGTGCCTGGAAAACAGCCTTTCCTCCCTGTTACTCTTCTCCCCTCTGCCAGACAGGCAATCGGGAGCCAAACCACTTCCTTTTATCCCTGCTCCAAGGGATTGAACTGAGCCTGTGCATGCCACAGTACTGCAGCTGCTCTGGATACAAGGCCTCTTTCTCCTGCAGAAGTGCATCAGGAAATGACAACATCCAAAACAAGTACTTCTTTTCCACTGCCAAAAAGTTTACTGAATTTTTTCCCCCCCAAGATTTTTCACCTGGCCAAAGACATACAGCGAGCGATAGACTTGCAGGGACAGGGTCACTCTGCTCTATGCTTGTACAGGATCAGATCCAGTTCATAAATGCTAATCCTAAATCATCAAGTGTGGATCTAAATCCCATCCCAAAAGGGAGCAGGAGGTGGTCTACAGAGGGTGTACAGACAAAGCTAGATTTGAAGACTTCCTTTTAGAAAGTCATAAAGTACCCTGCCCTAGTGCAAATGTCACCCTAATTTAGCACATGAGATCACAAAAGCCACTGCTGGACCATCAGCCCTGTTTGCCAGGGTATTGCACAAAGGCATTGTGGCAGCAGCCCAAAGTCCTAATAAATTCAGTGGGGTTCCTTTGAGACCTGCACATACATTGCCAGTCCCCAAAGATAAATACTGCAGCACCGTCATTAAAAAAATCCACCCTTCTGGCCAGGAAAAACGTGATTATATCTAAATTTCTTGAAGTTTCTTCATTAAATATTAACATTTGGGTATAGGGAGATGCCTATGAGGCTCACTATATACCTGACACCACTAAAAGTCCAAGCTCCCAACCCTACTGTAAAGTAGACAGGTTTTGAAGTATAACAACTACAAACACAGCATCACTTACCCCAAGCTGAATAAATATTTGCATGACACTTTGACTCAGGTGTTTAAATTCTAGGAAATGTCTGACTTTATCAGCCTGAATCACAGACAAACAATACCAAATATTATCACTAAAAGCACCTTTTCAAACAACAGTTTCAAAAGGTTAACATCAAGCACTCAGCAACTGCACTTTATGTCCAGTTTTAAGAGTGAAGCCCATGCAATTCAGAGGAAAACCCAGGTGAAGCAACCCAAATATCTTGTACCCACAAAGAACTTCTTCCTAAGCAGGTGCCAGGTTAGGATGCTTTGTGTATTCTTGTCAGTACCTACAAGGTTCCACCTACACAGTGGAACTCCCCAGGAACTTTCCATCTCTTGCACCTTGCCTCTCCTACCCTCATGAAGAAGAAGCTGAACCCTATTGCTGGACCTTGGAGTATGCCCTTCAAGAAGGCTGGCCCAAATCTGACCCACTGGGAGCTGGTGGTGCCACCTGCATACAGAGCATCCAAGGTGAGGAGACAATTCTGACTGTCCTGCCGTGCCTGCACCACACTCTAAAAGAGCTGGGCAGTGAGGTGGCACCTTCCCTTGCACCTCACCCTGTTCTTTTTTCCAGGAAGGGAAGACCTTTAAGGGGCCATCCATCAAATCCCACCCACCTCCTGGGTGACAAATAGACAGGAGCTGCTCACCAACAGCTGCTCACCTTGTCTGCTGTTTTAAGGGAACTCTACTGCTTTAATTAGTCTTAATTCTCAAAGACACACTAAAATATGTGATGTCTAGAGATCACTTTGTGGGTGAAACCGTGGCACTGCTGAAGCCACTAGCTGGACTCACATTGACGCCATCCAAGCAACAGCTTTATTGATCATACTGTATTGATTGGTCTTAAGATACTGATCAAGTTTACATAATGAAATAGGATGTTTACCTTGTACCACCCTGGACTACAGCACTGGCAGTAGCTCTGAGTTTTTTATACATACACTGCTAGTAGAAGTTGTGATGGCTGGGCTGCTACTGCTAAATAAGCTGAAAACAAATTAAATATTTCTCCAGCTAAGAAAAAATTGCTTAGGGAAATGACTTGCCGACCACTTTCCACTTAGGTAAATGGAGAACAAGTGACTCACCATTCAGCAGAAGGAATTACAAGTTGTGCAAGAGGCCAAGTGCTTCAGGGAGAGTGTCTAGACTATGCAAAGCAAGGCCATAAATTACACTTTTTAGAAACGATGGGCTTTAGCAAGGCTTGGAGCTGCATGATCTGATAAGTCCTCTCCACTCTGAGTTTGTAACATCTCTGGCCCAAGAGGTGCCACCCACAATAATTGAAATGTCAGGCTATGGATCAGGATCTGCAAAGTTTTACAACAGTCAAAGACCAAGCTCACAGCCTATTTAACTACCCACTTCACAATCCAATAAGCTGCAAGTATATAAATAGCCAAAGTATGACAAATATTTAATATCTCCTGGAATTAAATTAAGACACTAGCAGAATAAATGATGCGTTTTAACTGAAAACAACCATTTTCTGCAGATTCCAGACAATTTGAGCACAGTAATCACATTCTGCACTCCACACTGCTAAGCAGCACAGCATCCTCCCCAAGGTGATGCTCTGCAAGCAGGCTCACTTTCAGGGCTGGCACAGAGCTAGGGACAGACCCAGCCAAGAGCCCAGCCACACACACAGCTCTCAGCTGATGGTGGCAATGGCCTGTGCCCACACTGAGCCATCTAAGTGGTGAAGCCAACCCCTAACTACTCTTCCAGGTTTGTATAGGTATAGCACTAACAATTATCCTGCAAGCTTTGATGCAACTACAGAGCAGAGCATGAGGTCCAGCTCATGCTTGAGAGCTGCCTGGACCTTGCATTTACTTCTTAAACAGCACTAGACAGCAACTGAGGAACAGACAGAAGACAAGCAAAGCATCTTCTTTATCTCTCCTGCCCTGCAGAGCTGACAAAACCAAAAATCTCCAAGGGTTTCTTGGGACCAGAAGAGCAGAATCTGACCACAGAAACAACTTCCTCCAGCAGAAAGCTGCTAAAATAAGTCCCAACACCACCTGAGTCAGGGTCTGTCCCAGAAGAACAATATGTTGGTGGTTTTATGAGAGAACTTGTGCAAATATGGCAGAAGTAACAATCCAACCCGTGATAAGAATGAAGCATGCGGTTATTTGGAAGGCTGCACTAGCTTTACTATGTTCCTAAATGTTGTAGCATCTGCATGCCTGCTGAAATGGCAGAAATTCAGTATTTTAAGATGCACCATAACCAATTTAAGTTTCTGACCCCTCACACCTGTTCTGCATTAAGGACTGTGCTTAAATCAATCACCATTCAGCAAAGCACAAGCTTAAGCGCTTTGTGAATGCGAATTTGACTGAGAATTTTGCTAATGCACCTGACGTCATCCCACACAGGCTTACATAGGGACCCAAATCATGTGCCACATCTCCCAGGGAGTAAGCTGCAACAAATCTGGAACTTTTTTCATCCCACATTTATCCCACTGGGAACTGATTTACTCTCCTGCTTGCCTACTCCCTTGCTCTGCAGAAAGGAAAACAGGCAACGGCAACCACGACTGCAGCAATATCTGACCTAATGTGCTCTCCACATTTTATCTCCTAACAAGTTCTTTCTGCTGCCCCTTTCCCAACAAGTGTTTTCAGTTTATTTTGAAGGAGCAAACACCAATTCCAGGGCTGTGCTGGGCCTTTCGACTGTCATGCTGTGGAGGTATTTAGCAAGAGGAACAACTCACACCCAAGTATGCTTGGCTTGCATCACTGCAGACACACACCTTGTCCAACATTCCTAGGCTGCCAGCTGAGCTCTCTTTCCAAAGGCTTCAGACAGTTGGGATCAAGTGGGAAGAGACACCAAGCACAGCTGGTTGTCTCAACTCTACTTCCAATAAATCAGCACGAACTAAGAGAAAAGACCACACACATCCTGGGCAAACAATTACCAAGCTCAGTGCCATCTGCAGTAATAAAACACATTGTTCTGACAGCCATGGAGCTGGCAAAGCCACTTTCCTCCTGAGCTGCATGGTGAGGCTGGAGCCTTCCATGTCCAGCAATATTGTTAAGTTCTGATGGGAGTTTTTCTTCCACATTCAGTAGATCTCTTGCTCAGATTTCCCAGTGTCTAGTAAGGGCTGCCCACACACTGCACCTTCCTCCTACCTGGGGTAGAAAATAAAACCAAAATCTCCCTATTTTTACCAAGCTTTACAGTGATGAGTATCTTGAAGACCACTGTCTGCATCTCAAATGTGCCTGGAATTTAGTTGTGGCTTAAAAAAGAAACCTAAGTGGGAAGTAAGACAGCACAGGAAGGCATCTAATAAGACTTTTTTCCCTTAGAAAATAATGCTAGTGAGATGTAAATAAAAGATTTACAGGTAGATGTCACAGATGTGTAGTTATTCAAGTGGAGCCTTACCTCATAAACATAAAAATAAACCCAAAGCAGAGGTGTAGACTTGAACATGTTGATCTAAAAAACAGGTTTTCCTCTACTGCTGAAATTTCTGGGGTCAGGATCAGAAAAATACCAGTTCTGAGTGGCATCTGCCTAAATTCATCTGGAAATTTGAAACAGTTTGCTGTGGTGTAAACAAGCAGTGCTGTCACGCTCACATGCAATAAATACCCAGCTACACTATCCATTTACACTTTTCCGCTGCTCTCTTTGCTCTCATATATATTTAATTTATCAAACAGCAGGTAATTACCTTTGTGGTGCAACAGCACCTTAACTACACAGTTCCCTTTATTCCAAGGTGATTCATGAGTGCTGCAGAACACCAGGCTGCATTTTCCAGCTCCTGAGCACTACACACAGGTGTGTGGCTACACATCTGGTGCCCGCTGTGCTGGTGCATTCACAGCACCAGAACACATGGTCCCTGGGTCTCCGGGCACCAGCCAGCTCTGACACAGCAGCACTGCAGGATCAAGGGGGGAGGATTACACACCTCAGGAGAGGTACCACAGGGATCTACAGCCTAGGCAAGAACTTCAGTGCTGCAGCCACAACAAAATCAACACTTTCCTATCTGAAAAAATTGCAAAGAAGGTGAAGCTATAGAAGCTGTCTGGGCTCTGGGAGCCTAGCAGGGGCTAACTGCAACATAGCCCATTTTAGCTGTGGTCCTCCAGCTGCAGTGGGGATGGACTGGCTCTTATCAGGTAACCCAGCCAGGAAACAACTCTGCAGGGCAACAGCTTCACTGCCTTACCTGCAAAGCCATGGTCACCTGCCTAGGCTGTGCTTGGGGTGGCAGCATCTTCCGTGCTACAAGGGGAGAGCTATGAGCCAGGTGAAGCCACACCTCATCCTTCTCCTTCCAGCACTGGGCAGACAGGGCTGGGGACAGGTCCCCAGCACTCACTGCTGCACAGTTCTGCCCAGACACTTCTGCAGTGGCATCTCCCTAACATGAGTATGGGGTCTGAGCAGCCTGGTGTGAAACCAGGTTGCCTCCAGTGGGGCTCCCAGACGCCCTGTCCATGGGCAGTGACTGCAGTGGGTAGATGGGCAGGTTCAGGCCCTGGCATCTCCAGGGGCCCACATGTACAGTGGATCAAGCAGCTCCCTCTGCAACCTCTCTGTCCAGCACCACTGGGAAAGGAGGGAGCGTGGTCCTGCATACCAGTCTGGAGACTGAAAATGATAATGCTTGGGGATTTTCTTCTCCCCGTTTCTTCAAGGATGAAACAATTCCCTGGTAAACAACAAACTGTGAAGGTGGAGAGGCAAATGGCACATGGGAAAGGAAGCAGTTTATCCCTCCTCTGCTGACCAGCAAACTGACCCAACAGCCCCCATTATAGCAGGACCAAAACCCAGTCTTCTCTCACCTTTCCCCTAAAAAGCAAAATGCATTTGTTCCACTCTTGTGAGTCTTGAGCACCTGATATTTTCATCATTACAGAAGACCCAACCAATATACTGCAACTGAAGCTCAGTGCTCAAGAGGGATCAAGTCCCACACCTTCACCCTCTGGTCCCCCTCCAGCCAGAAAAGGAAAGGTGCACTCTCCCCGAGGGATGTGTGAGGAAAGCAAAGCAGAGGAGCACATGAAGTTCATCAACAAACTCCAGGCTCTGGTAGTCCTTTAATTGACTTCAACAGGAGTCATGGCTAAGAAAAAAGGCCAATGATCTATTCCCAGCACGACAACTGAATACAGGGATATAGAGAAGACAAAAAAACAGAATTAATTCACCTTTAAAAGGGTTTGACATGTGTCATGTTAAATTTAGCTTTTCTAATCCCACTTCGCTGCTAAGTTTGAGGGGACATGATCAGCCCCCAAGACACACCTATTTTAGCTATATTTTAGACATGTTTCCCTGTGTTTTTTATTTCACAGAGAATGGATTATTTCCTCCCAAGATCCTGTGTAACTTCCACATGCCCTTGACTACTGCTGCCAGTTTGTAATTTTTTTCATTACTCTTCATTTCTTTGTTTCACCTGCACTTTATTCCCCACCTTTTCTATTTCCTTTCTCTCTTGTCCTTTCACAGTGCACTATTTTGATTTCAAGGACTATAAACTGTCCTTCCCAGCCACTCTCCTCTGGACTGCTAAGATCCTGCATGCTCCTTTGGATAAAATGCTTATCAGTTTCGGATCACTTTTATTCTATCGATAGTCGT